>PVKB01000805.1:0-582973 GCA_004027205.1 Ctenodactylus gundi
GTGCTGTGTGGGAGCATGGGGCGATACTGCAGCAGCTTCCACTGTTCCCATCCCCTCGTGGGGACGGTGGCACGTGGGATTATGCAGTGCTGAAACCTTTCTGAATCTTGTCCAGTGGGGCAAATCCCCAGGTGGTTGGCGCCACCTGCCAGGTGGCTTTAGGGATAATGCGCGTTGCTCCAGGAGCCCTGCAGGTGCCCCGTGGAAAGCTGCGCCTGTTTGCTTGTCAGACCAGCTTGGCAGATGGCGGTGCAGCTCATAACGGGTCCAGCACCTGCCGTGTTTGGCCCTTTCTCGCTGCAGGGGCGCTGTGCTTTTGCAGAGGCCACCGTCCCTGCACGGCTTCCTTTCTGCAGACACTGTCCCCTCTGTCCTGCCTCCCTCACTCTGCTCGTGCTCCTTAAGCCAACCAGCATGCTTAAAAAAATGATATTGGGGGTTGGACGTATGGTCTTTGCACTGAGCTGCATGCCCAGTCTTTTTAATTCTTTTAATTTTAATTTAGATTTTGAGGCAGGGTTTCACCGAGTTGCCCAGGCTGGGCTGGAATTTGTGATCCTCCTGTCTCAGCCTCCCAGAGTGCTGGGATGACATCCTTGAGCCACCAAGCCTGGCTTGCATTCCTTTCTTGGGTGAAGGAGGACAAGCAGACAGCTGTGCTGGTCAGAGGGAAGTGGGGTGTGTCTGTAAGCCAGGGCCAAGGGGTGACGCGCTCCATCTCTCCTCAGCCCTCTCCAATCTCACCGCTCCTCAGGGAGCCTCCTCTTTTCATCAACCCCGTGACCTATTGGAGGTCACCTGCTCCGGAAACGGCTGTGCTGTCCTGGGTCTCAGCCCTTCGCTTTGCGCTCTGTGCCCCCGATGTTCCTTACCCCGTGACTGCCTGATGAGCCCCCACCCAGCTTCCTGTCCTCTTAGCACTCTGTGGGGTCCTGTGTTAGGTGGGGCTGCCTGCTGCCCTGCTGCCCACCCCCCCAACGTCCCCGCCAGGTCCTGTCTAGGTAGCACACTGGGCGCCTTTGCCCAGCTTCTCACCCTGCTGCCACATCCTTCGTGCTCCCAGAGGCCGAGGGCCGCGTGCCACCCTGCAGACCACGGAAGAACCACTCCATGGGCACGCACTGCTGCTATTCGGACTTGCCCAGGGAGGGAAGGGCTCTGGCTCCCTGTGCCAGGCGGAGGGCCCGCTGCCCAGGGACCAGGGCTCAGCTGTAGCACTGGGGAGTCTCTCCAGCCTGCGTGTCTGCCTGCTGGGTCTTTGCCTGTTGACGCTGCGCCTGAGTCCTCCGCGGGGCTCTGCCTGGCATTTGGAATGCGCGCGATAAAAACAACAGTTGGCCACGGACACATGGAGGCTGCTGGCGAGGACGGCGCCTGCCAGAGCGGGATGTGGGGGGATGCGCTGGGGCCAGTCAGAAGGAGGGGGCAAGTCTGAAGCTGTTGTGGTGCCAACTCGGCTGAGCGCTTAGGAGTGCCCGCCCAGGGAGGCTGGGGTCTGATAACGGAGGACTGACTGGATCCCCCCAGGCCCCCTGAGGGACCGGGGAGCCACTCCAGGGCCAAGGCGCTGGCACGCATCTTACCTCAATGGTCTCTTCCAGCAAACCTGTGCGGAACAGGAGACCTAACTCCTATTTCACGGGAGAAGCTAAGTTGGAGACCAGAGGTGGCAGGGCTGAGGCCAAAATCTGATGTTTCCACTCAGACTCCACGGCATTGTCATCACCCACGTGTTGTGTGCATTCGATCCCTTCCTCCCTCCCTCCCTCCCTCCCTCTTTCCTCCCTCCCCTCTCCCTCCCTCCCTCTCTCTCCTCCCCTCCCATCCTTAGGGATTGAGCTGTATCTTCAGTCCATTTTTACTGTAGCTCTGAGACAGGGTCTCTCTAAGTTGCTCACTTACCCAGGCTGCCTTCAAACTTATAATCCTCCTGTCTCAGCCTCCCAGAGTTCTGGAATTTCTCTTTTTTGGTTTTGTTTTTCCAAACGCCTGCCCACGGCGGTGGCTTCCAGGCCGCCCTGCAGTGTCCTTCTCGTGCTCGGGAAGGAGCTCAGGAGTCGGCAGTAGAGATGAGGACGTGTGGGCAAGAATCCCGAGCTGCGTCCTCCCTGACCCCCGGCCCAGGACCACGACACCCGCCGGCAGCCGCCCTGTCACACGGTTGCTACCCCGCCTGCTGTGCACAGGTGATCCCCCTCTCTGACTCCAGTGTCCTCCATGGCTGTCTGCTCCCACTGGGCCCCGTAGGTCCCCTGCTGGGCCCGGCTCTTCTGCCCACCTCTGCAGGGCGCTGAGGCTGTGCTATCTCTGCAGCACAGCGAGCGGGACACGGTCCCTCCCCGTGGTGTGCTGATCCGGCTCCTGCTGGCTCTCGAGAGTCTGTTGTGTATATTTCTTCCCAACCTGGGGATTAACATCATTTTGGTGCTTGAAAGCGGCCATATTTAATTTTAATTAACTCCATGGAAAGTGGCCAGTGGTGCGTGTCCAGGACCTCTGTCAGGCCCTAGCTGGGTGCTACACGTTTGCAGGCCAGGCAGGCCTCTCAGCCCTCGCGTGGCCTGAGCCCTCAGGCTCTGCAGGCTTCTGGGCCTTCGCCTTCCCTTGCACCTGGCGTCCAGGGCCTGTGAGCAGCGCTGGGTGGCCTGAGGTCTCCTGCGGCCCCCACAGGCCCTTCCCCTGGGCGGCGGGGGACAGAGGTGCAACGTGACAGCACATTTCTCTTTCTCCCTCGGAGGGCCTCACTCCTTGCCAAACAGCCTATACCAATAAACCTGTCTTAATTACTTTCTTGTTGCTTGGACAGAATATCTGACATCCACAGTTTAAGGGAGAAAAGATTTATTTTTGCTCACAGGCCATTTATGGGTGGCTGGCAATGGTGGGAGAACATGGCCAAGGTGCAGCTGGTCACAGCGTGGCAGAGGGAAAAGCCAAGTGAGAAAGGAAGGGGGGGGGCCCTTCTAGTCCCACCCACGTGGGCTGCCCCTCCGGCCCCAGCCCCCTGAGTTCTATCCCCTTCCAACAGGCCCTACCTCTCAACAGGACATAGGTATTTTACAACATCCACATGCATGGGCAAACCAACACAGATCCAAACCAGAACAACCCCCTTCTTCTCTGTCAGAACGCCAGTGGTGCATAGTAACCTATAGAAACAGACAGGTGGGTGGGGCGGTACTTTCTAATTTTATTCCTGATCAGTCTTGACACATGGTTGGAGATGTACATTTCTTATTTTGAGTTTCAGAAAACCTGCTGTGTGCTTTGAATGTTTTAGTATGTGTGTGGGAGAATTGACCCACTTGTGCTTTTGGGTATTTTAGACCTACTGTGCACTTTTTTTTGGGGGGGGAATACTAGACCCACTGTGTGCTCTTGGACATTTTAGTCAAGGGTGGGCCAATCGACTCACTGGGTGCTCTTGGGAGTAGTGGACCACTCTGTGTGCTTGGGTATGTTGCTCATTGGTGTATCAGTGGACCCACTATGTGCTGAGTCCCACACTTCAGTGGCTTCAATTCAGTAAGCTTATTCCTGACTCACACAGCTGCCCATCCTGCCCACAGGAAAATCGAGGGAGGACTGTAGTTGGAAAAGCCAACCTATAGGTGACAGTGACCAGCGTCCTCTGGGCCAGGATCTGGTCCCATGGCTGCGTGAGGGGGAAGAAGTGGGTTTAAGCCTTGCCTTTCTGCAGGGTCTGGAGTCCTTTCCTCTGGAGCCAGGCTGTGGAGCAGAAACCCAGAAGTTTCACTGGTGGGGTGCAGGAGGCCTCCTTTCCTTTCTCTAGTGTTCAGCTACACGAGTGACGTTTTCCCGCCCCACTGGATCTGCTTCTCGTTAGTGGCGCGGCTGCCCCGCGTGGCTCATTGCAAACTTCTAGCTGCTCTCCACTGATTATACTGCTCAAAGTGCTAATCAAAGTCCTAGAGCTCGGTCACCAGGTTCTGAAAACAACATCTGGCCCAAGCTCCCTCCTCAACGTGGAGACCCTGAGCTCGCACTCTTCACATCAGGGCCCAATGCCCATCACAGGAGGAAAATCCATCCGAAATTTTAATTGCAAGATGATGCTCCATGCAAAGGTAAGGAGCAGCGGAGGCGGGGGTTCCAGTGCTCCCTGCTGGCTCCCCCTAAGGTGGACTTCATTGGCTTTGGAGGCAGAAAGGGAACCGCGGCCCTGAATCTTCACCCTGAGGGACAAGAGCGCGCAGAGTGGATCTGAAGGGCAAGGCCTAGATCAGAAGCTTTTAACTGGCTTTGGGCATTTGCTGCAGAGCGCGTGGTGTGGTGTGGTGGCCAGGCAAGCTGACGGTGATGACCAGGCCCCTCCAGTCACTGCAGTGCTACTCAAGATTCATACACCAGTGACCGCTGATGCCCCAAGAGACCTGTCCGCTGTCCAGGCCGATCCACCGCGCTTCGTGGAGATCCCCGGGGCTGGTGGGCAGGAGCTCAGCGTGGGAACCCTGCATGCCCTGGGGCAGACTTGGGAGAGCAGGTTTTTGGAAATTGATGTCACTTCACGGCTAAAGATGACCCAGTAGAAAGAAAGGAATGGAGAGTCCCTCCCTCCCTCCCTCCCTCCCTCCCTCCCTCCCTCCCTCTTTCCTTCCTTCCTTCCTTCCTTCCTTCCTTCCTTCCTTCCTTCCTTCCTTGCTTCCTTCCTCTCTCTTCCTTCTCCTTCTCCTTTCCTTCCCAGCAGCCTCTGCCAGCCCTTGCCCTCTCCATAGGCGGCAGGCTGTCTTTGTGTTGACGTCTCAATTGGATGGTTTCGGCTTTGCCTGGCTTCTGGGTTGGAGTCATAAATCACAGAAGAGGGTGAGGGGCGGCCTGGGCGAGGGCGCCTTGCCAGCTGGAAGGACAGACACCACCCTGGGAGGTGGCATTGTAAATCCAGCAGAAGGTGACGTTTGCCGGTGGGGGTCCGAGGCAGGCTGGCGGCCTGCTGTTTCACCTGGTAAAAACCAAAGCAGCAGCCAGAGAAGAGAGCTGAGAATAAATGGCTGTCTTCAAGTGCGGTTGCTCAGAATGACAGCGGAGACTCTCAATGCCGATGACGTGCTCAAAGTGAATAGAAGCAAACTCTGTAGCCGTGAAGCTTTCTCCTTCCACCCTGTCAGGTGAGGAAACTGAGGGCCAGAGAAGGAAGGGGATTCGTTGGGGGGTGGAGGACGGAAACTTAGGCCAGTTGCTTCGAGAGGGAAGGACAGTCACAGAGCACTCGCAACAGCTAAGCTATGCAAACAGCCCGTCAACAGGCAAAGACAGGAGGGAGGTGTGGTATTGTGTGCAAAGGAGCATTATACAGCCGTGAAGAGGAGCCAAATTATTTTCAGGAAAGGGGATGGACTCGGAAATCGCCATGTTAAAGTGAAATAAACCAGAATCAGAGAGACTCATCTCACATTTCTCCTCAAATGTGGGAAAGGAAATAGAAGAGAGAGATGGCGTGAAGGTAGCAGGGGACTGTTAGAACAGAGGAAGGAACAGAGGGAGGGGTAAGAGTGTGGTGGGGTGGAGTGAATGGGGTTGGGTTATGCATTTGCACGAGCCTGCTTTAGTGGAGCGTGTTAACCCGTGTAACTAAAACATCCCAAACTATCCAAAGAGGACAAACCTGTGTTCCATGGCAACTGTAAGCTGGGACCCCTGTGTGCAGGATCTAGGTGGACACACCTAGGACTTCTGAGAGCTGTCGCTCGGGCTGGGTGGCTCTCGGGGATGCAGCTATCGTGGGCGACCCCTCACTGTGCTCCTCTAAGTGACCCCAGAGCATTGTCTGGCTCCCCGGGTGAGCTTGGGTGTCATGCTGGTCTGTTGGCTGTGCCCTGTGCATGGAGTTAAACCTTTGTTCATGTCTCCCCAGGAAAAGTCTAGCACAGTGCAGATACATGCACACATACACACACATGCACACACATGTTCAAACAGTGCATGCACATACACACATGCACACAAGTGCAGGCATGTGGACCATATGCACACAATACATGCTCACATGCATGCACATGCAAGCACAGACTCACACATACACAATGTTCCGACACACATGCACATGCACACACATGCATGTGCAATGCACATGTATGCACACACACGA
The DNA here is from genome assembly GCA_004027205.1 of Ctenodactylus gundi. NCBI lineage: Eukaryota > Metazoa > Chordata > Mammalia > Rodentia > Ctenodactylidae > Ctenodactylus > Ctenodactylus gundi. The sequence goes on from PVKB01000805.1 coordinate 6,107, forward strand.
AGAGTCACACAGGATCAGAAATGGCTTTTCTCGGTGTCTCCAGCACAGATCTCAGTGCCTAGCTCATCAGCGGTGCACGAGAAAAGGTTCCTTTTGCAATACCTCAGGAGGCTGAGGCAGGAAGATTGTGTGTGTGTGTGTGTGTGTGTGTGTGTGTGTGTGTGGCTGGAGACGTAGCGCAGGGCAAAGGCCCTTTGTTCAATTCCCAGTACCACAGAAACCAACAAACAGAAAGTGAAACAAGCAAGATGGGTTAACTTTATTGTCCATGTGCCCCAAGTGTGTTACGTGAGTGTTTTGACCGCGGAAGCTCAGTGTGTCTAGTGTAGCAGGCAATTTGAAAAATGTAGTCAGGTAAGGAAGGACAGCAGCTCACCCAAGCTTCTGCCACCCTGAGTTTCAGTCCTGCTTCCAAGTGCAGGACACAGAGGCCCAGAGACAATGGTTGCGACAGGATTCACACTGTGTGGCAGGGACACCTTAATGCTTAGTTAAAAGGACACATTGCCGTTAACTCCTCCTCACAATCTGCCCCCTGAATCTATGCAAAATGTTTCCTTTTCATGGTCCCTTTGACTCTGAGGGAGAGCCAGAGTCACATGGCAGCTGATCCGGTGGTGCGGGGGTGAGGAACCCCGTCACCCCCAAGAGGCTGCATTTGCCTCGGCCGGTTCGGGGCAGCGGCACTCACCGCGGTTTCTGTGGCAGCTTGGAAAGGCATGGAGAAGGAGCCTGTCCACACGGCTTCACAGAGTGGCAAGGAGGCTAAGTGTGCTCAAAGCCTGTGTGTGTGTGTGTGTGTGTGTGTGTGTGTGTGTGTGTGTGTGTGTGTGTGGAGATTCGTGACAGCACGTTTCTTACTGCAATACTAAATTTTTATTTACGTGGTCGCCATGTTTGTTGATTGCACCTCATACGTAGAGGCCAATTAGGACATGATGTTTATGAATCGCAAACAAGCCAGTCTCGATTATGAGACTTTGGTTACACTGGGCAATTCCTGATTGTTTTTTTTCATGTCTCTCTTTTCCATTCTGTACCAAAATTGGGTCTCCAGGCCACCCTACAGCGCCCCACCTCATGCACAACTCTGACTTTTTGTATAAAATCAACACCCTGATTGGCTCCCCCCCCCCCCCCCCCGCCTCTGAGATTTATTATCAGATTCCCTCTGGAAAATATGCTGATGTCACCCCATTTTGTTTTTTATTTCTTTACTTTTCTATTTTTATTTTTTGAAGTAGAGCCTTGTGCTGGAGCCCAGGCTGGTCCTGAACTCACTATGAGCCATCCAATCCTCCTGCCCTAGCCTCCCGAGTGCTGGGATTACAGGCGTGCACCACCACGCCTAGATTCTGTGGTGCTGCGGAGTCGAACTCAGGGACTTGCACTTACAAGGCATGTGCTTTAACTGCAGTGCCATTCCTCCAGCCTCTTTACTTTCATAAAAAGCCACATACCTTGTTCTGATTTGGAGAGCCAGAAACTTGGACTTGAAAAAAATCCAACTAGAAGCCAATGAACCCACATTCACTGTGGAAACTGAGACCCAAGTAGAAGTGGACAGCGCCCACAAAGTCTTGGCTTCTGGTTGCTCCTCCCCTGGATGCTGCCAGCTCCCACAATGCTCTCTGTGCCTAGAACCTGCTAAGAGCCACTACCAAAGACTTTTAGTGACTAATACACAGAAAAAGACTTATTTTCCCTTATAAATATGTACTTTTGGGTTGCAGAAGTAATACATACCCTATTGTAGGACTCTTTTGGGCAGGAATACTGAGAAACATAAAAATCTAACAAAAACCCACTTGTAGCTGGCATGTGGGCACATGCCTGCAATCCTGCCTTGCCTGAGTTTGATCAAGACTGAGCCCTGTGTGCAGTACTGAGTGACTTAGTGACAGCCAGTCTCAAAACAAAACAAAACACAAACACAAAAAACCCTCTTGTAAGGATGTTACTCAGCTTCTATTTGGAAATATAACTTTCACATCTAACCCTAACCCCTCATAATTAGAGGTCTGATTTCTACAACTTGCATACAGACCAGGCTAGAAATCCCAAACAGTGAACAGCACAAAGTCAGTGGTTCTACTCTAAATTGCTGTCTGACCTCATGGCTAGTCACTTACTCCCTCTGTTTGTGTGTATTCTAATCTATTAAATTCACAGACTATTCTGAGGATCCTAAAACAGTTACCAGTTTCCTGCCATGTGTTCAGATGAGGATCCAGTTCCTGGTTCACATGACCAGCAGGTAGAATTGAACCTGCGCTGTGTTCGATCTTCAAAAATCCATCCATCCCCTACTGCCTTCTTATGACTGAGCTGCTGTGTCTCTGGTGATCAATGTCACCTTGCTAGGAGTCTGTGTCTTTGCCTGAGTGGACCCCTCCCCCAGGTCATCCTTCCTACCTTGCCTCACCCAGGCCACTGCTCAGGTGTGACCTGCTCCATGGCATAGGCAGTGCCAGCTCTTCTGTGTTTCCATGGCACTCTGTTAAGACTCATCATATTAATTCCTTTTTGTTTTGTGGTACTGGGGATCGAACCCAGGGCCTTTGCACTGAGATATATCCTCAGCCTTTTTGATTTTTTACTTTGAGACAAGATTTTGTTAAGTCACTATGTTGCCCAGGTTGGGTTTGAATTTACAATGATCCCCCTGCCTCAGCCTCCCACTGTGCTGGGATTATAATCCTATCCTGCCATACTATGCGTGGCTTCGTGATATTAATCTTTATTTCCCCATTTTATTGATCTGTATCAGTGCAAAATGTAAAGTTTACATTGGTCTTGAGCATTTTGTGCACATCCATATTGTGGCAAAGTTACAAGTCCTTCCCCTGTCTCCTTTCCACCCATTCCTACCCGACCCCTCCAGTCCCCATTATTCCCCACATTAAGTTCCATGAGATAATTATGATCTGGGTTTCTCATTACAGAGAAACCAATCGATATTTCAGCTGCTTCTGACTCACTTCACTAAGCATGATGGTCTCAAGTTGCCTCCATTTACCTACAAAAGCCTCCAACCTATCTGTCTGTATAGATGAACAGTATTCCATTGTATATAAATTCCACAATATGTGTATTCGTTGGTCTGTTGATGGGTATTTTGGTGACTTCCATATTTTAGCTATTGTTAGTTGTGCTGCTATGAACGTGGGTATGCATATATCTCTGTTGTGTGTTGTTTTTAACTCTTTGGGGAATATTCCCAGAAGAGGTATCGCTGGATCGAAGGAGAAATTTGTGATATTAATCTTAATTGAATGACACAGCAGCATTGCTTATGAGCATATCTGTCTTTCAGCTGTAGCAATGGCATGGTTGACCTTTGTGACCCAGAGCCACGGTCACACCCGACGGCAGGGGAGAAGTCAGTGTTTCTTGATTCCTTGTTATGAAGCCTGGTAAACAAACAAGGCAATTCAACATACTTCCCCTTGGGGAGGTGGAGGGGAAGGTGGGAAAAGCCAAGGGGAGCTTTGGTCACTGTGGGGCCACAGCCAGTGTCGCAAATTTGTGACCAGGCCCCCACTCCTATACAGGGAGCCTGTGGAAATTCGCAAGGGCCTCTGAGCGCCAAGGTGCGGATGGAGGGCAGGTGGGTATCATATGCTGTGGGCGGTGAGCTGTTCAATTTTATTTGCGTGTCATGTAAACTCCAAACTGGATTCTCATCTGATCACACTGTTAGGAATTGATAGCATTTTTAGGACTGAGCAAGTCTTTTGAGATAATCAGAACAGCCTGCACAGAACAGATTAGAACACTTAAGAACAGAGAAGGTGAGTGGCTTGTCAGGAGGTCACACAGCCATTGAGGACAGAGCCATGGACTTGGGGTCGTCCCATCCAGCTGTTTCCTGTGAGCTGGGCTGATGACCCTAGATGGGAGCCAGAACAACTCAGTGTCTAGAGAGGCATCACAGCCTAGACTTTACGACTTTTTTTTTTTCTAATTTGCAAAATGCATGGCAAAATCCTCCAGCATCATGTATGTGTGAGATTGCCTGACGCTGACTTTCTACTTTCTTGTATATATTTTTTTTTTGGCGGTTTCCTAAAGCTCATGTTACATCAGTGCTCTCGCCTGCAATGATGATACTTTCCAAGCAAAACAGCACATAATTAGACAGATTTTATCTGGGAGAGACACGATCTGGGCCTCTGGAAGACATGGCCTTCCAGGGAAAGACCAAAGAGGATATATCCGCCTTTCTCACGAGCCAGCATCTGTGTCCTGAGCCCTATGTCACAGAGGTTCCATGTGTCAAAGTGCCTTCATTGGAATTCTTCATGTCTCTCTCTAGGACCTGGGACTGGCTGCAGCTAACTGTGAATTGTGGTTTAGATCTGGAATGTTCTTCCAAAGCCATGTGTTTGGAAGGTGATCCAGTCATGGCAGTTAATCCATTGATTTCCTGGGCTGTTTAGAGGTGAGGCCTGGCCAAAAGGGGCGGATCACCAGGACATGACCTGGAAGGGTGTGCACCTTCCTCACTCTCTTCACTTCCTGTCCTGCCATGGCTTCTCTCCAGCCAAGGCTCTGCCAAGTCCTTCCACTAACTGCTGGCCACTAGTGGGCTGAGACCTCCTGAAACTAAAAAAAAACAAAAACAAAACCCTTTCTTAAGTTCTGCCTGTGCGGTGTTGTGTCCCAGCTCTGCGCAAGTACCTAAGACCCCATGCGATTTGATCAAGCCCCTGGGAATCTCTCTTCTTTGATGTTTCCCAGTTTTCTTCTTGCATGCGCACCGCACCTGAGTGGGACACCCATGGTCCTGCAGGACTCTACTCTTGTGAGCTCCCCGAGTCAGACATCTCTGAATGAGCTGAGAAATTACACTGTGAGGGAGAGAAATCAAGCTTTAACAGGGAGACATGGTTTGGAACACGGGCTCTGCTGTGGGAAGCTGTCAGTTGACACTGGTGGATGTGTTGGGAGCAAAGGCACAGGAGGGAACCCTGGACTCGCTGCGTGCAGGCGATGTCTGAAACCTCTTCCTGAGCTGCAAGAGAGGAGCTTGTCCTTGTCATTTAATTGTTGCTGGCACACAATAAAAGACACCCACAGCTGACGAGGGGGAAGGTGTATCTTTGGCTTATGGATTCAGAGTGTTCAGTCCACACTTAACCAGCTCCCCGGTGAAGGGGGAAGGCGTGGCGGAGGACAGCAGCACACATCACGGTAGCCAGGGAGTGGCAGGGGAAAGGAAGAGGATCTGGGGACAAGAATCTGCCCTTCCACTCCACCGACCCCACCAGGCTCTGACCCCTGATGGCACATTCAGCTACTAAAGTTATCAATGAGTGAATCCATGGATGTGCACAGCGCCCAAGATCCAATCGCATTCCACATACTTGCAGATTTTGGGGAGCATTTTAGGTCTAAATTTCCACAGGGTGCAAGAAACCCCGAAGCTTCTGTCCACGCTCAACCTTGACCAGACCTCACGAGATCTGCTTCTCGGTTTGCGGAATGAGTTGATTGGCCAAGAGATCTCCCTGGGCGTTTCCTACTCTGTCATTCTGTTATGGGAAAACATAGAGCCTGAAGCCCCTCCGTTGTCTTCTGCGTCAGAGGTGAGCTGTGTCTCCTGACGAGGCCGGGGGACCTGTGCACCTTCGTCTCTCAGAGTCATAGGATCCTGGACTACAAAACTGCTAGTCTCCCTGGAAACAAAAAGAAGATGAAACTTGCAATTTTCTACCACTTTGAGATAATACAGAAATGAGTGTAACCTTTTCTAAATTTTGTCACTCTTGCCTAGCACTTACGGATTGTGTAAAGCACAGACCTATGCCTGCGTCTCTTGTGTCTGTAACATGGAAAATGATCTGGCCTGTCCACTGGCTGCGGAAACACATCACTGCTTCCCTGTGCACAATTGCCGTGAGAGGATGAGCTGGGAGCTGGAGGCTCTAGTGTGATTTATTGAGGACAGGGTTCAGGTGGAGCCCTGAGGAATTGATGGGGGCTCAGGTGCACATTTTTTGGCCATGACAATGTTTTGCTGCTTGGCTATTTGATTGGGTTTAAATCTAAAACGTTGCCCAGAGCGGCTGTGTGTTTGGAAGGTGATTGGCTCATGGGACACTGTGTGTACCCATGGATTCATCTGAGGTGGAGTTCCTGTGCTGTGAGCAGGTGGGGCCTGGCTGGAGGCTGGGCCCCTGGACGTGGGACCTGGAAGGGTGCGTCTCTGCCGCTGGCGTCTCCCTTTTCTGCCTGCTTCCTCGCCACCAAGTGGTGGACAGCTTTTCTTCACTCTGGCCTTCCACCATTGCCTTTCTGCTTTGAAGAAGGCCAGCCACGCATGCACTGAGACCTCCGATACTGAGTTAAAATAAACTCCTCCTTTACGTTGTGGGTGTTGGCTACTGCATCCCCCTGCAATGGGAGAGTGGCCAGGATGGTACTGTGGAAGCTTACCTGCCCCTCTGGGAGCCTCAGGTTCCCCAACATGTGCCAGTATCTCGGGGAGCATGTCTAGCTTCATACCTGTGGCCCGTGGCATCTCCAAGTTCTTGCCTCTTCCCACTTCCTGCCTCCTGCTTCTGGGTGCAGCCGAGATTGTCTGCCTGGAAGGGTGCTCTCCTCAGTCTCTCACCCCAGCCTCACAGTGGGCCTGGCCTTCCGCCTCATTTCTCCTGAGTCCTGCCTTGTCCAGCCCTCTCTCTGACTCCTCACACGTTCCCCAGCATCACTTCCCAGGAGGGCGTGGGGCACCCAGGCTTCCGCCTCTGGCTCTTCTCTCTGATCTGAAGTGTCCTCTCTTAGGACTGGTGGGAAGGGGGCCAGCCAGCCTCAATCATGAGACACTGGCTCCCAGGGACAGGGTCCGCTGGTTCCTGGGGTCAGCTCTGTGTGTGAAGCTGTAGGTCTGAGTGGATCATGTGTGGATGGGGTGGAGGGGGAGGGGCTGGTGTGTCCAGATTCTCAGCACACACAGCCCTCAGGGAGCCGCCCCAGGGTGGCAGAACCCAATTTCCTAGATTGGCATTCAGGGGACCAACCTCAGGATTCTAAGAGAAAGAATTTCAAGGGTTAGGCTATGTTTCCTCAGGAAGTGACCCGTAGAATTACAGTCTGATTCAACATTTCCTGAGTAACTGAAAATAGATGTTCAAAAAAAAAAATAAATGTCTGTGGCAGCCCTATTTGCAGTAGAGGCGGAAACAACCGAAAGTCTATCAGCTGATGGGTGGATGAAGTCACCATGGGATGGTCCTGCAGTGGAATATTATTCGGCCTGTAAGAAGGGATGAGTGGCTGGTTCATAAGACAGCATGGATAGATCTTGGCATCCATGCTAAGTGACAGAAGCTGGCACAAGAGAGGCGTCTGTGATTTCATTTATGTGAAATGTGCAGAGTTGGGAAGTTCACAGAGACAGAAAGTGGAGCCGTGGTCATCAGAGCTTGGAACGCGGGGGACGGCTAAGGAACGTGGTGTTTCCTTTTGGGGTGGTGATGATGTATTGGAGCTAGACAGAAATGGTGGCTGTACAATTGTGTGAGCTGACTTAGATGTTTCATAGACACAATGGTTAATATTATGCTATAGGGATTGTACCTTCATGGAAAACAAAAGCAACACAAGTCCGGCTAGACCCCAGTTGGCCCTGAGAGGTGGACAGACAGATCAGCCATATTAATGAAATGGGAGCCCAGAATTAGGATCATGGGAATGGGCTTGGATTCAAAGATAACAAGCATGTATTAATAGCTTAAATAAATGGAGTTTGTATTTTTCACTTAGAAGCGTGGGGTGGGTGGGTCACGGATGCTACGGTGACTCAGTGATCATGTTCGGGACTCTGGATCCCTCTGTCCTGTTGTCCTTCACACTCATTACACTCATAATCATAAGATGGCTGCTGTGGTCCCAACTGTGACATCTATGTTCCAGGCAGGAAAAGAAAGTGAAGTTTCCAGGGCCATACGGACATTCCAGTCGAGTCAGGCTTTTTGGAGAACTTTCCTGGTGTCCCCTTCATGAACAAGAATGTGTGAGAAGATCACACATAGTATATTCAAGGAAGGTGACTTAGGAAAAAGTCCGAAGAGCAGGGTGAAGACACAGGTCAAAGACAAGGCCTGGAGGTTGAACTACGTGGACAGACCTGGAGGTTCTCAGCTGCGCGATCTGGGGTAGTGGCATGGCCGGGTCTGTGGTGGTGAACTTGGACCTTAGGATACGGCGGCACTGTTCAGAGCTTCAGCTGTGGGGCGCTGTGGGTCCCTGGGGAAGGTCACAGGAAAGCTGATGAAATAGCAAAGTCACAGAAAGGAAGGACAGTGGCTTGAATGATTGTTGCCTCATGAGAAGGCAAAGCAGATCTAATCCAGAGTCAGGCCTGGTGGTCCCAGTTGGGAGTTGCAGGGGAGACTGAAGGCCAGGAAGTTGGATCTGGAATGAGGGACACAGGTGTGGCACTCCGAGCACATCCCAGTGGTGGCCCGAGGCCATGACGAGGGCTGGTCTTGCTAGACATGGGCTGGCTTGAGTGGCTATGCCTATGAAGAAAACAAACAACACGCAAACACTTCTGTTAGGACAAAGCCTATTTCTTTTGCTGGGGTCTCAAAAATGTATAAATCCACACCAGTTAGGAAAACACACTCCGCACCTCAACAGTTCAGGCAGGTGGGTGGCTCTGGGTCAAGGCATCAAAGAGGTAGAACAGATGACTCACAAACACACCCGTGGAAGCTGCTGGTGTGTTTGAAAGGATGGAGATGATTTTAGTTAATAAATGATGTTTGAGGAGTAAATTTCAGGATATATTTATTAATGGTTAAAGAAACCTGTAAGAGCACTTGAATAAGAGATGCACTGATGTTTATGACCCACTCAAAGATGCGATTTTTAAAGATTGATTAGAACATTTGCCACCTGTTATGGCTTGGATGTGGAATGCTTCTCCAGAGGCCTTATGTGTTTGGAAGGTGATTTAGTCACAGGATTTAATCCTGTGCTACTGAGGGGTAGGGCTTGGTCAAAAGGAGTGACCTGGAAGGTGTGGGTCACTGGGGCTTGACCTGAAAGGGATACCTCCCTCACTAGCTCCGCCCACACTGTACTTCCTGTTATGATGCCGTGAGCAGTTTCTCTCTGGTTAGTTCCTCTGCCGTGCCCTTCCACCATTGCTGGCTGCCTTTGTAGGGACTGAAACCTTCTGAAATTGAGCTAAAAAGAAACCTTTCCTCCCCTAAGTTTTGGGTGTCAAGTAGTGTATCCCAGCACCAACACTTAGAATGTGGCTAAGTCAACTACCTAAAAACTTGAAGCTTTTGTTTGGAAAATTGCAACTGTGAACTTAAAAAATAGCTAGTATGAGCGGGGACGTCTATTCACAACATATATTAGAGGGAACAAGACTGTAATGTATGAAGAGTGGTCAAATGTCAATAAAACTAAGGAGGCTCACCTGTGTTAAAAGGATGGGCGAAAGATGCAAGTGATGATTCACAAAGGAAGACCTGCATGTGGCCATGGATCTTGAGAACATGCTTCTTATTAGAGGAGCAAACACTTAATGAGTCGTAGAGTTTTTTTTCTTTCTTTTTCTCTTTTTTTTTCTTACTGTAAAATTGGCATTTAAAAAAGGAAAATGCCAGTGACCTAAATTCTTGCTGAATAATTTGGGGAAACAGCCAGTTGCATCCATCAGTTCAGCTTGGCACAGACTTTTTGCCAGTATGATCTACTTCAGTTAGATCTGTCTCTTAAATTGATAATATCTATCTATCTAGCCCATCAAAATCCTTAAGATGAGTTTACTCTTTGACTTAGAACTTCTGTTTGTAGGAATTTATCCTAAAGAGCGACCTTGGGCATGGCCAAAGAACTATTTACAATGATATTCCTTGTGTTTTTACTTATGGTAAAGATGAAACAAAACCTAATTATCCAGGAGAGAAATGGTTAAAATAATCTGATAGAAAAATGCAATTATTATGAAATGATGAAAGATAACCTGAAGACAGGGCATTATGACTAGACTATGTAAAATAAAAAAGCATGTATAATAGTATGCAAAATATGGGTCCAATTTAAGTTTGTGAGTGTGTATATGCACATACACACACACATGAAAATTATCACTGGGTATTATAATTTTTATTTCCACTTTGGTGGATCGTAAGTATTATATGAAATCTGACATAATATATATAATGAATTACGTTGTTTGGTAGGTATGGGCCTCTATTATGTTGAATATTATTCATGTATGCAAATTTCCTACTATATTATTGCTAAGATTTGAATCTGAAGTGTCTCCCAAATGCCTCATGTATTTGGAAGGCCATTAGATCAGAAGGGGTCCCCATACGCTTCCGTGACTTCCTCCCTGGAGGCATTCATGCTCTGCTAGGAGGTGGGGCCTGGCAGAAGGTGAGTCCCGCCTGGGAGGGTGTACTCTTGCCTCAGCTCCACCCTTCTTTCCTTCTCTCTGCTCCCTCCTGGGCAGACCAAGAAAGGAAGTCTGCAATGTCAGCTGAAATACAGTTTTCTTCTTTTCAATGGTGGGTGTTGAGTACTGTGTCCAGCAATGGGAAAGTGGCTAAGACAAGGATGTGTAGAAGCAGAATTAGAAGAATCAGAATTAGAACTAACCAAAAGACTCTCTGAACGACTTACAAGCTGTCTTATCTTAAGCAAGTTACTTAAACTTTCTGAAGCTCAGTTTTCACATCAGCATAATTTGCATAATAAAATCAGTCTTCTAGGGTTTTGGTGCAGATGAAAGGAGAGGTGTCTACCTTGGAAGCTCTCGAACTATCTGTCATCAACAACTGTGCTCCTAGCCTTCCTCTTCCCTCCTCCCTATGAAATGTGCCTGTAGAGGATGCTCTCATCTGAAGCTGTTAGACTTTACAGTGAATTTAAATGACTGTCTTTTTCCCCAGATGGATTTTATTTGAATCTGTTGATTTTTTTGGGGGTTATGAAATAAAATCTAAAATGTTTCTGGAACTTTCTATTTAAGGAATAGTTGCAGTCTTTTTCCAATTTGTGAAAAAAAAAATGAGGCCAATGGCCAGGAATTTTCACAGTTTCAAAATTTCCACTCCAGAATCACATCAGAAACTTGTTCTTAAATATTTGCCTCCTGCTACCATAATGATCCTGGCAGAAAGTCGTGCGAAACAGAGTCTGAATCGCTAAGTCACTTTTTGGTGTTGTTGACTTGTAGTATCGGGATTGAACTCAAGGCCTTTGCTCTGAGCTACATCCTCAGCCCTCTTTTATTTCATTTTTAAATTTTGAGACAGGGTTTTTCCTGAGTTGTCCAGGCTGAGCTTGAATTTGGAATACCTCTGCCTCAGCCTCCCAGAAACAATGTTGGGACTAAAAGCACCTGCCGCCTGGCCTGCTGCCTTTGCGTATTTGTTTATAGCAGGCTCCTTCCCTCCTTCCTTCCTTCCCTCCTTCTTTCTTTCCTTCCTTCCATCCTTTTTCTTTCTTCCTGTGACCATTGGAGAGATTATGTCAATTTGAGGGAATCAAGAACCACACTTGGGAACCACACCTAAATTGTGAATTGAGAACCAGCCTGAATTAGAGTGTGAGTGATTTGTGGGCTGGCCAATGAGGAAAGAGCAGCCCCCCCCTCCCACCTATGTGGGAGGGCCAACTGGAATTCCAGCAGTATAAAAGGAAGGGAGAAGGAAGATTGTTATGGCTTCTTCCTCTGGGAAAGCTCTTGCCTTTGCAATTGTCTACGGACACCGACTTCGCTCCAGTCTCGACTTGCACCTGTCTGCCTATTGCTGATCGTCAGTCACCATCTTCAGGCTCCAGTCTTCACCGTTGTCCTTTGAATAACCGAGATCTGCAGCAGACTCTCACCGGCTGTTCTGGGTCTTGGACGGGAGTTCTGCTTTGCGGCTGAGCAGCCATGGGAGGTTCCTGCTCTTCCACGTGCAGGCCGCCATCTCGGACGATCTCTATCCTTGGATTTGTTAGCCTTCCTAATAGATCCTTTTTTTTTAATAATTTCTGTAAATTCTTCCTTTTGAAAGAATCCAAACTAATACGCTTTCTTTCTTTCTTTCTTTCTTTCTCTCTTCTTTTCTTGTGGTACTGGGGATTGAGCATACGCCATTCTCCCTAGGCTACATCCCTACCTCACTTTGTATGTTTGATGTTGAGACAGGGTCTTGCTAAGTTGCCCAGGCTGGACTTGAATTTGCGATGCCCCTGCTTCAGCCTTCCGGTGCTGCTGGTTATGCTTTTTAAACAATCTCAGTCTCTCCTAGAAAACAGGGCACTTCGTGGTCAGTCTGTTTTCACCATCGCCCGTGTCCAGCTTTCTTTGGAGGCTGGTTAATAACTTCATGCTGGTACGGGTCTGGCCTTAGTCCCTCAGGCCCAGCACAGGCACGAACCTCATCAGACCCAAGTCTGTGCTCGTGGCAAACAGCTGCTTCTTGCACTTGAAAACCCGTGAAGAGAAAAAATGGTCCCCACAGTCCCTGTCAGCCCTGAACAGAAACACCTGCTCCTCGGGAGCCTCTTCCGGGCTGCGTTGGTGGGAAACGTGTTCCAGGCAGGCGACAGCGCTGCCTCCTGGGGACACCAGCAGGGACTGGCCTGGGGGTGCTGGCCTGAGAGCCTCACAGGTATGTAGCCTCCATTAAAAGGAGAAACAGAGCCCCGGGGGAGGAGCTCCCGGGGAAGATGGGAGGGACGCAATAGGGGCTGATGGACCCTGGAGTGCCGGGCTGTGGGCTTGCCTAGCGGCCAGCTGCGCGGGAAGACGGAGGAGGCCGCGGCTCTGCCTTCATCCCCTTGGTCTGGCCCCTGACCACAGGTCCCTGCTGGGACGCACACGCTCCTTAGGGCTGAGGAATCTAGGGGACCAGAACAGCCTTCACTTCTCCCTCTTTACCTTCCTAAGACTCCTAGAATTCTTCCTTTTTTTCCTGCTCTCATTCATTTCCCCCCCATAGCTGCTTTTTTCATACATGTTTGTGACACACACTGATTACGTCCCACCTGTTTCCCTTCATCCCTCTTTCACTTTGCTCTTTATTTATATTTTGGGTTTCCCCCAGAAGAGACGCTCTGTGATGGCCTCTTTGACTGACTTATCTCACCTAGCATTAGGGTGCACCCCACGGGTGCATCTGTCTTCCTCAAGATGACCCATCTTTATCCTTTTTTGTGGCAGCATAGTAGTCCTTTGTGTATCCATACCACAATTCAAATGAAGGCACCGGCAGGGCACGAGAGAATGAAGGGTTCACTTGAAATTCTCACCTTTGGGTTGTTCATGAGTAACACAAATCACAGCTTGCAGTCATGAAGTGTGTCACCACGGTCTCCTCTGTCTGCTCTGGCGGGTTGGGTCACTCTAAGTTATGAAACACAAGCGCGGTCTCCTGCGACAATTAAAATTCTCCATGTGATGAAACCGACCAGGCGCTGGCTTCGCTGTGGGGCTGGATGCAGGTAGGAAATCCACACAGGGTGGATGTTGCCCCTTCTCCTCTCCTACTTCCTGTATCCCTGACCCCCTCTTTCTGGACCCTACTTCCCGGGGCTCCTCACACTGTAGGACTGGGGACTGGGCAGGGCGAGGAGGCCAGGACGAGGTCGTTTGGGGCATTGCGGTTTGGTCCTGGTGGGGCTAACAGGGCCTTTCCTTTGGGGGTCGTCCTGGGAGTCCTTCCATTCTCTGGAACCCTGTCTGGGCTCCGAGGACTGTGTCCTGTGGGCCCCTGGGTGCAGGGGTTTTCCATGGGCCTGTTCATTGATTGCTCCACCTGGCCTCTGCCCTCCCGGGGTGCCTGTAGCTTCTCCCTGCTGTGGCCCGTGGTCCCTCCATCCTGTCCCCTTTGGAGGAGCCCCAGAGCCCCAGCCTGCTTTGCCCCGATGCCCTTGGGAGGAAGGTGGTACCAAATGCACCTGCCTGGCCTGACACTTTCATCTGTCTCAAAGTAACAAACCCGTTGGGCACCTTTCATGTTTCTCAATTAAAAAGTTAGCCAGGCATTGTGGCCGGAATCCCAGCTGCTTAGGAGGCTGAGGCAGGAGGATCACAAGTTTGACTCTGGCTTGGGTAACTTAGTGACACTTTGTCTCAAAAATAAAAATAAAAATAAAAATAAAAAAGGGTTGAAGATATAGCTCAGGACAAAGGACACCTGCGCTTTATGCTTTCTGATAGAGGGGACATCTTTCACACATTTCTGGGGTGATGCCAAAGATCCGAAGGGCCCCTCACTAAGCTTAAGGGGAGCACCACCTGGCAGCCTCCCGCAAGGGAAGGGCGGGACCAACAGCACCCCCACAGGTGTCCTCCTGAAGACTCTGTCTTCCCGAGACACCTCTGCTGGGAGTTTGGTCAGAAGGCCGAGCGCCACACACCTGGGGTTGGTGGTGGGCGTGAGGCTGGGACTGAACAGTTTTGTGTGAAGAAGGCCTTTCTGAAAGACACCCTCAGGGGCGGAAGGTGTGTCCCGGCGGCCACAGCGCTTGCCTGGCTTGTGCGAGCCCATGGGCTCATCCTCCAGCCGTACATAAAAACGAGCCAGCAGTGACGGTCCATGCCTGTCCTCCCTGCACTCGGGAGGATGAGGCAAGGATGCTGCTGCCTCAAAGGAGTTCAAAGTCAGACTGGGCTAGGGAGGGCGTTCGGGGCCAGCGCTGGACTACGGAGCAAGACCGTGGCTCAGAACAAAACAAGACACACAACCCACTGTCAGCCTCGGCCAGCTCTTGCCCCTGGTGTGTGGGAGGCCTGGGCGTCCGTACAGTGACATCTAGCCAGCTTCTGGCACAGCCTGCGGGAGCCTGGATCTGCCTCGAACGGGCATCGGCTGCCTTGGGTGCTGTGGTCTCAGGCCAATCCCCAGCTCATTCCGGGTCCCAGGGAAGGGAGTTCAGACTCGACTTCCCGTTATCGCCAGTAGCCAGAAGAGCCCACCATGTGGGGCCTGCATGCGTGGGGCCTGCTGGGTAGTCCATTCTGTGATGGTTGGTTCAGAGGCAGCCAGGTGACCGACACGGCGTGGCGGGCCCTCCGGTCACTTCCAAGCTGTTTGGGAGGGTGGCGTGCTGGGCACAGCAGTGTTAGTGAGGGGCTGGCGCCGGGCCGGGCAGGGAGGGCACCGAGTAAGCCTCGGGCATCCAGAGGTGCCACCGTGGAGGGGGTTATTGGTACTTGAGAAAAAAAAAATGGAGCTGGGCCTGGTGACACAGGCCTGTAACCCCAGCACTTGGGGAGGCTGAGGCAGGACCATCAGAAGTCCAAGCCCAGCCTGTGCAACTTAGCGACTCCGTGGGACCCTGTCTCTAATTAACTAACTACTAACTAACTAGGGAGGCTAGGGATGGAGCTCAACGGGATGGCTATGGGTTTCACCTCCACCGCCTTAAACAAGAGTTATGGCACATTAAAATGAGGCAGACTCTACCTGGCAATGTCACTGCCCTTTGCCGTCTGGCCAGCGATAAATTCCCTGAAAGTCACGTCCTATATAGCATCACAGCCCTGCGCTTGGCTAACAAGTGTCACTGGTTCCCCGGACTCCAAGTGAAAGTATAGACACAGGCCTCGCTCTCTCGAGCAGCTGCCAGCGCGTCTAGTTTCAGGAAGCTGGCATCTGCTTCCAGAAGCGTGTCTCCCTCGTCTGCCCCTCTCGAATTTCTCCTCCAGAAGCTTTTCCTTCTAGATTTCTCCCTCTGTCCGCTTATCTCCCTAACACGCCCCTCTAGAAGCCTGAGGCTGTCCCGACTGTTCCAAGCACCGGGTTGATCTCCACCCCCGCTTCAGAGCTCATCAGACCCTGCTGTTGCTTCTCATGGACACATGGTGTCGCTGTTGTCCCTCGGTCCTGCCTAATCGGTCAGGCTGCGCAGGGCCGGATCCCCGCGGCGACCCACCTGAGGCGGGCCAGCTGCCCTCATCTCTAGCCAACTGAGGGCTCTCCAGGCTGGGTTCCCCGCCCTTGTCATCCTTGGAGCTCAGCCCCCTCAGTTCGCAGGGCCCCGCGAACCCTGGGAAGATGGCGCAGGCCTGGTGCTCCCGCCTCGGCTCCTAGATGCCCACGGGGGTGCGTGCTTTGCCGGAGCTGCTGTCGCTCCTCACTTCCGTCTGTGGGGGCCTGGGAAGGAAGCCGCCTGCTGGGGAACACGCCACATGCAGTTCTAAGGTGGCTACATCCACCTGGGAAGGGGCAGCGATTTCAGAATAATTTTCTGGCTTTTATGCGACAAGAGAACTGAGTTTTGTTTTACTTCACGTGTTCAGTTTGTCCAACAAATATTTATCAAGTACCTGCCTCTGTTGTGGGGAGTAGTAAAAGGAAGAGAAAAAAAAAAAAGGCCCAACGGGGCCCACCTGTAAGCCCAGCACTCTGGGAGGCTGAGGCAGGAAGATCATGAGTTCAAGCCCAGCCTGGCCGGCTTGGGAATTTAGCAAAACCCTGTCTCCATGGGGTGGTGGGCCTGGAGGTGTAGCTCAGTGCCAAGGCCCAGGGTTTAATCCTGAGGAGTGGAAAAACAAGCAAACCAACCAACCAACCAACCAACCAACCAACCCACCCACCCATCCACCCACCCTGTGGCCCAGCTCCTGGCTGCTCAGGCAGAGGCAGGGGCCGCCAGGATCTCTGGGATTGCTGGAGCTCCGTAAGGGAGGGTGCTGACTGCTCCTACCTGTGGCCGGCTGGCTGTTAGCTGAGTCCTGGGACAGAAAGCACTAGTCGGCAAGGTGGGGGGAGGAAGGCCATTTCTCTTGGAGGGAGCAGCCAACATGGTGACCCCATGTTGCCTGCGCCGGGGACACCTGATATGCCCCACGTGCGGTCTCCTCTCTGCACCATGGCTGCATTTATCTCTGGTCTATTTCCTTTCTCCTTTGTTATTCTGTAGCTATGAGGCCAAGGACAGCCACCTACTGGGAATTGAGAACCATCCCGGATTAGAGTGTGAGTGACTTGTGGGCCAGCCAATGAGGGAAGAGCACCTACTCAGATGTGGGAGGGCCAACTGGAACTCCAACAGTATAAAAGGAAGGAAGAGGGCCGACTGTCACAGCTTCTTCCCCGGGAAAGCTCTCGCCTGCCCAGCTGTCTACAGACGCTGATCTGCTACACATTGCAGATGTCAGCACAGATTCGCTCCAGTCTCCACGTGCGCCTGTCTGCTCATTGCTGCTCTTCAGCGGCTCATCTTCAGGCTCCAGTCTTTGCCTTGATTCTTTGCACAGTCAAGATCCGCAGCAGACTCTCACCGGCCATCCTGCAGTCCCGGCCGGGAGTTCTACTTTGCAGCTGAACAGCCATGGGACGCTCCAGCTCTCGCACCAGCAGGCCGCCATCTTGGACTGTCTCTATCCTTGGATTTGTAAGCCTTCCTAATAGATCCTTTTTGTTATAATTTCTGTAAATTCTGCCCTTTGAAAGAACCCACACTAATACAATGGGTGACTCTTAGCTTGAGCACACAGTGAATTCATGAAATAACAGAACCCACGAGAGCAGCACAAGGTGGCCCTGCCCGGCTGCGGGGCTCTTTGGGGACAGCAATGAGCTGCTGGGAGGTGGGACTTGGCTGGAGGTGGGACCTGGAAGGCTGTTGTCTCATTCCTGGCTCTGTCCTTGGCTATCTGGTTCCTGGTCACTGTGGGACGAGTGCCAAGCCTGTCCTCCATGCTGTCCCTTGCCTTGTAGCCAGCTGGCTTTGGACTGAACCCACTGCAGACCTGGAGCCAAATACACATCTCCTTTGAGTTGCATGTGTCAGGCCTTGTGTCCCAGAGGTGCAAAAGCTGGAAGTTAGTCAGGAAGTGACTAACACAGAGTCGGGCACCGTAGTCGTGGTAGGAAAGACAGGCATGTGGAGAGGCTGGAGTGACGATGTCTCCAGCGCGATCTGGCTCTGGTGGCCAGCTGGGTGGCACTGTCATTCTCTGTGGGAAGGCTTGGCAGAGGGTGGGCCTGCCACCTGGAATGGGAGATGCTGTCTGTGAGCATCCAGAAGGAGGTGCCAGGCGCAGCACGGGATGGGTGGCTTTGGAGATGGCAGAGAGACGCGGTAGGTGACGGCCGTCTGGGACTACTGTGGCTGAAGACGGAGGTAATGTCAAGCGTCTGAACAGCTGCTCACCACAAAGAAGGGTGTGATGAGGACTCTGGCCAGAGCTGCAGGATGAGCAACAGGAAGAGAAGGAAAAAACCAGAGAAGGAGAGGAAGAGAAGCAGGGGACCAAGAGACTGTGGAGTCACCAGAGTCCAGAGGAAGACATGCCCAAGACTGAGGGGCTCACTGGCCCACACCTGGGAGCAGATCCAATCGAAAGACTGGGCATAGGCCCTTGGGTTTGCAGTGCTGGTGGAGAGGTGGGACCAAGGGAGGTTGGAAAAGGACAAGGGGTCAGAGAGGGGAGGCAGTGACTGGCCCAACCACAAGACTCCCACCTTCCTCACCCCAGCTTGCATTTCTGCTGCTGCACCTGTGATGTCATAGTGATGGCGGTTCCCCACCCTACCCCCAATTGCTGCCTCTGCCTCCATGCAGGTCCATGTGCCCCTACTGGGCAGTCAGCCCTGCATTCTTCTGCGCCTCCCCATTGCCCTGCCCAGGACATGGTGTTATTTGCCAGCTCAGCTTGTAAAGTGAGCTGTATTTATAGGGAACTAGTAATCTATGTGTGTGTGTTTCTGGTGCAGTCACGGTTTGGGTGTGATGAGTCCTCCACTGGGAGCTTGGCCCTAAGTGCAGCAGCATTCAGAGGCGGGCTTTTGGGAAGAGTTTGGGTCACGAGGGCTCTGATAAAATAATGCACTGATAGCTCGATGGGCTTAGGAGGAGGAGAAGGAGGCTCTGAGTGGACGAAGCAGGTCCCTGGGGCATGGCTTAGGAGGGCATCTCTTGTCCTTGACTTCCTGCTTGCTGGCTCTCTCTCTCTCTCTCTCTCTCTCTCTCTCTCTCTCTCTCTCTGGTTTCTGGCTGCCACGAGGCTAGCAGCTTCCCTTTGTCATCTCCTCCCGCCATGATGTTCCCCCTCATTTCAGGCCCAAAGCAATAGAGCCAGCACACCATGGACTGAAACCTCAGAAACCAAGCCAAAAATAATCTTTTCCTCTTTTAGGTTGCTTTCCTCAGGTGTGTTGCCACAGTGGCAGAAAGTTGACTGACAAAGACATCTTGGATTTCATTTTCTCTTCTGTCTCCTTCACTGCAGCTCCCAGGGACAGCCTACTGTTTTCTTTCTCTTCATGTGGAAAGGAAGGAGCAAATGCATCAAGTAACCGTTTTCTTGGTTGTGTAGTGAGAAGATTATCATGGGAGTCTGCAGGGCCTGTCACCTGTGGTCTGCACTGGGTCACACAGGGTTTTGGGACGACAGGAAGGAAAGGGGAGCAAATGAGTCTAGCACACTGGGCTGTCCTGTGTGCGATGGAGCCGTCAAAGAGGGTCCTCTTCTCCTACCTGGGGAGAACCTAACAAGGCACTGGGATTTTCCTCTAGAGACGATACTTGGGCCTTGATCATCAACACACAGTGGAGATCTCTGGAGGCCAGGGGCAGGACCTGTCTACCTGTTTTCTAGTACCTGGCATCCATTTGATCCCTGGGACACAAGATGGTGAATGCTGTTGAAACTTCTGGAGTGGTGGGATGAGACTCAGGGCACTTTTTGGGTTAGTTCGTTTCCTGGACAATAGGGAGCTCGCTTCTGTCTTTCCTTTCTTCCAACAGAGACGTCAAGAGCTCAAAGAGATGGGCACTGGGGGTGGGAGGGTACTTGGGAGGCCTCTGTGTCTCCCTCAGCCTCCGTGGATGGTGTGAGCCGAGCCCGAGAGCTCAGCCAGGCATTGCCCTGTCTCCAGAGACGCACTGGGATCTCCTCTGTGTGCTGTCAGTCAGAGCAACATGCCACATTGCCATTGATTTTTACGTCTTTCTACACTAATTAGATGTGTTATTACTAATCTTTGGTAATCACCACGAGGGGCTTGTGGAAAGTCCCTGAGATTTCAATCTAGATTAAAAATAAGAAACATTATCACCTCTGGGAAAATGCAAAGAAAGCACATGTTATTTTAATGTTTAAATCAATAAAGCTGTCCTGCTTCTGTTTTGTGCTGGTACTGATGAAATTTATAGAAATCTCGCGTTTAAACTTCTTCCTGTCCGTGTCATCCCTTCAGGGGTAGGTGATCGGTTTCTCAGAGGGGGTCTGCTGCGGGCCAGGGTGGTGGGCCCGGTGGGGGTGCTGAGGCAGAGACCTGAGATTGGGGAGGGGGTTACAAAGACTTATTTCCCACTCCTTTATTTTGATTTCTATTGATTCTGCTTATTAAAGAAGTCTTTGAAGCCACAAGAAAGGAAGAGAGAAAATCCTTTCTTCCTTAATTAATCTCTCTTCCAATTGTTAGACGGAAAACTTCGATTGCGAAACAACCTGCTGCCCCAGGCTGATGGAGTCATGGAGGTGCAGATGTGGGGAGGGAGGGGACATCCGGACTAGGCGTCCTGTGCAAAATCATTGTCAAGCTGAGGGGACACAATCTAGCACATTCTCTCAAACAATTGGAGCTGATGTGTTGACAGGGAGAGGGAGATGAGGCTATTTTAATGTTCTGTAGAGACGGATTGTGATTTGGAGCGACTCTGATCAGAGATGGAGGTGGCATATGGGCTTAACGAAATAAGGCGCCATTAACGTTTTGCCAGACAGCGTGAGGGGTTGCGGGGGAGGGGAACCGAATACACTTCCATTGCCACGGTGATGCTGGCACCCGAGCGGGGACAGCTTGCGCGCCCAGAAGGGTGCCACTGTGTACCACAACTCGGGGCAGCCTGTGTTTGCACGTCCCCTGCGTTGATGGAGGACTGTGGGCAGCTATTTCGGAGGCCAGAGGAGCCGAATACCCTCCTGCATTCCCCCTGCTTGCCCCAGAGCACCTGGCTCCAGGATGGGTGATAGCACGACCGCTCCGGGGCTGGCACAAGAATCTAACTGGCTGTGGTGTGAGTTATCGTGTGGATCTAAAATGTCGAGGGGAAGGTGGGGGGAGGGACAGAAAGAGTGGGAAAGCCCTTGTGTCCTTGGCAGGATGCGTATGTGCACAAAATGCTCAACTCCATTGTAAACCTTAAATTTATATATCAATAAAATGGTGGTGGGGGGGAATAAAACGTCTCTCCGGAGTCTCACGGGTTAGGGAGGCGGGGCTTGGTTAGAGGTGGGTCATGGTTGGGATGGGACTTGCCTAGGAGGCGGGGCTTGGTTAGAGGCGGGACAAGGTTAGGAGGCGGGGCTTGGCTAGGAGGCGGGGCTTGGCTGGGAGGCAGGGCTTGGTTAGGAGGCGGGGCTTGGTTGGAGGTGAGTCATTGGGGGTGTCCCCGCAAGGATGGATCCTGTTCCCTGGCTCCTCCCTTCCCTCTCTGCTTCCTGGGTGCCTCTGTCCTGCCCTTCTGCTGTGGTGCTCCTCCTTGGAGCCGGCGCCCATGAACAGAATCCCCTGAACTGTGACCTAAGTTAAAGCTCTCCTCCTTTAAGCCGTGGGTGTCAGGTATTGTATTTCCGTCACGGAAAAGCTAACGAACGCAGAGTGAGACCATCTTTACCCCCCAAGCAAAAGACTTCTGAAATCCCCACTGATGCTGGGGTCCCTAGCGGGCCTGTGATCCTGCATCCGAAACACGATTTCACACATATGCTTCTCCTAATAGACTATAAGGGCAGGGATTGAATACTTTATGGTTTGGTTCTGCCCCCAAAAGCTCTGTCTTAGACTCTTAACCCCCAATTTCATAATTTAGTAGTATTTGAAAGTCTATCCTTTGGGGAGTCGTTAAGGTTAGATGAGATCATGAAGGCAGGACCCCTCATGATGGCGCTCGTGGCTTTATGAAGAGTCAGAACTGAGGTGGCTCTGTCACCATGGGATGCCCCTACATTTCATGCCACAGCAAGGAGACTCTCACCAGATGCTGAGCAGGCCACGCTCTGGGATTTCCCAGCCACTGGGAGGGAGTCAAACTTCTGTTTTGTATGAATTACTCAGCTCAGTTCCTTTGTTACCGCAACAGCAGATGGACTGAGACACATGATACTTGCAAAGGACGATGGGAATAATCAGGATGGTTACCCCACTGTTACAACATATCCAGCGTCTGCTACGGGTCAGCTCTGATTTGGCACTTTTCTTACATTCTTCCCAGTTTATCCAATATGCCAGCAAGGTATAAGCCATTAATCTCACTTTTGAAATATAGAAAAAAAATAGAAGTTAAAGAGATCCAGTGACTTTCCTGAGTCCACTCAGCTATTGGGTGGCAGAGATGAGATCGAATCCCCAGCATCTCCTGCCAAAGCCAGTCCCCTCTCCTCCAGGTTGTGGTGCCCCTGGGCTGAGCCCAGCCCCAGCCCTGTGCCCATGGCCCTGGCCCATGATGCTGGCTGAAGATGGACTCTTACCTGCTTCTGTGAGTTGTGACTGTGTGTATTTTTGACCTTTTTATACAACCTCCTGCTTCACTTCAGTGATCTTCTGTGTGACTGAAAGACTCCAGCTCCCCCTCTCCAAACCTGATCAGTGGAGTTTCCCCAGCAACTCGAGTTCAATCACCAATCTTCACAGAGAACGGAAGGGAGCATTCAGCAGACCGAGGGTGAGGAAGGCACTTTCCATATTTTACTCTATTTCCATCATCATGGTGACTGATTTTTACAGAGAAGGATGTAGTCTCTATGAGATCAAGTGAGTGACATGTCCTACGTCTTACAGATCACACACAGCTACACTGAGATCTCTACCCGGGGCTGCTTATTATTGGATTCCATGCCCATCACCGACCACGCGACGCTTTGTGGGGGAGTATGTGCTCAACAAATCCAAGAACACTACCTCCTTGCTCCTGTAATTTCCCAAACTACAGTCATGCCTTATCTGGCTCTATTTATCAGGCAACCTCACGGCACCCTCGAACTCTGCTTACATGTGGTCATTGACTTGATTCATTTTTTGTCCCTCAGACTGGGTAATTTATAAAAATTAGAAGTTTATTTGGCTCACAGTTTTGGTGAGCATGGTGCTGGCATCTTCCTGTAACCTGGTGAGGATTTTCCTACTACAACACGATGTGGCAGTGGGTGTCACACATGAGAGAGAGCACAAGTCTCTCTCTGTAGAGTCGCTAGTGCCATCATGGAGATTCCTCTCTCATGACCTCATCTAGTCCTAACAGCATCCCAAAGATCACACATCTCAGCACCATGTGAGTTTGGGCATTAACTTTCCAACACATGATCTTTTGGGGCCGCCTTCAATTGATGGCATCGTATAACCAAGCTCAGGCCACAAGGATGAAACCGGTAGTCCCTCCAACCCAAGGCAGTTTCCCTGAAACCACTCTGCGCCTGTGTTCTGTGATTCAAGCACAGAGGTGGACCTGCATCAACTTCAAGCCCAAGTATTCAGAAAAGGCCTGGTCCTGCCTCAGGTGATCCTCCCAAGAAGAGGCCTCCCCTACCCCATGACCTCCACAGATTCCATTCCATACTGCTGTAGAGGAGAACAGTCTCCATCCTGTGGAAGCCACAGCATTGAGGGGTTTCTCTGGTTCCCTTTCTTTACCCCTGTTTTAGTTACTTATTTGTTGCTGTGACAAAACACCCAACACCCACAATTTAAGGGAGGAAGATTTATTTAGCTCACAGTTTCAGAAGGTCTCACACAGTCCACTCGTGGAGCAGCTGGCCATGGTGGAGGTACATGGCAGAGACAGAGACTGGAGAGCTGCTCACCTTGCAGACAGAAGCCAGGTGAATCTTGAGCAATGAGCTTTCCCAGGTGGAAGCTGTAACAGTGTTTCTTCTTCCTTCCTTTACTTGGCTCAGGCTGTCAGCCCTGACCCCCCACATCCAGGGTGAGCACCCTAACCAGCAAGTCAATAACAAACATCTGAAATCTCTGCCCTAGGCACCCTAGTTGACACAATCTCTCCAGTCAAACCCCCAAGCATCCACCCCTTCCAGCCAAGCTCTGATCCCAATAATACAGTTCCAAAATCATGAGGCATTTGGGGGACACTCAAGATCCAAAACATGGCAATTCCTCTTCTGCCTTTGGTGGTGGTACCATTCAAACTTGAGACCAGTGTTGGTGATTGATACATCCCCCTTTCTACCCCATGTGAGGACAGAAAGGACACTCCCTGCAGAAGAGAAACAGTGTTTAAATAGCCTGAATGGAGGGCGACCATGACTCTGTATGTATTAGCTGCCTCCTCTGAACTGCTCCAGGCAGTTCCTAACAATAACCTCACTCCGATCTGGGTCCTCCATGCTGGTTCTGGCCCTTAACTAGCTCAGCACTTCCTGACCACCTTGAAGGGAGTGTCCTGGTCACTTATAGGTATTGATGCAATCCATGATGTCATGGCTGTCCGATTGGACAGCACAAGGCCACTTTTGTGTGAAACTGTCCGCCAACTGCAGCCACAGAGTGACACATTTTGATTCATCATGGGATTTCTGGAATTCAATTTCTCAAGTCAAGTTCAGGCTTGGCTTCCTGAAAGCCTTTTGAATGGGGCAAGATGAAGGTGAGGCCTGGCCTCTGGGCCGAGCAGCACACACACCTTAATGCCACAGGTGAGACCCTGCTTAGATGTCCATGGGTCAACCTGGCCCCTCTGCTGGTACCCGGTCACCCTTTCTACCACTCCGTGCGTGTGACTTTGCCCTTCCTGGTCTCTGCCAGAAACACCGTGGCATCTCCCGGAGAGCTCTGTGCTACCTTTGGTCCAGCTCAACACATTTGCAGGGCGATCCCCCCTTGCCTCCCTCAGCAGAGATGCTTTTGCCTTGCGCACTTAATTTTACGCAGTGCAGATACGAGCAGACTCAGCGGACACTCCCGGTGGCCCCGAGTTTCCCATCCCACAGCAGAGTCTGACCTTAGGAAGGGGCCTTGTCTTGTGCGTTGCTTCATGCAGATGCTCAGTACTGTTCCTGGCACCTGGAAGGGTCTCTGTGAACATGAGGTGCCGTGGTAATCCCAGCCACGGTCACTCAGGGCCAGATCGTCTGCCTCTTTGGGAATAAGAAAATCTGGCTGTGAGAGATTCCGACTTGCCCAAAACTGAGGTGTCTAGGGCAGGTGAGACGTGGAGTTTGAACACAGATCCCTCTGATGCCCAAATCCATGCTCTACGTGCTGCGTTCAGCCGCCTCTTGACGTCCCTCCCAGTGGAGAGTGATTTCCTCTCAGAAGGAGAGATTTTTCTGGATTAAATGTGTCTAGACATCTCCCTCATCTGAATGCAGGTTTATTCAGAGCACTGCAGTGGTTGGTAGTGGAATGGAAACAAAAAGCATTGGCAGAGGCTCTCCTGCAGCCTCCCCCGCAATGCTTCCTGGGTGTGGAGTCCTGGAAGGTTCTAGAAACGGCTTTAAGTTCTCCCTCTCTCTACCTCCCTCCTTCCCTTCCTCCCTTCCTTCCTTCCTTTCTTCCTCCTTAGCACAGAGTGGGTCTTCTCCTCCCGCAGCTCCCAGCAGGACAGATGGACACATTTTGAGTGCTGGCAGCAAGGAGAGTCCCTCCCTGCCACCTCTATGTAATGGTGTTTGAGCTGTATCTGGTACACCAGCAGGTAGAACGGAGGCTGGCCTGCTGTGTCAGCCTTGTTTCCGGAGGCCCTGGGGCTGCCCAAGCAGCCTGTTGTTTACACTAAGCCCTGTCTGTTCCTCCTACCCTCTGCCCGTCACTCCAGCTCTCCTCTGTGGCCCTGCTGAGCCGGAGCAGGGGCACCGGACATCCCTGAGGCACTGTCACGCAATCACCTCCCCCTGCAGCTTGAACCCTTGTTTTCTCCTCTGTGCTTCACTCTGGGCTCTTTGCAGAGAAGAACTGGGTCCTCAAGAGTGCTCGGTGTGGGCCCCTGGCACAGCACCTGGCACCAGGGAGGGCATAATGCACATTCTGTAATTATAACCCTAACAATAATCACGTGAGGTCATCTGACCACTGGCAAGTCTATATGCTAGCTCTTGGACTTAACTTTTGGGGAGGGACAGAAGCTAGGACTCAGAAGAACACAAGGAATCTGCATTGTGCTCTCATATGTAAGTAAATAGATTACATCAAGAAATCATTTTTAAAGGCATAACTGAGCATCTCACGAGGCCAGCACAGTGTTCACATTTTTTTTTTTGTAATTAATTCCAAATTCTCACAGCTAGCAAAGGGGGAGGTAATGTGTTGAAAACTGGGCAAACTAGCTCGGCATGGTGATGCGCACTTATGATGCGCTCTGGGAGGCTGAGTCTGGGAGATCACAGGTTCAAGCCCAGCCTGGGCAGCTTAGCAAGACCTTAATACAAAGGGGCTGGAGATGTAGCTCAGTATGAAGGCTGTGGGTTCTAATAACACAGGTGCACATACGAGCAGGCACGCACACACACACACACACACACACACACACACACACACACACACACACACAGTGGAAAGTGAGAGTCAGCGAGGTTAAAAGTCACCCACTATGGCGGCCCAGCTGAGACCTGACTCCAGCTTTGTCTGATGCCCGGGAACAGTGAGTTTCTCCTTGCTGATTGGGCTCTGCTGGGGGAGCTGGTGGTGTTGGATGGGCATCAGGCTGGGCCGTCAAGCTGAGTTCTCCCAGGGGAATCATCCCCGAGCCTGAGGCAAAAGCTCTCAGAGAACAGCTGTTGTGAAATGCATTCTGTTGCTGAAAGTCGGCCTGAGAGGCCTTGAAGAGCCCTCGGGCCCCTGCTCGCCCAATGAGCTTGACTGTGAGCTTGGCATCCGGGGCCCGTAATGAACGAGAGAGATTTATTAGGGGATGTCATATTTGGTTAAGTGCTTTATATGTAAGATGAGCGTTTCCCTTGTACGGATTAGATTTTCAACGGGTTTCCAACCATTTTCAATCCATTATTTTGAACTCCTTGCATTATAGCGATGGTAAATTAATTATAACAATTACAATTCAAAAACCCATATTGTCCAATTATAATTTAATTCATTTGAGCTGCTCTCTTTGAGTTGGATACAAAGCTGAAGTCCCTTAAAAAGTGCTGCAACATCCTCTCAAAAACTGTCACTGTGTGTCAACTTCTGCAGCGATTTGAAGGAAGAACCGACATTGAGTGGGAGGCTTGGCTGTCTCCTTGGGTGCTACCCCTCAGCATAGACATTCAGTCTGGGTTTGAATCCAGATTCAGCAATCTTCTAATTGCCAGAACTTTGGAGAGTCCACAGTCTTTCTGTCTTGTTTCCTCATCTATAATGTGGGGTCAGTGACAGTTTCTACTTCACTGGCCCATTCTAAGGATTAACTATGTTTGTGCAGCTGGCACTTGGGAGTGCACAGGGAGTCCCCATAGATGTTGGCTGTATTTCCCCTAGTCAGGCTCCTGGAGAAGGTTAACAGGTGAGCTTGTCTCATGAATTAATCCCAGACAATGGGCAGTGCTTTGCTGGTGCCAAGTGTAAAGACAGACTCAAGGGCCCACGCTGAGCTTAACATCGAGAGTGCAGGATCGACTAGAGATGTCTGCCCTGGGTACAGCACATGGGAAAAGTAACAAGTCAGAATTGAGATTTGCTAGGACTGGGATTATGCTTGTTTGAATTTCTCCCAGACCCCCAGTATTCAGCCTAGCAGGTGGCCCTTTGGAATCCACCTGCTGACATCAGTGCTGAGCGGTGGGCATTTGCTGTGTTTGAGCCAGTCCTGCACTTCTCCACCAGCAAGCCCTTCCTTCTGCTTCATTCAGGTTGGGCCGGGTTTGTTGCTGTTGTTGTGGGGGCTAAAATATTCTTTTTTTCTGTGCTACTGGGGATGGAGCCCAGTTTTCACACTGAGCTACATCTCCAGCCTATTTTTTCTTTGATTTTGAGACAGGATCTTGCGAGGTTGCTAAGCTGAACCTGCAATCCTCCTGCTTGAGCCTCCCAGAGTGCCGGGAATACAGGCCTATGCCACCAGACCTAGCTACAATACCCTTAACTGAGGCAGACAGAAGGTCTCCTCCCTACGAGGGATTTGGTCGGATCATCGCCGTGGCGTGGAGAGCTTCCTTGGAACACAGCGTGACAGCCTGACACAGCCAGCTCTGCCCTCGCACGTAACACCGCCAGACTCTTTTATCGCCTCTGTCACACCCTCTGCTCTGAGAATCCTCTCTGTGTACGCCAGGGTGAGCAAGGTCATCCTGGCTCCATGCTGGCCACTTCCTTTCATTGACAAATTCCTTCTTAAGATATTGCTAATGCTACAGACCGGGCTTCAGATAAGCTATCTTTTCTGGCCTCCTGCCTGAGCAAGTCTCTTGACATGATGTCAGGTGAATCCAATCTAATCTACCCTGTCTTGATTTTGTTAAGTGAGCTTTCCAAATCCCGGAGGCCCTCACTGTCAGCTCTACCCTCTGAGCACAAATCGGAGGGTGTCCGAGGTCTGCCCGTCAGTCATCCAGCCATCCGGAGGAGCGTTTGCCTCCTGTGTGAAAGACAAGAGAGGCCCAGCGTCACTCAGCTCTGGCTGGTGTCCTTGCTCCTCCCTGTCTCTGATCTCCCTGGGGCCGGCTGGGGCTGCACCTGTTTGATCCCTGGCCACTTCACATTCTCTTTTTCGGCTTGGCATCATCACTGCCCTATCCCTGTCTCTGGAGGGTCCCCACCCAGGGTCCGTGGCCACCCTGCTCTTCAGAGCTCTCTCTGTTCTGAATCTCTGTAGCCATGTCAGTCATAAGCTCTCATCTTGTCTGGGCCATGGGACCCCAACAACCACCATGAGCACCAGACTTCCCTGACTGGTCATATCTCAGTCATCCCTGGCGCCCAACTTCCACAATCCCAGCTAAGATAGTCCCCGGTTAAAGACAGTGACCTAGCTGCCCAGGGGACATGGTTCTGCAAGGATTCAAGGTCTGGCTCCGTTGTGTTCCGGGCAGGCCCCTGCAGGCTGAGGGCCGGGGGAGAATCCCTGGTTCTCTCACTCTGCTTCTAGCACATTGAGATGCATTTACATCTGCCCACTTTCTCATGCTTTTTCTTTTCCTTCTCTCCTCCCTCCTTCCTCTCCTCCGCCAGCCCCTTCTCTCCTTCCTCCCCTGCTCCACGTCCGAGGGCCCTCTGACTCAACTCTTTGGTGGGACGGAATGGTCTGCCCGCACCGTGCCTGCTACCTCTTGGGGGCCTGGACTGTAAAACTTCCTTCCAACCAGAAGCATCCCCAACACCCAGCGTGTCTCATGGTCTCACCCCTGTAGTTCTCGAACCCAGCGCTGGGAGGTCCCAGTGCCTCATTGGAGACCACCTGGCCACGGGCAGAGTGTCTGGTGGCACTTAGAGATGCGTGAGGGTGGACAGCAGTCACTTTCCCTCCCTCTGGGTGGGATTTGGTGAGATCCTGGTTGTGCGCCCGGTGAACTGAATCGCTCTCCAGCGGGCTGACACTAATAAGACTCTCCAGGCTTCCCTGAGTGGCCCCATCCCAGGCTGGGCTCTTAACCTCCCCATTATTTCCGGCTCAGCGCGACGAGAACACAGTGCTCTGACTGTCAGCAGGAAGGCCAACCCGGAACAGAATGAAACGGCAGCCTGTTTGCCTTTGCTCTCTTTTCTTCACTCAGCACAGCCAGCCACACAAAGAAGGATTTTATTGTTTTCGTTTTCCTAACCCCCCCTTTTATTTTACTCTGGCGGGAAGCTGCTTCCTCAGTAGACCCCCAGAGAAGGTGGAACAAGAAAAAAAAATAGAAAAACAGAGAAAAAGATGGATGAGAAACAGAAGAAACAAGGAAGAGAAGGAACTGGGAGCCGGGTGAGAAGGATGGGTGGATGGATGCAGGGCCTGGCGAAGACAATGATGAGGACTGATAGGGCGTTTGGAATGAAAGTCAGTCGGATCCCAGCATCCATGGGATGGAAGACACATCCTGCATTATTCTTCCGTGGCTTTAGTGGAGGGACCCATCTCGAAACCGTGAGACCTCCCTCCCACCGATGCCTCCTTGCTGATGCGTTTTGCTCACCTTGACCTTTGTAACTCAGTGGTGTCCCCTACCTCAGCTTCGCTGGTGAGGTGCAAAGGAGCAGAGCAAGTGTCTGTGCAGCTTGAGACAAGGAGGTCACATTTTTTCATGATTACGTCTGAATTGGTGATGCACATTCAAGGGAGCCAGCTTGCTTTGCGATGGACAGCTGTGGTCTCAGTTGCTGGAGAGCAGGAGGCTTCATTTTGAAATCTAGGGCTGGAGGGCAGCATGGAGTCACAGTGCCTGGCACTGCAGAACCTGGCAGGTGGCCTTGGTGGGGGTTCCCAGGCTCACTGTCTTTCAGCCCAGAAATGACAAAACCCTTCCCTGTGCAAACCAGTTCAGAGATAACTGGCAGAAATGTAGTAATCTGAGGTGTGTAGGGGGGGTCTCTTCTCCCCGGGGTGCTTCCTCTGCTGGTCCGGTCCTGGGCACCCCATGAGTTAGGAGAATGAGCGTCTCTGTGGAAAACCTTCCTCACCTGCCAGGTGGGGGAGCCCCGGTCCTCTGTCGAGTCTTGACATTCAGGCTCCCTGCACAGAGACTACACCTATAAGCCTGAGCTACGGTGGCCAATTTGTTTTGTTTTGAAAGGTGCACACTTTAAGTCTGTTTGTTCGCAAGTAACGGGAATCCATTAAGCCAAATTAAGACTTACAGGAGATTTTATTGCAGAGACAGAGAGGTGCTCGCGGAACTCAGGGCAGGGATTTAGTCAGCCCTCAAGAAGAAACCAGAGAACCAAACAGCAATCAAAATTGGTGCTTACTGTGGGGTTTTTTGTTTGTTTGTTTGTTCATTTCTTTTTGTTAAATGGCTTTTTCTATTCTTTTTCTTTCCTGGCTAATGTTCCAGGGTCCAGGCAGCTCTGGCCAAGAATCAGGGCCACAGATTTGTATTAGCTTCGTAGGATTGCTGTGGCAAAGTACCTCCAAAATAGATGTATTGTTTCAGAATTTGGGTGGGGGGGGGCTAGAATTTCAACATCAAAGCGTTGGCAGGTCACATTCTCTCATGACTCTAGTCAAGAATCTTCCCTTGACTTTTCCTTGATTCCAGGCAACTGCCAGCCATCTTGGTGCTCCTTGGCTTATAGAGCCTTCATCTGGCCTTGTGGTCACCGTCATACCAGCTTCCCTAACTGTGTGTGCATTTTGAAATGGAGGTCTTGCTGTGTTGCCCAGGCTGGACTTGAATTCTGGACTCTTCCAACTCATCCTCTCTAGAAGCTTGGATTATGTGTGTATGCCACTATACTTGGCCAAATTCCCACTTTTGAAAAGGACATCAGTTATATTGGATCAGGGCCCTTCCCCATGACTTCATTTTAACTGGATTATCTCCACAGAGGCTTTATTTCCTAGTAAGGCCACACTGTGGGGTGCTAGTGGTTAGGAATTCAACATATCCTTCTGGAGTCCAGTGGTGGCAGCCTGTTAGAAGCAGTCATGGCCTGTGGGCTGGCTGCCAAGCTGTCTGTTACATGGCTTCTATGTGGGACCGGCTGCCACACACAGGTGAATACTACCAGCCCTTGGGCTACGCCCACTCAAGGTTTATGCCTGCTGCAGCTTTGCCTGGACAATTGTAAGTATTTAATAAGAAAAACACTTACTAGATCCTTACAAGGAGCTCTGTGTCTATAGTTGAAGCCAGGGGATCCAATCTCTGGTCCAGGATGGGTATCTCTTTTGACATGGAAGTACTGGCCACAGGACAGATGACCTGCAAGTAGAAGGCGAGTTGTGAGCAAAGTTCCTCCTCCTGTCCTCCTGCTCCTATTAGACTCTAGTGCTGCCTCTGATTGACAGGATGTGGAGTTTCACTCCCACCCTTCCTGCTGCTGGTCAGCTGTCCTCCACCAACCTACTGCTTAACATCTCCATCCTCAGTAGAATGGCCTTTAACTAAACCAGTCTCTGGTATCACACAGGTTAGAGACCACTGGTCTAAGCTCACATTCTTACTCAATTTCTTGTTGTTGGAACAATACCTGACACACACACATATTAAAGAGTAATTTTGGCTCACATTTCAGAGGTCTTAGTGCATTCATAGTTGGCCAGAAATGGTGGGAGGTCATGATGGAGGGCCTGGCCTGAGAAAAGCTGTTCATAGCACGGCAGAATGAAACAGAGGGAAGGAGGCAGCCAGGGTCAAACATAAACCCTTCCAGACCTTGTCTCCAGTGACCCATCCCTCCAGCCAGGCCAACTTCCTAAGAACATCTAAAATTATCAATAGGTTAACTTGATTCTATTAATCTCTGTGCTTCAATCCCCTTCAGAACACATGTGACATTTAGGAGCCATTTAAGACCCAAACTCTAATCCTGGCACACTAGGAAGTTGCTTGGCTTCAGGTCAGCTCTTATCCTATTGGACAGAGGTGGGAGCTGGTTAAGGGGTAGTAGCCAGTATGGGATTCTCAGCTGCTAGCATAGTACCAGGCCCGTGTTCTTATCCACCATGGAACTGTGTTGTCCTCGAGTGGTAAGGAGAGTGGGGTTGGGTAGGTAGGGGAGGAGGTCATTTCCCTGAAGGGATGGGAGAGAGGGACATCAGTCTTTAAGGATTTCGCTTGTAAAACTAAGCAGCTTGTTTGGCCACCGATTAGGTATGCTTTTAAGGTATTTGACTCAAAGATCCACCAAGAGAACTTTAAAGTTCTTTTCTTTCTTCTTTTTCCTTTCCCCAAGGCTTAAATTGTTTCCTCTATGTCAGTCAGAGCAAAATAGTGACATCCTTTTATGGCAGAAGTGGAATGAGAAATTTGGGCAAAAGAGAGGAGGGAGAGAATGTTTGGGAGACAGCGGAGCAGGCAGAGTTCGTCCTGCTGCTTAGTGTGGCCACTTGATGAGCCCTGAATGTCTTGGGCATGGGATTGTCTATGCAAAAGGGAACCCAGGGACACATTAATTGGGGTGGGGACTCCCACACTACACCTGACCTCTCCTTGCATAATATTGTGTTTGGGATCTTCCCAAAGTCTCATGTATTTGGATGTTATGGATTATCTACAGAACCATGTGCTGTTAGGAGATTGGGGCCTGATGTAGGGTGGATTGGATTACAGGCATGGGGCAGATTGTAGATTACCGGCGTGTAGATTGGATTGTAGGTGTGTGGAGGCTTAAACCTGGAGGTGGCAGAACTCTGAGGCTGAACCCAGAAGGGGTAGGACACTGGGATGGGACCTGGGAGAATATGTGCCGCTTCCTGATTTCCGTTGGCACTTGACTGGCCCTGGACTGGGATTTGACTTCTTGTTTGCAATGCTGTGAGGATCGGCCTCCACGTCCACCCCTGCCACATGGTTCCACTGTTGCTGGTCACCTGGGAGTGGACTGTGGCCTTCTGAAACTGTGAGCTAAGGTGAAACTTTCCCTCCCCTAATTTGTGCATGTGGGGTATTGAGGCACAGCAACAGAAAAGTAACTGGCACAAGTAGGACTTCAGTACGTCAGAGTTGAACCAGATTCATGTTTAAAATTTTTTTTTAAGTTGCCATGTTTATTTTTTAAATTTTTTTTATTTTTATTTTTTTCCAGTGAAGGAGGCAACCTTTCCCACTACATGCTCAACCTTGCACTCCATCTCAGCAGTGATCCCAAACCTGGACATCTGCCTCCTTCTGTGTCAGTGACAGGCAGGTGAAGAGAGCCACCGACAGCCGGCTCGCTGACAGCAATGTGGGCTTTCCTGACCTATCCGTAGACTCATGAAGGGGTAGTGCTGGTGTCTTAGTCACTTTCCTGTCGCTGGGACACAGTACCTGACAGCCACAACGTGAGGGAGAAGAGGTTTACCTCAGCTCACAGTTCAGAGGTGTCAGCCCATTTATGTTTGGTCCTCGATGGGGCATGGGCATGGCGGTGGTCCTCGGAGGGCCTGGGCACGGGAGAGCTGTTAACCGCATGGAGATAGAAAGCAGAGTAGAGTGAAGGCTGCAGCTGGGGCGGGAACGCACCATTCTAAGCCACACCCCCAGGGACTCCTGCCTCCGGCCACACCCTACTTCCTAACAGTGCGTAAAATTATCAGTGTTTCTAATCTGTTTGATCCAATTAACCCCCATAATCCAATCGTTTTCCAAACACCTGAGGCTTCTGGGAAAGTGCTGTATTGAAAACACAGCACTAAATACTTAATTATTAATTCTTTTGATGACATTTACTGTGGGTGGGTGCTGGTTTAAATTCCTTTTGTATCAGTGCGGTGCTTGACCCTTAATAAATATTTGCTCAATGGCGGTAGCTCAAGACCATCCCACCAGCCCCTTTCCTCCTCTGTCATGAAGGGCATGTGTGGCAGACACAGAGTAGAAGGTTGTTATGAGTCTGAGTATAGCAGAGAAAATATTTTTGAGACAGAAGCTGCTGGCATGTATTCATTGCCATATCCTAACGGTATTTACCAGTAGTTACGGTCACTTTTGCTCTCCAGGCAACGTGAATTACTTCCTAAGATCTCAAAGGCCTTTATAATGTAGAAGTGCCACACTTAACACAGCGATAGCTTTCAGCCTGAAGGATTTCGAGAGTTTGGGGT
Organism: Ctenodactylus gundi; assembly: GCA_004027205.1. NCBI lineage: Eukaryota > Metazoa > Chordata > Mammalia > Rodentia > Ctenodactylidae > Ctenodactylus > Ctenodactylus gundi. Next base: position 40,709 of record PVKB01000805.1, read on the forward strand.
GATCTCAGGGAGGACCTCAAAGATCTGTCACACAAAGGGAAACTTTCATAAAGCCGTGGATGCTTGAGGCTTTCGATGGGATTTACGAGGCTGAGTGATGGGCGTCAGGTGCATGAATGTGAGCACACGCATGCATGCCTGTGTGTGTATTTATGACATACACAGAGAAAGAGAGAAATCCGTCGTCCTGGCTGCTCTGAAAATCGTTGTGTTGGTAATAGGGGCAAGTTGAAACAAAAATAAAAGAAATACAGAATCTTTTCCTCTTCTAGATCAATTCAGATCCAAAAGATGGTTTTAATAAGTGTATGAGGAAGGTTTCTAGCAAAGATCTCTGGTAAATACTGCAGGTTTTGAACACGTGATAGATACAGACAAAATGGTCTCATGTGTAATATCAAAGGCTAATGAAAAATGGCATTTGAAGGAAAGGGCACTATTGCCTAATTTCTGCAGAAATGAGAGTGTCTTTCAAAATTAATTATTAATTCTTGAAGACTGTCTTTCAGCTTGCCGGCTTCACTTTCGCTTGCCTATTCACTTCACATGCAGGCTTGATAGCATCGATTGGTCTCCAGTGACCTGAGAATGTTTAAAAATCAAGCATTGTTCACAAGGAGGCTAGAGTCCCGTGGAGAAGACGAGGAGGAAAGTGAGCGTTGCATCAGGGAGGCTCATATTTCATCTCCCCTTTGACAGCCAAATAGACTTGGGGATCAGGAAACATGCCCGCACAGTGGAACGCCTCTGGGTGGGCCTAACCTGGTCATAGAGACATCATGCGTAAATAAGAATAAAGGCACAGCTTTTGTCTTCCAGGAGTCATGAGTTGGAAGCCCCATTCTCAGAGTCCTGTTTTGTTAGTCGCTCTTTGTCACCTGGGGAAATAACTGAAAGAAAAAAAGGTTTATTTTGGCTCACGGTTTTGGAGGTTTCTGTCCATGGTTGGCTGGTGCGTTATTTCTGGGCCGGTGGTGAGGCAGAGCACCAGGGCAGAAGTATGTGTGGAGGAGAGCCACTCACCTTCAGGCACCAAGGAAGACGAACGAGAGAAAGAGAGCCAGAGAGGAAAGGGCTGTGACAAGATGCAGCCTCCAAGGTCACCTCCCATGATGCCCTTCTCTCAGCCAAGCCCCACTTCCTAAGTTTCTGTCACCTCCCAATAATGCCATCAAATTATCAGTCCATCAGTGGAGCCACTGATGGAGTTAGAGCCCTCACGACACAAAGCCCATTAGGTGGCAACCAAATTTCCAGCACGTAGCATCTGGGGGGATATTCTGGGTTCAAATTGCAGCTCCTGTAGAGAGGAACCTCTGGAGAAGTGGCACCAGTAGAGAAGAAACATACTATGAAACCGTGGAGATGCCTGGCAGTGCATAATTGCAAATAGGCTGAAAGGACCCCAAGACTGGTTCATCCGGAGAGGGTGAACAGAAAGGAGTCTTGTGGAAGAGGTGGTGTTTCCTCATAAGTTATTTTTGTCATAAAAGTAACCTCCATGGGATTACAATAGGTTGTTCTGAAGAATATACAAGGAAAAGTGAAAAGAGAAGGCCTCTCATTTCTGTCCTTAGACTCACAACACAGATCAACTGGCCTTCAAGTTTCAGTTCTTCTGTGGGTCACCACCATAAACTTGAACAAAGCGGGTTGCCTTGTCCCTCTTGCAGGTGAGATCTAGGACCATGGGATGTCAACATCCACCATACTATAGTCTCTGGTATAAAATGACACAGCATTTTCACACAATCTGCACAACTGTCCCATCTACTTTAAATTGTTTCTTGATTACTAATAATCCCTAATGCAATGTGGTTGTTATACTGTATAGCTTAAGAAATAGGGATGACAAAAATATCTGGACAAGTTTAGCACCAGTATAATCTGGGGGGCATATTTTTGATCTATCATTAATTGAATCCTGTGGATTAGGAGTGCTGACTGTTCTCTCCAACCAGTTTGTACTCCATAAGTTTACACAGGAGATGTTGCTGCTTCCCACACCTTCCATCGGATCACTTTCATATTTATGGGTTTCTGCTACTTAAATTCTCTTCCGAAACCATAAAAATGTCTTCTAAGTTTTGGTTAGGGGCTGATGGGAAGAAAGCCAAGAACTAATAGACAGCATTTATAATAATACGATTATGTAAATATTATTCATTGTGGAACTGAGCAGTATGATTAAGCTCAAGGGGAATGCATGCAACCCTGCCATTAGGGCTGGCAGTTGCTGTGACAAAAAGCAAAAACTCTGAGGGAAAGAAAATGAAGGTGGCGAGGTCCAGTGTGACCCCAAGGTGTGAGGACTTGTGCAGTGCCCAACAGGTGCACAAGCTCACTAGCAAGTAATTATGGTTAAGGATGACATAAAAATATTACTTTTCATTCAATTTATGTGCATTATTTTTTTTCCAAATGGCTGCTAAACATTTTAAGACATACATCAAAAAATATCAAGTCATTTGTATCTAAGCAGGACTCTTAGATACTCCATTTGGCCTAGCAAGGCTGCATACAACTGCTGAGTCTTCAAAATTGATATGAATTGAGAAAGTTTGGGAACTGCTGATATAACCTGTATTCTAGAAAATTTCTTCTGATTTCTGTTGGTGAGTGGGAAGGAGGAGCATAGAGAGGAAGCAAGGTGTCTTAGTCACTTTCTCATCCCTGGGACATAATATCAGACACTCCAACCAAGGGCCAAGCCTATTTTGGTTCAAGGTCTTTAGAGAACTCAGTCCATAGTTGACTAGTTGACTGACTCCAAGGCAGTAAGGACATGGTGGAAGGGCCCAGGCTGAGGCTTATTCTGCAGCTTCCAGGGAGCAGAGAGACAAAGAGGTAGCTCTGGACAAGAATATGCCCATTATGTTAGTCAGTCCCCCAGCGACCTGCCCCTTCTGGCACGATCCTGTCTTCAAATTTGAGCCTACCAGGGAAGAGGACATTTTAGCTCTACATCCTAGCAATTTAGGAGAATATTGAAGTAGATTCTATGAGGCATAATAGTGGTATTAACTAGGGAGGAAACTGAGAAAATGCAGAGAAATGAACAGATTCAAGACAACTTGAGAAGAGAGAGTGGACAGAATTCATTGCATGGCTCCCTGGGAAGGACATGAACAAGGCACCTGGAGAACGGGCTCCAAGATGTCAGCAGAGAGGGACATTGTCTGGTCTGTGGGATCCACAGGTGGATATGGGGTGATCGCGAGAGATTAGGTAGCCTGTCCACTTTGCTTTGCTACTCTAGAATAATACAGACTAATTTATAAAGAAAGGAAACTTCTTTCTTTCTTACAGTTATGGAGGAGGGGAACTCAAAGTCAAGGGGCCACATCTGCTAATGATCATCTTGCTGGGTCATCCCATAGGAGAAGGATATAGGGTGAGAACAGAGCAGAGGGAATAAGCTTGAGGGTCTCTCCCTCTTCTTACAAAGCCACAAAGCCTTCATCTAAACCTGATCACCTCCCGAAGACTCTCCCTCAAAATTATATCAATGTGTGAACTGGAGGGATTCAGTTGCTATTGTGGTTTGGGTCTGGAGTGACCCCCAAAGTCTCATGTGTTTGGATGTAGAGGGATAACTGAGGAACCGTATGCTGTTGGAACATGAGGACTGGCTGAAAGGGGAGGATGCTTGGGGCTTGGCTGGGAGTGATTGTGTCAACTTGTTGAGATTGTGGAGTGGTGGTGGGCAGAACAGAGCTTTCAGGTGTGTGCTACTGACCTGTGGGCCAGGAGCTGAGGGAGGGGCACCCCCATAAGTGGGGGAAGGAAGGATGAGGAAATACTGTTGCAGCTTCTTCCAGACACTGAGGAGCTCCGCTTCTCACTCGCCTCTGCATCATTTGGTTTTCTGGCCTCCGATGCTGCCAGCAGCAGTCCGGCCTCCACCGTGTGCTGCCTATTGGTGCTGCCACGAACCCACGGGGTGAGACCTTCTGAAGCTGTGAGCTAAATAAATCTTTCCTCCCTTAAATTGTGGATATCAGGTGTTCACATCTCAGTAACAAGAAAATAACTAAGACAGTTGCCAAAGGATGAAAATTCAGTCACATTTTTTCTCTTTCCTTCTCTCTCTCTCTTTTATTCCCTCCCTCCTCCCTCCTTTCCTTCTCTCCACCCCCTCTTCCTTCCTTCCTTCTTCCCTTTTCTTTCTCTTTTGAGACAGAGTCTAACTGTATAGTCCAGGCTGGCCTAAAACTCACAGCAATCCTTCTGTCTCAGCCTCTGGAGTGCTGGGATTACATACACCACCATGGCCAGTTTATGTAGTGTTGGGGAATCGAACCTGGGGCCTTGGATTTGTTAAGCAAATGCTCTAACTGCTGTGCTATTGCTCTAGTCCCTCAGCTTCCCTCTTACATAAACTTTTGTCTCTTGGCTCAGAATCCTCACTCGGGTGTGGGACACCAAGAGTATCTTCTTGGGTTATGCTCTGAAGTCCTGGGGACAGGATGGAATTCTTAGGCAAGACACCACAGCCTGAGAATCAGTGCTCTTTACTGGGTGGCAGGTGTTGGTGCACTCAGCACTGTTATTGTTACGGGCTCAATTTCTTCCCTCCAAAGATATGACAAAGTTCTAGCTCCTGGTTCCCCAGATGTGACCTTATATGGAAACAGAGCCATTGGAGATATAGTCAGTCAGGATGAGGCGATACTTGAGAAGATTGGGTCCTTAAGCCAGTATGATTAATATCCTTTCACAGAGAAAGGCACAGCTAGGTGTGGTGGTTGGCACATGTCTGTAATCCCAGCACTCTGGGGAGGCTGAGGGAGGAGGATCACAAGTTCAAACCTTGCCTGGGCAACTTAAGGAGAGAGGGACTGCAATGATATATTAATAAGCTAAGAATGGCTTGTCCTTCAAACACGTGTAAGACGTAAGAAAGGCTTCTTCCCTCTAGGTTTTAGAGGGAACGTAATCTTGTTGATACCTTGATTCTAGACCTCCACCCTGAAGACATGGGAGATAATACGATTGTGGTATTTTAAACCACTTAGTGCATAGTACTCTGCTACGGCAGTTCTAGGAAACTAATAAAACTAACGTAGTCATCGTAAGCACTTCAGAGATGGGCAGGTGGGTGGATTATGGATGGCAGGCTCTGCTACAGTCTGATGAAGGAGCTAAGGCACTGACAGGAAATAGTTGATGGCAGAACGTAGCATGATTAGTGCTGAAAGGACCCAGTATGCACACATCCCTCAATTCCCTTTGTAAGAATTTCCCTCGCTTCTGGTCTTTTCCCTGCTCTGTCTCATTCATGGAGCTCCTGCGTGCATTGGGCATGTCGCCTAGAGCACCTCACCTGTCCTTTTCAGAGCTCAAGAGGTTGGATGTCAGGATCTCTGTCTTTTCATGAGAGGTGAGAGGCTCTGGGAGGGTGAATTCCTCACCTTGCACCTTGCGGGGTGGGGTCTCTGGGCCACAGTCCCCCCCCCCCCCACACACACACACACCCGATTCCTTCTCAAGGTACAACTGCAGGGCGCCTGGGCCGGGCCATTCCTGAGGGGAGTGTAACTGCAGAAAACTGCGGGAGTTTCATCTCACCACGGAGGAAGCCAACACACCAGCCCCCTTCCTCCTCCCTCGCAGAAACCTTCTTCCAGTTCCTCACCTAGCCCAGAAGCAAGAAGGAATCTTTGTGTTCCAAATGGGTGTTGAGGGGCACACAGGCGAGGTTTTGCATTTATGTGTTGTGTTAGTTATCTACAGCGGGGTAACAAATTATCCCCCAAACTTTGTTGCTTAAAGCAACAAGCATTTGCTATCTCCTAGTTTCCGAGGTACAGAGGTATGGAGGCAGCTTTGCTGGGTGATTCTACCTCAGTTTTTTCTGATACTGCAGCCAAATTGTGTACAGGGCTTGTAATTAGTGTGGACTGGGGTGGATCCCAAACTCACTCTGGGGGCTGCAGACTGAGCTACTCGTACTTGGGATGCTTGAGATCAGAAAAATTTCAGAGTTTGGACTATTTTTTTCCAGATTTTTCAATATTTGCCTTCACGTAATGAGCTATCCTGGGGATGGGTCCAAGTCTAAGCATAAAAATCATTTTAATTTCACAGGTGCCTTATCCACTGCTACGATTTGGATCAGGAATGTCCTCTGAAAGCCTTATGCTTGGAGAGTGATTTGGTCATGGGGTTGATCCATTGGTGTCCTGTGTTGTTAGGAGGTGGGGCCTGGCTGGAAGGGGCGGATCACTGGGGTCTGACCTGCCAGGGCCAGATCACGGGGACATGATCTGGGACAGTAGGGCTAGCTCTGTCCTTCTTCACTTTTTAGATTCCTTTCCTGACGTGCTGTGAATAGTCACCCTCTGGATAGGCCTCTGCCAAGGCCTTTCACCATTGCTGGCAATTCATGAATGGGCTGAGACCTGAAAATGAACTCAAATCAACTTTACCTCCCATCAGTTGATGGTGACAGGTATCATGTCCCAGCAACAAACAAGGAACTAAAACACACACATAACTTGATAATTTTAGGGAGCACTTTTGGGGCACCTTTGTTTTGGCAGTGACCTGTCAGGGAAGGTAAGTTATGGGATTTTCTACTTGTTGTGCAATGCAGATACTCAAAAGCGACTGGGTTTTGGAGCATTTTGGATTTCGGGGTAGTGGTGCTTTGTCTGTATTAGCAGGAGGCCTGAGCTCCCTGCTCTCTGTGGAACAGAGGCCTTGACTCCCAGCCTCGTGGGACCCTCCATAGGGCTTCCTGAGCGTCTTCATGACATGAATCTGGCTTCCTTGCAGTGATTGTGGTGGGTCTTGTCTTATGTGTTTGGTAGGTTATTGGATTGCAGGGCACGACACTTATCAGTGGGTTGATCTGCTGACGAGTTCTGCTGTTGGGAGGTGTGGCCTGGTCCAAGGAGGCCTTTTATTGGAGTATATGACCCAGAAGGATCTATTCTTGTTCCTGGCTCCTCCTTCCCACTCTTTCTATCTCTCTGCTTCCTGGTCAGCATACATGCACAGCTCACCTCTGTCATACCCCTCTGCCACACCTTTTGCCTCAGAACTGTTCAACCATGGACTGGACCCTTGGAAACCATAAGTCCCAATAAACTTCTCCTTTAAGTTGCATGTGTCAAGTGTTTCCCCCTAGTGACAGAAAAGCTAATTGACATGCTTACTGATTTTAAAGAGAGCAAGACAGAAGCCACACTGTCCTCTACGACCTTGGAAGTGGCACTTCTCCAGGCCTGCCTTGTGCTAAGGGCTGCATAGACTGACATCAAGCAGTGGAGGCTACACTAGACATGAACATCAGGAGGGGGATTATCAGGGACCCTCTGAGATGCTGGATTCCACACACACACACACACACACACACACACACACACACACACACACACTGCAAGCTGTGCCTGAGTGTTTGGGGACAGGCTTCGGTTTGTAGATGGCTGCATAGCTGGGAGTAGCAGCAATAAGAAGACGCTTGCAGCACGAGGCGTGTCTACATTTCATGCTGTGAGCACCATGTTGGGTGAATCCCCTGGGATCCTCTGGCGGGTGTCAGTGCCCACACAGGGAGAGGTTGTTGGCCTACCTCTTCCCAACACTGGGGCCCACATCTGTGAGGCCATATTCTTATGGAGTTTTGTGACTGCCTGCCTAATACTTACAGATGCTACAAGAACCACCCAGAACTGCTGCTCTCCACAGTGCATGCCCTGCAGAGCCTCCAGAGGAGCTTTAAAATGTCCCAGTGACTCTGAATTAGTTGGTCTGGAGAGTGATTTAGGCATCGGGGATTTTTGAAAACTCCCCAAATGCCTGCGAATCACTGAGCTGCGAGCAAATTGCTCAGAACTTTCAGCTTCTGCACGCAAGAGGCTGTGAAGATGGAAAATTGCAGTTCTCAGGTATACACACCTGCAGAGACCCTCACCTGCCACCTGCCACCTGCCACCTGCTGAAGGCTGGGGCCTGAGCGGCTCAGCCATCTGAGCCCAAAGCATACATCAGAGTCTGCTCTTGCTTGTACCAAAGTTTTATTTTTTTTCTTCTAAGATCGAAAGAAATTGGTTTTCCATCACTTTTAGGCTATACTAACTCAGTGAAATGTAATTTTGACGAAAGCCAAATTGCTTAATTAGACAATAATATCAGAGAAATTGACCATTTTATCTGGTTACTGTCTTTTCAGATAGCTTGTATTACCATTTATATTCTTTCCAGTTGGGTTTTTAAGCAGGAAAATAATTTATCGAGAGATTGTTCTTAGAAGCTATTTTTAATAGCCTAATGGCTTTTTAATTTTCAAATCGTTTATACTCATCAGCTGGAGCCAAGGAAGGCTTCAGCTGTTCCCTCCTCCCCAGCTGTTAATTGGTTATGTTGGAGGCGAAGCCGCGGGAGGCGAAGCCGCGGGAGGCAGGATTTCCCCCGATGTGTGGTGTCAGGAGGGTCAAACCACGGAGAAAATGAACTTGGGGTTCCAAGCCCTTCAAACAACACAAAACTCCCCCACTGTTTATTGAATGGCTACTCGGTTCTAGGAAATCTATGGAGATTGCTATTAATGCTCTCACTAATCCCATGAACTTGGCTTTATTATCTTCCTGTCATAGCCTGGGAAATGAGGGTCGAGGTTGGTGGCACGTCTCCATCATCCTGACGGCGACGCAAGTTGACCCAGGCCACACAGCACAGCTTATGCTCTTCCTCTACAGAATTTTTGATAATGTCCCCTTTCCCTCTTGAAATTAACCACAGTGTCACAGTGGACTGAGTGGTTCCTCTGCACCAGACCCTGTGCTGAGCATTTTCTATGAACGATTGCACCGGACCCTCCCAGCAGCCAGTGGGGGCCTTTATTGTTCTTCTTTTAGAGGTGAGGAAACTGAGATGCTGAGAGTCAAGGTCAAGGTCAAATCATTTGCAGAAATCCCAGAGCTGATTAACGATGGACTCTGAGCCACTGTAGCCTCCCCCACCCTCCATTCTCTCCATGTACAATCAATCAATCAATCCCATGATTTCAAAAACCTAGACCTAGGTGAAAATGGCAAAACCACTGTTACAACCACAGGAACATCGAGTTATTTGGCTGTGGTGGAACTTGGTTATTATGAATTAGCTACAGGAAATCGTATTTTTCTTTCATTGAGAGCTATAGAGGAAACACAGGCTCTTTATATTGAATTAGCCAGGAGACATCATGCTGAGCCGTGGGGGCAGCTGGACAGGATGTGCATAAACCCTCTGTTCCTACAGGCCCAATTAGACAGAGTCTGCTACTGTCGGCAGCCACGCTTGTTCCTGGGACCTCAGATTGCAGTCACAGATAGAGCATCCCAAGGAGAATAGGGGGAGGCCCCCGGATTCAGCAGCATCCATGACTGGCTCAGTGTGTTCATCTTAGGGTACCCACTGTAAAGGAACCATGGATGAGGCAGAGTGTGTGTACTTGGGGGTGACTCGCTGGTGAGGGGGACTAACACGTCCTCCACGGAAAGCTTAGGGAACTGGTCACTAGGCAGATGGGTTCCAGGAGGCAGTTTCTGTCATCTATGCTAGGATGGGCTGTTTGGTGAGGCAGTTCCCTTCTGAGTCACCCCGGGCCTGTAAGTGACCCCTTATCTGTGCTCCTTTAGGGAGCCCCTCATTTACTTCTGTAGGTAACTCTCCACCCACATTCCTGCAACTAACCTCAATAAACTCATTTGTTCACCAAATTGGACTTTGGTGTAACTGTTACTTCGACTCACCTGTTGCACCCTGAGTGGTCTGGTGTCCATGTCTCCCCTGGAAAAGTTGCTCACATGACACATGGCTATTAGATTAGAGGGGAAGATGACTCAGGGCAGGGGACAGAGAGTGGGCACTCAGGAAGCAGAGGACTGCCAGACTTGCGCTGTGGGGCCTCAGGGCTATACCCGAGGGGAGGTGGCAGCTCAGGGAAGAGCAGCAGCACCCCAACTCTGGGACTGTGTATGATGCATCTGCCTGGTGTCCTGCAGAGGGGGATAGAGGGACATCTGACTGGACTGGGTCACACATCATTTTGCTTTCTGTCCTTGGAAGCTAATTGTGGCCCCCTTCATCTTCAGATACATGAGTGGTCACAGGAGCCTTGTGCGGGGCTGGATTCCTCCCGAGACTCCGTCTTAGTTACTTTTTGTTGCTGGAACACAGTCCCTGACACCCAGAACTCAAGGGAGGAAAGGTTTATTTTAGCTCACAGTTTCAGGAGGCCTCAGTCCACTCATGATTGGTCAGCAGTGGTGGAAGAACTTGGCAGAGCCCTAGCTGGAAAGAAGCTGATTATTACCACACGGCAAGACAGAGAGCTGATAGATAGAGAGAGAGACAGAGACAGAGAGAGACAGAGAGAGAGAGAGAGAGGGAGGGAGAGAGAGAGAGAGAGGGAGAGGGAGAGAGAGACAGAGAGAGAGAGAGAGAGAGAGAGAGAGAGAGAGAGAGAGAGAGAGAGAGAAGGCAGAACTAGCAGATACCCTTCTCGGTCACGTCCCAGTGGTCTGCCCCCTCCAGGCAAGCCCTAGCGGTCCACCCCTTCCGACCAGACCTCACCTCCCAGCAGATCTTTTGTTTTTCCTTTCACAAGGGCCACCTTCAGTCTGTCTTGCCGTCTCTGTTCTGCATATATCAAAGGTAGTATTAGTCAGTGGCAGAACTGCCTAACCACACAGGTTCCCTTTTGCCTGCACGATGGATCGTGTGTGCACGTGTTTTGCTCAAGGAAGGGCTGCGGGTGGCTTGGTAAACTTCAGAAGATTTTCTTGTTTCCGCCAAGCAACCTCAATTTGAACGCTAGGCATCACCTTCTCAAAATATCTCTGACAAGCGTCACGAGGGAACTTTTTTCTAACCTTTGATCACAGATCGCTTGCTATTATCTTGTTCGTCTTTCCTGCTTCCTTCTGTGTTCTTTTTGGGAGCGAATTTCTTCTCCAAGGCACAGCAGCGAGCTCTCTCACTGCCTAATTCCCTGCCGACCCTTGTGTTCGATGACAACAGCTCTGCTGTGTTTTAGGCACAAGTCACGGTAAGAAGCGCATAAGATATCATGTCTCAAGACAGTCATCCAGCACTTATTTTTAAGCCTCTGACGCTCGGCATTGATTTTCTATTCCACCCAGCGCTATACTGTGCTGTCTAATCTCATCCTATCCCATAGCATGCCCTTCCATTGATACCAAAATTTCATGTTTCCCTAAATTGATTATAGCACACTGGCAGAAGTGGAACATCTCACGGCAGGGTTTCTACCTTTTTAAAGTGATTTGCTTTAAAGTGCTTTCTTCCATTGTTTTGCTTCTGAGAATCCCAGAATGCAGATCTTTCAATGGTGAGGTCTTGCGCTGGAGCTCCCCACAGTAGCCATCCCAGCTCCAAGTCACCCAAATCTGGAAGTGCTGGTCTCAAAACAAGAGCAGCAGGATAAGTGCCACCTAGAGCCCCAGTGGGCTGGGCAGGACAGCCCCTCGTAAGTGGGGAAGGGCTCACTCTTTGAAGGCCGTTTCATTCTACAGCACTTGTTGACTGATTTTTCCCTGCACCTTGTTCCTGCAGGTTTCTCTGTAGAAATGAGAAACAGGAAATCCACTCTTGTCCTTGAGGAGTTCGGAAGTCAATAAAGAATGAATTTAGAACGCTGTGGAAGGAATGGGTAAGGGAGCATGATTAGCATTGTGCTAGAAGCAGGAACAGTGTTAGATGGAACCCAGGGAGCGGATGGCATGGCTAGGGTGCCACTTGGACATGGCCTTGCAGGTCAGAATTAGTGCTGGCCAAGGAAGAGAGGGGAGGGAATGGCATTTGCAAAGGACATTGAACCCACAAGTGGCTGATGGCTGGAGGGATGGGGATTGGTTCCGCGTGGTTGGAATCCACGGTAGAACGTGAAGAACAGCCAAGGTTGATGGGCTGGGCATAGACTATGGCACATATTTGAGCTTTGATGGGAAATCACCCAATAGTTTTAAGCAAAGGGCGAAGGCAGAGGATGGAACAAAAATAGGGAGGGAGGCTTAGAGAGGGCAGAGGTCAGGAGCCAAGGGAACTGGGCTTTCACTATCTGCACCAGTGAGCTGTGAACCTCAGGACCTGGCTGTCTTTGAGTCATCAGGTGGCATCAGCTGTGGCAGTCGGGGCTGTGTCCTCTAAACAGGAAAGCCTTATCTGGCAGTTTCCCTGGAGAATGTCAGGGCAGAGCGGCCTGCCTGACCTCTGTTAATGCTCCTAGGAGGGCGGAGAGGAGGAAACGGTGAGGCCCGCAGTGGGCTTTATCTGCAAATTGCGACTCGCTGCTGATCTCAACATCCCGCTGAATGGGTGTCCGATGATCCCTTCTGCAGTGGAAGCTCCGTGGGTGATCCAGCAGCGATGAGAAGCAGCATCCACCCTCAATTGCAGGCAGCCCTGACTTCGCCACGCGAGGGCTTTGGAGGATCACAGCGCCCGGGGCAGAGAGAAGAAGAGGCATCATTAGTTTGGTTGTTCCTAAATGTCTTTCATTGACAATTTTTAAATGAGCAAATTTTGAAAATGAACAAAACTGATTGAATACACATCAGACATAATATCCTATGGTATGACAGAGTACGCGGAGTATTACCTAGTCTATTAAACCGGGTTCTTCTTTGTTCCGTCTGCATCTTGGCTTTCATTAGTGTGTTCAGCCAATCTCCACCGTCTGGGACTCAGGCTTCCATAGCAACCAGAGGAGAACGGTGGGGCTATACTGCACTGCAGCTGAGCCCCGTCCCTGATTGCCACCCTCCGTGGGAATGCGATGCTGGCCTGGATTTCTGTCCTGGCACCTGTGTGGTGCTTGTCTACAGCAGGCCTGTACATGCATGGTCACTTCCCACATTCCAAGGCGGTCCAAGAAGTGGGGAGAGGGTGGAACTGGGGATCCATCACCCAGGGACATGGCCATTTTCCTTACCCCATGTCTGCCTGGGCCTTGGGAAAGCTCTTTTATGTTCTTTACACAGGAACAAACTAAACATATGTCACAAGATACAGCTGCTATCTGCCCTGTATTGACCTGATTGATCCTGGAGGTTCTATGTCTTGGGGCCAGGACGTCTGGTAATAAAGGAAAAGGGAGGAGTGAAAATGGAATGAGAGAATTCAACCTTCAAGGGGTGCAGAGGATCCCCTTTGGTGACTGGACCCTGTTTGGCTTTCTTGGGGGGAACCAAAGTCATTTCTGGGTTTTCCTTTCACTAGGACAAAGCATGGTCTCAGCCCTTCCCGCTCCCAACTGTTCCTGCTACCTAACTCCTGCAGAACCATGATAAGAAATACCTCAGACTTCACCTTGAACGTGGAGTCTTAGTAGGACATCTGTATGTCTGGGCTTATGCACTTGTTCGGAGTATTGGAAAGGGAGACTTAATCTTTTCTACCATTGAAGGACTCAAAGAGGTCGCTTTTGTGAAATGACGGCGATACTGCTTGTTACTTGGCTAAGGGGAGAGTCGGCAACAGTATGCAACTCTACAAAGCCATTTTAAATCTCTTTTGTTTCTGACTTCGTTTTTGATTTCTTTTTTTAGGCGAGAGTCTTGCTCTGTAGTCCAGGTTGGTCCTGCAGCAGGCCTTTACTTACTTGTGTCACGGCCTCCCGCAGTCCTAGGTGGTCCCAGGAATGGGGACAGTGCGGCACTGGGGCTGTATCCCTCACTCTGTGGTTCAGACTGGCCTTGTACTCAGCCTGTGTCTCAGCCTCCTGAGTGCTGGGATTACAGGTGTGTGCCACCATGCCTGGCTAGTTTTTCTAATTCAGCGCTGGGGGAGTGAACCCAGGGATTTTACGCATGCCAGGCAAGTGCTCTAATCACTGAGCTATACCTCCAGCTCTTAAATTTCACTAGGATAAGAAATGTCAAGTTCTAGAATATTCTACCAGCTGATGATGTAGAGAGGAGAGGGCTGAGTCTGGAAGTTACATTGGCCAACAACTCGAGAGTGATAATAAATTGTTGATTTTTTTCCAGGAATTTAAGAAAAAAAAAAAAAAAAGAAACCAAAAGACCAGAGGCTTGGGTTCAACTGGCCTTTGCACTGTTTCTTTCTTGGGCTACACCTACCTTGGGTTTGTGAAGAAGATCCTGACAGCAATCCCCAAGTGGTTCTTGTCTGCTACCACCTATCCCATATACGGATTCTAACCGCTCTTAAATCTCACTCAGTGGCAGAGTGAAGCCCCAGGGGATGTTGTTGGGCACCATGAGCCACTGCCATTTCCCTTCTTCCCACTGCCGCTGGTGGCTCTGTTTGCCTCTGTCAAAGGTGACAGGTGTGTGGCTGATGTTGGCCGAAGGCTCCTGCCTGGCTCCTCCCCGGTGGCATATATATGTGCTTTGGAGTTTACGGCAGAGTGGTTATCCCCCCTCTGTGGCCTCCAGCTTTGGAAAATGGATCTTTATGGATGTGATTAAAGACTTTGAGATGAGATTCTCCTAGACTGTCCAGGTGGCCTCTAGCTGCAGTCACAAGGGTCCTCGTAAGAGGGAGGCAATGGAGAGTCTGAGTCACCCAGAGGGAAGGGCTAAATGAAGGGACAGACTGGAAGGTGCTGGCCTTAAAGACTGGGCACGTGCAGATTTGAGCTGAAGAGTGCCATCATTACAAGCAGGAAGAACTGAGGAACGGATTGTCTTTAAGAGGCTTTGGAGGGAGCATGGCCCTAGGGACATCTTGGTTTTGGTCTGGTAGTGCTGACTTTGAACTTTTGATCTCTAGAGTACATTATTTGGGGAGATTTTTTTTTTGTTACAGAGTCTCATTCTGTAGTCCAGGATGGTCCTGAACTCACTATGTAAGCCCAGGCTGACCTTGAACTTACAGCAATCCTCCTGCCTTAGCCTTCTGAGTACTGGGATTACAGGCATTTGCTACCATGTCTGGCTAATTTTGTAATGTGATGCTGAGGAAACGAAGCAGGGCCTTGCATATATGAGGCAAAGACTCTAACCACTTGTGAGCTGTGCCTACTGTCCCAAATTTCTGGTATTCTAAACTGCCCAGTTTGTGGTCATTTGTAACAGTGATCCTTGGAAATAAATGGCTCCACTGTGGGAACTATCAACATTATTGATCGCTGCTGACATCTGTACTGGGAATGCCAAGGCCAAAGTAGACAGCCAACACCAGCGTCAAGGGTCTGATATTATAGGCAGGATCCAAAACATCTCCCTAAAGTCTCCTTGTTTTGATGTCTTCCTTAAAATTGATGGGCTTTGTGCAATTAAATGGACCAGGAGGGCTTTAACCTAATCCACCGATGAGCTCCTAGCTGAATGGGCTGTGACAAGGTGGAGTCTGGAGGGGAAGCAGGGCACTGGGTTAGGCTCTGAAGAGTGCACCTTTTCTTTGGCTGTTTTCATTTCTCTCTGCTTCCTGGCTGCTACGAGTTGAGTAGCTTCCTTCTGCTATGACTTTCAGCCAGGATGTTTCTGCTTTGGATTGAGCTGACTGTAGACAGAACCCTCGGAAATTGTGAGCCAAGATAACTTTTGCCTCCATTATGTTGCATATGTCAGGTGTTCTGTTTCGGCAACAGAGACATGACTAATACAGATATGTTAATGCTCATTTTATGACCGGTTCTTAGGCATCCACTTTAGCTTTTTGTCATCTTGAAGACATCAGATACAGACAATTCTGGCTACCAGGTTATTAGTAGATACGAATCATCCACAAATCCAGTGTATATATTGTGAAAAGAGGGCATAGGAAAGGCTGTTCCATGAACATTCTGAACAGAGATCATGAAAAAAGGGCAACATTACCGTTGCCATGCAGTGGCTTTCTACTTTCAGCCCGTGCAATATTACAGCAGCCCACATTCTATGCCAGAAAAGATGTCTTGATCAAGCCAGAGAAGAGAAAGGGGGCTGCCACTGAGATAGTGACTTCAATCCAGACTTAGCTGTCCTGGGATGGTACTTGCTCTCTGTTCCTCGAGAGTCACTGGGTCATGAGTCATTTAGCTTTCCTGTTGCATATTTGTGTCCTTTCCCATGGTCAGAAGCTGGAATTGGCAAGAACCTAGAATGATACAGAGCCCGCATGGCAGTTTGGTATAGATGGGCCAGCTTTGTTGAATACACATCGGCATGCAGGCGAAGAAGGTGTGGTGACTTGGTCAGGGAGAAGGGGGTCTTCCTGATTCCAAACCACTCCTGGATGATCAGTATTTGTTGGCCTTTTGAGGCTGCTTCTCCCACTTAGTGGAGAGCGCAGCCAATGGGACCGTAAGAATGACAAGCAACCAGCCCTGCTCATAATACCTCCTCCTTTTCTGAGCTGATCTTTGCCCACAGCTCTTGCATTTCTTCCCCAGATGCCTTCTCCTTCAGGTGGATCACAATAAGGCCCACCCTCCGAACTCCTACACATCAGACGTACAGATCCCAGCTAAAGCTGGTGTCCTTTTGCATTGTAAAGACATTTTGAAGTTCCACCAGGACTCTATGGAGTTGGAGAATGGCAGTGGCTTCCTACCTGTGTCTCCTTCAGATGATCAGAATTGAATCTCTGTTATGGTTTGGATTTGAAATGTCCCCCAGAAGCCTCATGTGTCTGGATGTTGTAGAATTCCCGTGGAACCACGTGCTGTTGGGAAGTGGGGCTTGACTCAGAAAGGGCAGATTTCTGGGACTTGAACAGGAAGGGGTGGAACTCTGGAGCTTGGCCTGGAAGGGGTGGATCACTGAAACAGGACCTGGAAGGGTGTGCACTAGTTCTATCATCCCTCCCTCATTTGTCTTCCTGTCTGTGATGCTGTGAAGAGCTATTCCTCCACTGGGGCCTCTGTCACTTGCTTCCACCATTGCTGGCTGTGCGTGAATGGACTAAAGCCTTCCAAAATTGTGAGTGAAAATAAGTCTTTCTTTCCTTAAGTGGAGCATGTCAGGTTTCTGCCCCAGCAATGAAAAAGTGACTAAGACAGTCCCCTCAAGCCCACTGCCTCCTTCACTGATGTCCATCCTCCTCCTCCATCACCCACTCTAGCTGTCACAGGCCTTTCCTTTTGACTGTGGCTGTTCAAGGATGAGTTTATCCGTGAATGTTTCGCAAGTGGGATTTTAAAAATTTATTGAAAACTTTTGAAAAGAACTTTCAAAATACATCATACCCACTGTCCCCTTCCCAATGAATATGTGGAAAGGAGGTTATAGGTGGATGATCAAGGCATGTTGCATGCGTGTACACATCTACCAAAATAAACCCATAAATATGTATAACCAATATGCATGAACATTAAAAATGCGAGAAAAAAGGAAAATTTGGAAGTACAATTGAAATGGTATTTTTCGTGAATCAAGTGAGGGTAAATTGTGGACCGGATGTTCCCTTGTTCCTGAATATCCTTGGGGGCCCCTCCTGCAAACAAAGGCATCCCGCAGATATCCGGAAGCCAGAAAGCTCAAGCTGATGTTGTATTGCCGTCCGAGCCTCAAACCACACTTCAGTTTCGCTGGTTTCCCAGCCATGTAGTGAGCAGCCAGCTTCACACATTGTATTGAAATGTCAGGTCCCTTTAGTCCCCTCCTGCTGGGAGCAGGGGTCCTTTGGTCTTTCCTGGACAGTCATGGTGCTGATATTTAATCTGCGTCTTTAACCCCATCTCATCTTCAGACTTGACTGGTCACTCTGAGAGAAACACCACCTAGAATGAAATATTTTCTCTGTCCTGTTACACATCACCCCATCCTCGTCAGTAACTCAGGGAGAGCGCTGGGCTGCGAGTCCAGTAGCATGCACTCTTCCTTCTTTGGTGGTTTCCTCACTGTGTTGTCCCCATGAACTGCATTTATTTTCAGAAAGATCCTCGTGGCCTCCAGGGACTTTCAGGAGAAAAGAGGCGCCCCCTAATCTCGGGGTGCCTGCTAATGGCAGTGTAGATGTTGCTTCATTATATAACATGATGTCTGCTTCACTTTAGTATAAAAATGTCGAACCATTTTTCCACTGATAATTTTTCTCTTCATCTCAAGGACATTGCTAGCTGCTTAGGCGCCTCTCACATCCTTTAGGAAACCTGTGGGATCACGATAGTAAGTGTGTGGGCCTTTCAATGTTTCCACCCTTATTTCTACTCTATCCCTCATTTGCATTGATTACTTTCCTCATTTATTTCCCCTTGGCAATATTTTTACATTCTAATTATATTATGTCCAGTGTACACTTTGTGTAGTGCCTCACAGACTAACAAGGAGACAGGTGCATAGCCAGTCAATCACCCCATCAATTCATAATCATACAACTGAATAATCCCAACATATAATACTGTATACATCCATTTCTGGGTGTAACATTGCTCAGCTACTCCCAACGTGGCGGACCTCCATACGTGCGCAGTCTCTATTCACAGACTTGCTTGGTACTGGTGAAATATTAGCCTGAGCCTTCATCCTCACTTTAGACACTTGAAAAAAAACTTCATTTGGGGATGTGGTAATCTGGGTCCCTGGATATGGCAGAATGGGGACTCCACGCTGCATCATGCAGAGAGTGTGGCCATCTCCACAGCATCTTCCCCTCGCAAGCAAACACTCGTGACAGGGAATTCTGTCACTGAGCTGTTCTGAGAGCACTTGGCATGTGTCACTCTTGGGCAAAGCCTGGGTTTTACCCTCTACTCAAGGAATGGGATGACATGATAGGCACACCACAATGTCTGTCAGTCTATCAGACAGGAGCATCATTTAAGGTGAGTCAACATTTGCTTCCACAAAACTTTCCAGACTACAGGAATCCTGGCTCCTGGAGACCCCTTGGCAGCAGTGGAGATCTGCCACGTGGGTACCAGCAACACAGGCTGTTTGTGTTGCTCGTGACTCGAGCTTGAGCCTGTGTGGGTGTCCCAAGCGTGTGTGGTCCGGAGACGGGTTAAGTGGACACCCGGCTTTGCTTAGGTGGACATGTCACAGCAGCATGCTTGGGCCCAGTGGACTGTGGGAGCCAGGACAGCTGTCCCTGGCCTACAGAACAAGAAGGGTGTCATGGTTTAGATCTGGCTTCATCAGCTTCTCACCAGCCAGGCCTCGACCCTGTGCTTCTGTCATTGCCAGTCACCTACGGGTGGACTGAGACCTTCTGAAACGGTAAGCTAAATAAATCTCTCCCTTAAGTTGCGAGTGTTGGGTGTTGTGTCCCAGCAACAAAAAGGCACTTAAAAAACGGGCTGCCTTTGCAGCTCAGCAGCTGGGCACAGACAGGGGTGGGAGCAGGGTAGTGACAGGTGACGTACGTTTTCCACTGCCTCTGCAATGAACTGTGGTGGCTGGGGTGGCTTCAATAACAGGCACTGAATCACTTACAGGTCTGGAGCACAGAAGTCCGAGAGGAAGGTGTCTGCAGGGCTCCACTTCCTCCGGAGCTGGAGGAAGGAGAACTTTCTGGTGGTTCCAAGCGTTTCACGGCGTGTGGCCATGCCACTCCAGTTTCTGCCTCCGGGGTCCCATTGCCTTCTGTTCTGTGTCCCCCAACCTCTTTTATTTTTTATCTTTTTTAGATGACCAGGATAAGGCCTGGGGCTCCCCTAGATGATTCAGGGCAAGCGTCCCTTTATATCCTTCATTATATCTTCTGTCACGTAACACAATTTCTGTGGATCAGGACATAGATCTGTCCTCTGGAGGGCCACCTTTCAGTCCCTCTTGGAAAGGAAGTCTCTAATCTTGTTGTCAAGAGTTAACCAGAGAGTGAGGTTGGGAGCACCCCGATCTGGCAGGGTCTCGTGTCCAGTGTGTACGTTTTGTGTAGTACTTTCTAACCTCCAGTATAAATTAATTTTTAAGAGATGTGCTCTATATTAAACTTGGTAAGAACACAAGTCAGCTGGAACACAATACTACAAAATGATTCTGGTGCCTCTTTGAAGATTCTGACATCTTCAGAATCGCACTTGGCATCTGTCTGCATTCCTGGAATATAAAATTTGCTAATCTGACTGGGATTTCTTGAGCATCTTTCTCATGGTCCAGCCAGTCACATGTCTAAGCAAGCCTGTTTATTTTTGGCTGGTTGAAAATATGTGTTCACGTTTCAGTTTTGTTATTTGCTGGACTGACTTGGACTTTTTTGAGTGATCCAGTAGCGACTGCTGCCCATCAACACCGGACTGGAGAAGAGCTCGTTGCTTTGGTGCCAAGCTTAGACCCTGAGTCACCACGGTTTCTTTTTTTTGAGAAGAACATTTGGTCACAGAGCTGCAACTGGACTAGTCAGATGGCTTGTATTTAAAAGTGTCATTTGTTGAGGAAACAGTCTGTGTCTTTGTTTTTGCGTTTGGCTTCCAGACTTTTAAGGCAAAAAGAACACATATGATTGGTATTCAGGCTTCTATTTTTATTTATTTATTTATTTTCTGGTACTAGGGATTGAACCTGAGCTCTATCCCCCAGTCCTTTTTGCTTTCCATTTTGAAACAGGGTCTTACTAAGTTTCTAAGCTATTCAAGCTGGGCTCATAAAATTGTGCTCCTATTTTAAAAAATGCCTATTTCCCTGTATTTTTTATACACACACACACACACACACACACACACACACCTATTGTCATTAAAAGGTTTTCAATCTATTCTAGAGAAATGGCCAGTGTCACCCCTTTTTCCAGTGGGAAGTCTGAGGCCCCAGAAGCTCACATAAAGAGTCTCTCTTGGTAGTGGCAGAGGTGAGACTAGAATTTAGGTCTTCTGAATTTTAGCTGGTCCAGCACATCTCCCAGGCCCTCTCAATCTTAGATAAGATCCTGAGGGATTGGATATGCTTCAGAGGCCTTACCACTGGGTGCTCGCAGGGCTAGCAGAGAAATCTCCCCAAACACCTATAAACAAACAAAACATCCAAAAAAAATAATACAAAAACCCAGCCCACTACTAATTTGTCTGCCACTCCAACAGGTTCCTCTCAGGACAGCACAAGCTTCCCCACAGCCCTCCCTCGGGGCGCACACAAGACAGGCCCTGAGCCGGTGGACCGCAGCCCCTTGGGGCCCTGGGAAGCCCAGGAGTCCTTGGAGCGTCCTCCCTGCCCCTCCCCTGCTCAGGTCGATCTGGGGTAAATTATTAGCTCTGCGCTGACTGGGAAGCGGAAATCTATATCTTGTCTAGTCCTGCTCTGATCAACCCTGTCGTTTTACCGTGTGAATATTGATTGGTTTAAACAGGCTTTTGCCCCAGGCCTGGTCAAGGCAGCAATTAGACGTGGACTGTCCTGCCGCCTGCATGGGACTAGCACGATTATGTAAGGAGCCCCGCTCTCGGACCTGCTGCCTTTTCTGCAACGAAAAGAGGCTTTATCATGAATAATTTATTGGAAACACGAAAACAAGCCTGCTGAAGTCACCCAGAGGAAACGGCAATTCATCAGCGCCTCTCAGCTTGTCATTTCCTGGTCCCATTCTGTCCTGGCTGGGGGGGCGGGCGGAGGTGGCCTTTTTTTTCTTGCTTAATGCAATAAATCTCTAGGGGGTGGGCAGGGGAAGCTGGGAAGGCAGTTCCGCAGGTAATGTTCTGAGTTCCCAACCTGCAAGGTGGAGCGCCAAGATTTATCTTTGATAGCACAAATGACTGAACGGGTACTTGCGTAGAAGGCCTGTACTTAGCGGGGGTCTTTGAATTGCTTCTGTGACTATAAATCTTAAAAAGCAAATTAAACAGCTAGATGCATTTTTAGAATGCTCCTTCTTATATAATTTTAATTCAGAAAGACCAAAGATTAAGAAAATACAGAGGACAATTTAACGAACAGTAGCATACCATCACACCTCACAAAGAAATACAGGTCTTACCATAATGGTTTTAGATACTAAAAAACAAAACTCAAAGGTAAATTTGAATTAGCATCTCTGTCCCACTCCGGCCTCATCACGCTTTTTATCCAGGAGCAGTGTCTTTTTGGAGGATGTCTTTCATCTTCCACCATAAACTCCAGTCAGGTGTCTGTCTCTGTGTGTTCCGCATCAGCAGATTCTACCACCTGCTGATCAAAAGTATTTAGAAAACCTCGTGTCTGTCCTGACCAGGCATGGCCTTTTCCTGGCTGCCTCTTTCTGGTGACACTGGAGGGCCTTTGCTCTGAGCTACATTCCCTGTCTCCTTGTTCCAGTGCTTACTTGAGACAGAGTCTTGCTGAGTTGTAAAGTCGCCCAGCCTGGGCTCAAACGTGGGTTTCTCTTGCCTCAGCCTCCTGCAGTGCTGGGATTACAGGCCTGCACCACCAGGCCTGGGTTACCGTGCCATTTTGTACCTCTGTGGATTTTGGGTTTTGCGAGGGTCCTGGAGCCCATTGGTGGCAGACAACCAAGGAAGATTGCATGTAAATTGCCTTGAACATTCTTAAATATACATCGATGCTCTTCCAAGGTACATGCAGCATAAATCTTCTGCGACTCTTTCACTCACTGCTTGGGTTTTGGTGGTGAGCCATATTGATCTATGTCGGTTTAGTTAATGGGTATTAACACTTGCAGTAATACAGAATGTAGATGTGCCAAAATTTATTTAAACCTTCATTTTGATAAATATATGTGTTAAGTATATCACTGTTACTACTAAGACTGTTGAAAAAATTCTTGAGCATGCATTTTTGAATGTCCATGAGAAATCTCTTTAACAATCCTAGATGTCATCACTAGGTTTAAGTTTTACCAGACACTGTAGAATTTTTCTCCCAGGGTCTGTGCTCCAGTGAAACCCCCCAGAAGAGCTGAAAGTTTTGCTTATCGTGGTGTCATGTTCACCCCAACATTTGGTGTGTGATTTTACCTCAGTGTTGCCCTTTTCCCTTCCTGATCTCCAGTGAGGATGAGTTCTGCTTCCTCTAGGAATCTTCTGGTCTGAGTTTTCTCTCCTTCCTGAATGGCAGGTTCCTATGCCTTTTGTTGCTGTAGTTTAGATACAAAATGTCCCCCCCCACCCCGCCCCCCAGATTCTCATATGTTTGGAAGGTGATTAGGTCATGGGGACGCTTGAGATCAGCAGATTGATCTCAAGATGACCTCAGGGCTGACAGCGCTGTTAGGAGGTGGGGCCTGGTTTGAAGAGATGGGTCTTGGGGCTGCTTGACCTGGAAGGGCCTGTTGTTATTCGGTGGCCCTCCCTTTTCCCCTCTCTCTGCTTCCTCCTTGTCTTAGTTACTTTTTCATTGCTGTGACTCAGTACCCAACATCCACATTTAGGGGAGGAAAGGTTTATTTTAGCTCACAGTTGTAAAAGGTCACAGTCCACTCAGGGGCAGCTGGCAATAGTGGAAGTACATGGCAGAGGCAGAGGTGGAGGCAGCTCCTAATGGCATTGCTAACAGAAAGAGAAGTCAAGGCAAGTTGAGCCTGGTCTCTTAAGGAAGGCATAAAGCAGCTTATACATCCTTCCAGGCCCTTCCCAGTGGTCCACCCCCTCCAAGCTCCAGTGTTCCACCCCTTGTAGGTGTGTAAGGTGTGGCAAACCCCCACCACATGCCCGTAATCCAATCTACATCCCTCCAAATCGGGCCCCAATCTCCCAACAGCACACAGTTCCATAGACAATCTAAAACACACAAATACATGAGACTTTTGGGGGACATTCCAGATTCAAGCCACAATATTCCTTCAAGGGTTGAGCAGCTCCACTCTGTCATGCCCTCCCATCACGCTGCTTTCCACCTTGGGACCAGCCAAATCTACTAAACACTACGAGCCAAACAAACCCCTCCTCTCGTAAGTTGTGGATGTCGGGTATTTTGCCCCGGCGATGGGAAAGTAACTCCCACGTTTGCTTTGTTTATCTCTACCGTAATCATGTGTGGAAGCTCTGGTAGACCTAACTGCCACTGGCTTCGCAGATTGCAAATATTTTCTCTAAATCTGTTGCTTCTCATTTTGCTCAACATATCATTCAAAAATGTAACATTTGGTCTATTTAGCGTATTAATTATTTCTGTTAAAAATTGTATTGACATTTCTAGTGTGGGTCAAAAATTATTTTCTGATGGGTTCAGTGTTTATTTCTCATGTTTCTATCTCTAATCTACCGAGAATTGTTTGCTTGCCCTTGGTGTGGTGGTTCTAGCTCTGAACAGCCTCTTCCCCAAGATTTCTTGCTGTGGACTACACGTCTTTCTCTTAAGTCACTATTGGTTGGATTTTTGATTTCTTGTAAATTCCAACAGCTGTACAAACTTTCTCTTCTCACCTCTCCTACAACTCCCTTTACGTGTGCCTTGCAATTTATGGTCATATTTTCATTCTTCTTTCCTATTTTAATTTTTTTTTTTTTTACTTTGGGAGATCGCCTTCTGGTATAACTTCCATTTTACTAATTTCCTCATTCTTTATACTTCTATGATTTCTACTAGCTTCATTTTCCAATCTGCCTTTTAAATTTTCCATTACATTCTTCTCATACAATATATATTATATAAACTTAGTTCTTCATAGTCATATATGTCAAGTAAACTTCACTTATTTTCAAATTCTGCAAACGCTATTTGCAGTTCAGTGAATATGGTCATCCCTGTGTTGGCTGGTGAGCTCCTGGAGTTCTGAGTTTCTCTGAGTCTTGTCTGAGCTGGGTCTTAGGCATGAACTAACTTGGACAGTGATGACACTCTACCTGGCTGGAAGATACTTGACTGGGGATTTTTCTAAGTTAATCTTGTTGGGGCCATAAAAGAAATCTCAGGATCAATTGTTTACACGCATGTCAAAGCTCAAGGTTTTGTCCCTTGTAGGCAGTTTAAGAATGGATGCTAACTCCCCTGGGTGTATGCTTATGACACCAGCCTGCGTGGGGGCTGAGGCAGGAGGGTTGTGAGTTTAAGGTCGACCAGAACTACTTAGTGAGGTTAAGGCTGGTCTGGGCCTCATAATAAAACAGGAAGAGAAGAAAAGAAAAAAGTTTTGATCTCCTAGACTCAACTAGGACAGATTGAGGAATTTTATTTCTTTTTCTTTTTTGTGGTACTAGGAGTTAAACCTAGGGATTTTGCCTTGACCTACGTCCTTAGCCCAGTTTTTAGTTCCATTTTGAGACAGAGTCTTGCTAAGTCACTAAGCTGCCCAGGATGGGTTCAAACTTGTGATCCTCCTGCCTCAGCCTTCCAGAATGCTGGAATTACAAGCCTATACCATCAGGCCTGGTAAAGGAGTTTGTTTCTCAAGGATCTGGGCTAGTAGTAACATTCACAATTCTCTGGTACCTGGGATTTCTAATTCTTGCTTTTGAGCTTGGCTATGTATGTTGAACTTTGTGAAAACCATACACAGTATGTAGTATTTCTGTGCTTAGAGGGAGAGGGGATCTTCATGTGCGAGTGCAGTCCGCCCCGTTGATCTGAAATCTTTCCCATTTCTTTACCAGCACCTTCCAAGTGAGGTCGGGCCTCAAATATTCATTTGCAAATGAGCAATTCATCCATTTGCCCATTCAAAGAAGGAGACCTGGTGACAGGTGACAGTATGAGCTCACTGCCTGGAGCAAGTGTGTTGAGAAGAAATGTGACTTTCACTGAGAGTCCCAGGTAGATTCCGGGTGAATCCTGCTCCATTCAAAGTCTAACTTTCTGTCTTACAAGCTCAGAATTGTGACTTCCTTGCACACTCACTGGGGCTCCTCCTTTCAGAAAGGGACTCATTCTGGCAGCAGAGCCCGGCATGTAAAACTCAAATGCGGAGCACAGAGTCTGTCTCAGTTACTTGTTCATTGTTGTGACTCAGTACCCAACATCCACAAATTTAGGGGAGGAAAGGTTTATTTTAGCTCACAGTTTCAGAAGGTCACAGTCCATTCAGGGGCGGCCGGCAGCAATGGTAGCACATGGCAGAGGCAGAGGTGGTGGCAGCTTCTCATGACATCACGAACAGGAAGCCAAGTCAAGGCAAGTTGAGTCTAGTCCTCCAAGGAAGGCAGGAAGCAGCTTATATATCCTTCCAGGTCTCCTCCTAGTGATCAGCCCCTCCTGAATCCAGATGTGTAAGGTGTGGCAAACCACCACTACATGCCCTTAATCCAATTTACATGCCCTTAATCCAATTTATATGCCTGTAATCCACCCCTCCAGACTAGGCCCCAATCTCCCAATAGCACATGGCCCATAGACAATCCCTAACATTTAAATGCATGAGACTTTTGGGGGACATTCCAGATCCAAACCACGATAGAGTCCAAGCAAAGTAATGATGAGGTCTTGAAAGTCTGATGGCTTGAAGTGTCACAGCTTGCCAAGTCTGCCTGTGACAGGAGGCTCCTCGACCACTGGTATTGTCAAGTTCAATGACAAGACATCCTGTCCTTCAGACAGAGCTTGGGCAGTCACCGCCAGCATCTGTTCCTGCAAGTCCTGGTTTAGGGTGAGGCGATTTGGGGGACTGGATAGCATTTGTCTTCAGGACAACAGGCCTGTCTTTTAGCATTTAGAGGTGGTCTCAGAGAGAGCCTGTCATGCCCTCTGTGGATTTTCAGACCTGATTTGTTCAAAGCCTGGTCAGTGTGAAGGGGCCTGTGATTAGTCCTGTGTTCTTGGGGTGCACCCTGGGTTCTGTTCATCCCCAATACTGGGACACTGTGTGTCTTACCTTAAGGATAGAGACCAATTGAATGCTGAGACTGAAACCACCTGGGTGTCAACATGGCTATGAAACTGGTCTAGGAAATCTGGGCTGAGGAAGACAAGACTATACACCAATAAATACCTTTGCTGCGTGGATCAGAAAATTTGCAAAAACTCAATTTATCCAGGCCATAGTTCAGTCCTCTGGGCCAGCAGCTCCACGATGCAGCAACTGCACACTTGTGCAGACTGTCTGTGTCCACTGCCCTTAAACTATTACTACCTCAACTTAGTCCAAAGCCATTCAGAGGGCCACATTGAAATATTCACCTTCCTGTCATTTATAAGACTCCCAAATCTTATAAAGTCAGTCGTTCCTCAGTTTTGCAGGCCCCATGTGTGCAGAATCAACCTACTTTGAGCCCCACAATGCAGTTCACTCTGTGACAGCTGCACCTCTGCTGAGCACGTGGAGACTCATTCTTATAATTATTCCCTGAACGTTGTAGTGTAACACCTGTTTGCAGAGCATTTATATTGTAGCAGGTATTGTAAATCATCTACAGACGAGTTCAGGTATATGGGAAGATATTCATAGGTTTTATTCAAGTTCTATGCTATTTTCTGTGAGGGACTTGATCGTTTATAGATTTCAGCATCCATATGGTGGCCTGGGCAAAGTCTCCTGGAGGAACTAAGGGCCACTGAATCTGTTTCTGACATCTTCCCATGATGCTTGTGAGACTCCGTTAAAGAGATGATGCCCTAGCAGCAATAAATTGGTGCAGTTAGTTTTTCTTCACCCACCAGGAATCCTGATATCTTGTAGGCAGAGTGGTCAGGGAGGCCAGTGCTGTATTCCCTGTTGCCTTCCTTCTGTCTCCTGGTGACCTGGAATCTCTGCCCCAAAGGCAGCTGGGGCTTGGAGCCCAGGAGAAGCTGCACTTGCTAACTGTCTTGCCTCTCTGCTACTTCGGAGCATCTTGGGTAATTCACTATAGCAGTCACTTTCCCATCACAGACATCTGCATCTTAAAGGAAGAGAGGGTTATTTGTCACCTGGTTACAGAAGGTTCAATCTATGCTTGGTTGGCACCAAAGCATAAAAAAAGCACAGACAAGGAAAGCTGCTTACCCCGTGGTCGCCAAGAAGCCAAGAGGGTGGGAGAGGAGAGGATCTGGGACCCGAGTGCACCCCTCCAGGTCATCCCCTAGTGACCTACCTCCTGCCAGGCTCCACCTCCTAATGGCACACTTAGCTGTGAATCATCTGATACATGAACCTGCTGGCGAGTGTGGCCATTCCACAATCCAATCACCTTCCAAGCACATGAGACTTCGGGGGCGCATTTTAGATTTAAGTCATAACACTCGTGTTTTCTCCCTTATGTAACATGTTAGTGGGTTCTCAGCCCTCAGTTTCTCTCACCACCTCAACCACAGGGGCTGTGGGTCCCAAACACATCTGTGACTCCCAGCTGGGGACACAGCAAGGTCAAAACTAAAGGGTGAAGTCACAATTTCTAAAGCCTTTGAAATCATGATACCTAGACTAGGCTATTATTATGGTTTAGATACGGTGTCAGTGTGTCCCCTGCCGGGGTACGAGGGTTGGGACCTGGGTCTTCAGTGTGGCAATGTTGGGAGGTGTGAGACCTTTAACGGGGGGAGGGAGCCTAGGAGGAAGCCACGAGACTATTGGGGTACGGCCTCAGAATGGATTAATGTAGTCTACATAGAAGCCCAATCTCTCTCTGGCTTCCTGTTTTACCTTGTGATAACTCCCTTCTCTCACACGCCCTTGCCTTTGGGACATCTGCTGTGGGGACCTCACCAGGGCTGAGCCAATGCCAGCTCCATGCCCTTGAACCTCTTAAACTATGACTCAACGAATCCTTTTTCCTTTATAAAGCACTCTATTTCAGATACTTCATTAGAGTAACAGAAAGTGGACTAATTCAGGAATAGTGGTCAACTAAAAGGGAAGAATTTGAGCTTTGGGATAAGGGATCATGAGAAAGGAGGATAAACTGAGGAAAAGATCGGAACAACATTGAGGCTTTCTGAACACTTTGGTGAAGATAACTGGAAGTGGGGGTAGCTTTGGAGGTTCCTTACACTCAAAGTGAAGAAACTAGATTTTAAGAATGGGATTGATGTAGCAAAAGGTTACTGTTTTGTCAGAGCATTGGGGAGACCATTCTGTGGTTGGGGGCTGGACTCCTTTGAAGGCAATGGATAGTTGCACCATCAGTGAGAAAGAGATCAGCTCCAGGAAATAAGGGAGAGAAAGTGGACATTGAAAGGGAGAAAGTGTCTTCCTTGCTCTAGGGATTGAAGCAAACTTGGCCTGAACTCTATGGCTATGATGCGCTCTGGACACATGTCTACTGATGAGAGTACATGCCATGACTCCATGACAGCAAGCTAAGGCCAACCCAGCGTGGTCTGGACACTCCCAGTAAGCTACTGTCACTGTGCTATCACCTCAAACCCTTCCTGAGATCTTGAAGATCTAGCCCCAGATTTCCTGTAGACAATTCTGCAAGAGCCTCTCCTACGTGCTGGAGGAAATGACCAAGAAGATGTGGCAATGTCTTCACCTCTGAGCCACAGAGATGAGGGCAGCCAAAGACTCCGGGCTTCAGCCATGCCCAACGATCTCAGAATTGTCATTGGCAGCATAGACAGCCAGTGGGGGATGGTGTCTTAGTTATATTTTTGTTGCTGTGACTCAATACCTGACACCGACAAATTTAGGAAAGGAAAAGTTTATTGTAGCTCACAGTTTCAGATGGTCACAGTCCAATCAGGGGTGGCCAGCAACAATCGAAGTACATGGCAGAGGCAGAGGTGGAGGCAGCTTCTCACAACATCACAAACGGGAAGCCAAGTCGAGACTAGTTGAGACCTGTCCTAGTCCTAGTCCTCATCGTCAAGGAAGGCAGGAAGCCGCTTATACATCCTTCCAGGTCTCCGCCCAGTGATTAGGCCCTCCTGCATCCAGGTCTGGAAGGTGTGGCCACTACACACCATTAATCCCAACTTACACACCTTTATTCTTAACTCACACACCTTTAATCCTAACTCAACTGTAATCCACTCATACAGACTAGACCCTAATCCACCAACATCACACGGTTCCATAGACAATCTATAACATTAAAACACATGAGACTTTTGGGGGACATTCCAGAGCCAAACCACAATAGAAGGAGTGCTCCCAGAGGGGCAGTGGGGTCAGAGACCATGGGGAGCAGTTTTTAATCCCCCCCTTTTTACCTCTCTGTGTCACCATAGTCCTTCATTCTGTTCCCCTCACTGCTGACCACAGCTAGACCAACACTTGACCACAATATGCAGAAGACCCTGGCATACCCCCTGCATCATCCAGAGCCACCAGCCTAGCCAGTGGCTAGTTAACACGAGCCCAGTACCCCCACTGTCTTCCCGATAGCACTTCCAACCTTGACCTAAGGTCCTCTCTGGCCATGTACTCTGACCATGCACACTCCCAAGGCTCCCCTGGGTGGGATTATTTTTACATGATTTCTCTGGAAGGCACCAGCATCTGCAACAGTGTACAGACCATGCCAACACACAGATGTGACTGTGAATAAGAACTGAGGGTGTTTTATTATTTTAAAATTAAGATTCTAGAATTTTCATGAGGTATGCAATTAAATAGGTGTCATCTCTTTTGAGTTTGACACTTGAGGCAAGAAAGTGCTTTGGAAGAATTGTACAAACATGTGCATGCTTTTGATCAGATCTGTTCATTTCTTCCCAAATTGGTATTTACAGAGGGACAGCATCATGTTTTTTTCTTTTGAAAGCTCTGTTATTATTCTTTAATGTTTTATCTAAGATGAATGCGAAAGGATTTATAGGGAAAGATGTGTATAAGGAAATGAAATTACTTTAACATTAAGGCATTTTTCTTACCACTGGTAACCAATGGGTTTCTATGGAACAAGTTAGCTTGCACCAGGTTTGTAGGTTAGAATGCGAAATAGGCTCATCTGGCTGATGCCAGCCATGGCGTCAAGTTCTTCCTGTGCCTGTCTTCATGCTTTCCTCTCGTGGACTCTGGAACTCTGCTTCTTTTTCCTCTTTTTGACCAATGGGATGTTGGAAAAGGAGATGCTAGAAGAAGCTAGAATACCTTGCGTAGTGGAACCATGGCACCAGTCCATGAAAGCGCCCAAGCTAGACTCCTGAGTTATGAAAGACGCACAGTGGTCTTGTCCTGTTTTTCCAGAGTCAGCCAGCTTCCACACGTGGCAATGAGGTTGTCACTGATCGCTTGATCTCAAAAGCACGAATGAGCTCATGTAAGGGAAGCAACAGAACCTTTATGTCCAAAGCTGAAACTTAGATGCCGTGTGGGTGGTAGTGCACAAGGCAAGAGAAACGACTAAGCAGAAACGGAAGCAGAAACTAGGGTCTCTGATGGCACCACAGAGCCGTCCCCCAGCATTGGAAAGCCTACCTTTCACTTTCTTGTATGAGAAAAAGAAAATCCTATTCTTGTTGTTCTGTGTAGAGTGAATCTTTCTTTATAACTAACCAATATTATTCCTAACTAAAAAATTGGTTAATTAAAACTATATAGGTATTTTTTTCCTGAAGTAGGGAGGTTATGTAAGAGCTCTTCCCCCTCCATTAATGTTGGCAAGAATGGAGACTGGAGATCCCATGGATAAAAAGACAGAGGATTTATGGATTAATAAATAAAACCTAAAGGGCTCTCACAGTTGAGCAGAAAACCACTTATTAGAAAGTGAGCAACTGAACACTGGAAACCAAAACGAGAGACTAGAAGCAGTTAATCGTAACCGGAAGTGGAGCCGGAAGTCAGACTAAGAGAACAAGCACTAAGAAACATTAGGGGGATATCTGTGACAAGTATCTTGTTGATCAAGTTGTCTTAGTCTGCTTTTTGTTGCTATAACAAAATACTCGAGACCAAGTAGTTTATAGATAATAGAAGTTTCTTTGTTTTGCGGTTCTGGAGTCTAACAAGTCCAAGAGCATGATGCCTGCACTTGCTCTGGAGAGGGCCTCCTTGGTTCATCAAAACACGTTTGTGGGCATTGTGTGGTGACACAGGAAGTATGCTAGCACAGGTCTCTCTTCCTCTTTTTATTAAGTCACTAATGCCATCGCAGGGGCCCTACTCAGATGACCTCATCAGATCCTAATTACTTCCTAAAGGCCTTGCCTCCAAATGCTATTAATACATGTACTGGAGATAGCGTCTAACAGATGAGTTTTGGGGGACATACTGAAACGATCATGCGGGGAAATTCTAATTTTACGAGTGCCAGCATGTCAGTGGGAGCCCAGTAGACTGCAATGGCCAGGGTTGAGTGGCTTCTCCTCTCTGACTTGTGGAGTAGAAGCCACTTCTCTCCTTTTATGGACTGTCCCACCCATGCCAGCTGTATCCAGTTTCCCTAGGCCTGCTCCCTGGAAAACACTGGGGCAGGAACCTCTGCTTCTTGCTCCATGCCAGCCTGGGTTGCAGGAACAGTTTCGAACACCTGAACTCCCGATCTTGGTCTCCTGCTCCCTCCTCCTTCCGGCCTCTGCTTTGTCCCTCCCCTCACATTTTGCTCTGTGAAATATAGTCCCCACCTTGCTGCTGGGCTCTGTGATTTACTGTGTGTGAGCATCTCGGCGGAGCAAGGAGACATTCCTCATTCTTCTACCTGACACGCGAGAAGCCCCGACAGCATGTCTGTGAAGGCAGGCTCCAGGGCCTGCTGATGAAGAGTTAAACTGCAGTTTCGATTTCCTCATTTGGAGCTCCAAGGCAGCTGGGAGACTGAACACAATGTGACGGGCAAGCTCGGGTTCTTGCCTCTCTCAGGCGCACAGATGCCTGTGGTACCCACATGAAGGCGATGGCAAGTCTGCACATGGCTGTGGACCTGGGAGGAGAAGATATCACCTGGGGCTTGAATCAAGGACATTAAAATCAACCAGCCAATCAACCAAGCTAATGTGAAAAAAATGTTCAAGCAACTGTTGGTTAAAATGTAGATATATGCCATAAAAGCTAAAATCAGCCAAATTGAGCATCCTGAGTACTACGTGATGCAGGGGTTTTTGTATCACATGGTCCTAAATTTCAAACTGGGTTTGGCTGCTAAAATTCAGGAGCATTACTGTTCTGATGCTTTCTGTTACTGCAACAAAATGCCCAAGAGAGTGGATTTATGGAGAACAAAGGTTTACTTTGCAGTTTTGTAAGTGGGAGGGGCCGAAGAGGGGACAGGAGCCGGCATTTTGGCGTGACCCTTTCCACCTTCACATAACAGCTCCGAGGCGCTCTCTTCAGGACCGTGCTCTGGAGGTCAGGACTCCAGCTTCCTGGGGTGGCGGCAACTTTGTGTCCTGGTCAGAGCCTGGCTTTGCTCACCTGGGTTTCACTACCCCTCCACTACACTCTGTGTTTTTGAGATGACTTCTCAAAAGAAAACCCCGACGCATGAACCCTTGCCCCAAGCTCTGCCTTTCGGGTTGAGCTCCGCGTGTGGGTGAGGCTTTAACCAGATACAGCAGGATTTAAGAGCTACGATGAGGGCATTTGCACAGACCAGCTTGTGCAGACAGAGGATGGAGCATCAGCATCTGGAAGACCCGTCAGGGGGAACATGAGTTCAGGGCCCATAGAACCCGAGCTGCAGTTAGAGGAATAGCAGAGCAGGGCACTCTGAGCTGGAGAAGGAGCCACATCTGTGGCACCTGCCAGTCAAAAGTGCTTGCCAGGCAGACAGTAGCAAAGAGGCTGGGAACAGATCAACAACACTTGGAAATACCCGGATGAGATTCTCAAACTTCAAGGAAGAAGAAATGATCACCCCCACACACTTGAGAATAACAGCAGTGCCCAGTGGCGCAGGCCTGGAACCCCAGCCCTCTGGGAGGCTGAGACAGGGGATGGTAATCTTGAGGCCAGCTTACCAACTAATCAGAAATCAGAAATAAAAATGGAGTGGAGGTGTCGCTCAGCGCCAGGGTCTTGGGCTCCTGTCCTCCCACTGCAAAGGGGAAGATGGGGTGGGTTGGGGGAGGGGACCAAGCTGGGTCCACCTTGGTCCTATGTTGCGCAGCACTGGCTAGGAGACCCAAGGCGGAGGGCACGTGGTACTTGGGGACGGCACCCTCTGGTAGGGCAGGGACGCGGGTGCCGCGCCACCCAGCAAGCTGCGCTGGGAAACTGAGCAAGAGGCCCGCCAGGCACCGAACGATGACTCATTGTACAGAATCCGCAAATATCCCAGTCGGGCCCGGAGCAAATGACAGCCAGCGCCGAAGTCATTTCAACACAGAATTAACTTTAAATAACTGTTGTAAATATGTTTTGAAAGCAGCATGCAAATGTCATCATTAGTTCTGGAAAGAGGCGACTTTAAAAATAAGCGAGGTCCAAAGTTTCAAATTATGCCCACGGCAGCCAGGAGGTGGGGCTAGAGCGCCAAATTCCCACCCTGACAGCCATCTCCAGATCGATCCTCGGGATGCAGCAGTCGGGGAGGCTGAGGTAGGGGGATCCTGAGTTCAAAAGCAGCCAGCGCAACTTAATAACTTAGTGGGAATCGGTTTCAAATTTTTTTAAAATTGAAAAAGAGCTGGGAATGTACCTCAGTGCCTTGGCTCAATTCTCAGTGTGGGAGGGGGGAAAGGGAAGGAGGGAGGGACGGAAAGAGGGAGGAAGGGAGAGAGAGAGAGAGAGAGAAAGAGAGAGAGAGAGAGAGAGAGAGAGACATTGGGGGCCCCAGATGGTTTCCTTTTGGTACCTTACAGCACATAGCAATTCCAAGCACATCCTCTGTTGGGCGACATGAGGTGGGACTCAGTAATAATCTTGGATGGTGCAGGCAGGGTACCCATGAGGTGAGTTTGCCTGTGTGGACTGTACGGGGAAAAGCTGTGCCCGTCTTGTCCTCTGCTGACACGGTCCCCCCTGACTCTCCCCGTGCCATCTCCCTCCTATTCCCATATGCTTCACCTCCCCCGAGGGTCTAGCTCTGTGTAGTCTAGCAGGGGAGACCTTGGCCTTACAACCCATCACTTTCCTCCTGCACTTGAAACCTTTGTTTTTACTTCATCGCAGGCTTCAAGAGGCAGGATGCTCCTCAGGGAAAGAGAGAGGACAGAGAGAGGGACAGTCACAGAGGACAGCCGGGTTCACAATTTGAGATAATCAAGCATCACACTGGATCCTATGAGCCTGAAAACTGGATTTTTCCCCTTGCATATTAAGGAACATAACACTACTATAATATTCCTACTCTGGGGGCTGGAGGCAGGAGGGTCACAACTTTGAGACCAGCCCAGCCTGGCCATTTTAGCACTTAGTAAGATCTTTTCTCAAAATAAAAATTAAAATAAAAAAGCACTGGAGATGTACCTCACTGCAGAGGCCCTGGGTTCAGTTTCCAGTACCAACCAAACCACACCAAACCTAATCCAACCCAATCCCACTCAACCCAACCCAACCCCACCCAACCCAACCCAACCCAACCCCATCCAACCAAAAACCAAAATAAATGCTGTCCATACAATGAAGTGCCTGAAAGAGAGACACACAACATAACGACTGGTCACAAAGCGCACACTGCTGTGACCCCTGCCGGAGCCGAGAGGTGCTGACGATGTTGGGACTCTGTGCTGGTGTCTTTCCAAGCTCCTCACCTGCTTCCCTCCCAGAAGCAGTGCACTGACTGTGATTTGGAATCAGCTACTTGCTTTTCTTTGGGATCTGGCTGCTGATCTGTGCGTCCTTAAACTTGAGTTTGATCTTGAACTTGTGCAGCTGGAGAGGTACAGCAAGTGTTTTTACTTGTCGGTCCATCACTTCTGTTCAACGTTATGTCTGTACAGCTCATCCATGCCGCTGGAGTCCGTCGGCCTGTGTTGCTGCGTGCCAGCACACTGTGATGTTTTATCATGATTTAGTTGGCTCTATGACTGCTGAAGGACGTTTAGGCTGTGTCCAACCTTTGGCTATTACAGACAACACCGTGTAACACCCTCCTTTCTGTCTCCTGGCGCTCACGCACTCACATCTCTGCTGACTGTGTCTTCTAAATCAATGGCACAGCGTGCCGTGTGGCTTTATGGCTTTCATTTCTCCTGCTGAGTTATTGATCTGGGTTGTACTTTTGAGCCCTGGTGCTTGTATCTCAGCTTATGAATGCTTGAATGACACTGTTACAAGGCTTAAAAGGGCATTGTTATTGGTAAATGTTGATCCAGTGCTCCGGGAAGCTGAGGCAGGAGGACCACAAGTTCGAGCCTCAAAGTCAAAACTAGAGATGAGTGGGGTATGCAACAGGTTGTAGCTCAATATGGAGGCCCTGGGATCAATCCTCAGTGCCACAGAAATAGAAAAATACTGAAATAATGTTAATGGTGTAAGAGCCAGCCATCAAACTCACCCACGGGACTTCTCACCTTGTGGAATGGCTTAAATAGCACCCACTGTGGACTGGTGGATGTTGCTGTCTACTGGCTGAATTTCTTGGTCTAGAATGAACACTGTGAACATTATTAGAGTCTCCCTGGGCCACCAGCTTTGAAGTTGTGCAATTCTTTTTTTCTTTTTCTTTTTTCAGTTTAGACTGGGATGTACATATTGTGCACATGAGGGGATTTGTGAATATTATAATATGCTGCACTCTAGAATTATCTGAGCATAAATAATCAGAAGTACATTTAAAAACTTCACTTTCTCAGTTGCACAAGTGCCCAGCAAAGATCAAGAATGAATCACAAAGAAATAGCTATAAATACACCAATAATAAGAGATACTGAAACAGCTAGCAGACCCACTCCTCTACAAAGAAGAGTCCACAACCAAGAATCTTTATGGGTGAATTCTACCAAAATTTTAAGAAGAATTAATGCCGAATGCTTTTAAACACTTCTGGAAAACTGAGCAGGACACAATGCTTTCCAACTTTCCAATTTGTTTTACGAAGCTCGCATTGACTTCGCACCATAGCCAGTAAAAGATATTCAAAAAAGAATGAAAATGAACACAGTTGGCTGATATCCCTGATGAACATACTGTAAAAATTCTTGAGAAAATATTCTGGATCAACTGAGCTCAATGGCACATAAAAGAATTAAATGCCGTGACCACATAGGATTTAGCCCTAGGGTGCAAGGATGGTTCAACATATGAAACACCACATAACAGAAAATCTCCCGATAGACACAGAAGAACATCATACAAAATTCAACATCCCTTCATGATAAAACTTCTGTCTATAAATTAGAATGAAAGAAATGTACCTTGTCATAATAGAGACCATGTAGGACTAACTTGTAATAGAGAAAACCTGTCCCTCAAAGGTCAGGGTCAAAATTAACATGTCTACTCTCATCATTTCTGTTTGACATTATGGTTTTTTTTCCCTTGAGTTGGGCTCTCACTCAGTAGTCCAGACTGTTCCTGAGCTAACTATGTGACTGGCTATGTTCAAGGCTGGCCTTGAACTCAGAGCAAGCCTCCTGTCTCCATCTCCAGAGTGCTGGGATTGTAGGCGTGTGCCACCAGACACAACTAATTTTTATGTGGCGCTGGGTTGGCCAAACCTGGAACCTTCTGCATGCTAGGCAAGTGCTCTAACTACTGAGCTACATCCCTAATCTCATATCATTAAAATTTGTATATGGAGCAATTAAGCAAGAAAAAAAGACAAAAGGCACCCAAATTGAAAAAAATGTTATTTATTATTTTTGCAGATGAGAAGATCTTATGGGTAGAAAACTCTAGCGTTCATAAAAAAACTGTTAAATGTAATGAACAAATTTAATAAAGTTGCAGAATGCAAAATAAAAACACAAAATAATTTGCATTTCTATATACTAATAATGATTTGTCAGAAAAAGCAATTAAGAAAACAATCTCAATTATAGCAACACCAAGAAGAATAAAGTACTTAGAAATACATTTAGCCAACAAAGCAAATGATGTGTATGTTGAAAAGCTTAAAACACTGGTAAAAGGAACTACAGGAGACACAAACAATTGGAAAGACACTGTGTGTATAGACTGAACGATCTGGTGTTGTTAAAATGTCTGTATTTTCCAAATATATTATATATTCTTTTACTATATTTATTCTATTCTATTTACATAAATATTAATATAATATTGAGTAGAATATACCAAAATATAACTGGGGTTGTTTTGGAGATGAAAAAAGAGGTTAGATTATGTGTAATTTTTCTTTTTTTCTTTCTTTCCCTCTTTATTTTTTGCTTTCTACTGTTTTCTAAATTTCTGCATTAAATATTACATATGTTTACTTTTCCAGCTAAAAAATATTTCAAAAATATTTGAAAAGTGAAGTCCCATAAAGCAAAAATTAGAAACCATATGGTATACAGAGGGATTGAATTCGACTGGAACCATCAGGCAACGTGCTTTTAGCTGGTGAGTGTGAAATTCAACTCTAGACTTTGTAGTGACGGAAGTGGGTGAAAATCTCACCTCTCCCTCAGCCTCGTTATCTGGGAGAAGCAGCAAGGTGCTTCTAGAGGGAGGGCTGGGCTTTCTACCACTCACAACGCAAGCACATTTCTCACACAGGAAGACCATGTTCTCAGGAGCTGTGAGTAGCTAGCAGGTGCTGTGCTCAACAGTGAGACGTTGGCCGTCAGACTCGGAGGCCATAGTGTGAAGTTGTCTTTCAAGAAAAGGGTTTTCATGGGTCCAGTTAACGGACTTGGCTTTTCTTAGTTCTATTAACTGCCTGGGAGGCTTGAAACTGACTGGCATGTCCCCAAGGGTGGTAGACTCTGGTTTTTGCAAAGTATTTGCTGCCCCTGTCTGGCAGGCCCAGGTCCACACGGTTATGTTTCATGGAACGCTTCATCTCCAGTCCCTGGGTCAGAAAAGTGTCTCTGACACTACAGAGATGAAGTTTTGCCGTATCAAGGGCAACGGAACACGCTGCATGTGGGCATGAACTTGAGGACACTGAGGTTTGGCCACTGCTGTCCCTCTACAATAGCTGCGTACGTCCAGAGAAAGGCTGCGACTTCAATCTGGGCCCTGGAATAAATAAGGCGAGAAGCATAGAAACAGCTTATCCTGAGAGAAAAGTAACGTGTGCAGAAAAGAAGCTGCATTGTTAAAAGCCTTTGAGCCAATGCAGGGTGGCTTGTTACTGCGGCACAGCTTGGCAAAAGCTGACTGATGTCTAAGACCACTTTTCTTGTATTGATCAACTCATGGGTTGAATTCGCTAGGAAGGCTGGTAGTGTGGCTATAATCTGCTCATAAAAGCAAAATTGATATGATTTATAATGGCAGATGTTCCCCCCAGTTAAGCCATCCCTGGGGTTTATAGAAGAGCTTCAGGCAATCCATAAATCCCTTTTAATGCAAAATGTTATGTTTGTGTACTTACGTGCACTTGGAAGGCAGTGGGGAGTTGGTGTGTGGATTTTTCTGATTCTCAAAGAGGTTCAGGATCAGAAATACATCAAACAATGCCATATTATGTGCTGAACACGCATATTGTACAATGGATATGTATTTATGGAAGTAGCCTGATTGCATTCTCATTCTGAGGAGTAACAGCTGAGTGTACACATGTTAATACTTACTTATTTTTCTTCTCAGGGAAGTCTGCATTTGTGATCGGGCCTGGATAAGTATATTCCTGATATCTGAAATTCCTACGGGATGCTTTCGGCCTGGAACGTTTTAGGGCAAGTGTTATCAGTCACCTGTGTCACGTAGGAGCATGATTTCAGCCCAACGTGTGATTTCTAGCAAGCTGGTCTTCTAGTTGGAGCCCCAGGAGGTCTGGATTGCACATTGTAGTCCCAGATAACCCAGCGAATTGGCGTGTTAGGTGGAGTTTTTGAGCCATGTTTTTCAGCTTGCCATTAATGGTGCCTCTGATGCCAATTTTCACAACAATTTCAGCTGCTTCTGGACGGTCCTTGTGGTCTGCAGAGATAAGGTTGTGCCCTAACACACAGGAGGATATGTGGACTTACTGTTCTGTGAGCAGAGCCTGGGCCCCGTGCACCTAATGCTGAGCCAGCCAACCAATCCAGTGGGCTGATGCCCATTCCTTCTTGAGACACGGTTTCTCTCCACTGGTGTTGCTCCAGTTCACTCCCAGTAGGGCATCAGTAAGGTTAGATCTCGGTTGTATCCACATGGCTGAGCCAACAATGGCCTGGATTCATGAAACAAAGTGCTGGTGGTGAATTAATTTAAGACCCTCAAACAACCTTCTCAGTGAACTTATTAATAAAAAGAAAAAGCTATAATTGCTATTGTAACCCTGGACCTTAGGACTTGTTCCTCATGAAAAATTTGGCTGAGTGTCCTGATTTTGTGAATATTTTGGGATGGACGCTGATGAGGATTTAAGAAGCAGGACTCTGAAAGCTGAAGGACTCTTAGTAGTGTGAGAGAAGTCTATTTTATGTATAAAGATTGGATAAACTTCGTTCTGTCATACTGAGGGGGCTTGTGCCTGAATGACAAACTAGATACTTGAGCATGAATTGTTTCTGATGATTGATTAAATGTTGACCAAGTTTCCAAACAATTAAGTTCCTCACTTACTAGGAAGATACAGATCTTGGATAACCCTGATAAGTCTTGGTCACTACTGGAAGGTGATCAGTTTTCCTCCTCACAAAAGGGACCCTGACTAGGCTAAGGGATAACAAAAGGCAGAAGGTGGCTCAGACCCGGATAATCTCATCTCAAGACCAGCAGGAGCGGAGCCCCCTCTCATCCCAGGCCCAGGAAGGCCCACAGCTCAGGTTTCGTTCTACTCAAATCTCCAACTTTCCCCTACTCCAAGACCCTTACCAGAAATCACGTGATCAGGTTTGGAGAGACCCGCCATGGAAATTAGGCAACTTTCAGACCCCAAATTTCCTCCAATCAGTGAATGACTCTTGCCCTATTCCCCTGGCTGACCCTCCTCTCTTCAATTGCTTATAAGCCTGGCCGCCACAACCAATAAACGGGCTGTTAACCCTGACTCAATCTCCTGGATGTAGTTCCATGACACCCATCATATTCAAGGCCTCTAGAGACTCTGCTTCCCCAGACTTCACTGGTTCCTGATTGCGGGTAGCCATTGGTGGCCAGGGACCCCGGAGACCTCGACACCTTTGTCCGCTTCCCTTCAACCCAGTTCCCCTGGAAGAGCTTGACTTTCCTCTTTCTGCCCTAGAATCCCAGCTGGAAGGAGGCGTTTGACTGCCTGTTTTGGTTTGTGCTTCTCAATTGCCCAGGACCGAGTTTCCCCAGGGGTGAGCCTGTGGGTGAGGAGATTACTGGGAACCAGTCTCTAAGGGTCATCTGATCATGTTTCCAGGAGCTTGAATGGGACTCTGGGAGGACCTGGGGTGGAAATGGGAAGGACTTAAGGAACTTAGAGGTCTCATTTGCAGAGTAAATGAAGTAACAAGTCATTTTGTTTCTTCTATTTTGATCATGGGTGATTCTCACAGATAATCTTAATAGTCAATTTTCTTTTTTTAAAAACCACGTCCCACTTAAAAAGTGAAGACTAGAAAGACAAAATAAGAAAGAGTGTGTTCTAAACAGAAGAAGTGGAAAGTGGTTAGAAAAACACAATCAGTTGCATAATCATAAATGGTAGCATCTGTTTTCTACTGTTAAGGTTTAGAAATCTCAAATGTTCACCAAAGACCACGGTGTGAAGGCTCCGTCCCCAGCCTGTGGAGCTGCTGGGTGGTAGTGGAGGCCCTAACAGGCAGAGCTGAATGGAAGGAACTGAGATCATAGAGTTTATCTCTTGAAGGGAATATTGGGATCCCCGCCTCTTCTCTGTTTGCGGCCAGGCCACCGTGAGCTGAGGAGAGAGAGGAAGAGGAAGAGACTAGTGTCCCGTGATCCTCATTCCAGGGCATACAATGTGATTTTGTGTTTTAGAAAAGACACTTGTAAAATCCTGGTATCTCAGACTTGGAGGGCTTTTGCAGTGGCCACCTCCTTCCTGTGAGACTAAAGCTGAATTAGCTTTTCTCCACAGGGAAAACTGGGCTGTGAAGCACTGTGTCTATCCCTGTAGGGTCCCCGATGTCCTTCAGACTGCACATTGGCTGCGTGCACTGCTCTGTGTGGATAGCTCAGAGGAACCATCCTCACCAGGCAGGTGTGGCCTCTGGGAGCCCTCTTGCCTTGCTGACTCTGCAGTTTCCCGAAGAAGGAAATATGTCTGTTGGATCCTCAGATGCACCGAGCACCAAAATGCTCAGAAATACTTCCCTGGGATGAATCAGAAGAGAGAGGCTGAGGCTGATTGGAAGCAGGAACATGGTCAGCAGTCACTATCTACGGAAGGATGGTCCCCTGTGGGGTGGCCAGCCTCGTGCCGCACAGCACCCAAAGGATTGTTGCCCTGTGTGACCCCAATTCAGGGAAAAGCCCCTTAGGGAACCGATCTGGTTGGTTGGCATGGGACACAAACATAATGCAGATGTGGGAGATACCAAGCTTCTTCAGGGTTGCTTCCTGGAACTGTGGGTAGCACCTGAGCCTCAGGTGGCCTGCCATCTTCACACCACTGGGCTGAAGCCTGGCAGGCAGCACCTGGCACGGAGCTTGTTGGAGGCTTAGTTGCGTGGGAGCAAATCAGGGAAGTTCTTGTCTGATGTGCTTCTAAGGATGAGAGTAGTGTTAACGTCATGATGTCGGTGATGGGCTCTGCCTCTGGTGCTTTCTGGTCCCCCTCCACCTCCCACGTCAGCTACTTTCTGTCTTTTGGCCTCATACTCTTTGGCTGCAGACGGGCCTCACCCATGATATCAGAAAAACATGGCTCCGGACAGTGCAAGAGTCGCATCCTTCGAACCTGACGATCCCAACAGCAGGCCTCCCAGCCATGCCTAGCTGAAGAACCCTAGAAGGATGGTTCGGGTCAGCCAGCAGGCTGTGTCCCTGCCTGAGCTGGTAACCAAGGGCAGAAGGATGGTGCCCTTCAAAAGCCCAGACCCTGGTCATGTGCCCACTCCTCAGGCTGGAGTGGGATCATGACTGTGCCAGGCAAGTACTCCTGAGTCATTTTGAAGAGGGCTAGAAGTTTCTAGAAGGAAAGGAGGTACTCAATATCTCCAAACAACGGAACCTGTGACAAACCGTGACTCGCGCCCTCCCCCATGGCCACGCCAGCCCCTGTATCTTACAAGGAGCCATCCCCACCCTCTGCAGACTCCATGTTCTGGAGTTCCAGTCGTGGGCCTGCTAATGAGGTGGCTGTCTCCCCCCTCACCCCGTGCTTCGGGGCCTTAGGTTCCACATGGGGCTGCAGGGAAGAGCAGCTGAAGAGGGCTAATTAAGACTCAGAGTGCTTTCAATAACGTACATGGAAATGAACAAATTAACTGACGATGCCAGAAAGGCAATATTGCCCCAGTGGGGATTCCGCGTGCAGAGATAGCATGAGGGCGCGCGCTCGGCGTCGAGAGGAACCGAGGAATTATGAGTGATATTCAGTCCCATTACCTCTGAGGTGTCAGACGTAATAGCAGGCAAATGTCAGAAGATGTTAAGAGACAAAACAAACGGAGGTGAAGAAAGCTCCACAGGGGAAAGAGGCTGAGGGGAGAGTGAGAACCCGCAGCCGGGGAGGGGTGGGCTGCAGCCAGGGCACAGGCCGCAGATCCCACCCAAGAGGGGCCTGTTGCTTCCGGGGGTCTGGGCAGATAAGCACTTTCGGCCCGGTGAGAGGAGACTTCCTTTCTCTGGCTGGCGTGGGTAACACCGTGGGCGATAGCTCTGGCACGCTTGTAGGGAGCCGGGAGGGTTTCCTCCGGTACAGCTGTGACAGTGGGTCTCAGGGGCCACACCACCGACACTGTCGGGGATTTTTTGGAAAGGCAGGTTTTGAGAATCCCTTCCAGATCAGATCTGGGGCGGGAGCTCAGCATTCTGTACTCTGGCCGGGGTTCAAGGCTGGGGGATTCTGACACAGGCTCATGTTTAAGAACCACTGGGCTTGGAATCAGCCCAGCCTGGGGTCTGATCCAAACAGTGCCGGGGACAAGCAGATCGGATCACTTAACCTCTTGGATCCTCCCCCACTGGCAAAACCGAGTCCCTGCCCCCCCCCCCCCCCCCCCCCCCCCCCCCCCCTTCCTGGCTTCTCTGAGAATGAGGAGATAATTGACACTGTGGTGAGCTGTGGGGAGTGTCACAGGGGTGATGGATGTCAGTGACTCTGTCAGGGACAGATGGTCTTGATAAACCCAGGGTCTCCATTTGGAGGACAGAGGAGGTGGTGTGGGGGTGAACAAAGGATCTGGCGTGGTATTTGATTTCTGGAAAAAACTGCAGTTTTGACTTCCCAAGCAAAGGAACTTGAAAAGGTTTGTTGGCTTTCACGTGGCTTCCCCTAGACAGCTGTCTGATGAGTTAAGTGTGAAGTGCCCAAAGCATCTGGTTTCCTTTTCCTCAGAATTCTTAGATACATCAAGTTGAAAGAGAACCAGGGCTGGAGAAAAGGGCTTTGCCGAAGCCCCTCCCATTTAAGTGGCTTCAGGTGCACTCGGGCTGTGGGATAGTCTACTCATGCAGGCAAAGGCCACGTCCCCTGGGAGCCAACATCAGTGACACGTGAGGCCGTGTTGTATATGCCAAGATGGCAAACCTGGGCCTCTCAGAGCAAGGAGAGGTGAGTGGGCAGATGGAGCTATAGAATGAGTGACTGGTGTGTGTGTGTGTGAGAGAGATAAATATTTGAAGATGTCTTCTCCAGGCCTGTGTGGTGTAGGCCTATATGCCCAGCGCTCCGAGATGCTGAGGCAGGAGGATTGCAAGATCAAGCCCAGCCTGGGCTACTTAGTGACTTAGCAAGACCCCCTCTCACAGAAACCACTAGCTGGGGATGGAGCTCAGTGTGAAGGCTCTGGGTTCAATCTCAGGACCATACAGACACACACACACATATATGTGAGCACATGCACCCACATACTTAAAGGAGGCAGGAAAGTCCAAAAATAGACCTGTAGCTTGGTGGCAATAAGAGAAGAGGTACAGGCAGAATCTCCTTGGATGTCCCTTCTCCCAGAGGTCCTTTGGTTGAAGGTCTTCCT
This sequence comes from Ctenodactylus gundi, assembly GCA_004027205.1. NCBI lineage: Eukaryota > Metazoa > Chordata > Mammalia > Rodentia > Ctenodactylidae > Ctenodactylus > Ctenodactylus gundi. The sequence goes on from PVKB01000805.1 coordinate 85,381, forward strand.
TCCCTGGTTCATGGTGCTGTCAGGAGGCGGTGAATCTATAGAGGAAGGAAATTGGGTCACTGGGAATGTGCCCATGAAGTGGGTACTGGGACGCTAGCTCCTCCTTTTTTTGTCTTCTGGACACGATGAGCTGAGCAGTTTCTTTTGCCATGCAGTTCCGCCATGATGTCCTGTCTTGCCACAGACCCAGAGCAATGGAGCCCCTCTAGCATCGATTTCTAGAACACAGGTGTGGGGTCTGCTCCTGTCTCAATGCACAGCAGAGGGTCCTGCTGGCCATGTTTCCTAGCCTTATGGCTTCCCCAATGCCCATTCCTTTTTTACTTGCTTGTTCTGGCTATTAGGTTTATTAGGCAGGCAGCTTAGGTCACCTTGTGCTGCTGTAACAGAATACTACAGGCAGGATGACTATGAAGAACAGAGGTTTATTCGGCTTGTGGTTATGGAGGCAGAAAAGCCTAGAGGCACGGTGCTGGCAACTGGAGCAGACCTTTGTGCTGAGTCGTCTTACTGCAGCCAGTGGGGCAGGAAGAGGTACATTACTAGGAACCCACTTCTGTGATAACCAACCCCCTCCCATGATGACAGCACTAATCTGCTCCTTAGGGCAAGCCCTCACGATCACAGCAGCTCAGAGAAGTTTCATCTTTGAACACCATTGTATGGAGATTAAGTTTCTGCCAAGAACTTTGAGGGGCATATTCAAATCACAGCAGGTGAGACAAATTTGGGGACCTCAGACAGCCTCCACAATGAGGGAATACATTTATATCACCAAGTCTTGGTTGGCTCAAGTCTTTTTGGTGTCTATGTGGAATTATTTCAAAAGTTAGATCAAAACTGAAACCCAAAATAAAAGGAAAAACAAACAGAAATTAAAATACAAATTTAACAGCAAGCAGTCCCTTTCCTTCCACCTTAAAGACCCGACTAGCCCTCCATCTACTTATACCATGTTGCCAACGTTTCTTACTTAGATTTTGGACGTGCTTCTCTTGCTGAGGGGCTGGCAGGTCCGACCCTTCCTAGGAACCAGGTCAAGAGCAAGCAAAGACAGAGGATTGCACATCCCAGTTCGGGGGCTGACAGGCTACTTAGACCCGCGTAAGATTATCAACAGACAGAAGAGATGACCCCAGTGGTCACCTTGGTCAGGGAGGGAGATATTTTTGAACACTTGGCTCTGGAACATCTGTGGTTGCCGAGTGATTTACTGAACTTAAAGAGAGAATTTCTGGCTGCTTTTGTTGGAAGGAGGTGATTAGTTTTCTGGAGTAATTGCCCGTCTTCTGTAGTGACGCATAAACACACATGTGCCAAGTAGTGTCATAACCAAGATGCGGCCCATCCATCAGAGCTGATTGTGTTCTTGGAGGGCTAATCGACCGTACATAAATTTCCTATTGAAAATTATAGCAAAAAAGTGTAGCAGGGAAGATGAGAGGGTTTCTCTCTCTTTTTTTTGCAATGAATAATTAAGCAACGAATGATTACGTTTTAAACCTAAACTGTCCCCCCCAAGTCTTATGTGTTCAGAAGGTGATTGGATCACAGGGGTGCTATGCTCATTGGTGGATTAATTCATAGATGACTTCACGTGATGTTAGGAGGTGGGGCCTGGTTGAAAGGATGGGCCGCTGAGGGCGTCTCTCCATCCCTGCCCCCTCCTTTCTCTCTCTGCTTTTTGGCCGCAATGAGATGAGCAGTTTTCCCCACCAGGCCCTCCGCCATTGCGTTTTCTGTCTTGGGAAGAACGACTACCCGTGAACAGGGACCTCTGAAACTGTGAGCTAACATGAATGCCTCCTCTGTCCTATCGTGGGCGTTGGATATTGCACGCCAGGCACGAAAAGTGTTTAAGACTGTGTGTTCTCAAGGGGAGGCGTGGGAATGGAGGAAAAGCCAATAGTCACGTCTGCTAGGCTTTCCGAGACTAGCACGGACGTGGATTCAGAAGAGCTTGAGGCATTCAACACTTTCCCAAACGTAGCTCCTTACTGTGGCTGGGCTAGAGCCTCTTGATGTGAACTGCTTGATCGGCCCAAGTGGGCCGCGTTCTCTTCTGGAATTTGCCCTGCTTCCTCTCTACCTTCCCTTATGCTGTGCCTGGAAAATCTCTCTTTTGTCCTATTTCTGTCTGCTGAAATGCAAGCAATGTGAGAGGCCCGAGTCTGTTCCTCAGTCCCCACTGATGCTACATTTCCTTCTTTGAATTACTGGTCACTCACACTCAGTTTCTCGCTCTCCTATGAATCTGTCTCGTACTACTGGAGTGTGTTGTGCCACTAATGGTCACATCAGCTCCCGGAGATGGGTCTGGCTAGTGGTGTCTTGTTCAGACTCCTCACATCCAGGTTTCTACTGTGGACTCCACAGAAGATGTTTAGTTTGAATGCCCGTGACATTTTATCAGTTCTTGGTTCAACTCGGGTATAAATACTGGACCAAGGGGTCCTCGCTATTCTAGAATAATGATCCTTAGGTAGCTTTGTTGTTGTGAAAAGTCCTCCTTACACAAACTTAGATGGACAGACTTCTCTCAGTGGAGCAGCCCACTCTTGGAAAAAATGACATTTATGAACATGGCCATCATGACGACATGCTGGTGTATGATGCCTCTAAACATGATCTTATTTGGAGGTAGGATCTTCATAGAGATGACCAAATTTAGATGAGTCTATGGGGGGGGGAGTTACTGTGAACACCTGGGAAGAAGACCCTAAGACCACAAAGGAACAAGTTTCTGTTGTGTAAGCCGCTTAGTCCTTGGTGCTTTGCTATGGCTGTCCTGAAATAGGAACTGTCTTAGTTACTTTCTCGTTGCTGTGACATAATACCCAACATGCACACATTGTGGAGGGAGGAACGTTTATTTTAGCTCACGGTTCAGAAGGACTCAGTCCATTCACATGTGAGTGGCTGGAAAATGGTGGAATCGCATGGTGGAGCTGCAGCCAGAGCCAGAGCCAGTGCCAGATCAGTGCTCTGGAGACGGATCCTCACAGTAGCATGGCGGAACTGAGACACGTCTGAGAGGAAGGGCAGAGCCAGTACACACCCCGCCAGGTGAAGCCCCACGCACCTGTCCCTTCCAGCTAGGCTCCGTCTCCCAACAGTACACAGTGTCCATATGTTCATGAGGCTTCTGGGGGACACTCCAGATCCAAACCACGAAGTGAACTTTTATAACCAACCAACCAAACAATAACCCTAAAACCTTTATTAGCGACACAGCAGCTTACTACTTAATTTTTTTTGTTGCTTCTTCCTGAAAAATTAGGAATTTCCCCCCACTTCTCATTTTCAAAGCTAACCATGTTCAGAGATTTCAGAGATCATCTCCCGGGCTGGAGACACATTTGGAAGCACAGGCCACCAAACGGATGACCTAGCTGTGTGTTGTTTTGGGGGATCTGAAGCTGTGGGTTGGGGTGATATTTGTTTTTAGTGAATGTTGAGTTTCTGGGACAGATCTAATGTCTGCTGCCATAGAAGTCTTGGCTGTCATCTTAACCAAAAGAAGAGACAGCATGTATCCTGGGCACCCAACATGAAGGTGACACAGGGCAGAAGCTGGGGTCAGTGAAAGCCCAGGGGGGGATTGCTGGAGCTGCAAAGAGGCTGACATCAGTTCTGTCCCCAAGATCCTGAGTTCTACATCCTGCTGTATTCAGAGTTGCTCAACGTCCCTTGTTTATTTAACACCCTGGTTGAGCACCTGTTGTATCCTTTCTCTTGAAGGACACACCCTCACCTTCTTAGCCTCAAGAATTCCTCTTCACCCCTCTTATCCTAACTCAATCCTTTCAGTGATATTTAGCTCAGAACATACTCTCCTCTCTGTACCTCCGGCATGATGGGTCATTTTGTGTCCTATGTGGTTGGCCACGGTACTCAGATATTTACTAAAACGTTATTCTGAATCTCTGCCCCCCCCCATTTTATTGATATGTATAAGTGCAAAATTTAAGGTTTACAATGAAGTTTAGCATTTTGTGCACATACATATCTTGTCAAGGTGACAAGGACTTTCCCACTCTCCTATTGTCCCTCCCCCCCCACCCCTCCCTCCATCCCTGCCCTACCCCCTGTTTCACTTTGTTTTTTGTTTTAAGTTCCATAGGAGTTGTGATCTGGGTCTCTCGTATCAGAGAGACCATTTGATGTTTCACCTTTTGCTTCTGACTCACTTCGCTAAGCATGATGTTCTCTTGGGATTTTTTTTATTTATGTTTGAGACTAACAGTTATACTGTTGGACTTTGGATAAAGCAGATTACTTTCCCTAATGTAGGCGGGTCTCAGCCAGTCAGTTGAAGGCCTGAGTAGGGCAAAGACTGAGCTCCCCTGAGCAAGAAGAAATTCTCCCAACAGACGACCTTTGAACCTGACCTGAAACACGAGGAGCTTTTTCCTGCTCTCCTGATTCTCTACTTACCCGGAGATTTTTGATTTGCTGGCCTCCATAATCACGTTCCTTAAAGCACAGATGCATATATATGTATCTCAGGATGTCAGTTTCTCTGGAGAATGCTAGTTTCACCCAGACAGTCTTCCTTTTAATTCCTCAGGACTTTCTGCATGATTCCTGGAAATAATTTGTCTATGTGTCTGTCTTGTTTCTGAGATTCCTATGCATGGGAGCTGTGTTGTGTTTATATCCCAGCGCCTGAAATGATCCTTGGAATCTTGTTAACACTGAATCTTTGCCAACTGGATGATGAGTTCCAATGGGCAGAAGAGTGATTGTGCTGCAGAAAACCTTCCTGCAGTGTCCCTGCTCTGTCACTGTCCTGTTTTGTAACACATATGGAGAAGGAAGAGCAAACGACGATGCCAGGAGCGAGGGCTGGGATGGGGCAGGCCACCACAGGGACAGTGGACAAATGCTCCCTGACCCTTGAGACTTGCATCTCATTAAAAGCATGGCTTGTGTTTTTTCTGAGGCACTCACGGAGTAGACAGTGCTTTTCTTTCTTTCTTTCTTTCTTTCTTTCTTTCTTTCTTTCTTTCTTTCTTTCTTCTTTCTTCTCTCTCTTTCACTAAAAACTAACTCTTCACTTGGGCCTCCAGATGCTCAAGAGTTAACTAAAAGCAGAGCAAAGCTTGACTTTCATTTTCTAGAACTCTGGGTCAAATTCCTTCGGCATGTAGATACGTTAGTCCTTTAGGAAGTGTCTGTCTATTAATAAAAGTTGACAATAGAAGGTTTATTGTCTCCAAATTTTCCTTGACTCTTATCTCCCTTCCAGACCGAAGACACCAAAATCAGAGCAACTAAGGTAATTTTTAGGATTTGCAGAGACATCCACTTACCAACTTGTACAATATCCAGCTGTAGATCTTCCCCAGAGTGACACCTACATGTCTCCAGCCGTTGTCACAAACCTGTGATCACCGGGGCTCTGGGAAAAGCAGAGCCTCGCCGACCATCCTCTCCAAAAACAATGATGATCTTACAGAGATCAGCCATAAGGATTTCTGCAGTCTCAGCACCAGGGTGGAGAGCATGGTCACCCAGGCCGCGGCCTGCCACACCACCTATAAACCTGCTCCACAGTCTACTTCAGACCTACGCCACCTTCGGCTCCTCAAACCGCAGCGTTTTCTCTATTTTCTCTTACTCTCCTTTGTCCGCAGGATGGCTTGCTATTTGTCATGACTGTGGCCCTCTTCTTTTTCTCTTTTAAAATGAAATCTGTTTTTTTCCTGGAAACTTGTGCTACGTGACTCAATTTTTGTTTCTATCACTAAAGTGAGGACCCATGCTAATCCTTAACACTACCAGCGTGTTTGCTTATGAAACATGGGGAAAAATGTGTTAATACTGTAATCCCCATGGCTGCGGGAAGAAAAATTGTCCCACAGATTCGACTCAAGTTTCCCTTCCTAAGTACCCTCGGCAGCCTCAGTGTACTGTGGGCATTTGGCATTGCAAACAGGGGACACAAGTGAGAAAACCACGCAGCTTTCACTGCTGTTTCCCTTTCTGATTTCTGCCAACCCCACGTGCTGTCAAAAAGAGCAAAGCTGGACACTCATGGGAGGTCAGATGGAGGTGACTCCACACGACGCCCAAGCCTGGTTGGGTGAGCTTAGACGCACAGAGAGAACGTGTCATCAATTGTCCAAGGGCTCTTTTGCTCAATTCAAATAGAAATTGCAAAAATGCTACAAAATATTATTAAACGGGATCCAAGGAGGTCCCTCAAGAGGAGACCGGACCTTAGCTTGCCCCAATCCCTGGGTGGTTTTGTCTACGTCCACCACAAAAAAGCATCAGTGAGAAGCATCGATGGAAAACAGGGAAGGGGCTTCAACTGAGCAGCGAGAGCATCACAGCCCTGAGGAAGACGATCGCACTGACCCACAAGAAGCCGCAAGACTGGTGTTTACAGGTTTGTGTGGGTCGACTAGGGGCTGTTGCTTTTTTACTGAATCGTATTATAGCATTTAACAAGACTTTCCCACTATGTCTTAGGGGATTTCATTCTGGTAGGGTATGGATAGGTGGCAGCTCTCACTCTTGGAGATATCTTGGCACCCTGTGTTGTTACGATGTACCTGATCCTTAAGATAAAAGGGGGATAAGAGGAGGGGAACAGTCTATGTATTGTTGGTGAGAGAGGACAGAAGAAGAAATGTCTCCATCTTTGGTGGGTAAGAGGCCACGGATAAAGGCCTGGAACCCATGCCTCAGATGTGTGAGGGAACCTGTCTGGTTTCAGCTTCAATGTGAGCCTGGTGAAAATCTGTCAATTTGTAGAATTTTCCACTTCGCCACTTTTCTTTGTGTATATGATAGTTTAATAAAGATTTACTGAAAAAAGAGGGAATCCAAACACAAGGAAAGTCTCAGAACCCTAGGGAGATGCCATAATCAAACATGGCGTGATATCCTCAGTCGAGTCCTGGGACAGGAAAAGGACATCAGGCAAAAGTTCAGAACATGTGACAAGAGCACAGACTCCAGCTCATCATATGAATCAACATGGGTTCATTGGTTGTGACAGATGTGTCACATAATGGGAGATGTTAATGACAAGGCAAATTTTAAAGGTGGTATATCAGAGTTTGGTCTATGGCATTTTTTTCTAGAAATTGAAATCTAGAGCTAAAATTTTAAAAATAAACCAAACCAACAGATCAGATAAAAAAGAACAAAAATGAAGGTGTGTTGTTAGCTTTTCTATTACAGCGACAACTCATCTGATGTACACAGCTTCAAGGGGGAAATGGTTTATTTGGTTCATGGTTCCAGAGGGTCCAGTCCATGGCAGACTGGCTCCAAGGTAGAAGCATCGTGGTGGAAGGGTGTGGTGGGCCAAAGCTGCTCACCTGATAGTGGCCAGGAAGCAGAGCACAGGGAAGAGCACCTACAAAAATACACCCAAAGTACAAATAAAGAGCAAAATAAAATAAGAGACATAGCAAATAGGAATGCAGACTTGGTGGAGATGGGAAAGGGATCAGGGGATCTGGGGATGAGGTTAGGAGGAAGGGGAAGTGAAGTAATCAAAATATGATATGTGTACGTACCAATTCTCCGAGGTGTATGTGATTAATATGTATTGACAGAAATATAAATATTCCCTCCAAAGACCTGGCCCCGGGGACCCGCCTTCAACTGGGCCTCACCTCAAATGGAAATTCAGTTATGAACATCTGTAGATTTAATCTGTGGTTGACTCACAATCCCATTGCCTCACCAGGAGGCTTTTAATCTGGTCAAATTGACAATTAAGATTAATTGGCAAGAAGGGATGCCCAAGTGAGCCATGTTCCTTTGGCCAACCCAAGGCCTTCACTGAGAACACAGTTCTGAGGGGCTGCTGTGTCTATCCAGAGAATGAGAACAGGCACCGGGAGGGGCCAGGAGAGACATACCAATGCCAAAATTTATTCTGTTTTGTGTCCTAGACCAGTCTGCCATATGGCAAGAACACACACACAGAGAAAAAGAGACAGAGAGAGAGAGAGGGAGAGAGAGCCAAGGAGCTGGCTGCCCGGTGCCTCTTCTTACTGGGACACTAACTCCACTATAACAACTTCACTCTTGAGACTTCACCTAAACCCAATCACTTCCCCAAAGGTTCTGTCTCAAGAAAAACCATCACATTGGGGTTAGAGTCCACATATTCGTTTGAGAGAGACACAGTTGAATCCATACCACCTGGGCAAAGCCACTTGGGCATTGAGTTTATGAAACTCGCTAGTGTCCACTTGAATTATGGGAAAAAACTAGCATTTATTGAGCTCTTCTATATACAAAATCCTTCCTAGAGTGTCATCATTTCATTTTCTGACCAAATTACTCTATATGCTAATACTTGATTATAGTACAATACTGTTGCTCTTGTAATCCTCTAGGAAGACACACACGAAGCTCCCGGGGCCTCTCTAGCCTCACATCCTGGCATGGGCTCTGCTCACTTCCTATGGTTCCTACAGCTGCTCACAAATCCTTTCTTTTTGAGGTTAGAACTACAGATGATTTCCTGGCTGTGAAGACGAAGAGGACTTGTTCCAAGCCAAAAAGTTGTCTGGGCTTGTTTCAGGGGCTTCTTTCAGGGACGGAGCAGTACCCTTTCCTTTAGCTTTGGTGGCTGAGGGTGAGACTTCTCTCAGAAGCTTCAGCGGGTCCAGTCTTCTCAGACTGATGCTCTGTAAGTATCTGTTCAGCATTGTTTAGAGGCAGAGTGAGAGTCCCCAGCGAAATCTCTCCTTCAGGGGTAGACAAGGGCTCAGCTGTGGTCAGTGAAGATATGATTGACCTGGGAGTCATTCAGGGAACTGGTAGAGCACACTTCTGGATGTGCCTGGGGGGGGTGGGGTGGGGGGGTGGGTCATGGAGGTGTGGCCTTGGGCATCGTATCTGGTTCCTCACCGCTTCCACTTTGGTGCTGTTTTCCTCTTTTCTGTACCAGCTGCCACGAACTAAGCAGTTTTGTGCTACCATGTCTTGTCTTGGAGCCAGTCAACCATGGACTGGATCCTCTGAAACAAGGGACCAATTTAAAGTTGTTGGTCTTGGATATTAAGTCCAGCAACAAGAAAGTTAATACAGTATTCCTTGGGGTCTTATCATTCAGCCTGACCCAGGTTGCATCTCAAAGTGTGATGACACGGTGTTTTGGAAGTAATTGTCATTTCTCATCCAAATCATATTTTCTCGTGCCCCTTTTCTTCCCCCCTTCCATTCTCCCAAAACACGTAGAGACCTTAGGCCTCTTTATCCTTCCAGATTCATGTAGGAGGAACATCCCAGTAGGAGCAGAAGAAGCCAAATTTGGTGAGAGGGTGGCTTTTCAAGAAATAAAGTGTGAGGACAAGAAGTCTGGGACCTCAGAGGGAAAGGACACCTTGGCTGGAAGAAAGGTCCATTGGTAGGTGTCTGGATTCCAGTGGGCCTTTGAGAATGGGGACAAGACCCCTTTGAAGGTCCAGATTTGGGGAATTCTTGGATCAGTTCATCCCCCAGAGCAAACGCCAGTGATGGCTTCATAAGGTGGGGATCTGCCCCATGGGAATGTTGTCACCTGCCTTATTTATGGCTGGGGACATGCTCTATGTCCAGCCACCATCTTGCAGTGAGAGATGTCCCACTGAAAGAAAGGGACTGAGAGCCAGCTGAGGGAAAATCTGGTTAAATGCCAGAGTGAAGTCACACTGGTGTTCTTCAGAGGTGACTTGAGAGGCCCTCACTACAAGCAGAATCTGTAGAAACATCTGAGCTGAACTAGAAGGGTCTTTGAGACCGCCAGTGGTTTTCAAGCACCTGTTCACTCAGGTAGAGGGACAGAGTTGGCCCTAGGGAGTGTTTGTGGGTCTTCACAAGGATTCACAAGGATTCTCTCATTTTTAGCCATCCTCCCTTCCTGTACTAGGACAATTTCCTTTTTATTCATGCGCTTTACAATCGTTGTCCTTAGTAGCATTTATACTCACAGATCTGTAACAATTGCTGATTACTGACAGAATTGCTGCTTCATTCACCTGTGATTTAAAACATCAACAAGATCAGCACACTGCTGGAGCCCCTTGTGCCACACATGACAGCTGTCACGCAATGTTTGTAAATACATCAATTTCTTCTTCGGAAAAATGTGGGTTTTGGTTTCACTTGACTCTAGACTCAGGTTGTTGGGCGGAGTAGGAGGTGGTGTAAAGTGTATCAAATGCTGGAAACCACTGAAGCCTTTCAGGTGACTCACTTGTCCCTTAAGAAGGCAACAGGGCTCCATGGCTGGGGTCAGACCCTTGCACTGTAAGAGCCTGGCTCTGAGTAGGGGGACAAGTGAAGATGCTCGTAAGGCTTAGGGCTGAGTCCTTGATTCTTGACTCTTTGTGTGGAGTGATGTCTTGAGAAAATACCAATGAAATGACAGCCACCTCCAAAGAACTGGCTGCACCAGGCTTGGGTAAGTATGGATAGTCACAAAGGGTCCCAGCACCCAGGACCTGGGTTTGTGTTGCTGAGACACTGTGGCTTCTCTCTCCCTGTCTCTCCCTCCCTCTATCTCTTTCTCAATGTCACTGGGAGTTGGGTGCCCAGGGCCCTTGCCTTGAGCTGTATCTTGATTTTGAGGCAGAGTCCTGCTAAGTTGGGAAGCTGCCTAGGCTGCCCTTGAACTTGAAATCTTCCTGCCTCAGTCTCCTAGAATGCTGGAATTATAGGCCTGTGCCTCTCTTCTTAGCCTTGGGTCTCCAGTCCTTCCCTTTCTCTCCCTTCTCCTCTGAAGTTTCCCTCCTCCTACAGGCTGAAATCCAGTCTCTTTGAGTTCTGCCCCATCCAGATTTCCTTACTCCCACTTCTAGGGGACTTTTTTGAATTTGAGATGTTATGAACAATGAAAACAACTCGGGAAGCCCTTCTACCAGGAGGGCAGGTTGTGGGAATCAGCAACATGATGATAAGCAGAGAAAAGGCCAGGGTATGCAATTGCTGAAGGGTCTTTTTCATGAAAACATTTCCTCTTAATGATTTAAAGCAACTTACTTGGAAGGCATTGACTTGAAATTTCTTATTTATTTATTTATTTATTTATTTATTTATTTATTGTGGTACTGGCAATGGAACCCAGGGCCTTGTGCATACTAAGTACACACTCTGCCACTAAGTTACAACCCAGGACTTAACCTGGAAATTCTTGAGGCCTTCTCTGCTAGCTTCACAGTTCACTTGGAGAGATTGTTTGCTACCATGGCCAAAGATATACTTCTAACCAGTGTCATGGTTCTTTTGCTGAGATGGGGTCTCACTGCGTAACCCAGTGTCTTAGTTACTTTCTTGTTGCTAGGACACAATGCTTGACACAACTTAATAAAGGAAAGGTTTATTTCGGCTCCTAGCTTCAGGAAGCCTCAGTCCATTCATGAGTGGCTGGCAACGGTAGAAGGGTTTGGTGGACTCCTAGCCAAAGAAAAGCTACCCACAGCATGGTAGGACAGGAAGCCAAGACAGAGAGGAAGGGTGCAGCTAGTGTACATTCTTCCAGGCATGTCCCAGTGATCAGCCCCTCCAAGGTCAAGCCCCAGCGACTTGCTCCTTCAGACCAGGCCCCACCTCTTGACAGCACAGGAAGTCCATGTATTAATCCCCATGATTGAATCACCTTGTAAACATGAGGCTCTTGGAGGATGTTCCAGATCAAAACCATGAAACGCAGGCTGCCCATGAACACCTGCCTTGGACTCCTAAGCGCTGGGTTGCGGGTGTGCACCACTACATCCAGCTTAGGGCAATGGTTTAACCTTCCAAAACTGATATTGAAATATACTTAGTGCAAAGTGTTAAGAGGTGATGGGAATTTGAAGAATCGAGCTAGTTGTCACAGGCGTTATTGAGTTCTGGCTCCTGGGAGGCTCATTTAGTACCGTAAGAGTGGTTGTTACATAGTCAGGCCACACACCTTGCTTCCCCTCTCCTGAGCACACACCAGCTTGTCCTGCTTTCTGCCAGGTGTCAAAGCAGCGCAAAGCTCTCATCAGAAGCCACACAGATGCTGGTGCCGTGTTCCTGGGCTTCTCAGCCTCCAGGACCATGAATTAAGAAGACTTCTTTCCTTAGAGACCGCTCAGTCTAGGTACTAAGACGGGGGTTGTACTGCAGCTGGCTTGCGTGGGTCACAGGAGCTGACTCTCCTTGTCTCTTCCTAACTCCACGCTCAGTGATGTCATGTTGGAAGACTGACACCACAGAAACCTGTAAAGCCCACTAAACCCAGCCCCTCCTTCCAACCTGAGTCAGTTACTGTGACCAGCCCAGCAGTGCTGCTAACTGACCTCTTCTTAACAGTCTCTGTGTCTTAGCCATCTTATCGGGGCCTGACACCCGGCACAATTTCCAGGAAGCGGGGATTAGTCTAGTTACATTTTTACAGGTCTCAGTCCAGGCGTGGCTGGCTGGTTTCAGAAAAGCAGCGGCAGTGTCCGAGGGCACATACAGGAAGCTGTCCACCCCATTGTAGCCAGGAAGCAGGGAGAGAAGATAGTCTTGAAGGAGAGAGCGACCCTTTCAGGCCACGCCTCCCGTGGTCCATCCCTCCAATCAGACTCCACCGTCGAGCAGCACGGGGAATCACCCATGGATGAGTTCACCCATCAGTATAGCGCCTCCACGATCCAATCACCTTCCAAACCCGGGAGACTCTGGGACATTTTCGACGTGAACGAGAACACTTGGCTCATTAGTATTCTTTCCCTTTGCGAAACCTACTGACCCACGTGCTGGTCCTTCTGACGTTCACAGCTGTTCCAATCAGGGTAGCTGTATTCTTAAAATGAGTCGATTATACTTGTCCCTAAACCTGTTCATGCAAATATATTTCTTACGGCAATTACGGAATTAAGTAAATATTGCAGTTCTGATGGAATGCGAGGATGGAAGTAATAGAGTTGTCATTTCTATGAAAATTAAGTTGAATGCTTGGGAAAGGCTTAATAAAGGCAAATTGCTTAACAACTGCTGTCAAATTGAGTGCAGACGAAGGAACGGTAAAATTTGGGAAGTGATTCTATGAATCTGGCAGGATTTTGGGCTTCAGTGCCTTTGGGGTATCTTTAAGTTCTTGCTTGACTTCAAGGAAGTAAAAAGGAGATTTGGAAATCAGATCAACTCTACAGACTGAACACAGATGCAAGAGATGGGGCATACTGACGAATATTTAAGCTAAAATATGGTAATGCCAGGGTGCCTTTGTCGTCTTTTCAAGACTAAACACTGCCACCCATTTTTAAACTAACGATGAGCTATTTTTATGAGCTGGATCTGTAATTTCCTCCCTGTCCCAAGCCTCGTGTATTATTTGCATGCTATGTAATTGCTATGGATTCTGCATGCTGTCAAGAGGTAGGGCCTGGTTCGAAGGGGTCCGTACTTCTGGCCTGACCTGGAAGGGGTTGGTGCCTGAGGCTTGACCAGACAGGAGAGGATCATGGGAAGGGTAGCCACTGGCCCTTCCTCGCTCATTCTGCTTCCTGTTGCCAGGCTCTGAAGAGCTTTGCCTTCAGCCTGGCCTCCACCATGTGCTGCCACTATTGCTGGCTGCCATGAATGGACTGAGACTTTCTGAAACTGTGAGCTAAAATAAACCTTTTCTCCCTTAAGTTGTGGGTGTTAGGTATTGTGCTCTGGCAATGAAAAAGTGACTAGATTGAAATGTTAACTTCATCCACAAACTACCTTCAGAGCAATGTCATTAGATATGTTAACCTGTCCAGCGTGGGCTAGTTAAGTTGTCCCATGAGATTAACCAACATGCTGACTTTTCAGATTTCTTCCTCCTACTTCTTCCTTCTCTGAACCTCAACCACTGTCTCCCACATCCCCGAGTCCCCTGTACCCTGAGTCTTCTGCCCTATGCCCAGGCTTATCAGCTTCTTCTGCCTGTCCAAGCCAGGTGCTCTATGCAGGTAACACCTTATCTGTTCGTACAAACACATCTCCATATTACTTTCCTCAAGAAACTACTTCTAATTCTCCAACTAGCGGTAATATCATGTTTACTGGTATTTTCAGACAATTTTATCAGTGTCCCACCAATAATATAGATGACTTCTATGGGAGAATTAGTTACTTAAACCATAGAGTTGGGAGTCTAGAGGGGCCTTTTTTAGATCCTCACAACAACAGCCTTGATTCTGTAGACATAAACAGAGGCTTGGAATATTGGTTCAAGGTATAACCCTGATGGTAACACTACTGCTGCTGGACTCACCGTGGGATGACATCCCAGTAAACCTAGGGTAAGTGGAAAATGCATTTAATATACCTAACTAACAGAGGAGCAAGTTGTAGCCTGACTGGCCTTAAAGGAGCTCAAAACACATTAGCCTAGTTAGGCAAAATCATCTAACTATCTGAAACTGAGCCTAGATTATACTAAAGTGTTGAGTAGCTTGTGGAATTTGTGGGATACTTAAGCAGTGGTTTCCATGCCCCCGGCTCTGGACTGTTGATCTGTGGCCTGTCTGTAACTAGACTGTACAGCAGGGGGTGAGCAGCGGGCCAGCTAGAGAAGCTTCCTCTGCTGTTATAGCTGCTCCCCAACACTCACATTGTCCCCCGAGCTCTCCTTCCTGTCAGATCAGCAGTGGTATTGGATTCTCATCGAAGTGTGCGTCCTACTGGGAAGCATGCATGTGGTGATGTGTGTGTTGAGTCCCCTCTGTCAAAAAATGTCTTCCACAAAACTGGTCCCTGATGTCAAAAAGGCTGGGGACTACTGAGATACTGAACTAAAAGGGAAAAGCGGTGTGGTTGTATGGTGTGATTTGCACTGTTGTAGAGCTGAAAGATCCTAAATTGAATTACCTGAAGTTTGGAATGGTCTGTAACAGAATGGTGCTGGGTTTGTGATCAGCCATCTCTCACCTGGAGTGCTTTCTACCTGGGTTTTCACTTGCTATGCTTTGTATGACATAGGTAGGCATATATTTTATTCTATCTATATCTCGCTTCTTCTTTCCTTCCTTCCTTCCTTCCTTCCTTCCTTCCTTCCTTCCTTCCTTCTTTTCATTTCTTTCCATTGAGCTACATATCCAGTCCTTTTCTTATTTTTTATTTTGAGTCTGAGTCTCTCTAGGTTGCCCAGGGTGGGGTGCAACATATAATCCTCTTGCCTCATACTCCCAGAGTGCTGGGATTACAATCATATATATACCAGCACACTTACCAGCTATTTTTCTTCAGATTAGATTTATTTTGTTAAAAATGAAAGTCTCCATTTATGAAATTTGTCCATACTATTAAGAAGTATATATTAATTGAAGGGAATTTAGAAAATAAATAATAATACTGTTGTGTTTTGAATCAGGAGTGTCCCCACAGGTACACAAAAGCCTTGTGTACCTGTGGATACTATGTAGTATTTGGAAGAGGGGCATGGCTGGAAGGGGTGGGTGCTTGGGGCTTGACCTGGAGAGCCATGTGCTGGCTCCCACCTCCCTCCCAGGCACCTCAGTTCTGCACTGCTGTGAGGATACCAGGGCATTCTCTGGCTCTGGCTCCAGCTGCAGCCCCACCATGTGACTCCACCATTTTCTAGCTGCCCACGCATGCACATACTTACACTGTCTAAAACTGTGAGCTACAATAAACTTTTCCTCCCCTAATTTATGCGTGTCAGGTATTGAGTCACAGTGATGAGACAGTAACTAAGACAAGGTCGAAGAGAAAAAAATACAATTCGCCATTTGTCTATAGGGATAAATATCTCAACATTTGGGATCATTTTGCTCAGATTGAGTTTAAAGAAAAAGCCATCCCACAAATCAGTATTACGGATAGGAAAGATGCCTGAGGAGGAGGTGCTTTTTGGTTGAGCAAAACAAGAATGGAAGCTTTCCAAATGAGATCACTGTTCCCCACCCCTGCTCCCCTCAACTCAAGCAATAAGCACCTGCCAGGGTGGACTCCAGGCTCGGCACCCGGGGTGCAGGAAGGGAGGGCCCGCTGCAGGAGCTGCCCCCGGAATGTTTCAGAGTTTGATGGAGAAGACAGAAGCGTAAACGGAAGCCCACAATGCAGGCGGCAGTAGAGAGAGGAGCGCGTTACGGCAGTGTGTAATTACATGCAACAGCACATGACAAGGATTTCATGGTCCATAATAGCCAGCCGCGGTGGTTTATAATTTCTGGTATCAAACTGAAAGCCACATAACAATGACCAGAGAAACGTTCTTTAAAGGTGGCTGTTCGTGAAGGGGAAATAATTGGAATTTCACAAACCAGTAATTACAGAAGCAGGAAAGGTTACTATGGTATATTTTACAACTGTAATCAAAAAAAAAAACTGCAGGGGGAATTTTAAAATGGGCCTTTAATTAACTCCACTAAAGGTTACTGTCTGAGATGCAGGGACGGTAAACCAAATAATAAAGCACACCTAGTGAGAAGCAGGCGGCATCTGAAACTGGGTGTTTGGCGAGTCAGGCAAACTCTGGAACAGGAGTGCTTCCCGCCTCTGTCCGGTGCTTGAATCACGTGGCTCGGCGATGACAGCTGGTTTTGTCATTATGGTAATAATCGTAAGCTGTGGCCTTTCATTATGAGGAATGGTATTTTGCATTATTGAGCTACTTTAGAAATCTCCACAAGACTTTGGCAGTTTTTCCCTCAGTGTTGTTTTTTTTTTCACCCTGTCAGGTTCGTTTGTACTGAGCTTGATGTGTTTCGTCAGGTGGAAGGGTAGCAGAGATGGAGAGACAGCAGAGAGAGAGAGAGAGAGAGAGAGAGAGAGAGAGACAGAGAGAGAGAGAGAGAGAGAGAGAGAGAGAGAGAGAGAGAGAGAGCGCCAGAGCAATGGGGGCCCAGAGTGGTCAACACATATTCCAGGAGAAGCATAGCTCTGCCCAGCAAGGTGGTGGCTAGTGAATGGTGTTGCCTTGTGCCTTGATGGTGGGATGATTGCTTGCTTCTCCTTCCTGGATCTCAGTTTTTCCCTCTTAAAATGGCTAGATTGAGTAAGATGATGTTTCTGGGTCTTTCTAGCTCTACAATGCTGGGAAATAACCTTATGCTTGGATCTGTCTTGGAGTGGGTACTCTGTTAGGGAGAGAGATGCTGGTTCATAGTCTGAGCCCCCCTTCTCCCTGTTGCCTGGGGAGGGGCACCCCACCTGTTCACACTTTGTTGTCCGCTAGAATCAGCTCCCCTGCCTCCTGCCTTTTGTTTCAGGCCTCAGTACCGCTTTCCCATGATGTTCCTCATGTTAAGCCACAAGTGGCCGCATATCTTTCTGCAGAGACAAGGCTCTACCCACCACTCCTGAAACACTTCCCTGACCCTCAACTTGCAGGACAAAAACATTTTCCTGTCACCTTCTTTGCTGGCGGACTGAAGCCATGTGGCTGGGTTCTGGCTGGACAGGATTTGGGAAGAAGGCAAGCCTCTCTGCTCGTCCTGTCTTGCAACCCCTGTGCAGTTCTCCCGCTCTCTCTGCTCCTACTATGAAGAGCCTGAAGCCACAGACCAGTGGGCAAGATCTGGCACTTAATCTCTCAAAGGCAGAAATACAGGGTCCCGCAAAAGATAGAGACAAGTCCTTGTTTGCTCTCCAGGGTGCTTTCCTTGAGCCAGCATATGGGGGAGAGCATCCTATAGAATGAGTTGAGCCTGAAAAGATTACTTATCAGTTACTCCCAACAACAATTTGGAAGTTGCTCAATAAGTCAAACTAGAATTACCACAACAGGTAGCAATTTACCTCCAAAGTGTGTTTCCCCCTCCCTGCAAAATCAAAACAGATTATAGTTGTCAACTTTTTCATCACTGAAGTAAGATACCCAACACCCACTATTAAAGGTATTAAAGGATGAGAAGGGTTTTTTTTGGCTCATAGTTTCAGAGGTTTCAGTCCTTGGCTGGCTGTCTCCGAGGCAGAAATGGCGCAGTAGGACGGTATGACAGAGGAATGTGGCTCAACTCAGGCAGGCAGGAGGCAGAGGATGAGCGCAAGAGAAGACACAGAGAAAGAGACATATCCTCGGAAGACACACCCCTAGTGACTCACCTTCTGCACCTGGGTCTCAGCCCCCAGCAGCACAGTTGGATGTGAACCCATACATGGGATAATCCACGAGGAGGACAGAAAACCCATGATCCGGTCACCTTCTGAAAGCCCAGCCTCCGACCACATGGGGCTTTTGGGGAAACTTCTAGACCTCAACTGGAATACAGGTGTCCAAACCAAAGCCTCAATACTGAGACTCAATGTAACTCCCCCACCCCATTTTATTGATATGTATAAGTGCAAAATTTAAGGTTTCTAACGAAGTTTAGCATTTTGTGCACCTACGTATCTTGTCAAGGTGACAAGGACTGTCCCTCTTTAGAATAACCAACATACGGTAACCAACCTGAATAGTCATCCACAAACAAATGGATAAAAAAGTGATATGTGTGAAATGGAACATTATCCATGTACAAAAATAATGGTAGATTAACACATGCTACGTTACAGATGGTCTTTGAAAACATTATGTTATAGAAAAGCAGCCAGACTCAAAAACCCCTCGCATGGTGACTCCCTTAATATGAAGTATTAATATGTGAAGACCCAGAGGAGATGAGCTTTTGCAGGAATCAGGGAAGGAATGTGGGTGGTGATGGTTCAATGGGCAAATTATCCCACTGGGGCCATGAGAAGAGTTTTGGAACGAGATATTAGTTTTGGTTATACAGCACTGCAGATGCATTTCTTTTCCTGAGTTGTATATTTCAAATGCTTGAAATAGTACATTTTGCCACCATAATAGGATGAAACAAAAACATTAATCCACTTGCATTTTGAGCCGTGGAGGAAAGGGAGTGAAAAAGAACTCAGCAGAAGCATGCATGTAAAAGATAAGACGCAGTAGAAGCACACCTGAGGCACTGAGATCAAGGCGAGATGAGTGAACTCTGTGAGTGAACAAGGAAGGTGTGGGTGTGGGGCAGGCAGGGACATGGGACTGCCCAGACGTGGGAGGCATGTGGAGAGTGTCTGAAACCACTGGGGTGTTCTGAGGTAACCTTTGAGGTTGTGGATTCGGAATCTTCCAGATAGGTAGCAAGAAGTTGGTCACTGTTGTGTCTAAACAACCCTTCTGAAGGTTCCTCAGAGGCTGCCGTGGCTGGACTGGAGCCCGGTGTCAGTGTCTGCCGCCTCACACGGTCCCTCCCTCCACCCCCTGGTGCAGCCTCCGGTGTCCCCATCCATCTGCGTATGTTGGCGCCTTTCCTTCCATCAATAGATTCCCTTCTGCCAGTGCCATCGTGGGTAAACTCCATCTCCCTGGGGGATGCCATGCAGCAGATGATGTCTAATCAGGGTCTTCCAGGAGGAATACATTTTTCTGTAGTGGAGAGGGGAAGGGGGCAGCAATCAGAGGGGAGTGCTGGCGTGGAGGGGTGTGGGGGAGGCAAGAAAGCCAAGCTAAGGCTGGAGCAGTGGGCCCAGGCGTGGACATGTAGTGGAAAGGCTTGCTTTGTCATGTTCGTGTGACAGTGACATCCACTCCTATTGTTAGCAGCCACTGTAGGCTGATGATGAAAACCAGAGGGGGGCCAATGAGTTCCAATTCTTGATGAACACCTTGGAGACAGGATACAAGCTGTTGGCCCCTGTACTAGAGGACCTTCCTCTGCACCTTACGATGTGGGTGTTTCTTCCTGCCAACTCTCTTCACCTCCCCTACTCCAACTTTTATTAGTATGTATATGTGATACACAATGATTGCATTGAACTTGAGAATTTTGTGCACTTATATATAGTGTCCCCTCCCCTATTTTGGCCCTCCCATGCCCTCCCTCATTCATCCGACTCCCCAAATCTCACCCATTAGACTATTATGTACTTGTATTCTGAGTTTCTCAAATGGCGAAACCATGAAATATTTAACTTTCTGAGTCTGACTCACTTCACTAAGCGTGATGGTCTCAAGTTGGGTCCATTTACCTACGAATGACTCCAATCTATCTGTCTTTATGGAAGAGTAGAGCCCCATTGAGTACTGAAGTGCCAAAATAGTCGTCCTTGCTTCCTGAAACATGAACCCTATTGCCTTATTCCCTGCCCTATATGAATATGTATAAGCCTCATAAACAAACCCCTCCCTCTTTCTTTGTTCAGGGAGAACATGCTATTCTGGAAGCTGTGTTCTCCTGCCTACAGAGAGGGAACAAATACCTTCTTTCTCTTGGTTCTTTTTTGTGCTTTTTGGTATTGCAGTCACTAAAAATTGAACCCATTGTGTTCAGTTACACTATCTTTCAGTTCTGTTTTTAACCAGTGTGTCCTAAAATAGGACCGTCTATCCTGCGACACACCATTTTTTAAAACTTTTTTTTTGAAGAAGAATCTCTCTTGCGCCACATATAAAATATATAATGTTGTTGATGTGCACACGTAAGTACTAAAACTCTGTTTTGGAAACTTTTCATTGTACTAGTAAAAATATCCAGGACAAAGAAAGGCAGGCCGCAGGTTGGGCATACCTGTTCCAGAACATTCTCACAGTACAGAGGTACAGCCTCAGCACCCAACTGAAGAAGACGCTGGGGAGATCAACACACCGTGTCTCCAAAGTGCGTAGCTGGCCCAAGCGCTGACTCGCACTGGGGGACCAACACCTCCTTCCAGAAGAGTTGGAAGCCTACCTACCCACACCTGGTTCCTGAGCACAGAATTGGCTTGACTCTCTTTCTGACTTCTGTTCTAGGGATGATCATCAAGTTACTTAATGTGTTTTTTTTCCTCTGAATTAAAGCCCCGGATTCTCCTCAGCCACTGACAGATAACACAATGGAGAATCTACAGGGGTTGGGCTTCTGTCAGCATTTCTTTCCTCCACAAACCACTTTCCTATCTTGGAGTCTCTTGGACTAGAAGAGGCTCATTTCAGGTCCTTTATCAAACAAAAGAGCTTGATTGCCTGTGATGGATGACCTCCATCTTCAAACACAGAGGCTGTTTGCACATATTATCTTTGGGGGAAGGGCATGTGCAGAGGGCAGCCCTTGTTGCTTTTTTATTTTTATTTTTTTTTAAGGGAAAGCTGCTTCTTCCTTTCTTATTGGACAATAGTTCTTGATTGGCTGTCTCTTGGAGGTCAGACTTGCTACCTGAGAGATATCGACCTGCCGCTCACAGGGCTTGCACACTCTCTGGAGAGAAGCCTGTGGAGTTCTCTCCTACTCTCTGACTGAAGTCGAAGACCAGCTAAACTGGCAATGGAAATTGTGTTATCCTAAGGAGTCTAGAGTTTATCCTGGAACGAATGAGAAATGGTTGAAGATTTTAAATGAAAAGAGTGAAATCCCTGGAGGTGTATGTTGGAAAGAAATCCAGTGATTATTTGGAACAAAGGCCAAAAGTCAGGAAAGGGTCACATTGTAAATAGTTTTGCCTTCCCAGCCATACAGACTTTGTCACAGCTTCTCCACTATGCTGTATGGCATGAAAGCAGCCATAGACAATGTATAAATGAGTGGATGTGGCTGTGTTGTAATAAAACTTTACTTATAAAAACAGGCTGTGGGCTGCATTTGGCCCAAGGACCATAGTTTGCATGCCCTGGTAGAGGGTGGATTAGAGCCAATGAAGTTTAGATACATGGACAGCAGTAAGGCAGCCATCACAGGCATCTTGTTGTGTTGTGGCTCATTTCCATTGTCTTCTGGACTTGACTCACTTTTTCTCCAGGTAACAGTATTCTACTTTTCCAAGAACCAACTTACTTTTTTTTTCATCACTCTTAGGCCACCTATTTCAGATAGTCAGGTCCACATTCCTCTTCACATAGGCACATGGTCAAGGCCTGGCCAATCAGAGTATGTATTTCCTAGGCGGTTGTGGTTAAAATGTGGTAGTCTTGGGGCTAAGTCAGAGTATAAGACTAGGCCACACTCTTTCCACTGGACTTGACCCGCGGAGCACATGATCTTAGACATCTGGCTGTCTGTGCCACAAGTGAATTTTGAGATTGAAAACCAACCGATACAATGTAGAAAAATAAAAGAGTTACTGAAATCCATATGAAAATTTGAGAAACATCTAATAATTGTTTCTAAAACTGACTTGAGTTTTAATCTCCTTTCCAAGCAAAGCCATGAATAGATGACATTAGGCTAGGGATAGATGTCTCCTTGATCACCTTCAGGAGGAAAGGAACACACTTCAGTCAGTGTCACTTCCTGGGACCTAGCCTGCTCCATCTGACCTGGAAGTGAATCTTTGTGTTATAGGCAGAGAGAAACTCTTTCAGATGTTGTTGTTTAGACAACTGTTGAATTTTTAGTAGGGGTTGAACTATATTTACGCTCATAAAATCTTGCATACCCACAAGAGAAGTGGCAGCTTTTGGGTGTGGGTATGGGGTGAATAAGGAAGGGAGAGGCCTGGTCCTTGGCTACTGTGGGTTGATTGAGACTCTGTCTGGAATGTAAGGACAGCTTTCCTAAGGGACTGTGAGACTCTGGGTGAGCTGTACCACATCGGAGCCCAGAAGACAAAGCAAGGTTCATGGTTAATGGTGTCATCATTCTTCCTGGATTCCAGTCTTTGGGAGGACCAGAGCTGGTGCCATGGTGCTCTGCTTAGGAGGACTTCCTCATTAGGACAGCACACCGATGGGCTGATACAAGCATCTTGCTAGAGGAGCCAGAACCGATTTCCTCTGGGTATCTTGGGTTCTCAAAGCACTCAGGATACGCACAAAAGGTTCCCAAGGCACACATGCCTCACATCATCATAATTTTGACATTATTATTGAACATATAACCTCAATGCTCAGTCACTGATTTGAGGGATCTAAACATGAAAGTAGAAGAAATCCAAAATAAGACAGTTTAGTATGATAAACATTGAACACATGAACATAGAGACTGAACCTATGACGAAGAGATTTTCCTCCCAAAGTTTCATCTCTATAGATCTATAGCAAACATTAATAGCAATGTACATTTAGCAAATGTTTTCATTATGCACATCAAGGAGAATTGCCTGCCCCTGATTCTTCTAAGGCAAAACGGATCTGGGAGAAGGGAGCCTTGTGATCTTGGGGATGGAACCCAGGGCCTTCACATGGAGCTACATCTCTGGCTCATTTCTTTAGTTTGGGTTTGAGACAGAGTCTCACTGAGTTGCTAAGTTGCCTAGGCTGGACTTGAACTTGTCATCCTCCTACCTTAGCCTTTCAGAGAACTGGGATTACAGGCTTTTGTCATAGGGTCCATCTGACAAGGACTTTCTGATGGTAGCCAACAGATGTTTCCCCAGAGTCTTTTTCTTCCTTCTTCTAGTGGATTTCAACTGGTCTTCAGCTGTAGCATAAAATCATTACTATGTTAGCTATAAGACTTCCACAATTTGGTCTCATAATTACCAGGAGAGATAGGTGGCTATGTTAAGGGGATTTGATTCAATTAACATGGAGTGTCAGGTCATAGTGGAAAAGGGGCTCAGGTCCATTCTTTTGAGAGAATCTTTAGAGATATGGCATTCTGAGCTGGCTTCCTGATTGAATTTTTTGGGTCATGTTGTTATATTATTCTGTGAGGCCTTAACATTCTTTACATCCCCTTTTATTTATTTATTTATTTTTTGAGACAAGGTCTTGCTCTGTAGTATAGCTGATCCTAAATTCATCGTGGAGCCAAGGCTGGCCTAGAGCTCACAGAAATCCTGCTTCAGCCTCCCCAGTGCTGAGATTACACCATGCCCATCATTGAGCTACACTCCCAGCCTCCTCCTAATATTCCTCTTGATTTTCTTGCGTTGTTAGCAAGTGGATTTCTGAGGGCATCTGGTTTGTATTTCTGTTTCAGTTTAGGACCTTAGCTTTTGACTCTTTCTCTACCCAAACTAAGGGGCTTTCAGTGTGGTTTTGGGATTATTCAAGGGCATTACCTTTGTTGTGCACTTTGTTTCTATTATTATTACATTGTAGTATACATTGAAATAATTATGCCATTCACCATAACATTAATCTGCATTTGCAGTCACTGCCCAACACTAGCATCACCACCTCATAGCCACCTTAGATCAGCAGACATTAGATTCTCACAAGAAGCGCACAATCTAGATCCTTTGCATGCACAGCTCTTATGAGAATATCTAACGCTGCCATGGACGTGACAGGAGGTGAGATCACATGACAATGTGAGCCTTGAGGAGAGGCCAGGCTATAAATATAGATGAAGCTTTCCATTTAACTTGCTGCTGACTTCCTGCCTGGTTCTTTACAGGCCACAGGCCAGTGTTGATCTGTGGCCTGGGGGTTGGAAGTCACAGTCACTTGCTGTAAACCACAGATATGGAGCCGGGCAGCAGGTATATGTTTACAGACTCGGTTTTTATTACACTGTGACATCACAGTGGGAGGATATGACGTCTTACTCGTCAATGGCTCCTCTAGGCCTAGCACAATATGCAGCATGGGGTCCGCATGGGATTAATGTCCAAGGAAGAAATGATCGAAATACACAATAGCCTATAGAGGCCTCAGAGTGACACCCCACAGTGGGGGAATCCACAGTTACACTCTGTGGGCTTTACCCTTGCTCAGAGGAGGAAGGGAGCTGGCGGGCAGAAGTGGGGAATTATTTTCTGTGCATTTTACAGCTTAAAGGAACCTCAGGGATCATTTAGCTCCATGCCTCATCTACAGAACAAAAACTGGTTTTGAGAGAGAAGGAGACTTTTTCTGAGGTCATTCTGAGACCTCAGAACATCTAGGTTCCCTGATTTCCAGGACAGAGTTTTATTAGGAAAATCCCTTCAAGCTGGGACGAACAGGCACTTTGATGTTTCCCTGTAAATAATTCACGGGGAGGGGCATGAAACCAAGCAGAGTTTCCCTACTAAATATTGATGCTGTGGCTGCTACTTAGAGAAGATTGCATGCGATGGTTTCAATTAGATTCCCTTTATCTGCCTTTAGAAGTCGAGTTTTGAAAAGGACAGGACTGTAACGTGTTATCAACACCCACAGCGCCAGTGTTTGTATTGTGCTTCTGAAGGCTTCGGGGAGGAGACACTCATCTAGCAACATCGGCCTCGTGATGAGCGTGGGGTGCACTGATTTCAGTTGCGGCTAGCAGGCACTTGGCGTCTGAGCAGAAGGACTGTCAGGGACTTCTGGGCTGAGTGATCCACCCATCAATGCCTCCATCAAAGTCTGTGTTACTTCCGTCATGGTGGAACGAGGTTGGAGGGAGGCGGATAAGGAGCTGAATCTAATGTGGCCAGTAGGTTGCTGTCATTTGGGTGTATTCTGTTTCCAAAAGACCATACGTTGAAAGCTTGGTCCCAGTGATGGCGTGGAGGAGGTAGAACTTTTAAGAGTTCTAGTGGAATTAAGTCCTAAGGTCCTCATCCTCCCCAATGGATTAGTATGGAGGGAGGGCTGGACCTTGCAGTTCCCTTGAGAGTGAGTTGCTATGAAGTGAGTCTGTCGGGTGTGTTGCCCCTAGTGCACACAGCCAGCTCCCTTTCTGCCTCTCTGCCACGAGTGACGTGGCCAAAGGGGACTTGCTGAATGCCAGCCCTGAGCGGTGACACTCTTTCCAGCCTCCCGAATTCTGACCCAGCACGACTGGCGGTACAGGCTTGAAATTCCAGTGCTCTGGGAGGCTGAGGCAGGAGGATCATGACTTCGAGCTCAGTCTAGTAGACTTGGTGACTATGTGACATTCTGTCTCAAAATTAAAAAGTGGGCGGGGAGCATAGCACAGCTGTGGGATCAATATTCAGTACCACAGACAGGTACACAGTCACAATCACTACACACACAAAAATGAAACAGAATCCTGAGCTAGATAAAACCTCTTTTCTTTGCGAGTCACCCTGCATCAGGTATTTTATTATTGAGAGGAAATATAGGCTAAAGCAGAGGTAGATTTCAACCGGACAAGGCTGGCATGTCTGTGTCTGGGAAAGTATTCGAGGCATCAGGGCATCTTGGGGTCAGTGTTGTCAGGAGAAGCTAAGCTAAATGTGCTGAGTGTTTGCCGTGTGACAGGCACTGTGCTCAGGGCTCAAGAAGGATACTCTTACCTGTCACTACAACCCTGAAGACAGTCTTGGGCATTTGTGCCTTCCAGCCACACCCTACCTCTCAACAGCACACTGTTGTACAGTTACTCCTCTATATCCAAGTACATGAGGCTTTTGGGAGATATTGCAGATCTAAATCACAGTACATGTGCACAATGAAATGTTATGCATCCATAAATAAAAATGAAATCCTGCCATTTGTGGCACCATGGATGGTAATGGAGGATGTTGTGGTAAGTAAACCAAGTCAGGAACAGAAACACAGACACTACATGTACTCACATATACAAGCTTAAAAAGTCAGTCCGGTGTAAGTAGAGAGTGGAATGGTGGTTACTAGAGGCTGGGAGGAGAGGTGGGGATGAGAATGGATCTGTGATGGCTACAGGTACAGGTGGGTGGGAGAAATAACTTCTAATATTCTGTAGAGTAACTGCGGTTGCGAACAATTAATTATATGTTTCAGTAGATAGTAGAGAGGATTTGAATGTTCCCAGCCCAAAGAAATCATGCGTTTGAAGTGATAGATATGCCAGTTACCTTGATCCAATCATTACACATTATATGCCTTATTAAAATGTACCAATGTACCCTAAAACAACATGCGATTGTCATGTGTTGGTTAAAAATAGAAACAAATTAAAAGCCTCAATTGCAGAATCCTGGCTCCACCTATAGTGTCTGAAGGTCAGAATTGATGGCTATCCATTAATTGCAGGTCTCGTAAGTCCCTGACCAATGCTACTCTCTGCTCTGGAAACCCTGCTTTAAGATATACTATTCAGAATTCTATGATCTGCGTTTGAACCAAGACAAAACCCATACTAGGATGCAAACAAGATGTGTCCCAACTAGTGTGCA
Organism: Ctenodactylus gundi; assembly: GCA_004027205.1. Lineage (NCBI taxonomy): Eukaryota > Metazoa > Chordata > Mammalia > Rodentia > Ctenodactylidae > Ctenodactylus > Ctenodactylus gundi. The sequence goes on from PVKB01000805.1 coordinate 112,279, forward strand.
GCCGTAGAAAAGTCCCTCAACCTTTTTGCACTTTATCTTTGCCTGAATATGTGACCTATTAAAGCTTTATGTTAGCTTGAAGGGACTAGGAAGAACCCAGTTAATCCACAGAGCAGAATTTTAGGTGTGTGCAATTGACTTAGGGGCCAGCAAGTGATCCTGGAGGGGGCAGCCCAACCAGTACACTGGCAGCTTGAACTAAATAAAAGAAGCAAGATTTTTACAGATTTCCTTCCGGGAGGGCTCCAGCCTTCACTATTACATCTGAATGTTGACTCGCTCCCATCTTTGCATAGCTGATGTCTACCGCAGATTTGCTCCAGGCTTCAGGCCTTCACCATCACCTTTAGCCACTGGTCTGTGGCACAAAGTGCCCACGATGTCCTACATTCTCATGCTAGCTTTCTTCTGTCTCATGTCTCAGCAGCTACTGGACCCTCCAACTCCCTGAGGCAGCCATTTTGAACTTTCTCTTCAGACTTGTAAGCCATGCTAATACATTCAAATTTCCATTAATTCCGTCTCCCCAAGAACCTTAACCAATACAGAATGGATGTAGTTGCAGCACTGGCATAGTATGATTGTGTGACTCAGACTAGGTTGCCTGGCAAGGACTTGGCACAGTGCTTGGTGCAAATAAGCTCTGAATCAGTGGCGCCTATTCCTTCAGTCAATGCAATGGTTTTAACATTTCCCTCAAAATACACGCTGACATATAATTGTCATTGTAATGGTATTAAGAGATGGGGCTTTAAAGAGGTGTCCAGACTGGGAGCACCATCCTCATGCCCGGATTCAGTGGTCAACTTTCCGGCCAGGACAAAGTGCTTACCACTCACATTTCATTTAATTTAGCTCATAGTTTCAGAGGACCGAGTTCCTTGTTGGCTGGCTCCAAGGCAGAAGCATCATGGCAGAAGGGCGTGGTGGAGAAGAGCCACTCACTTCATGGCAGGCAGAAAGCAACACACCAGAGAGCCAGATGTAGCCCCAAGGTCGTGCATCTAGTGCACGGAGGGATCAGCCCCAACACACCCAGAAGTGTGCTGGACTCACCTTCTAGGCATTTCTGGAGCTAATCAAGTTGACAAGATTAACCATCACAGGGCTTTTGGGGCTGGGAGCATCTGGTCTTTTCAAGGGTGTGTCTTATGTGGGGCTATTAGTTGGTAAATAACATCGCAGAGCAGTATCTGGAGGGTAAGAGGAGACACAGAGGGGTGGGCGAAGAACTCTGCAGCACATGAAGAAAGGAGTGGAAAGGTCATGGTGGGGATTTTAAGGATAGAGATTGGGGCAAAGGGACCACCAGCATTGGGAGGAACAGAGCTGCCAACCACAGTGTGTGTCAGAACTGAGCAAGGGGCCTGGGGAACTAGTTCACAGAGGGAAGGGAAAGGCTAGGAGGGCGACACAGTGTCTCAGGAGCAGGCAACTCTGAGATGGTATGGCTGCCGTTTCTTACGTGAACTTCCTCCCTCGCTCCCGTTCCTTGGATGAGCCGTGTTGCTGGATGACACTGTGAAGTGCTTTGTATACAATAAAACTTCAATTAGCCAATTGCTCAGGGGAATGGGGGTGCTATGGTTAATTGAATTATCTGATTAACTGAAAGTTAATTAGCCAGAAAGCCTTTGTAATTCCAAGGCATGCTGTGAACAGTCCAACATATCTAAATTCCCTTTCCTCCCAAGGATAGGAAGGGGAAGAATCAAGGCAGAAGGGAAGTGGATCTAGCCTTTGTGCAGGGTTGTGTGCGGTACACTGGTGTCTGACTTAATCCTTCTAACTCTTATGCGAAGCTGACATTAATATTGCATTTTAAAGATAAGAATGAAGACTCCTGGGGGCTGTTTTAACCAATGCCCAATATTACTTTGTTGATCGATAAGGTAAGAAGAGTCTTAGAGCTGGGTCTGGTGGTGGAGGTGTATAATCCCAGCACTCGGGAGGCTGAAGCAGGAGGATGGCAAATTTGAGCCCACCCTGGGAACTTAGTAAGACTCTGTCTCAAAATCAGAAACAAAAATGGTCTGGGGACATAGTTCAGAATACAGGTGAGGGCCCTGGGCCTGATATCTACTACAAATAAGTAAATAAATAAGTCTTAGTGCCATCTCTGAGCTATCAAAGTTAGAAGAAAGTCAGGAGGGGAGTCTGGACTATGGCTGCCCCACTTAAAAATCTGACACAGACCTTGATTACTGTGTCACCTTGACTAAGTGAAGGGGCAGCGTATCAAAGTAATTAATTAAATGCATGTACTCAGAGAAGATGAAACTGGGTTCAAATTCTACGTCTTCTTCTGACTTGTGTGATCTCTAGTCAAGAACTTCCCTCTACACATCAGCCTCCTCATGTATCCAGTGTGCCGCCACCTACCTAGCAAGACTACTGGAGCCAGAGGTGGGTCCTTCAAGAATTGGTGCTAGATTCTTCTCCTGGACATGGCCCATGGTCACTTTAAGGGAGCAAGGGCGCACCATGATAAAGACATAGCAAGAGACCTCATTACGAGATGCTTCCCGACATTCCCCATTATATCCACTCTTATGCCTAACTCTTGTTCTTCTTGTTCTTCTTCTTTTCCTCTGATGGATGTGTTATGTGAAGAACCTGTTTAGAAAGTGGAGATTAGCTAATTTGGGTTTACACTGGTTTTCCTCACACTCTTGTCTCCAACACAAGAGAACCTGGTGAGACCTGTCGGCATTGCTAGCCGCTAAATCAAGCCTTCATTTGGCAAAGTCACCAGTTTCAGCTGGCATCGTATTTTTTTTTTTTAGAGAATGAAAAGAACCGTTCCTTTTTGCTCAGAATGCTAGATTTATATTGCTTTCACTTAGCAAGTGAATAATTGATAAGTTGGGGCATATTAACATTGAACAAAAGAGCCCAGTGGTCCAAGGGTCCTGAGAAGGCTGCCTAAATCAATATCCACTCGTGAATTTTGAGTGTGAAAGGCTGAGCTGAGAAAGAACACAGATTTAGACCCCCATTAATATTTGAAACACACTCTGCACACGGGAGGCTTGCTGTAGCCCAAATGTTAACGGAAGGGGCCTCAGAGAAAAGGCTTCTTAACAAATTTGAAAACAAGAGATTTTCTTCTCCAAAGACTTCAAGAGAAAAATCAATCATCTTTGTTGTTTCTGCTGTCCGAAACCATCTATTAAAAATCTAATTAGAGTGTGGCTTTAAAAAAAAACCAATTAAACATACGGATGCAACACTTGTCTGACTCAGTGTTTATAATTTCCAGGAAAGCAGCCGCGTGGAGCTCTGTGTTCAACCCAGATCCGGGAAAATCTTCCAGCCACTCCTACCCACTGTAGCCTCCCCACCCCGGAGCCAGACTTAAAATTTGATCAATGTAAACATTTTGTAAGGTGTCAAAAGAGGTTTCTTGCCCGATGCTTCATGGTCCCTCACACTGTCGGCCTGATGGGTTTAGAATGACATCATCATTCACAATTTGTAGGTGAAATGCCTCCTTCTAGACCCCCAGTTGGAGCTCTCAAGGCTGGAAATTCTAAACCTAGTGAGAGGGTGTTTCCAGCCTGAATGACTCAGTGAACACAGTGTCTTGTGGGAAAGTCACCTACAGCATCTGATATTGGCACGCTGCAGTGGCTGCTGATGGCCAGTGGCCACTGGGACGCCACTGAGGTGATTCCGCATCAGAGAGCACATGTGCATTGAGAATCTGATCTCCTGTCCAACTATCTGTGAATAAAAGACATCACTAGTTATTTAAATTATTTATTTTTGTAGAACTGAGGTTCAAGCTCAAGGCCTTCCTGCTGAGCTCCGTGCTCAGTCCATTTTTATTTTTGCTTTTAAGACAAGTTCTTGCTAAGTCACTAAGTTGCACAGGCTGGGCTTGAACTCAACCTCCCAGTGCTGGGATAACAGGCCTGTGCCCCCACACCCAGCTGGCTAAGTAGAATGTCAAAGTATGAAGGGCATGCATGATCACTTCATTCAACCTTCTACACAAAAGAGCAAGTATTCCTGTGAGAGTCTTCTCTGCTTGCATACTCTTGGTGCTGGTGGATTCGCTACCTGGTGGGAGCAACTCATTTCATCCCAAGATGGCTCTGACTCCTAGAAGGAGGGTTCTTGGGTCGAGCTATTATCTATCTTTCTACATTGAACACCCAAGGAGATCGACCCCTGACTTTGGCAGACACACCTGCTGAGCGTTGTTGGGCATCTAATTGAATCTCCAGTAAACCTCTTCTCCTATGAAGTAGATCATTTGGGGAAGGATCCAGAGCATGTGCTCACTGCTGGGCCTCAGGGGCAAAAGTGAGAAAAGGCCCCTCCACTGTACAGGTGGTATTTATTCTTTTCCCTGGAATTCTCATGCTAAATTATTAATGAATGAATGAAAATTCTCAGGCCTGTGGGCCTAAGGAACATGTATTTTTAAGCCCTTTCTCCTGTCCATATATGTGTTTCTTGTGTTCCCTGTAATCCCCTAATTAACCAGTCAAGGCAAGTCGAATCTTCACCTTTTAGGATTATTGAAAAGGGCTGAGATTCTGAAAAGGAAGTCACGGTTTTGAGATGAAAAGCCCCTGCCCAAGAGGCCTTCTAAGTAGGTCCAAACATATTAGCTTTGTGGTACTATTTGCCCCCCATGGGGCCCATTACCCAGGTCTGGGCTTCTCTAGCCCCCGTTTTGATTAACCATCTGTTATTCTAAGCTGGGGGCGGGGAGGGCCAAGTGGCTGGAGAGGAAATAACAGAGATCATCAAGTGCAACGGATCTGAATTCCATTCACGGCTCTACCAGCTTCCAGCGGCGACAACCTGGGCAGGTCGCTGAAGCTTTGTCAATGTCGTTTCCTCTACTGTGCAACTGGGATGAACATTCCTTGCTCATGCGATTGTTATAAAAATAAAATGAGATAATAATCAAGGAACTTCACATGGTGCATTGGCTCAGTTACTAGGCAACACAGTACCCCCAAAACAGAAGCTAAAACAGCAAAGTATTTATTATGGCTGATAAGGGAATGCCCAGAGAGATTTCTGCTAGCTGGGGCTAGGCTTGGCTGGTGCTGACTGGGGCTTGCTCCCACACCTGTGTTGAATGGGCAGAAAGGCTGCGGATGGATTGGCTGTCTGGGACAGCCTCATCTGCATGTCTGGGGTACCTTCATTTGCATGTCTGGGAGGGTCTCATTTGCATGTCTGGGAGGGATTCATGTGTAATGCCTGGCAGTTACATATTGGGCAGCTGCAGTTATGTGGCTCTCTGCCATTAGCAAGGTCGGCTTGGGCTGGTTCACAGGGGAAGGGCCCAAAAGAGCAGCAGAAGCACAACCAGATTTGGGAAATGTCATCACCTCCGTCTGCCACACCCTACTGGCCAAAGCAAGTTATTCCAGGGACACGGAAGAACGAATTCCACTTCCCGCAATGCAGCTGTTACAAAGTGACATTTTCAAAGCAGCCACTTTTGCAATGGCTGTCCCCTGCATCTTACCTGGCTCACGTACTCCAGGAAAGACAGCTGCTACGAAAATGTACAGGTGGCAAATTGCTGAGATGGATCTTGTCTGTAGACTCCTAGTGGGAGACTTAAAAGTAGCGCAGGAGGAATCCCACCTGATCATTCTCTCCTTGGTACATTAGCAGTGCCTCCCAGCTCCACTCCCTCTGGGATGCGCGAGTGGGGGCTCCGTGGGACCCGACTGCTGGTGGCAAAGCTGGGCAGGTTTCTAGGTTGTCCTGAGGACAGAGTGGGGACGCTCTTGGCCAGATCTGCTTCAGCCTTTGCAAGGAGGCAGCTGGCAAGGCACTGCTCTTGACAGTGGAGAAGCCCACCGTGATGGCTTTTGTCTCACTCACCCTGGGAGGCGGCTGGGCACACCTGCTGAGCATGGCTGGGCTCCTTGCTCCCTGGCTGACCTTCACATTTCATCCTGACCTTGGCCCTGTGGTTTCTCCACCATCATCCCGATGTCACAACGCTAAAGCAGAAGCTTCAGAAGTGCGGCTGATTTACCATGGCAGGAGTTGAGCCCTGGGAGCGCAGCTGGGAGGTCTAGCCATGTTCCTTAGTACTTTGCCTGACACCCGAGTTTAGGAACAGCAAGAACAAGGTGAGGAGGACGGGGAGTCATCTGTAGTCAGTGTCCGCCATGCGGCAGGCCTGGGTCTGAGCATTCCACAGCATCATCAACTGTCATCTTGACGTCTTGATTATTTTTAACCCCACCTTATAGATGGGGAGTTCTGGCCTTGGGGAGGTTATGTAGCCTGCCTGAGTGTGCACGGCCAGCAGGTGTTGGTAAAGCTGAGACTAAATCCTGTGTCTGCCTGGTTCTTCACTAACACTGAGAAGATTTCCACATCTAGAGGCTATGCCTGAACACCGCAGGCTGGCTAACTTACAGAACAGAGGGGTATTTAGCTCACAGCTCTGGAAGCTGGGAAGTCCACGCGGCACCAGCGCCCAGTGGGGCTCTCCTTGTTATATCATAACCTGGGCATCATGTGGCGAGACAGAGTGGGTGTGCTGGCTCAGGTCTCTCTTCTCCTTAAGGCCACTGATACCACGTGAGCCTTGCCCTCTAAACACCTTCCAAGCACCTCGTCTCTACCTGCCACCAACATGTCGATTTGGGGACTGAGTTTTCCATGCATGAGCTTTGGGGGGTGGCATAGCAACCACTTCACTGGAAGATCATCTTTCCTCTTTCTCCTTCCTCCCTTTTTTCCTCCCTCCCTCCCTCCATCCCTCCCTCTCTTCTTCCTTCCTCTTCCTTTTCTCTCTCTCTCTCTCCCGCTCCCTTCTTCCCTCTCTCTCTTCTTTATGTGGTACTAGGTGTCAAAACTAGAGCCTTTTCACTGAGCTGCATCCCCAGACCACCCCCCCCCCTTTTTTTTTTTTTACCTTCAGACAGGGTTTTGCTAATTCACTAAGTTACACAGGTTTGGTTTCAACTTGCAATCTTCCTTCCCCAGCCTCCCAGAGCACTGGGGTTATAGGCCTATACCACCGGCCCTCGCAGCAAGATCAACTTTAGGTCAACTAGAAGAGGAGGTTCTCTTTTAACCCCAGTGCCCATATGCTGTGAACTCATCCCCAGAGGGGAAATGGCCCTTGTACCCTGTGAGAATCCTGGGAGATGGCTGGGCTCGGAGCATGGGAATTGCCTGGTAAGTCTCCTGGGCCATCTGGGCCGAATCCAGTTGCCCACAATCAGGAGTCGACAGACTGGATGGAGCAAGTTACATGTGTAATCCGGGAAGAGCCGGAAGAGAAGCTCCCAGGATCAATTAGGCCCATCTGCAAAATTGCTGTTCTCTCTGAGACACCCGCTGGATGCCTGCGATGTCAGCTCCTGGCGGCAGAGGCTGGGTGGGGCGGCAGGCCCAGCGGGGGCCCAGCAGGCGCTGTCAGAGGAAGAATGGATTCATTCTGGGGATCCTGCACGTGCAGTGGTCACAGTGACAGCAGCAAAGGGAGACAGGCCGCCTCAAGCCCTGCCAGCTTAATGGTGGGCCCTGTGCTGCTGGCCATGCGCTCCCTGGCGCCCATGGTGTTCCCAGGGGCCGTCCTCATCCCTGGCTCCGTCTGTCTTCCTCCTTTCTTCTCTGCCCTTCTGTTGCTTCTGCTGCTCTTGGCTCCTTCTTCCTGAGCACGAGGTGGTCCACATCTCTGCGCTGTCCCTGTTTGGGTGGCCGATGCTGTCCTGGGTGTCTGGAAGCACAGCCGGAAGGTGGGGGTCTTAGTCTTGTCTGTGAGGCCTGCTGTGCCTGGTTCTGGTGGTACAAAGAGGGGCTCCTAAGTGCTGGGTCCCTGGGTACTTGGGGACCAGGGTTCCAAAGTTGTATCCTTGCCACCTGCCTTGGGGTCATCCTCACACTGCCCTATTGCCATGGTTTTCCAGGGGACCTTCCTGCCCCCTTCGCCACCCTGTGGCTGTTTCTCCGCTGTCCATGCACCCTGCATGCCAGGGTCAGTGTTGGGGTCCTCTGCACATCCAGTGGTCACTCAGTGTCCAAACCGCAGTTAATAGAACAGAACAGGGTGGAAACGATCCCCTCGCAGAGGCACCCCTGCCCTGCGCTCTCTCCTGGCCGTGCGCATTTCCTTGGCCTTCTTCAGTCCCTTGATTCCCACTCCAGTTAGAGCTCTGGCTCTAGTTGCCTAAAACGACATCACAGGAGAATTTGGAAAAAAATGTTACAGGGCTTTGACGGTGAGTAGTCAGCTTGGTCCTGCCAGGGACCGGGAGGGAGGCTGTTCAGAGCAGGGGATGGGGCAGATCAGGGTGGGGACACAGGCTTTGCAGGAAGGATGTGCAGAGGGACCTGCGGGGCAAAGGCCCGAGGGCAGAACTGGCTTGGATGCAGGAGTAACCAGTGTGTGTGTGTGTGTCTGCATGCATGGGTGCATGGGTGTGTGTGAGACCACATGCCACATGTGTGACACTATAAACACGTGTGCATATATGCATGCAGAGCCTGTATGCTTGCACATGTGTCTGCACATGGGTATATGTGACAGCGCATGCTGTGTGTATGCAGCAGGGATATGTATAAGATCATGAGCATGTGTGCATATACACATGTGAGCTTGCACACACATGCATATGTCTGCTCATGGATGTGTGTGAGTGCATGCTGTGTGTGCAGGAGGGCTGTGCATAAGATCATAAATATACATTCATGTGTTTGTGCATACATAAGTGTGTGTGAGGACACATGCTGAGTATGCAGGAGAGAGGTATGTGAGATCATGAACATGTGTGTACATATGTGGTGGTTTGGATCGGGAGTGTTCCCTGAAGCCTCAGGTTCCTACGGATACTGTGTAGGGTTGGGGGTGGGGTCTGGCTGGAAGGGGCAGGTGCGTGGGGCTTGACCTGGAGGGGCGCGTGCTGGTTCCGCCCTTCCTCCCAGCCTCTGCCTGCCGCTGGAGCTCTGGCTCTGGCTCTGCCCCGTTCCAGCCCTGACATGTTCTTCCATTGTTTTCCAGCAGCCCACCTGTGAGTGGACTGAGACCTTCTGAAACCGTGAGCTGCAATAAATCTTTCCTCCCTAAGTTATGGATGTTGAGTAGTGAGTCACAGGGACAAAAAAGTAGCTAAGACAATATATGCATGCATGAGTGCACACACGCGTATGTGTCTGTAGATGGGTGTCTGTGAGAGCACATATGTGTGTGCAAGGAGTGTGAGTGATTATGAACATGCGTGCATAGATGCACGCAGAGCTTGCACACTTGTACATGCATGAGTTGTGTGTGAGGGTGCATGCTGTACGTGTAAGAGGGGCAGTGTGTGTGAGATCTTACACACATATGCATGTACGTGTGAGCTCACGTGTGGAAGCACTGGTGAGAGTTCAAGTGTGTGCATGTGAGACACAGGAGCTGTAAGGAAAAGCCGGGTTGCTAGGCAGCTGGTTGCCAGATCTCTGAGTGCCAGTGGAGCCGCCTGGAAGTGGCAGCAGAGAGTCAAAGAGGAGTGAAGTGAGCAGCTGCTGCCCGCCCTCTGGGCCGCAACGCTTGGGCCCAGGCTGCCCAAGGAACCCCCAGGGCTGGCCCCTCGCAAAGCAGGGCAGAGGCACCGAGGGCACCCGGAGCCAACTCTGTCCCACGCCTGCTGCTGGCATGCCAACAGGGAGTCCTGGCTGCTTCTGAGCTGCCTCTTGGACCCCTGGGCTCCTCTCCACCCTGTCGTGGCCCGGGGTCTCCTGCCTTGGGCTACTGGCCTTGTCCACATTTCTGCTGTCTGGCTGGTGGCTCTCCAACCATTCCCGATGCTTTGTTTGTGACCTTGGCAGGTAGAAGGGGGGCCACATTCTCGCGGGTGTTATTTGCTGCTCCCTTCTCTGGTCCTCTGAGCCTCACTGTCTCTGCTCCCTCTCCAAGGTCAGTCCTAGCAACTCAGTCCTTCCCTGCACATGTTTAGGGGCACGTAAGCCCACGCCTTGGCAACTTCCCCCTTCTTTCTTTTCTGTTTGAAATGCAATTTGTCACCTTGTAAAATCCTATTATCTGCTCAGAAGTCACCTTCTCCACGTAGCTTTTGCAGCACTGACAGGCGGAAGGAGTTTCTCTCTCTTGGCCCCTGCCCAGATTTCTGTTCGTTGGTCAGCAGTGACTCTTCCCTACATGCTCTGGGAAGGTCTACACAGCCTGCAGCACCCACAGTGCCTGGCATGGGCCTCATTGGCATTTAGTGGTGGCAGGAATAAGAGACCCACCAACATAGGCAGGACTGCCTAGAATTCGCCATCCTCCCAAGGACACAGGGACAGCCTCAGAGGTGGCTCTTGTTCTTGGCCAGCCTTCTACTTCTTGGTCTTACTCTTGTTCTGGTGCTGGATTCGGTCCTGTCCGATCCTTTCACAGTGCCTCAGGCCTGCTCTGGACGTGTCAACCAGCTCTGTGCCATCTTGTGGGCCACCATCAGCTTCTCCTGGGTGTCTTCCTCCATAACTCATGTTTCTTTCCTTCATATCTGAAGCTTCTTAGTTTTCAAGAGCCCGTTGTCCTTTCAGTTGATACTTTGCAAATGCAGCACATCCTCTGCTGGGGCCAGGATGTAGAAAGCCAGACACCTGGCTGGCCTAGGAAACAGGCGCTCTCTGGGGACAGTGATCTTTGGCAGGGGGGCTGATAGGTGCCATTATGAACAGAGACACTCATCCTCACGCCTGGGAGAGCTCTCTAGGCTGGTTGTTTTTCTATGTCCTTGCCTTATTGTCTACATGGTGCCAACACAACGCGCACCTCGATAGCCATTGTTGTGATATATAGATAGTCTGTGTAGTGCACTCAGTGCCAGAGACACGGTGGCCTCAAGAGAGCTGTGGTCATCAGTGAGGCTGCTCCTTGCCTCCTTGTGCTATTCATAAATAGCCATTTCAGAACTTACCAGGCTAGAGAGAAGATTCACTGAAGCCCTTAAATTTAGAGCTAGGTATGGTGGTGCACAGCTATAATCCCAGCAGAGGGAGGCTGAGGCAGGAAGATTGCTGAGGCCACTTATTGAGACTCTGTTAAAAAATAGAAAGGAAATAGACTGGGGAATAAGGAGTATAACTCAGTGGCAGGGCACCCCTGGGGTCAATTACCAACATTGAATAAATATATGAATAAATAAACAACCCTAAAGTCTGGGCAGCCTGATGTTCACTGACAGGAAACATTGTATAAATCTGCGAAGTGGAGTGCCTGACCCTGGCTGGTTCTGGGCATCCATGCTGGGGTCCTGGCCAGGCTTCTTGCTTTGTACACGGTGCTGGGATATTACACAACAAGTATGCAAAAATGAGGAGGAGGCGGTGGCTGCTGTGTCACGGAGAAGTGGCAGCAAGTCACCCTGACATTGGCAGCACCCAGCTGCCGCCACCTGTCCACATGAGTGACTCTCAACTCATTGATTAGAGTTGAGTCAGAACCCCTGGGGCTCTTTTGGCCCTGTTCCGCACTGAGCTCCTTGGGTGAATGTCACTGACTTGTCCCTGAGTTTGGGGGATATCAAATTAAGCAAGTATTTTAAAAGACCAAGAAGCGGGCTCTTGGTTAAGTTCAGGGGCTTGCTCTGAGTCATGCCACTGTGGGATCCAGGTGCCCCACCCCTCAGATCAGCCTCATCCTCTCAGCCTTGTGTTGGAGGTTGGCACTTGTCCTCAGATGGGCTGGACTAACCCTTGTAAGCATTGGCTCCTGGGAAAGTTCAGCCTTGGTCCCTTTTTGGCAGATGCAATGCTGTTGACTCAGTGTTTGGTGCCTGGTTTGAAGTCCTTCTCAGGAGACAGGACAGGGCTATTACTAGAAATGATGTTGCAACGCAGGCATTGGGTTGAAGTGCACTGGGCTGCAGCCTCAAAAGCAAACTAGAGTTTTAGACAGACGTGGGACTGGGTCTCCTAGTGTGGAATGACTTAGAAATGTGGGAGCAGGAGAAAAGACGGGAAGGCATGAACTTTTCTGTTATTTGGACTGACATGCTAATAGAGCAACTTCTACACCTGTCTTGTAGGGGAGGCTGAGGGAGTGATGTAGTCCTGGCTCTATCTGGAATGTCCCTCAAAACCTAATGTATTTGGATGTTGTGGAATTCCTAGGGAGCCATGTGCTGTTAAGAGGCGGTGCCTGGTCAGAAGGGATGGAACGCGGAGGCTTAACCTGGAAGCGGCAGATCACTGGGACACGTCCTCAAGGAAGTATGCTAGCTCTGCCTTTCCTTGCTTCCTTGGCTTCCTGTCTGCTCTGTCCATGAACATTCCTCCATCTAGGCTCTGCCATGTGATTCTACCGTTGCCAGCCTCCCATGAATGAACCGAGACCATTTGAAACTGTGAGCTGAAATAAATCTTTCCTCCCTTAAGTTGAGAATGTTGGGTATTCAGTCCCAGAATGAATAAGGAACTAAGACAAGTGGACTTGTGGGTAATGGCCATGGTGACACTGTGGGAAAAGCAAGGTTTGATGGGGAGGAGAGAATCTCTACCTTCAAATGGAAATGATTCTGACTGATGATGATTTAATTTAGGATTTTTTGACTTGGTGGTAGTCATATGCATGTAAGAGAAACCTTACTTTGATCATTGAGCCCAGGGCCTTTCTATTGAGCTATATCTCTGGTCCATTTTTATTTTAATTTTGAGACAGGGTCTCGCTAAGTTACTAAGTTGCCCAGGTTGGGCGCAAACATGTGATGCTCCTCCCTTCACTTTCCTAAGTGCTAAGATTCAGGTCTACACCACCAGGCCTGGCTTACAATACTCTCTTGAAATACTGAGCAGGAGCAGTGAGCCACAGGCCCCATAAGCCACACGATCATGGAAGGAACAACTGACATTCTACAATGGAGTGTGTTTGTGATGCTCACTAGGTCATGTGTATTCAGTGCAGTTTTGACTTATGATATTTTCAACATGTGATGGGTTTTGAAGGATGCAACATCATTGTAAGTTAAGAAGAAGCTATTGTACAAAGTCTTGTCAAACCTTCTAAATGTGGGCAGTGGCTCAGGATTTTCAATTCTAGGTATATTAACTTAGCGATTCCCGGGAAGGCTGGGAATTCACCTGCTCTGTCACTGAACATCTCCCAGGACTATAGCTGACACTGTGGCTGACATTTTCTTATGGACCTAGAGGAGTCAGGCCCAATTTCCAAGCTCCATTGTCCTTGGTTGTTGCTCCTCTAGGTCACCCCTGCTTCATTTTGGAGATATTTACAATCTTCAACTCAGCTACAAACACATAATCTCCTGTCATGACATAAGCTAGATGATTGTGTTTATTCCCATTTTACAGATGAGGCAACTAAGAAGTAGAGAAATTGTTCAGCTGTCTTATTGGCCAACTGGGTGACCAGAATCTAGGAGTTCTGACACCCGATCTTGAACATTTTTAGTCACACAACTTTCTCTTCCAGAGGACTCTTCTGCTCCTGTCTTCCTTCGTACATCCCTACAGCTCGAACTTCCTTAGGGTGATGCCTCAACTCTTTACAGTGGACCATAACATTCTCCCTGCTCTAGGTCTTCCTTCCCGGCCTCATCTCAGCCACATTTGTTCTGCCTGCAGCCACACTGAACTAGCTATGGGTTCCTATCTAGTTCAGATATCTCTACTTTTAATTTCCAATTCTTTGCCCATTTTGTATCTATGGAGCCCTTATGGCTTCTTTTCCTGGCTAACTCCCATTCTTCCTCCAGGCTCTGTGTAGATCCAGCATCTTCTCCTAGAAGCTGTCCTTCTCTGGGTCCCTGACGCCGTTTGGACAGGTGCCTCTAGTGAAGTGGTTCTATCGGAAGGGAACCCAGCTGGTTTGGATCTGGCTCCATGACAATGTTACTGTGTTCAAGGAGAACCAGAAATAAGTGGCACTCTGGGAGTTTGAGAGAGGAGAATTACAAGTTCAAGCCCAGCCCTGGGCAATTTAGTGACATAGTGAGATGCTGTCTCAAAATCAAAAATAAAAATGGGCTAGAGTTGTAGTTCAATGCCAAAGCCCTGGCTTGGTCTCCTGAGCCAAACATAAATAAACAAATAATAAAACAAAATAAAAAGAAAAAAAAAATAGGAGCAACAAGGAAGCACCCATGAGTCTACACCAGCCACCAAGGCTTGAATCAGACATACAAAAGTGTTAAAAAATATGGAGAATATTTTAATTAAAAACTGTTACAGTAAAGGACACATTGCTGTTAACCTCTCTCAAAATATTCGCTTTCACTTAGAACACACTTATCTTGTTGTTTTAGCCTCTGTCTGAAGAAATTCTGGAAGTCCCATTTTGTGATTGTCTTTACAAGATGTGCTAAAAAATACAGTGAATGCTGTTGTACACCAACCAGCAGAAAGGCAAGCTTATCACAGCATGGTGCTGTGTCTTGATCTTCCATCATCAAGGAACTGGCACCGTGTGACTTCTGGCTCTTCCTCAATATCAAAATGATTATGAAAAGGAAATATCTGAATCAATTTAGGACACGTAGGTTGCTAGGACGGCACAATTAAAAAAGCACTGAAAGAAGACTTCCAGAACTGCCCCAGAAGGCAGCAAGAACGTTGGGATACATGTGCTTGAAACAAGAGAGAATATTTTGAAGGGTATGAATTTCAATGTCTTTTATTGTAGTAAAAATTTAAAAATTCAAACATATATCATCTTTTTCAATCCCACTGTGAATATGGGACGAGAGGCAGGAAGGTGAGGCTGCTTCATGCTTCCTGGGACCTTGGATTTCTGGGAGCACGTGAGGTAGAGTGGACAGTTACGTGTGAGACTGGAGCAAGTACAGAACAATTCTTCAGTCCCAGCGTCCCACCCAGCTCAGGGCCTTGGCTAGGCAGACTCAGACGCCCTACGTAACTGTCCGCAAAGATTTATGCACTGCAGTGTGGTGGCTTTATTTAATTTCAACAAAGTCGTAGTTGCAATTAGATCTGTCCAGATAATTAACTCCAATTTACTAGTTTGTAACTAGTAATTAATTGCTAAAGTCTCTCAAGTGAGCCTTGAAAAGCAAAGTTGCTTCTCTGAGAACAAGGGCTTTGTTCTGAATGCCACCCCAGGAGACTTCTTTCCTCTATAACTCATTTTGACTCTAGTGCTTACACAGATTGCTGGTGACTTTGGTCAAGTCCCCCTGTCTTGGTTACTTTTTTGTTGCTGGGACACAATACCTAACATCCTAGACTTAAGGGAGGAAAATTTTATTTTAGCTCACAGTTTTAGAAAGTCTCAGTCCACTCATGGGCAGCTGGCAATGGTGGTAGGGCATGGCAAAGGGCCCAGCCGGGCAAGGCAAGAAGCTGAGAGAATGCAAGGGTAGAGCTAGTGAGGAAGTTATCAGTATATACTTCCAGGTCATGCCCCACTGATCTTCCCCTTCCAGGTCATGTCCTAGTGATTTCCTCTTCTGACCAACCAAGTCTCACCTCTTAGCAGCACAGGAAATTAATGAATCAACTCTCACGATTGAATCTCCTTCTAAATAAAAGGCTTTTGGGGGACATTCCAGATTCAAACCATAACACTCTAGATCTTTCCAACTCTCAGATCTCTTTCTTGGGAAGGAGAACCTGTTTGCCACTGAGCTCATGAGAACTAAATGCAAGGCCATGAAGTGTCAATTATCTCTAAACCTATCTTCAAAGAACTGGCACTTTTTCCTCTTAGAAGTCTATACGTAGTTGTGGCTTTGCTTTAGATCTAAGGGCTCATTATTTTTACTTCACTAAGAGTGTTAAATCTCAGCCCTGGAAGCATACTTGGATCAGAAACCTCCACTATGAGCATCAAAAGAAATTCAGATTGTTGCTATAAATGGATATAAGTGGGATAAGGTCGGTCTTTCCATAAGCAGTCAATGGGCTAACCCTATGAAAATAACAGATCTGGTAGTGTGCCTCACAAAATATCCTTCAATCAGTTCCAACTTGATTTTAGACTGAAGTAAGCAAAGCATAAGCAGAGTTTGGGGAGGTAATATAAGCCATCTTTGTGGTTTAGGGTAAAAAAATACTTAGGATAAGAAAGGATTTACTCTTAAGAACAAGAATATAAACTGGATTTCACTAAAGTTAAAAAATTCTGTCCATCACGAGACATGAATTCAGAAAATGAAAGGGCCAACTGCATGCACACACATACCACCAAGGATCCCTGTCACTAGTGTTTAAAGAGCTATACATCTGGTCTAAAACACCTATAACCTGATTTGAAAGTTGGGCAAAAAAGACACTCCACAAAGGAGTATATTCAAACACCAAAGAACATACAAAAAGTCTTTTGACACTGTGGTCATCAGAATAATGCAAATCAAACCTGAAACATGGTACTGCAGTCTACTAACTTTGATAGAATAGTTGAGAATATGGAGCAACCACGTGGTCAGAGCGGCTAGTGGGAAGGTGATTGTCTCCATTTCTTGAGAAAAGTGTCTCCTAAAAACAAAACAAAACAAAACACCCCAAAACTAAAGAAGAACCAACAGATAAGCTATGGCCCGGGCCCAGAAATTCTGGTCCTGGATATATCTATAAGAGAAATTATGGTGTCCTCACAAATACTGATGATCTTAGTTACTTTTTCATCACTGTGATTAAGAACCCAACACCCACAAGTTAGGGGAGGAATGTTTATTTTTAGCTCATGGTTTCAGACGGTCACATTCCACTCAAGAGTGGCCAGTAACAGTGGAAGTGCATGGAAACAGAGATGAGGTAGCTCCTCACGACACTGCAAACAGGAAGCCAAGTCAAGTCCCCCCAAAACCCTTTCAGGTTCCATCCCAGTGATCTGTCCCTCCCGGGTCTAGCCTCAGTCTTTTGCCCCTTCAAGGTGTGGAAAGTGTGGTAACCCCCCCACCACAAGCTTGTAATCCAATCCACATGCCTTTACTCCAACCTGCCACATACCCATAATCCACTCCTCCAGATCAGGCCCCCATCTCCCATATCGCGTATTTCTATAGACAATCCATAACATCCAAATACATGGGAATTTGGGGGGACATCCCAGAGCCAAACCACAATGCCGAATGATGTGTACAGGGATGTTGACCATCAGCGTTGTCAGGACAGTCCCAAACTGGAGGCAACCAAAGATTGATCTTCAGGTCAGCAGACGGATTGTGGAACAGAGACCCAAATGCTATGTAGCAGTTATTGCTGAGCCCATGCCCGGAGATTTTCCACACTTACTGCTGTGTACCCGAGTGATAGACGCTAGATCCCTCTCTCCCCCAATACTGTATTATCCCACTTGTGCAAAGTTTGACAGTGTGTTATGGAAGTCAGGATCCTGGTTACCTCTTGTTGGGAAAGGGCTGGGAAAACGAAGAAGCTCTGGGAATGATTTCTGCATCTTGCTTTGAGAGATGGGTCCATGGGTCCATTTTCTAAAGCGTGTATTGAGAGATACATTGAAAATTTGTGTAACTTACTGTAGGTTGTTATTTTTAATATAAAAATTCATTGCAAGCAAATGTAGGACTTTAGGCCTTGTGTCTGATGCGCTGATGGAAATGCAGATAAGGAACAGGGATTTGAGCACTTGTAGCTTTGTGTCTTTCCTGGTGATGCTGACAGAATTGGGCTTCCCTGCTCTTGACCAAGAATCAACATCTTTCATGGAGTTATTGACCATTATCTTGCCTTCCAGGCATCTAGTTTGGGGGCTTCATTTAATCAGTTTCTTGAAGAAGCATCAATGATTAAGTCACCCTGATCCAACCCTTGGAACCTTCCAGCTTTGACCTGGCAGAGCCCTGCAACATGCCCAGTGTTATCACTGGTACCATCTACCTGCTTTATCATTTGTAAGGTCATGGGATGGCTCAGAAGCATCCTGAGTTTCTGGCCTAAGGTCACCCAGGGAGAGCTAGGATTTAAACTTGACTATTTCAAATCAAAAGGTGATAGTTCCAAAGATTTATGCAAAAGAAGAAATTAAAAATATTTGCACAGTATAATATACAATAGTTTAATATAATACAATAATATGACATAAATGACAGTTTTTAGGAGGAAAATAATGGGTAGGAAGGACATAGAACTTGCCTTTCTAACATAGGCGATGCAGATCTTCCTTTTTGAATTTTGAATAGAGAAATTTTGAATTTATATTATAGGGTTTTTTTTTCCTTCTCACTGTAAGTAGGGTCTCAGATGAAGCCTGCCTGCTAACAGCAGCTCGTGGGAGGATGTGTTTTGTCTTGCTCTGACTCTCGGCACCACTCTTCTTGATCTCCAGCCCCTCCGGAGAACTCCAGCCTGGGGATCTTAGGTGTTAGGAGTTGAGATTAGTTAGGCAAGTGGCAGAGCGAATGCATAAGCAGTGATTTTGCATAATGAGGCGTGTGAAATCCCACCGGAGGTTGTTAAAACAGCAGCCAGGCTGTGGTAAACAAGGAGGAAGGTAGGCTTTGAAAACAGATGGCTTTGAAAACCTGGCAGAGCCCTGTTGCAGACTTTTAAAAATTGGTTTCGTTAGTGCAAGCTATTTTTTTAAATTCGACATGCATATTTTAAAGTTCTGTCTTAACGATAAAGTTCCGTGGGTAATTGAACATCAGTTTACATCCTGCTGGAAACACGCTAGCAGCCAGATGTGACGGACAGCTTGCCTGGAGACCCGGCCTGTCTACCCCCGGATGCAGATCCGCTCTGCACCTTAGGTTGGGGCAGCTCTTCTGACTGATGCGCTGGGTGGGTGTAGGGCACGGCCTGTCCCTCCCTGCTGAGGAGGTCACCTGTGGGCTCCTTGCCAATATCTAGCTGCTCTGCAGGCATCTCATGTGTATAACCCCATTTCCCCCAGGAAATGGCCCTGACACTACTTTCCCCTCCCATCTCGCCTCTGCCCCTCCCCCCTTAGTCCTCTGCCGTCCACAAACTCCTCTGATCACGGCATTCTTTCTGGAGTCCCCCGACCTCTGGCCTGCAGTTCTCTTCTTTTGATAGATTTCAAATCAGTCATCCCTCAGGGTCCTGTGTCTAGGCAAGCTGACAGAAGAAGGGCTTCTCTGAGTCTCTGTTGATATAATTATCTTACCTCTGCATTCTAGGCAGCCTTCCTACCTTTTGCTTATTTATTTCTATGCAATGTAATCACCCTTTTGGGGGGAGGGGGTGACAGAGTAGATCTCCGATCAAACTCCACTTAACTAATCTCCTAGATTAAAAGTACTTCCGTCTTCACAATAATGCCCATCACGCGGTAGGCACGAAGCCTGACGTAGCGCTTACCATGTCCCAGATGTGTTCTAAGTGCATTTCTTAGTGCCCATGTAATCTTCACAGCAGCTCTCTTCAGTAGATATTCTTATAACTCAAATTCAGAGCAGGGGAAACGGAGACACAGAGACGTTAAGTACATTCCCAAGTTTACACAGCTAATAAACAGCAGAGCTGGCCCTCAAACTCAGCCAGCATCTTTGATTTGAATCACTGTGTTTCAGCCTCTTCCCAGTAGGAATGCTGGCGTGCATTATGGTGGTGTGTTATGGGCATTAGGCTCCCACACCCGGCACGGCACTTCTCAGTTGTGCTAAGTGCTCATTAATAACTACTTGTTTACACAATTGCATGTATTGTACATTACATGACTTAAGTAATATATAACATGAAGGCAAAAGGAAAGGAAGTTTGTATAGGAAATCTCATTTGAATATCTAGGCAGTCTCAACACAGACTGCTAAGATATTGTTCTCTGATCAGGGTATGTATAATAACTATGGAACATGTGGGAGGGGTGAGGGTATGTTCTCAGAATGCTTCTCATGCATTTTGAAGACATTCTGGTTGGACATCATAGAAGTTATGTCATAGGTAGGTTGACTATGTTGGTTTTTGCTGTGGCCCTGCTAAACCGTGCCCATTTCTTACCCTAAAGAGTTCCGGTCTCCATTATGAAGTGTGTGGTTATCATAATTAAGAGTGTAGTTTAAGGCAAAAGAAATTAGAGGGAAGATACTGGGCAATAGGCTCTTCATCAAAGAAAACCCGTTGACCATCTTTACAAATCCCACTGCTGGAGAGGTAGTGCCAGCCTCTTCCAGGGAGGTAGGGGAATCCCCAGGCCTGTTCTGACCATGGCATTCTTTCTTGAGTCCCTGACCTCAGAGCAAGCTGAACCTTTTCATAAAGTGCTCTGTTTTTTTGGTAGATCTCAAATCAGTCACCTATCATGGTCCCATGTCTAAGCAAGTTAGCAGGGCCTGAGGCGAGTGAGCAGAGCCTCAAGGAGACACTTGGGAGGCCTGTGGTTGCATTCAGAAGAGACCTGCTTAGAAAGTTCCCTACTAATGCGAGACAAGGAGGAGGAGTCTTCAGCTTCTCACACACGGGAGGAAATGCCATTCCTGAGCTCAGCGCAGCCTGAGGATCAAAGGCCCCTGCTCTGGACTCCAGCTTCCGTGGGGCCCACTGTTACAGTTTGGATTTGGAATGTCCCCTAAAGTCCTCATGTTTGGAAGGTGATTCAACTATGAGGGTTAATCCAGCGATTTCCTATGCTGTTTAGAGGTGGGATCTGGTCAGAAGGGGTCAGGTAATTAGGATAGAACCTGGAAGAATGACCCTCTTGCTAGCTGTAGACTTCGTGTTCTCTTTTCCTGTTGTGATGCCATGCACCAGTCTCCTCAAAATCAGCCCCCATTGTGCCACTGCCAGCTAACCACAAATGGAGTGAGAACTCTTGGAACTATGTGCTAAAACAAACCTTGTCTCCCTACATTGTGAGTATTGGGGATTTATGTCTCAGGAGCAAATAAGTAACTAATGCACCCACCCTTTCATTAACTTGGATTCTAGAATTGTCACCAGAACAAATATTAATTTGTTTCATTGGATGGTTGGGTTCTTGTTCAGGTTTAAGGGACAGCACTTTGGTATCCATTAAATTTTGGCCTGAACAATGTATAATAGATTTAATGATTGTGTTTCCCTGAACTTTCTATGTTAAATCTCAACGTGATGGTGTTAGAGTTGGAGTCTTTGGAAGATGACTGAGTCACGAGGCTAGAACCTTCTCTTTTAAAATGTATTTTTTGTTGTCGTAAAATGTTTAACCTGAAACTTACCTTCTTACCACATTAAAAATACAGAACAGTATGGTTAGTCATGAACACAAGGATGGAGCCCTCTTAAATGGGATTGGTGCCCTCATAAAAGAGACCCCAGAGACATATGCTCTTCCTTCCATTACAGAAGCACACAGTTAGAAGTTTCTACCTACAAACTGGGGAGTAGCACCTCACCACATGCAGAATCTTCTGGCACCTTGACCTTGAACTTCCTAGCTTACAGAACCATAAGGAATGAGTATACATGATTTACAAGCCATTGAGTCTGCGCTGTGTGGTATAGAAGTCAAAATGAGCTAAGACCTAGGGCAATCATGGTTACTATTCTAGTTCTTTGATTTTAGTCACTAACGAATCATTCAACAAATCGACTTCTTGAGTCTCATCTGGGGCTGTCTCAGTTGCTACTTTACTGCTCTGTTTAGTGCGCTTTTCTTTTGAGTAGCCACTTTTTTGTTCTAATTTTCCCCCTTCTACAATAATACCCATGGAGATGTACATTTGCTGAATGTCTATCTTTTCCAGAAATGGTGCTGTTATTTAAGCCCACTCGTGTCTCTGGTCATCAGAAGAATTTGTAAGTTTGGGGGTAGAAAGTTTTTGTTTTCAGTTTACCATCAAGTTCAGAGATGAGAGGTGACTTGCCCAAGATCAATGGCGAAGAGGTGGAGGAGCCATGATTAGATCCAGATCTTTCTACTTTCACACGTTATGCTCTGTTTTGCTGATTACATATACTCCTCATAGAAATATGGAATCATAAAATAGCATTGACGAATAATAAAGCAGCTTTCGTATAATTATGTTTCCAGACAAATCTATGGATTTTTCTGAACGTCCTAACTCACAGTCCCTTTTTCATAGCCCGGTGGTGTGACCTGGCCATCCAAGGTGTGCAGCTCTTTTCTAGACTACAGCACATGATCCTTGGGAGCAGGAGCAATCTGGCTGACCTTAGCTCTCCCGTATTCAATGGTCCATATTTATGGGGAATGAGCATCTGTGCTTATCCATACGGGTCGCCATTTTATTGTTAGGATAAATCACCAAATACTCAGAGTGTATAGGAGGTTGGTTGAGAAGGGCTCAGCCGTGATTGGCTGGCATCAAGGCAGAAGCATCATGGTGTAAGAGTAAGGTGGGGCAAAGTGGCTTCCATCATGGTGGTTGGGAAGCATAATGTAAGCGAGAGCCCAGGGAGGATGGGGCCAGAGACAAGGTGTAGTCCCCAAGGCCACATCTCTGTGACCTACCCAGACACATCCAGAGGTCGGCTTTACTTATCCCTTAGGTGGCTCTCCAGACACCAGTTGTCACGTCGATTCTGAATGTGCATCGGGAGGCTTCCGAGGAACATTTTCACTGAGTGTGTGGTCAGACCAAATAAGAGATCTGCGCATGGTCAGACAAGTGAGAGCAGAATGGAACAGGACAGACCTTAAATTTGTCACCCTCAACCCTGACTTCTGCCCACTGTTGAAGGCCTCAGCCTCTGCCCCAAGATGTTGTGTCTCACGCTTCTGTGGCTTGGGATCCTACTTCTGGTGTCTTTAGCTGTCAACATCTGAATCCACAGCTGGGTTCACAGTCTGTGATGGGGGCTTGGGATGTGTGCTCAGCCGTGGCTCCTCCCTGGATTCCCGTCCTCCCTGGCATCCTTCCAAGGCCACAATTGTTTCCCTGACTCATCTTGTGTTTTATCATGCCCCGATTTTCCAGGCGGCTTAACTCTAGATGCTTTACTATGAGACAATTTTCCATGGAACTCTAGAATCCCAACTTCAAAGCCCAGCAGAAGAAGCCTGGTGACCCTCTAATGGGATTGTGTTGGACGCACTCTTAGATTCCGAGCACAAAACCCCAGGCTAGCTTTCTCATCCAAGAGGAATATTACGTGTCAGTGTCTGGCATTGTAATTTATCCTTGGAAGGAGACTTAAATCAGCTTGTTTTCAATAAATAGATTTTAGACCAAAATGCTGTGTAATTATGTTTCCTAATAGTATTAACTCACTGCCCACAGGAAAAACACAAAAATCCTGCCTTTGTACCAAAGGAAACATGATATGCTGAAGTTCTGGGCACATAGACTATTGGGGCAGGGGGAGGGGGGATAAGTAAACTCTGGGAAGAAAAATATGGGTCCTGCAAAATATGAACTGGGAAAGAGGAAAGAAGATCTCTGTGACACACTCCAGCCATAATGTTTCAGAATTCTACCATCATACAGTACATTCTTCTTCTGTATATTGTTTTATGTCTAGGACATTTGAATTGGCTTCCGTTCCACCTAGGTCAGATTAGTGTTCTGGATAGTGAGTGATATTCTGAACAGTCCCTTGTAGTAAATGTTAATTTAGAGATTGCCCTTGTATATTTAACTGAGGTGATTTCGGTATCTAAAAAATGGGTGGATCAACTTTAAAATTCCATTTGAATTTATTCTGAAGGTCTGCGTCATAAGTAAACAAAGCCCTGTGGAGAGCTCATGTTTATGTCTCAGGCTGGTGTTAGGCTCACCTGGATAGGACTAGTTCAAGTTCTCCAGAATTTTTAAAGCTACCTCTAAGCTCATTAACCCAATAAACACTTTCTATTTCAACTCTTTATCAGAATTCTCTAATTCTGTGTAACCTCAGCAAGGACAGTGTCTAATCTTCCCTCCTCCCTCCCTCCAATCCCCACAAAGCCAGACTCCTTCTTGGTGACCCCTGTTACTTGGGGATTGATTTATGTTAGAGAAACAGATGGAAAAAAAAAACAAGGGAAAATTTTGCTTAGATGTTTACTGTCAGAATTGCAGTGTTAACGTAGATCAGGGGTCCCCAACCCTTGGTCTGCAAACCGGTACTGGTCCCTGGGCCACCAAGACAAATGCACAACGAGCAGGAGGTATACACCCGCTGAAGCCCCTCCTACTGTCAGCGCGCTCCTGTGACTTTCTAATGCCGCTGCGGATCTGAGCTTCACTGCCTGCCCCCCTCTGGCTCTCCCTTGCCATTCGAAGCTGTCCTCCAATAGCCTATTTGCATAACCAGTACCCCTCTATCCTGACCCTGCTCCTTAGGAGAATGGTCTTCAACTAAACTGGTCCCTAGTGTCCGAAAGATTGGGGACCACTGATCTGGAGGGCCTGGCTCACTCCATTTTTCCACCTCATCTCCTGTAACAGGACACATGGTTTCAGAGAGGAATTTTTCTAGTCTTACTTTCTTCACACACTTGGTTCGTGTCACCATGATTCGCCTCGCCCTCTTTTGTCCCTACTTCCTCATCTCTTGTCCTCTGACTTTTCAAGTTCTGGACCTCATTTCTGGGCTTTCTTTTTCCTTCAGGCTTTATTCGTACTTAGTACTGATTCACAGCCATGGCCTTGAACTCTCCCTAAGCCACAGTTCTTTCATCTACGCAAGGCCAACACTTCTCCCATCTCAATCTAGTTCCCAAATGTTCTGTCTCTTCTTCCTCTTGCCTCTCCCACTGGGCTAGTCCGGACCTTGGAGGTTGAGCTGCACGTTAAGAATACATTTTGGAAGCATTCTCTGGGGTAGTCTCTGAATAGGGAATCCAGGGCAATTCCCCCACTGGAGACAGGCCAGGGACGATCCCCACTAAGAACCTGGAATCCCCAGTCACAAGGTTGTACCTGGGTGAGCCGGGTCCTTAACAGCACTGGGGTCTTTCAGAGCTGCTGCTTGGTGAAGGGCTGCTGCTCCTACTGGCTTTTTATGATGCTCTTGATATACATTGAAACCCGAAAAATCCCACAGGGTTGAGCACTGTCCGTGGGCAGCCAAAGACAAAATGTTAGATAAAAATGCGAGCAGCATCATACAGAGACCCTCGCATTGGACACGGGATGGTGGTTGGAGGCAACGACTTTTGTTCTCATAGTAGGTATACATGTACACAAACATATCTCCCTTCAATTGAAGTGTGGCAAATGCGAAGCCCTTCTAGTTACACGTGCATAGCTCCATGTGTGTTCATGAGCTAAACATACCCATGTAATCTGCACTGAGGCTGAACAACAAACTAAAAGCTAACATAAAACAAGAACAATACCACCTCCTCACGCACCCCATCTTCCAGTCATTCCTTGCATAATGCACTCCTCTTTCTCTTAGGATTTGGGGTGTGGCCAGGAATCCCAGTCTTCACAAGGGTCCACTTGGGTGGAAACAATCACCATCCCTGTTCCATGGCTTGCACTTTGAACATTTTCACTTATATGACATTGTTCGTTGCATTTGCCTCAGGAGAAACCATTGGTCACTCCAGTGAGCGGATGGGAGGACTGAGGCCCTGACAGAGAAGTGGCCTGTCCCGGTGGCCCGAGTAGTTTTACACTGTAACTCTTTCAACCTCCTTACTTCCTCTCACCAGGAAAGATACCTCCGAGCAGTCCCCCAAAGGAAGACTGCTAAGGAAATCAGGGAGCACTCGGTTAGAAGACTGAGAAATCTCCAGAACTCTCCGCTGATGACATTCATGGCACGGGAAGATCCCCCGGCCAAGGTCAGGCTAAGCCCAGCCACTGCTGTGATGGAAGACTACAAGTTTCCCAAACTCAAGCTGTGCAGTTGGTTTTGAGCTAAAGCCTCACCACAAAGGGCTTGCCACTTTTCCATCTCTGGCATCGGTGAAGGCATATCAAGGCACGCAAAGGTAGATCAAGGAGAGAGAGAGAGAGGGCTTAGTGCCCGGTCCTTAGAAGCAAGACAATGAGAAAGAGAGCAAGACTGCAGGATCAGCAGAAAATTCCAGAGGGAAGAAGACCCGCTGGGCAATCCATCATTTCATTCTGAGGCTACCGAGGAAGACTGTGGGCTTGGCTACCCCATCGCTGAGACATAATGACTCTCACTGTGATAATTCTCCAATCGTTTCTTCAGATCTCTGATACAAACTT
Source organism: Ctenodactylus gundi (assembly GCA_004027205.1). Classification (NCBI taxonomy): domain Eukaryota; kingdom Metazoa; phylum Chordata; class Mammalia; order Rodentia; family Ctenodactylidae; genus Ctenodactylus; species Ctenodactylus gundi. The sequence goes on from PVKB01000805.1 coordinate 138,273, forward strand.
GGGCTCTCTGCCCAGCTGTAGTGGCAGCCATCTACTGGGCTCTCTGCTTCCTGTCTCCTCCCTACAAGTTACTTGCCCCTTGGTGCCCTGGTAAAAGCCAGACCTTTGCGGATCCCCTCTGCAACACTCCGTGGTCCACCCTTCCAACTCACACCATGCGTGTGGCGTGCTATGACCTTCACACTGCAGTCCCTGGTCCGGCGAGACATTCCGTTTGCCAGAGTCCTTCTCATGCCTTGCATTCCCATCCTGCTCATGCTCCTCAGCCTCTGTTCTCTGCTGTGGTACTCAGCTCTGCCTGTGCCTCTCAGTTACTTGCTTCGTTGCCAATTGGACGACGGCGTTGGGATTTGGGTTTGCCATATCCCCTAAAACTCAAGTGCTAAAGCCTTGGTCGGCAAGTGATGGGCTTCATATAGGGGGCTAATCCACTGCTTTGATCACAACCTGATAGTATCAGTGGGAAGTGACAGAAGCAGGAAGCAGGCCTCGATGAAAAGAGTAGGTCCAGGGACATGCTTTGGGGACACATCCTGTCCTAGGCCCATTCCTTTTTGACTTTATCCCCAACCTTTCTGACACTAGGGAGCCAGCTGACCCTGGACGCGAACCTCTGACACCGTGAACGGAAGTGAATCTTTCCTTTTTAAAGTTGTTTTCCAGTGTTATTTGTCACAGGGCTGACTGGCACTGATGCCTCCTTCTTCTGGGAAGATGTCCCAACTTCCCAAAGGGCTGGCTCCTCTCCTCTGTGCCCTGCAAGACCTGTGCTTCTTTCCAACCTGTTCTCACCATACTGTGCCACTTTCCTATTGGTTCGTTTTGAATCCTATGATCTTCAATCTTGGACTTCTAGCAGTGTTATGAGATTTAGCTCAATATAGGTTTCATTATGATGTTATGCTGGCCTGAGGCAGAGGAGTCGAGAGGCTCCGTATGGGTAGGGAATGGAACTCAGGACATCTGATCAGCCGTGCCCCAGATTTTGTTGTGGGAATAGTGCCACATCTTGGAGTTGTCCCCATGCCAGGCCTGAGAGATGGTCATGTAGGGGCACTAGACTCTAGTAGGAGATTTTCTTTCTATCTCTGGGGTTAATGGATCCATTTCTTGTAAACGGAACTGGGTGTTCAATACACGTCAGGGAGAGGAAGAGCCCAGAGGGAGGGCGGGGAGCGATGCGCTGTTGGAGTTGGTTAAACAGCCGACAGCTGCACTGACTTAATTGGGTTTTATTCTATTTGATCTTGGATAAAGAGGATTTTTGAGAGTCCATTTTCTCCTTCTTAAGTGTTCTTGCTAAAAAATAAAAAAAAAAGTAGAAAAATTTCCCACCGTCTGCTGAGTTTCCCAGCTCCTTGCTAGCCAATCTTGCTACACATGAGGGCAGTAGTACACCGCCGACCTGCTCAGGAGCACCCACGGGAGCTGCTTTATGAAGCTGGAGCGTTCACCAGGAATTTTACCTCCAGCTGGGTATTTCTCCATCTCATCTGTATCAGCAAGAACTATCACTTAAGACAAAGTTAGAAATAAATGAAGAGAGAACCACATAAAAAAGGTGCATGTTTGCTTTTCTCTCATAGTCTGTGCATTTTTGTCCTTTTGAGTATTTTCAGACTGGATCACAAGCCCCCAGTCTGAGTGTGATTGTGCCAGAAAGTGATTCTCATCAAGTTGAGGGTGTTCCTGGGAATCCCAGGGCAGGATGGGAAATCTCTCTGTGTCAGCTTGCGGTTTCTGAATGACTCAAATGTGCCAAGCTCTGTAGCACAGGTGGCTACATCTGCTGCTCAGCATTCTAGAAGGTTCCTTCTCTATCTGGGAAAGGAGTCAGGTTCAGAGAGGTCACGTGACTTACCCAAGGTCGTGCAGCTCAAGGACGTCAAGAAATGGCATGCCCTGAAAGAGGTAGCAAGGGTTTTCATTATCTCGTTAATTCACTGGTGTAATTTTTGCCTTCCTTCTTTCCTTCCTTCCTTCCTTCCTTCCTTCCTTCCTTTCTTCCTTCCTTCCTTTCTTTTTCTTTTTTTTTTTGAGACAGGATCTTGCTTTGTAGTCTAGGCTAATCCTGAACTCACTATGTAGCCCAGGCTGGCTTCGACTTCATAGTAATTTCCCTTCCTCAGGCCCTGAGTGCTGAGTTTCCAGACGTGCTCCACCAAGCTCAGTTTATGTGCTGCTAGGAACTCAAACTCTAGGCCTTGCACTTGCTGGGTAAGCGCTTGGACAGCTGAACTATTCCTCCAGCCCCTCTGGTATATTCTTAAAACTCAAGACAGTGCTAAGCTATGTAGTGGCTGATTAATAAATATTTGTTGAGTGAGCAACCACTGAAGAGCTTGTTGACTCCAAGTGCATTTCTTTTGCCCACTGTGCAGTGTTTTCAGAAGGGGTTAGAGATGTGTCCAGGGCTCCTTGCGGATGCTGTGTGCTATGGCAGCCTGAATTGAGAGGAAGGAGTCTCCTTCCAGGAACTCTGCGGGCCCACCTTTCAGAATCAGAGGTGTCAATGTGTCCTTAGAATCCATGCAAAGCAGAGAACACAGTGCTGGCCTGGAGCTTTGAGTTTCACCCCACGTAATTGGGTGGGACTGGGGGAGCTACTACAAGTTACCTATGGCAAAGAGAAGGGCGTGCCTGCTTCAGTTCATTGAGGGATGGAAGGGGGTGTGACCCAAAGGGCCATTCCTTTGTGGCTTAAATTAGGGGGTGGGGTGGGAATCACTGAAGAGCAGATTCTCTGAGAATGGAGACTCCCCAGAGGCCTCTAGTTTGTATTTACAGTTTCATCTTGCCACTCCCTTGCTTTTCATTGGTTGTTGAGTGACCTGGAGAGTGGCTGGGGCCTGAGGGCTGGAGAATTTGTTGAGCTGCACTTTGTGGTGACTTGTTAGGGACCAAGATGCACTGCAGAAGATGAACAGTGAGTATCAACTATTCTACTCCCATCACGCATGTTACCGCCTCAGCTCCATCTCCTGTCAGGTCATCAGGGACATTGGTAGGAGCACAAACCCTGTGTTTCTAGGTCATGTGCTCCCCGGGAGAATTTAACTTCATTATATATTATAATATTATCATAACAGAAATAAAACACAAAATAAATGTAAAGCACTTGAATCATTCTGAAGCTATCCTGTCCCTGGTGTGGGGAAAATTTTTCTTCCATGAACTAGTCCCTGGTGCCTGGACACAGGCTGGGAGCTGAAAAAGGTTGAGGAGTAAAATTTGAACACTTGGAGGCTGGCAGACACTGGAGGAGCCTGGAATGGGAGTCTGTGAGCCAGAGACCAGGATTAGAAAACCCCGCGTACACAAGAAGTTTGGAAATTCACATATGTTATTCTCAGTTCCCGAGAGCTGTCCCACTGTACAAGGTATTATGTTTTCTTACAGGAAAAGGCTCAGTGGGATCATCTGAGGAAGCTGGCACTGTGTTCCACTCCAAAGGCAGGATGGGAGGGGTGGATTTCATGGAAGAGACAGGATGGCAGTAGATATGAGCACTAATGGAGCCAGAGGAAAGAAGAGAGGGAATGGATTCTTGGTACCTTCTTCAGCAGGAAGAGGGAGGATTTTGTTTCCCAGATGAGCATGGAAAATGGGCTGCTGTTCTTCTCTGTGCTTCCCCCATGGTGATCCTGGTGCTCCTGCCCCAAGGTGGGCTCACCATTTGTGTGTTTGCTACTGGCCATCAGATGAGGTTGGGCCCTTATAATGGGGAGGATACTGGCCTCCTTGTTGAGTGGAACAGGATGATTTCTAAGTAGGTCTTTCTGTTTACAAAACATAATTCTTCACTCATATTTCCTTAAAGGTGGGTATGAGAGGAATTGATAAAGGCAGTGGGCAAACTTAGGCCTGGAAAAGGAGTGGGAGATGGTGGCACTCTTGTGTTAGTCAGTGTTGCGTTGCTGTGGTCAGGTACTTCAGAATGTCCACTTAAATGATGAGAAGTTTGGCTGAGGGTTTCAGAGATTTTCACCCATGATTGGCCTGCTCCCTGGTCTGTACTGAGGCAGAAACAGGATGGTAGAAAGGCACGGCAGAAGAAAGCTGCCCGATTTGTGGTGGCCAGGAGGAGGGGAAAGGGAGAGGCAGGAGAGGGAAGGAGAAAGGGAGGGAGAGAGAGGAAAAGGGGAAGAGACAGGTAAGAAGAGGGAGAAAGAGAGAGGGAGGGGGAGTCAGAGTAAGAGTGGAGAGAAAGAGTCTCCTCTTTGTCCAGGTATAAGATGTACTATTCAAGGGCACTTCCCTAATGGCATACATCCCTCATTTAGGTCCCAACTCCTGAAGTTTCTGCTATTTCTCAATAGCACCCTCAGCTGGGGACCTGGGCACATTCGTCTTTGGGGACATCTAAGATCCAATCCATAACTAGCCCCAGTCTCCCTGATCCCTTCTCTTGGTGCAGGCTGTGTTGACTGTTGACTCACAGTTGCAGTTCCCAAAGGCTTCCTGCGGCACACAGTATCCGTTTGCCAAGGCTTTGTTTCTGCTTCATGCCAATCTTTGACTTTGCCCCAGGGGGCTGTTGATTTGGTACCACCATGCTCCCAAGAGTGATCTCACCACCTCAGTTGCCTCTGGGTCTCAAGACTGCCAGATTCCTCCTTGAAACTTGGGCCAGCTGCTCTTGTGGGTCTCCAGACAGCTGGCTGCAGATCGTGGCATGACTGAGACACCAAGATCACTGGAGCCTACTTTTTTTCTGACAAATCTCTTCTTAGCTCTATCTATCTATCTTTATCTGTGTTTATCTCCAGTTGGCTTTGTTTCTTTGGAGAACCTTGACCAATATGTCTTTTCTGTGGTATACAGGATTGACTACAGGGCTTTCGTACTGACCTATATCCTCAGTCCATTTTTTTTTTTTTTTGATTTTGAGACTGAGTCTTACTAAGTTGCTAGGTTTCCCAAGTTAGGCTCAAATTTATGATCTTCCTGCCTACGCCTCCCGTGGTAATGAGATTCTGGCTTGTCTTAGTTACTTTTTCATTGTAGTGACTCAATACCCGACTTCCACAACTTAGCGAGGAAAGATTTATTTTAGCTTACAGTTTTAGAAGGTCTCAGTCCTTTCATGAGTAGGCAGCTGGAAAATGGTGGAATCACATGGCAGGGCTGGAGCCGTGGCTCCGGGAGACAGATATCCTCACAGCATGGTGGAACAGAGAGAACCGGGAGGAAGGGTGGAACCAGCACAGGCCCCTCCAGATCAAGCCCCAAGCACCCATTTCTTCCAGACAGGCCCCACCTCCCAGCCCTACACACTATCCACAGGAACATGAGGCTTTTGGGGCACGCTTCAGATCCAAGCTACCACACAGACTATATGTCTACTTCCAGATGTTTCTAGAGTCTGTGTCCTCTTTTCTGTTCCCGTTGTCTACTGTCCCTGGGTGGGCCAAGCTGTTCTGTCTGATGGAGGGGTGAAGAACAGAACATTCTCCTGGTGTATTCCCCAACGTCCTCTGCTTTCTCCAGTGGTTGAAAGGGCTTATCTTCAAGAAACACGGTTTGGAGCTACAATTCTTGTAGGTCAAGACCAACTCTGTAGCCCATTATTCAAGTTGAGCGGGATTTGGTCCCTGCTGGCTTCTGCAGCACATTTTCTGCTGTGCCTGCTCTTTAGTGGTGGTGGTGGTAGGGGAATAAATATTCTCCGTGAGGCTCATCACACACTTCCCTTTCCCACCTGCTGTTTCCTCCTCCCACTTCCACATCATACTGCACACAGCAAACTTTTTCCCACTGAGCTCAATTCTCACCTTTCCCTGAAATCAGGAAGAGAGGGTCACTCCCAGCTCTGACTCCCAGGCTACGAATCCCCTTGTGTTGTGTGTTATTATGAATGTGGCTGGCCTCCAGTTTTCTTCCATATACTGCAAATTCCAGAAAAGCCAGAGCTCTCTTTCCCCAGTGCCTATAAAAGTTCCTAATGCTCAGTAAGCAAAAAAACCCCACACATTTCAATTTGTAGAATGAATAAACAGTGACTATACTGTGTATGCTCGAGTATAACTAGATTGTCAAAATACTGGTCAGTGAGACATCCACAGATCCTTTAATCCTAAAGGCTTATCCAGATTATTTGACCTAATTCCTTAATACCACATCATCAGATAATTCCATGTGAGCAGATGACTGTAACGTGGGCAAATAGAGCACTGGAATTTCACCTCTACCACAGCGTGGAGAGCTCAGAGTTCTCTAATGAATGTACATTGCGCGAGGGATGTCGGAAGATTAGCATTCCTGTAACGAGAAGGAGGGAAACATTCATCAAAGTTGCCCTGTGCTATCAGCGAAACATCTCCAAGTGAAGACTTCATGCGAGTGGCAGTGAGAGATGGCAGATTTCACAGCTTGGTCATGGGGAGGCTTGTTAATTCCAAGCTTATAAAAGATTAATGGTAAAGGAAATAAGATAGAGCTACAGCCATCTAATGGAAGAAAAGGCCCTTTGTCTAAAATACAACCTGGGAGAAAACAGAAGGGGAATGGAACGTTGTCCTTGGACGTAGAGCTTGACTTTGTGTCTGATTTCAGAAAGTTCCTGACTCGAAGGCTTTCACCCCAAATCAGGAATGTGGATCTGCCGGCTGACAACTCCTCATCTGCCGTGGTCAACTATCTCAAGACTGGGCATGGTACATGATTGAAGGAGGAGAGAATTACTTTGGCTCATGATTTTAGAGGGCTCAGTCCGTGGACAGTTGGTTGGCCATGGCAGCAGGGCTTAGCATGGAGGAAGGCAGCTTACATCAGGGAAGCCAGGAAGCAGAGAGAGTATGGAGGAGCTGAGACAAAATATGTCCTCCGAAGTGGGGCTCCAGTGACACGTCTCTTCCAACCAGACCCCATTGCTGAAGGTGAAACTTACAGAGGGAGATTTTTAAGTCTAAACCAAAGGTTGAGAACTTCTAGGTCATGGGTCGCATTCAGCCCATGACATTGTTTGGTCTAGCCTGGTCCGGGCCTCACCAAAAAGTAGCAGTTACAGCCATTATGTTAGGGCTCAGCTAATTCAATGTTTTACCAAATACAGCAGGCTAATTTTTAAGTTGGCAATGTTGTGTGGTTTTTGAACGGTATCCTAGTCATTCAAATAATCATTGACCTAAATCATAATACCATACTGGGAACCCAAGAGTTCTTGTGGATGAGACCATTGCAATCTGGGAAATCTTAGGACAGTATTGTTGTTTACAGTTCTGAGCCTTGGGGTTTCCAAGGTAGAGGCCAAGACCCTCAGCTTCCCATTAGGATGGACTGGTAACTCACTGAATGATGCACAGGCTGCTCGTCCTCTTGCAGTATGGGCTGAATTTGTGTCAGCCTGCTGCCCTAACAGGACACGATGGAGTCCTAACTCTCAATGTGGCCGAGTGTGACTTCATTTGGAGACAGAGTCTTTAAGAAACTAATCAAGCTCACATGAGGTTATTGAAGTGTGGCTATCACCAAATATAAGAGTGACCTTGTAATAAGAGGAAATTTGGACGCAGTCACACAAAATATACCGGAGGAACACAGTGTGAATACAACGGCAGAGGTCGGCGCCACATCTCCAAGCCAGGAGCTGGCTAACTGCCAGCAGCCACCAGCAGCTGGGAGAGAGACGTTGAGCAGATTCTCTTTCCCAGCTCTCAGAAAAGACCAGCCATGCTGGTGGCGTGATCTCAGCTTTCCACCTTGGAAACATCCGGCTAATAAATTTCTGTCACTTAAGCCACAAAGCTGTGGTATTTTGTTTTGGCAGTTCTGGCTGATTAATACACCTCATATGCTGTCTCTTGATTTATGTTTTCAGAGGAGTTTATGACCTAGAAACGAAAATGGAAGGTCTCAGTCTTTGGTGCTTGATTTTGGAGTGTAAATGACAAAAGTTAGCAGTGTAACAACCGTTGGTCCTCCTGTTTCACACTGAAGGAGTGCTTCCTTTCGATGTAAGAGGGAAAGGTGCTGGGCTCAGACCCAAAGCTGTGCATTTAAATAATCAACTCAGTGAAGCTGGGCAGGTTACTTGGCATTCCAAGCCTCCGTTTCCCCACCTGTAACATGGGAGTATAAAAACACTCTCACAGAGAACTTGTGAGGATGAAATTAATTAAAGGCTGAACTAATCACATGGTCTCAGGATTTGACTTTTTCCTATCTCTTTTTTTTTTTTTGTGAGATTGAACCTTGGCCTCCATCTCCAGACTTTTTATTTTGAAACAGGGTCTTTCTAAATCGCCCATGCTGTGCTCAGACCTGCAGTCTTTCTGCTTCCGCTTTTCTAGAGTGCTGATGTCATGGCCCGCATCCCCACTCCTGGCTTGCAATTTGCCTCTCAAATAGATCCCGAATCCCTCCAGGGCAGGGCAACATTTTCTTTCTCCTCTGAATTTTGGTGCATTTGTGGGTTATGAAATAAATGCTTGCATATAAATCCATTCTTCAGTTGTATGTGTTAATGCATACACCCTCACCGATTCAGATACCAACGTCCTAACTCTCAGCACTCAGAATGTGGCTTTATTTGGGAAAAATGATTGTGAATGTAATTAAGATGAGGTCATACTGTGGAGCGGGCTGTCCCTTAAACAACGCAACTAGCGTCCACCCTTGCAAAGGGAGTTTTGGAGACAGATAGCATGTATGAGAACCCCGGGGAGGTGGAATTATGCTGCTACAAGCTGAGGATTCTTTCCTACCACCTGGACAGATCCTTCCCCAGGCCCTATGGGGAAGTATGGCCTTCCTCCTGCTGCCTAGCAAGGAGTCAAAATTTTCTGCAAAAAGTGATTGAGTCAAACTGATTCCCTAAATCTGCCCATGAGTAAACGCTGAAGCAAAGACCAGGAACTCTCTTACTCAGGATCCTGAAACAAGAAACAGACTTGCTGAAAGTGTGAGATAAACTGAGTAAGGGGTATTTTCAAGACAGAGACGTTAGTGAAGTGAACACTATCTTTTTCTCACCTAATAGCTGCTTTTAGAAGGGAAGTGGGTTGGTGCCCACTGACTGGTGAGATCTCTCTGAGAGAGAGAGAGAAAGAAAGAGGGAGGGAGGAGAGCAGAGAAGTGAATTTGGGTTCTACCAACTCCAATAACAACAACCTGGGAACTAAGTCATTAACATACGGGCCTTTGGGAGATATGTAAGTTCCAACTACGCATATGCCCAGCCCGGAGGCAGGCGTCCTGCATACTGACAGAGTTGAAAGCCAGTGGATTCGTACCTTCAGGTCGAGCATGGGTGGACTATTCTGAGATCCCCAGATGCACATAGCAGTGAACTCAATTACGTCACCCATATAGGCTCCTCCCCCTCTCTCACTTTTCCAGCTTCCTCGGTGCTGCTCCCTCAAATTAGCTCACAAATAAGCTACCTAGATTCCAGAGCCCATTTGAGGGAAGGCAAACTACTAGAATATGTGGTGACAGGTGGTACCCTTATGGCCTTACATCTAAGTCACGTTTCAAGTTCAACTTTTCTGTGGACTTTGGTAATCACTGAGTGCGTTAATAAATGCACTGGCCCCTCCCCTTCTGCTTCTTCTCCACTTGGACTCTGATGGAGATGAGGAACAAATTTGCCTGCCGTAAGATCTCTCACAGACACTAGACCCAGGAAAACCCAGTGACCACAACCAGAGAGATCGTTCCCCTAAGGAATTTCACTTCAGTGCTATGACTTCCCATGGAAGATTTATGTTATATGTTACACATGAACCCAAAGGCGTATTCAACTTCATTAAAACACCACACTGGACTTGAAATACGATGTCTTGGCATGCTAATATGTATGAAAAACGTTTTACTTCACAGTAGATGCGTGGAGGATGGAGAGTGGTGTCGCATCGTGCAAGGAAGGCACTTGTCAGTTGAGGTGCTTGGAATCCGTATGGGGCATGTGGGAGTTTGTTCCTTTATTGAAAAGAAATCCTCTTTTATAATTAATTGGAGCAAGAAGTGAACCTTTACCCCATAGTTGTCCATCCTGTGCCTCTTGCCAATTAGCATAGTTGCACCTCATGTCTTAATTTAGCACCAGTTGGGAAACTTGAAGAAAGAGGACACCATCTTTGAATATTCACGCGTTCTTCTTTCCCCAGGGCATTGAGCCTTCTGACATACTGGACTGTCTCTGTTTGGTGGAGTTTTTGGATTTCCAACTCAAATAAGGCTTCAAAGTTCTCCTTTTACCGGTGATGAAAAAGTCCCATCCTTAACATTAGACCCCTTCCTGTCCAGAAGAGTGAACTGTCACTCTTGAGATACACATTTCAGACTCAGCAGCATGGCCCTTGGGTTCTTTCCTATGTCATGAACTTGAGATCTTATCCCTGGTAAACTAATACACTTTAGAAACTCATCAAAATAGAAAAGACTTTTCAAAACTAATCCATTAGCAGAGTCTGGTTGTGAGTTAAGCCAGGTTGTCAATTTGACTGGTCTGAGTATGTCTGGACGGGTCATGGGGGCATAATCTTGGGTGCTCCACTGGTCTCCAGCCCCTTCTTCTGGACACTGTTCCCCTGCTGTGCTTCTGGGCCACCGTGAGGTAAGCAACATTTTCCGCCAAACCCTTCTTCCGTGATGTTCCTGTTTTAGAGGTAGTCATTGATGGGCTGAGTACCCCAAAACTGTGAGCCAAAATGAACCTCTTTTTTGAGTAGTAGATGTTGAGTATTGTGTCCCAGTGATGGGCATGCCTTCTAATTACACAGTTACATGGCGTGTGTTCGATAAATTTCTCTTTTGATGCTGACGAAGTTATACCCACAGGAGTCACACGAGGCAATTTTGTTTTGTTTGAATTTCCAAAACACCAATGTTCCTGTGACTTGAGGGGTTGCTCAGAGCTGGGTGAGCCCTCCATCCCTTTGAATCCTGATGGCCCTCTTGGAATCTTCTAAGATTCTATGTTTACAGTCTAGAGACACGAGGTGTATTTTGAAAAGAATCCAGAATTTCCAATGTGACATATGGACATATGGTTTGTTCGGCAGCAAAATGTACCCCTCTTTCAACAAGACCCCACCAGTCCTCAGAGCAGGAGAGACTGGCTGCCTAGAAAGGCCCCGAAAGTGCGGAAGGGAATGTGTCCCTCTTTTCCTGATCACTGATCAGTTTCTTGCTCACCGGGGCCTCTGGCAATATGTGTATTGGAGACAGTGCTTGTTTGTGTCCATTCGCTCTCTTCAGTTCTCCTCTGTCACACAGAACCTGAGCCAAAGGGGACTCGTAACTGCTGCACTTGGTCTCAAAACTGTGCTTTCTGCCAGCATCAATGGTATTTGGTGGATCTGGTTGCAAGAGTCTGCACGCCTGCTTGTTTGTTCCTGCCAGTTCCTTCTGAATATCCTTTATGCACACCGAGTCCCATACCAGAACAATGTCAACTACTTCTGAAACTCCTCTAGGAAACACCAGGTGTCTCCAACAGCTTAGGTCTCCTTGAGTCACCATGACTCAATTCCCTGCCTTCCTCCTTGCTGACTTCTGAATGTCTCCCACAAGGATTTATTTACACATTTTTTTTTTTTTTGTCAAACATTTATGGACCGTTTGGGTTTGTGGAGTCTGAGATGAATCAGATGAATGTCATGCCCTCGAGAAGTTCACAGTCCAGAGAGTAAGAAAAATATATAAACCGAGAATTAGAATCAGTATGACAAGAGCTGAAAGTGGGAAGCTTGGGAGTTGTAGGAGCTGAAGAGGGTCTCTGGTCAGACATTCAGAAAAGATTTCCTAGCATAAGGGTGATTTGGGGGACAGAGAACGTTGAAATAGGAAGATAGAGGTGAGTTCCTAGAGCATTTCATGCCTGTAAGTTGTATGGGTAGGGAGATAGACACAGTTCAGATTTGGACACCTTGGACTTCATGGAAAGAATTTGTATTATAGAAGGGCTTAGATGCTACTCTAGCCTGTGGGCACCACTAGAAAACTGCTTAGCTGAGCCAAGTCTTCCTCTCTGGTCATTCGTCTTTGGTTTGGAGGCCTGATTTGAGAATGTGACGATCTATTTTGTATTGTTCTAACAAAATACCCCAAAGTGAGTGCTTTACAAAGAAATGAGCTGATTTAGTTCACCCTTCTCATGACTGGAAAATTCAACCAGCACAGTGGCAGTATCTTGATGAGGTCCTCCTGTTTATACCATGACGTGGCGGAGAAAAAGAACCGGCCATGTGCAGAAGAGGCCACACAGCAATGGGGAAAGCAAGGGAGTGGGCGGATGCAACCCTGCTGCAGAGACCAGCACTGATCCATTCATGAAGGTGGAGCTGTCACAGACTAGCATTCAGTAGACCCAGTCTCTTACGGGCTCCACCAGCTCATGGTACCATATGGGACACCAAGCTTCCAGTGCCTGAAAATTTGGGTGAACAAACCTTATTAAAACCACTACAGAGGGGGTTAGACTGGATTTGGGCCAGAAGGTCAAGTGACATTGGGAATATAAGCCAAAGTACAAGCTTCAGCAGATGAAGGAGAAAAGGCATTGAGAGAAGGACTTCACTGAGAACTTTGTGATTGCTCAGACCAATGGAGGCTCAGAGCTCAGCTGGATCTAGGTGGGAAGCAAGGACACCAGCAGAACCTTCAGTTCTCAACTTGTGTTTGTGAGCAAGCCTTTTTTAGAAAGCTGCAGGTAGCCACAATGACTACTGCACCGAGTTCTTTCAGACAACTTTTGCATTGGAAGACCCTCCTCTTCCATTTCCCCCGCTTCTTCTTTCTGCTTATGATGTCATGAGTAAAGCTCATACTTAGTCCCCTTCTTGGGGGAGTCTGCTCCCCCACTTCCTTAGGCCAGTCTCAATGCATCTCCTAACAGCCACCCATGTAAGCGTGTCCTTTCTCTCAGACTCCACAGCTCACCTCCCACGCAAATATTGACTCTCGGCATGATTAATATTGCTATTTATATTAACAATTAATTTGTTCACCAAAAAATGATTAGCATAAGAAGTCTGAATATTATTAGGGGCCTCATTAATTTCTCCAAGTTTATTTAAATGACAGCAGGATGTCAAGTCAATAATGGCAACTAATTAATAAACCATTTAATACCTCAAGACACACTGACGTGGTGACACCAAAGCTGTAGGGTAGAGTGTGGGTGGTTTCTGATGGGCGGGGCAGATACCTCTCCACTCTTAAATGGAGGGGACTGAAAGTGTCATCCCGAGTCTGTTGTGCCAGGTAGGTGGCTTTACTGAGTTCGGTAAACAGTGGGCTGCAGCCAGTTTGGAATTTAAAGAGATGCCTGAGGGCCATCAGTATCTAGGACCCCAGTTCAAGACAAGAACAATTACTCCATCTGAGGCAGCAACATCGACTAAGGGGTTTAGAAGATAACCACGAAGTTAATCTGTCGATTTCCTATGCTGTTAACAATTGAGGCCTGCTTGGAGGGTTGGTTCGCTAGGACTTGACCCGGAAGGAGTGGATCACTGGCACGGATAGGACCTACACAGGTGCATGCTGTCTCCGCCCTTTCCCACTCATTCTGCTTCCTGTCTGCCAGAGAATGAACAGCTTCTGTCCGGCTATGTCTCTGCCGTGTGCATCCACCAATGCTGACTGCCCACGAATGGACTGAGACCTTCTGAGCTCTGAGCTAAAATAAACCTTTTCTCCCTGAAGTTGTGCATGTTGAGTACTGTGTCTCACCAATGAGAAAGGACCTAACACAGCGATAAAGAATGAAGACTTTGGAATGGCCTCTACCTGGATTTGACATAAACCACACCTTCTAGAGGTGGTATGAACTGGACATGGGATGCTGTGTTGAAAGTGCGTGGTGGCTGGCAAGAAGGAATTGATTGGAAACTTCCTTCCTTCATCTTTTCTGTAGCCCACTTCTGCACGGAGACCAAGAGTGTGGATCACATGCACCTTTGGTCATGACCATTGTGATTGCCCTAGAACAACCCGACATGATGTTTCTTGCGTCGTTTCCCAACAAATTGCTAAGAGGCCAGCCATTAGAGTGCAGCATGGAGTTATCCAGCTGGACCCTGGCCTGGCGGATGTGCTTGACCCTGTAATAGTCGCTTAAGACAAACCAGACCCACTCCAGACAGGATGAAGTCACCTTTGATCCAATCCACATACACCCCTCATTCCAACTCAAATCGTAGGCGTCCGAGTGATCTTATTACTGCACTTGTTCACCAATAAGCACCCCAGTAAGAGGCACTCGTGTAATCCTGGGTTTATTTGCCTTGTCCTTTGGTCTCACGGCCCCTTGCTCCAAACACCAAGCAGTCCTTGGCTGACTTTGCTCAGCAGGGACACGGCCATTTGAGTCCCTCGGAGGCACCCGAGTCTTCTCTTCATGCTCCTGTGCGTGGTAGAGCTGTAGTTAAGAAGCCCTGGGAATCGGTAATCACCTTTTATTCCTTTAACCTTCTCCCCATTCCCTGCTCAGAAACAGCAGAGCGCCTCCGGAGCTAGTGCAATCAGAATGCCCACCTGAGCCCGGGCTTCCACTAGGGCGCTGTGTTCTGAGCACGCAGCCCCGAGCAGCTACAGAAGAGCAAATGCTCCGGGGGTTCCTCTCCTCTGAGAGCCCCAGGGAGGAAGCGGGCCTGGATCTGAAGGCTGCGGTACAGCCACGCTGAGGAAATGCAAACATGGCTTTCTAGTCAAGCTTACGTGTTTTATTTTGTTGTAAAGAAAAACGTTCTTTCAGATATTTTAACTGATTGCTTCAAAAGCCACTGTGGAAGATTAAACCACGATGGGGAACCCCAAGGGCTTGTTTGGGAGGGAGCAAGTGAGAGTCTAGCTCCAGTCTCCTATGGCCTTTGTTTCTGGGTCAGAACTGAGGTGGAGAGGTCTCCTTGAGTTCTTGCACCTCTATTTTAAATATGGGCAAACAGAGACCCTCAGCCATGAGGTTTATTGGCATCTGAGGCTGGTAGCAGGAGCACGTGTGGGATCCAGAGGGCACCTTGAGTATCTTCTGTCTTCGATCTTTGGGGCCCTATTGGTACACATGCCCTCCCTTTGCTGCAGAGTAAACTGAGAATTGGGAGAGTGACCTGCTCACTTTGGGGATGCTGATGACCTATTAAGGTAGGAGCCCGGGCCGTGTTTGCTGATTGGGTAAAGCAGTTATGATCCCAGATGTCCCAAGGTCTGGATGTGGGCATCTCACAGGATCTCAAAGTTGACTCCGATAGAAAGGAAAGCAAGTGCCCCAGTAATGTGTGCGGGTGCAGAGGATGGGGGGAGTCGTTGCTAGGCAACTCTGTACGGCAGTCCTGTGCGGGACCCTGAACTGCAGCCGGGCTCTCCCTCATAGAAGTCTTTTGGGGAAAGCGGAGTTATCCCTGTTTTAAACGAGAAAAAAGCAAAACTCTGCGGGTTCCCCTACTGGCTGGAAGTTATATAAGGCGCAGAAAAACAGAAGCAGGACTTCCTCTCCAAATCCCACATTCCGTTAGACATGCAGGCGTTCCCCGACTTACGGTGCGTGCACCCAACAGACCCACTTTTGTAAGTTGCAATGAGCGTCGTATTCCCAGGCCACAGAGCTTCCTACCTTACAAATCATCTGAACTGATGTGTGTGCCTTCCGCTGCCCCACGCAGGCCCATCCTTGTACACAGGCACATCCCTGCTGAGGTCGCCTTGGGCCTAGGCAGACCTTGCAGGGGACGGAGGGAGTGGGAGGGGGTTCTCTTGTGTTTGGTGCTGATGGACAGCTGCAGCTGCCTGGATCCTAGGAGAATATTGTACTGCGTATTCCCAGCTGGGAAGAAAATTGAAGGTCAAAATTTAATCTACTGTTTCCACTGGATGATTAGAACTTTAAAACCATCATCGAGTTGAAAAATTCTTAGGTTGAACCACTGTAAGTTGTGGACTGCTTGCAGTGAGGAAATAGAATGGGACGCTGGGGACGGGTGGAGGGAGCTCAGTGTGGAGAGAACAAAACCAGAGTCTTAGCAGGACATTTGTGGGAGCCCATAGTGGCCAAACGCCAAGGCCCCTGGCGGGCATCCAAGATCCTTTCCAGGGCCTGTGGGGCTTTTCTTTTCTACCTACATATCCACGAAGTGCTGGGCTTTCTCTATATAATTTAACCCAAAGAATATTTTGCAGCAGATTGAATGAAGAATCAGAGCTGGGAAGCCAGCTGTCTTCCATTAAGCCAGACATTAGAGATTTGCAAAGAGGGAAAACAATGATGCTCTTCTCACTAAGTTTTTGTTTGGAAAACATAGCTGGGTTTTAGAAAATACATGATTTATGTTACTATGTAATGGACTCATTGCTACTGGGTTAATAAGTGTCTTCGAATGTCTAGTTTTTAGGGCTGGGTGTAGCTCAGTGGCAGAGCCCTTCTCCAGCTTCGGGGTCAGTCCCTTGTGGCTTCTGTGCTGCACGTGAACTCTAGTGGTGAGCTTGGTGGCAGGCGTCCTCCTCCTATTCTTCTGTTTCCTCCTTCTGGAAACACCTCTAGGTTCGGGTTCTTTGACAGGATGGAGAAAAATACTCTGAACAAGGATTCCATGGATTGGTGGCAGCTCCGTCTCCTGCTTCCAGGTTCTGACCTACCTTCCCTCGACATGACACCCGGTGCCCCCTGCTGGAGTTTTAGTGACCAAAAGGCCTGAAAAGTGCCTTGGGGTGACCAAAGGGATAGAGTCTTCCAAGGAAGGAAGCAGCAAGCAATTCTTTTGCAGATCCTTGGAGGAGAGAAACTTTGGACTCGACCCCAGAAAGACTGAGGTCAATGCTTTGGATGTTTCCCTCAATAAATCTGAAGAAATGGAAAGACATCCTGATCATTACACATCTGTGATGAGGAAGCAAATGAATTTCACAAAGATCCCAGGAGAATGGCTCCTTCCCCAGTGGGCTCCAGCCATTCCCTGTCCTACTGCCTTGTCTGCCCAGCTAGGGTGTGAGCACCATAGCTGCTTTTCACTGGAAGGTATGAAGGGAAGTCTTGGGTTACAGGAGGGCAGAAGAAAGAGAAGATTAAGTCCTTAATTCTCCTGTCTCAGTCACTGTCCTGGTCACAGGATACAATACCTGCCCTTGACAGCTTAAAGGAGGAGAGGTTTATTTTAGCTCGGTTTCAAAGGCTTCAGTCCATGCATGGCCCACCAGATTTAAGGCAGAAACAGCAACGGTAGAAAGGTCTGGCCTGGGGACATAATGCACATGGCAGGGGAGTGGTGGAGGAGGAAGGCAGCCATACCCTTCCGGGTCATACCCTCAGAGGCCCACCCCTTAGCCAGGCTCCGCTTCCTGACACTACAGGAAATCTTCAAAGGACCAGTCCACGGATGAGAATAGCACACTCATGATCCAATCACCTTGCAAACACACGAGAGCTTTGGGGGACATTTTAGATTTTAACCGTCATGTCTCCCTTCCTTGGCCTTTCCCTGGATGGGTTTCTACTTGTCCTTTAGCATCTGCAAAGAGCCCACTTAATCAGCAGTAAATTTGCCCTCACCAGTCTGAACTGACTTTCCTTCTGCCTATGGCAATTTTGCCTGCTGGGCTCTCCTTGCTGAAGCCCAGGTAGAATCCGGAGTGAGTCATAGCAGTTTAATTGGGCCCCAAATGTGATTAACCAAGGCTCGCTCGCATATGTTGTGCTGGTGTTTAGCATGCCACAAATTCTAGCCTTACCCCGTGGGTCCTAAAAACCATTCTGCCTTTAATGTTCCTCGCCTAGTTTACTCAAGTCGGAATCTAAATCAAATGGTAACATCTATATTGGGGATAACTTTATAGTTTATCTTAATATAATGGCTAATAAATGTCATGTTTTAAAAGGGCTTTTTAAAAACAATGGTTTTAACAATGTTATGTACTTTTAAGGGAATCTGGTAAGCAATTGCCTGAATCTGGTGCACTGTAGTTTTAGGCATGATAACAGCAGAGCAACAAGAACAAGAAAGATAAGGTCAAAGGTATTGAACCAGAGCCAAAATGGATACCGGGATATTCGCAGAAAGAAATACAGAGCCCCCCGTTCGTTCTCCTCCCCTCAGCTCCCCGCATTACTCATTGGCAACAGGATTCATTTGCTTACCAGCCCTCTCAAGGCTGGAGCAGAGGAGAAGGAAGGCTCCGGAAAACTTCGTCAAAATCAAATGTTTTGTGTACCTCTTTAGATAAAATATTTTGCTCTTTCCACCTTGGTCATGTGACAGGAAGGGAAGCTGGCTTAGGGGAAACAACATGAGAAGGCATTGTAGTCTGTTGCCATAACAAAATACCCGAGACTGAGTAATTGATAAACGATTGAGGTTAACGTGGTTCTGGAGGCTGGGAAGATGATACTGGCATCTAATGAGGTCTTGATAGTTGCTTGATAGCATAGGAGGGTAGTAGATCATGGAGAGACAGGGCAAGCTTGCTAGCTTGGCCTTCATCCTATTCTTAGGAAGCCACTAATGCCATCATGGAAGCTCCACCCTGATTACTTCACCTAGTCCTAATCACCTCCCAAAGATCTCATATTTAAATGAACACATGAGTTTGAAGATTAGGTTTCCAGCATAGGAACTTGTGGAAGACACACTCAAACCATCGTAGAAAGGAGTTACTAACCTTAGTTGCCTATTCTACCTGTACCTCTGACATGACCTGTGGCTTTAGGTGACCTCCTGGGGCTTCTTGTTCATCTGTGAAAGGAGGTATTTGGACACAGTTGTCTCAATAATGATTTATAGCTCTGCAGTTTTATTTGCTCAGCAGTCCATGTGCAGCCTGTTATTGCTGGGCCTCCACTGCCTGTCCTTAGGACAAATCCTGCTGAATTAGGCTAGGGAGAATTTCACCAGGACACTCTTGGTACCTGATCATCCTCAACATTTGATAAAGTTCCTCACCTCCTACCTTTGATATGTAAGTCATCGGCCTGACTTTGGAAAAAAATCTTTTTATTACTTTCTTGTAATAATTTTCCACCCACTGACTCTGCCATTTTGATTCCTACTTGTTCTTTTTTTTTTCTTTTTTGTATTTGGAGTTGGAATTGATATTGTTTCCTATTTCAGGGGTCTTGAAGTCTTCCTTACCATTTAACAAGTGAGACCTCTTGCTCTCTCTCTCTCTCTTTCTCCCCCATCTCCTTCTCTATCTATTCAGTTAATACGTTTGTAAATTAGACAGTAGCCAGCGTGGACTCCTGGACCACTCACCCAGAGCTCCATGTTTACACCCTTGAAATCTTTTCTCTTCACTCCTGAGTGATTGGTCAGGAATCCATTGGTGAGTCCAGTTCCACTGCTTTGGACAGACATCTATTGAAGTATAGTTAGAGAATATTTTGATTCTAAAGACTCTGGGTATACTAGAAGCAGGCTTAGAATGTCAAGGACACAGGAGGCCAGGGTAGAGCCCCCTGGATCTTTTATTTATAAGCTTCCATTCGTTAAGAACACAGAAGGTTCAGTCGCCTGAAACTTCCTTTTCAGACTCCTGCTAACCATATTCTCTACAACTGCGGCGCTAAATCCTCTATTTTTGGCAAGCACTTACAAAGGATAAAGTCTTCAATGGGGTCTTTGAGAAACTTAAGACGTCCCCCAAACTGGCTTTTCTTAGGTCTCTTTCTCTTACATACTTTTGTCCCTTCCTGTGCCTTTCACTGCTTCAGTACTCCCTTCAATCATCCTGAGACCTGTGTCGTGTTTCCACCTCAGCCCTCCACCCTCTGCTCCTCTTTCCAGCCTATACTCTAGATTCCTGCAGCCACAGAACTTTGTATCTTCATCCCATCGAGGTTTCACCAAACCCTGACCACAACTATCCCCTTGAGATATGGTGGTCTCCACTGGGGTCTCTCAAAGGACTTAGGAGTCCCCCAAACCACTATGAGTCAGTACAAGTGAAAATCCCTGGAGCCTTCTCTGCAAATATTGGCCAAAGGGTTTAACCCTCTCAGAGAAGCTTCTCTCTTTTCGTCTGACAGAAATTTGGGTAATATAGAAAGTAGGGCAAAGACGAGAACTACCTATTTTTGTATAAACCAGTGAGGATTGTGTTGCTGTGCTCATCCAGCTCCTGGCTAAAATTTGATAATGAGAGCTAAGGGTCTCCATTTGTACCTGTCTGTACCTACATGTGTACTTACGCTATGCTAGTGAGACATGCCCCCACAAACAGGCGCTCCGACCTCATTTTATCTGGATGACCTCTATAGAAAGATCTCATCCCCAAATATGATCACACCTGGGTTTGGTGGTGCACACTTGCTATCTCAGGTCTCCGACAAGCAGAGGTAGAAGGATTGCAAATTTGAGTCTCGCCTGGGTCACTAAGCGGCCAAGCAAGACTTTGCCTCAAAGTAGCAAATAAAAGAATAGCTGAGGATACAGCTCAGTGCAATGCCCTGGGTTCAATCTCCAGTACTGAGAAAAGTCCCATTCTGTGGTACTGGGAGCTAGGACTCTAGTGTTTTTTTTTTTTTTTTTTTTTTGGGGAGGGGGTGGGGAAGATAATGGAGGGGAGAGATTCAATTTAACCAACAGCAACATTCCAATCCTTGATATGTTTTGGTTTGGTCCTCATGTCTGCTTTCCTCTAGTTGGTCAGTGATCAGGTTCCACAGAAGTTCCCCTTTTCACCGTCGCTCCTCTCTGCTCCATGCCGGCTGGCTGTATTAACTGCCTTCTGACTCGCTTTGGATCCAGAGGTCAGCACCCGGCCTGGCTCTCTAGACAACTTCCTCAGCCCAGCCCTGCTGCCATTGCTTGGATCCAAAATGACGCCCAAGGGCTCATGTGTTAAAGGCTTGCTCTTCACTGCAACAGTAACCGGAAGTTGAGGCTGTTGGGAAGTGATTGAATCATGAGAGTTAAGACCCCAACTATAAGTTCACTCATTGATGGGTTCAGAACTTGATGGGCTATTGGGAGGTGATGGAAACATTAAAAAAAAATGACCCAGTTGAAGGGGATAGGCTTTAAGGGGCATTCTCTTTGGGGTTACCTCTTATTCTAGGCTTCTACCCTCTACATTCTCTCTCTCTCTCTCTCTCTCTCTCTCTCTCTCTCTCTCTCTCTCTTTCCTACCCATTTCAGGTGAGCCACTTTGTTCCACAACATGGTCCCTGATGCGATGAATTTTCCTCACCGTATCTCCAGAAACAGTGAAGTCAATTGACCATAGACTGAAATCTCTGTAACCCAACCAAAATAAATCCTTTATACTTTAAGTTGACTTTCTTGGGTATTTTGTCACAGCAAGAAAAGCTGACTAATATACCTGTTATCCCCGTGGTGGGGGCTAGCTTCTTATCTGGGGCCTGATGAGAGTCACTAGGCAAATTTTCCTAACAGCTTGTTCTCACACATAGGATTTTGTGAATCTCACACAGGCTTCCAACCTCAATGTCATCCATGCATGTAATTTGCTCTTCCCTGGAGCTGAGGGCACATGTCACTTCTGTTCTCCCTGGAGTGAAATGTTGGACAGTCCCTGCAGTGTTGGGCGAGGTACACTCTATTGAGCACAGGGGGAAATAGACATTCCACAGAGTTCAGCCAGTTCCAGGAATAACCACAAGTGAGGACAATATAAAAGAGGTGAGCATTTTTTATTAGTCATGCAACGCTGAGGGTAGGAGAATAGGGCCTGGCCAAAGAAAAAAAAATCTTTGGAAAATTTTTCCCCCTAAAACTCAATTTTTGAAAAAAAAATCTGTATATACTGTTACAGTTTAAATCTCAACTGCTCTCTAAAATTTCATATGATGGTGTTTGAAGTTCTCATGTGTTTGGGAACGAATTTATTCACGGATGATTTCCTTGCTATTAGGAGGTGGGCCTGGTTGGAGGTCCGTTATGAGGGGGTGCGGCATGGGTGGGTCCTCCCTTCTCTCTGCTTTGCCACGCCCTCTCGCTATCGTCCTTTCTGCCCTGACTCCAGTGGATCCTACACCGACTTTTGAAACTGTGAGCTAATATCAACCTCTGCTCCTTTAAGTTGTGGGTGTCCAGTTTTGTAGCTAGTCACAAGAAGGAGAATAAGACTTTTTGTCTTTTGAATTATGCTCCTCGAATCTCCATTATTGAGAAATGTACGTGAAACTCTTACTCTATGAAAGATAAAGGCCCACTGCAACCAGGAATTCATCATCATGCTGTTGGTTTCTATTTTTAAAGGCTGAGAAGAATTGCTTGTGGGGGCAGGTGGGAACTGTGGGGGGTGGAGTTGGGGCCAAGAAGAAGGACTCTGGGGCTTTTCCAAAGCCAGTCTCTATTTTAAGAATTGAACAAAACACTCACCAAATATCACGTATCATCCGGCTGATTCTACACAGCAGCCTCAGTGAGTCAGACCTGTTCTAGCCTCTCTGCTAAATGCCATCTCTGTAGAGGTAATGGGCTTGCAAATGCATTTTTCTGTCCAGTCTAGACACCCTGTCCGAGTCACATTCCTCATTTTTGGGACACAAAGCCTGGCACCCACAACTTAATGAAGGAGAAGTTTATTTTGGCTCAGAGGACTTAGCTGAAGGATTCAGTCTATGGCCAGCTGGTTTCAAGGCATAACGGGGGTGCAGAGTAGACTGGTGGAGGACAGCTGCTCATCACATGGCAGTCAGGAAGCAGAGAGGAGGGAGACATGGGACAAGAATACACCCTTCCAAGTCATGCCACCCCTCAAGGCCGGGGACTCATCCTTTCTGACCAGGCCCCACTCTGAAAGTGAGATTTTGGAAGATATTTTAACTTTAATCCATAATACAACTTTAATGACTTTTTTTAAAGTAAGGGACATCAGAGAACTTGGTTAGGTATCTCTTTGTGCATCACATCAGTGGATCAAAAGATGTCACATTTTCATCACATCAAGCTTAGGTACAGACATAGGACCTAAATGTAGAATTTGGAAGCCAAGTCAGCAAAGACACCAAGGAAGAGGGCAGCAGCGATGAGGACAAGAGGAAGATGAGCCCCGACTTGGGAGAGATCAAGTCGAACGATTTGCTCACTTGGTGCTGGCTTCCTGGTGGAAGGCCAGAGATAAGAGGCCTTGTCACCCATCTGCTTCTATTGTGAGGTCCCTCTGTGGCACCCAATTGTGGAGGAAACAAGTGTCCGCCATTTTGTTCATATCTCCTTTCATCAGAGCAGAAACAAAATGATGGGATGTTTTCTGCAAGACAAAGGGACACATAAAAATCAAGAACTTCATCACCTCACATCGTTACAGAAGCATTTCCTCCTGACAAGGACAATCTAAGCTCAGCGGCATTCCTCCCGAAGGCCAAGAATAATGACAAAGTTCCTAAACATCTCGACTTGACTTCACTGGTCCTTTCTTTGTCTCTCACTTTATTTTATCATCTGCACTTGGTGGGACCTCAGTGTCTATTTTTGATTAAACCCTCCAAGGATCCCTTCAACTTTGGGAGTTTAGTTTAAAATTTGGCACCTGTGTTAGTTAGCTTTCTATTGCTGTAACGAATTCCTGAGGTAAGTCAACTTTTAAGGAAGAAAGTTTGATTTTGGTTCGTGATTTCAGAGGTTGTAGTCCATGACCAGTTGTCCTATGGCTTTGGGCTTGTGGTGGCCCAGGACATCATGGTGGGAGCTTATGGAACAGGAGGGTGGTGCTCATCCTAAGACAGTCAGGAAACGGAGATAGAGAGAGGGAAGAGCTGGGATCTCAATATTCCATTCAAGGGCACGCCCTCCATGACCTAACTTCCTCTCACTAGGACACACCTCCTAAAGTATCCTTCCAACAGCACGATAGGCTGGGACCAAGTCTTTGGGCAACAGTTCAGATCCAAACTATAGCAGCATTCATCTTGGCTAGGCTTTTATCTCTACTGGTTTGTAGCTTTTAACAACTTTCAGGACCACATTGCCAGCAGCCTCAAGGCCTTCGTGTGTACAGCCCCACCAGCAGCCTCCAACCCAGCCCACCCATCCCAGTCTGGCTTGTCTGCCTTGGAAAAGATAATCATGCTGATGCCAGCAGGGAGGAGAGATGGAAAGAACCCAAGTTTTTAATTCCATTATGAAGCTACCGGTCACACCTTCAGATTTATTTTTGAGTGTGATGATAAATTTCCTTATTTATTAAGGCAGCTGAAACTGGGGCCATCTATTATGTATGTGCTGCCAAAGCCATCATGCCTGACTCACAGAAAGGAGGAGTAAGTAGTGTAGATACCTACGTGGGGGTTCACTGGCTCTTACGTCTACACTGGGCCCTTCCTACAGTGAGCACATCCTGTAGTGGGCTGCCCTTGGGTCTCATTGGGAAGACAGAAAATCAGATGAGAAGAAGCTCACGGAGATTAGGCTTACAGTTTCTCCTTTTGGAAGGTTGCCAGTAAGTTACCAACTTACCAGTAAGTTGCCAGTAGGTTAATAGTCCAGGACAAGCTGCATTGAAAACACACTTCCTACCAGGGAAATCAAGAGAAGGGAATAGGAAGTGAAGGAAACCTGCACCACCCCTTTGCCACAATTACATCACCCTCTAATTACTTTTAAGATCTTTGTGTCAGCACATATTCTTTGTTCTAACAATACACTGGCGATTAGGGCATTTTAAAAGAATAGAAGTGTGTTTAGCTCAGTGTTCTAGAGCCACAATTAGTAAAAGCACCCTTTTGTTGCAGCACCTTAACCTAGTGGATGTCATCACATGGTGAGACAGAGTAAGATGCCGGTTTAGGTCTTCCTTTCTTTTCTAATAAAACCACTAATACCATCACAGGGCCCTACCCTCCTGTGACCTTTGGAGAGGTTGTTTCAACTTGAGGCAATCAAGAACTACGCCTGGTTTAGGGTTTGGGAACCATGCCTGGATTAGGCAGTTAGGAACCAGCCTGGATTCAAGTGTGAACAATTTGTGGGCCATGAAATGAGGGAAGAACACCCACTTGGATATGAGAAACCCAGCTGGGAACTTGGACTGTAGAAAAGGAAGGAAGAAGAAAGATTGTTACAGCTTTTGCCTCTGGGGAGAAACTGGACCTGCTGAGACTTGGCTTTTTGTTTGTCATGTGGTGAGGAACTGCCTCCCCCTCTGCCTCTGCCATGTACCTCCTCTGCTGCTGGCCACCCCTGAGTGGACTGTGACCTTCTGAAATGGAGTGAAAATAAATCTTTCCTTTCCTAAATTCGTGGATGTTGGATATTGAGTCACAGCAAAGAAAAGGTAAGACATCTCATGACCTCATTTAATCTCATTTACCTTTCAAAGATTCCACCTTCAATTAACATGTAACTCCTAGCAACATCCGAATTTAGGGATGATGGTGGCAGCCCATGAATTTATAGGGGAAAACATTCAAACCACAATCACCAGTATTCCCAACGTGATCACCCAAACACATTCCGGGTACAGAATGACTCATACTTCTCTCATGTACTGTGTAACTTTATTCTCTATATCAATAACCATCATCACTTCTGTTGGCTAAAAAATAAAATGAAAAGCATTGTCATGGAATTGTGTGCCCACTAAACACCTATATTAACTCTGTAGGCTTTTTAAAAACCATTTTGAAATTGTTCTCCTAGGACTAGAAGACTGATTTCCCCCTTTATAAATATTTGAGGAAAAGGCTTCTAGACTATTTCTATGTTTACTTTGGAGCTAGACAAGTCTTTTGTCTGCTCAATTTTGTCCTTGGCCACTTTTCTGGTTTGGGTCTGAAACATCCCACAAAAGTCTCATGCATTTGGATGTAGTGGATTATCTATGTATTTCATGCACTGTGAGGTAGACCCTGGTCCAGAGGGGTGAGCGGATTACTGAGGATATGGCCAGGAAGGGTACACTCTTGTCCCAGATTCTTCCCAGGCCCCAGCCTCTCTTCATGCAGTACCTGAGCAGCTGCTCTCCTCCAGACCCATCTTGCTGACTGCTGTGATTGGACTGAGGCCTCCTGAAGCTGTGAGCTAAAAATAAACCTTCCCTCCCTGAAGTTGTGGGTATTGGATATTGTGTCCCAGTCACAAGATAATAACTAGAGAGCCACAGACCCCAGGCACTAACCTGTGCTGTTAACTCTTAGCAGTTGCCTCACCTGTCCTTTTCCAGAGAACCCTTTCCCTCTGTGTCTGGTGAGAAAGAGATTGTTCAGCTTCCCATGTCTTTGATGTCTCCAAAGATAAGCACCAAAGTGCTTCTTCTATTAGGGTTTTAAGATATCACGATGAGAAAACACACAAGGGCAACGAGCATAACTCTACGAGGTGACTTTATAGTGCTGCCCAAATCCTTACAACAGGATCCCCATGTCTGCAGTTTATAGTTCTGCAGAAGAAACATCATGAGATTACAAGGAGGGTATTGAGTTTTACTTCTGTCTTTTGAGAAATGCCAGGTAGACCTCTGCCAGGGTCCTAAACGAGACAATCAAGACTGGATAAGAGTGGCTTTGTTTTTTTTTTTTTTTAAGGGAATAAAACTTGCATCTTCACTACTTGCTGTGTTTGATAGCCCACAGTTTGCTATATCTTTGCAAGAGTTTTGGCCAATGGTATCATTCTCTTGGATACTATTTTGGGCAGGATGCTCATTCTGTGCCTATGCCATAGAGGGGGAAAAACAAAACAAACGAAAAACTGAATAGGAGAATAGAGTATTACTTTCCTGTGACTACCTTTGTTGCATAGAAACTCTTTCTGGTGCTTGTTAGATAGAAAGGAAGACGTTACTCAAGACTAGTGCAATATAGTCAAGCCTACCTCTGAATACGAAGATAAGTGAGAATTTATTGCCAAAGTACAGGGAGACAGGGCCAGTGGATGGAAAATTGCAAGGAGGAGATACGTAAGTTTGGGGGCATTCTTGCTAATCTAACCCCATGGAACCCTAGCTAAGAAGACAGCAAGGTCTCATAAATCCAGCAAAGGTGGAGGGTAAGGAGTTTGGTCCTATTTTGAGGGTGACCAGATATCAAGGATCAGGAGAATCTCACAACTTACTTAGCAGAATTCTTGCTAATATTGGGCAAGGCAGGCCCAGCTGCAGGATGAACACGTCAGCTAAGGTCAAGGCCTTGGAGAGAAGAGCTCAGAGGAGCCTAACTAAAGTTTGGCCAAAGAATATTTATCAATCCCTCTTCTTGCTCAAGGCAAGAAGGGATACTTTTCTTTCTTTTAAACTCCCTACATTCTTTTCTTTTCAGTCATCATTTGTTGATTAAGGAAAAGCTGAACCACGTGTTGGGACTTGGGTTGGGACATTTCCTGGCTAATGCAAACCATCAGGCGTTTAATGGTGGGAACATTTTCAGTAAGATCATCCGGTCATGGTAATTTCCTGGAGAAGGGTTTGGAAGACACAAGACAGTTTGTCTTCTGAGCAGCCCGTGTAGCAATAGCTCCAGCCACAGAGGTGGCCCAGACATGGTCTATTGTGGTGGGTCCTTTGAGGTATCCGTCATGTTGTCAATACTCATCTTGCAGAGCTTCTTTAGATCTTAGGGGGAGAGGCAAAGAGATTTGATGTGTAAGAAAATCCCAGTATGGATGTGGGCAGCCAGACTAGTTCTCAGCAATACCAAGTCAAGTGAGTGGGAACAAAACTAGAAATATTAATTTAGAGAGATGGAGCCACATATCGAAGGAAATCAGAAAAAGAGAATTTACTTAGGGAATACTGATAAAATATGAAAGATGGAAGGACCCATTCCAACTGAAAGGTAGATGAGGAAACTCAAAGCCACGACTCTACCAGAATCTTTACCTGTTAAAATGGACTGAAATTCTCCACTGAAATAGCAAATTTATCTCTACAGTCAGCCTTCCCCCTTGATCAAAGATAGTCAAAGTGAGAAAAACCTTGTTCACAAAATAAATTTTGTCTCCTTAGTTCTGGCCTGATTATCTACATAGGTGCAGCAAGAGTGGCAATTGACAATATAAATCTTTTAATTTGGACTTTGATGTCACTTTTCATAAAGAATCTCAGATTAGACTTGCCAAGGTTTTTTGAAGCCAGAACTGAGCCTGGACTTCACAGGAAGTACCTAGAGAGTTGGGTGTGTTTTTCCTCAAGTCTGAAAACGTCCTGTGTTTTCTGAGCCTTCCCCAAATTGACCTTCCTTTCTGACCTGTAAGGATGGGATCCTTGTGAATCATGTACCAGGCCCGTTTTCCTAAGAGGACTTTGCAAATATAGGCCCCATAAAGTTGACCTTAATTCCTTAAAATTTCCTGGTTTTATCTGATTCCATAGACATTATTATCGAGTATAAAATCCAGTCAAAGTCTTTTACTCATGGTAATCCTCCTGCCTCAGCCTCCCTCTCAAGTTCTGGGCTTACAAGTGGGTGCCACCATGCACAGTGTATGTGGTTATGGAGAATTGAACTTAGGGTCTTGTACTTAAAAGCCTGGGCTAGTTCCCCAGCACCTTCCAGTCAGAGTCTTGGTTTATGACCAATATTTCTAAGCATCCTATTCCAAGAACGTTGGACTACTATTGAACACATATAAATAATTACATTGCTACAGAAATAAAAATATCCAATAAGAGGCTGTGAATTTTGGAATGATTGGGTAGTGGGAAAAAAGATAAAAGTCTCATTACTCCTTCAGAAGCATGATCTACTAGCGTTGTGAGTTTTAGATAGCTTAATGAGAAATTAGAAAGAATTTTCTTATAGCAAAAAGGAGGACTTTAGAGAGCTGGCAATGTTGCAAACAAAAGTCATTTAAAAATCATAATCATTTTTCACCGATGCCTGCAGTTCCTTGCAGTTAATTCTTTGGCTCGATCTCAGCTCAGCGGGATTATGAACCCGTCAGTTCTCGCTTGCAAATCCTCACTCTGTGCGGTGGGGTGCGCTCCGACTTGCTTCATCCATGCCCTTGAATCCTGGAACCCAGAGCACCTGACGACGTCCTGCCCACGAGCCTCCAAAATGGCGCCTTTTGCGGAAGAGGAAGTACGCAGATGTGTAGCTGATCAAAAATGGAGAAAAATCAAGCAAAATGAAAACTATGTACAGATAACAAAAAATTTTATATGGCACCATCGCAGATTGGATGAGCGGTCACCCTAAAAACAACACGTGTAGCAAGTACATTAGGTTGTTTCTGTAACATGCAAAGATTTTTTTTTTTTAAATCTAGGCCTTTGCTAACAACTTGTCACTATTGACTAGTAATGGGCAAAGAAGTCACAGGATGCGACTTCTAGAAACTTTCTTAGATTCTGAAACATTTATCTTATTAGTATTTACCAATGTAAAAATAATACAATAATACAATAATACAATGTTAACTTGTCCATTCTTATTCGGCAAGCCTTTCATTCAATTGAACACATCAAAAACCTATTGTTTTTTTTAACATTCATTTTTCTATACGATGAAAAAAAATCTTTGAAGTTTCCCAAAGGCCCTTTGAATACCACCAAGTACATTCAAGGGCTGGGAATGGGTCCTAGCTCAGTGGTGGAGCCCTTGCCAGGCATGCATGGGGCCATGTTTGATCCCAGCACGATGGGGAGGTTGGGGAGTCAATTAGAAAGCAAGACTATTTCATTAAGGAGTTTATTGTAGAAAGTTAAAGTTGTCAAAAAAAAAGGTCAATAAGTTTGAACTTTTAACTAAATAGGATGATAGGTCACTGTGCAATAATTCTTACTTAACCAAAATCTCAATGAAAGATTTCACGACAGGATAACATAGTTCTGAAGAACCTTAATTTTTTTAGAAGTGAGAAGACTCATTTGTAGTACAGTCAATGATATAATAAAATCAACATAAAGGTGGCTTAATCAAACCTTTCATCTAGACTACTGTTAAAAACAGATCAATACTTTAAACTCTTTTTTTTTTCTTTTTTTTAAGAGATGAGATCTCTCT
The DNA here is from genome assembly GCA_004027205.1 of Ctenodactylus gundi. Lineage (NCBI taxonomy): Eukaryota > Metazoa > Chordata > Mammalia > Rodentia > Ctenodactylidae > Ctenodactylus > Ctenodactylus gundi. Next base: position 168,115 of record PVKB01000805.1, read on the forward strand.
CTGTAGTCCAGGCCAGTCTAGAACTCACTATGTAGCCGTACTGGCTTCAAGCTCACAGAAACCCTCCTGCCTGAGTCTCGCAAGTGCTGAGATTACAGGTGTGTGTCACCACGCCCAGCTAGTACGTGGTGGTGGGGGAGGGGATCGAACGCAGGGTCTCGCACTTCATGGGCAAGTGCTCTCTAATCACTGAGCTATGCCCCCAGCCCAAGACTTCATCATTTTGAAAGAGAGAAAATCAGACTCTAGTTTTTCGTTATTATTGATACTAGATACTAGAAGTCATTTAATTAAATTCTTAAAATTAAGTGCATGCAATCTTAGCTAGCCTTGACTCTGTAAGATTTCCTTTTCAAGATTTTCTGCAAACATTTCACTACTTTCTGTGTCCTCTAAAATTGCAACTTTCTGTGAAGATTTTGGGACCTGGGTTTAGGCAGATATGATAAATCTTAATTATGGAAAAGTCATTCGTAGGACTTTTACTGCACCTAGGCCAACCTAATGCATGTCAAAACTCAGAAGACACAGCGGTGTTACTAGATCAACATTAAGTTCCTCTTTATCAAGCATTCATTCAAATTATAAGGAGGTTGAAAAGAAATCGGGTTAGTTTCTATCTATCTGTGAGTTTTAGGAATATTTAATTGATACAAATGCTTGTTTAGCTCCATCCAATAATCCAATATGGAAAGAGAAAGTTGTTGTGAAGACATAATGCAACAGTTGGCCAAAGAATGACACCAAAAAATAGAAGAGGCAAGGAATATTCTCCCCTGGCACCATCCGAAAGAGAATTTCCATTCCCAGGCTGTGGCCTTGGACTGTGAGGTAATATGTGGCTGTTGGAAGCTAAGGCAGATTCCCAGCAGGGAAGGAGGGGCGTGTGCGATGAAGGGCAGAGGAGCTGGTGGGGCAGACTGAGGAGGAGTAATGGGGCAACAGCTGGAAAACCGGAAGCGATCTGTCTCAACAGGGCCAAAGGGGGTGAGTTGGGTCAAAAACAATGAGGAGCGTTTTCTCCTGAAGAGTGAAGTAAGCGAGAGAGAGAGAGAGAGAGAGAGAGAGAGAGAGAGAGAGAGAGATGAAATTTGACAGTTAAGGGATCCCTGGGGACTGGTGGAATAGTACTTCTGAGAAAAATTTGGGGAGGCCAGGATTGCCTGAGGAGGGTTCGGAGGCCCAGCCCTCTATCCTGCTAATTCTGTGGCTGAAAAGCACATTGGCAATTGGCTTGCGAGGACCCAGCAGATTTACGTCTTGCTTCTCAGCTTTCTTCTTTAATTAAGGAAATTAAAATAAAACATGTGTTGCAAAGAAAGGAAAAAAAGGTGTTTTATAGCAGCTTGGGGAATAGAACTGTTTGTTAAAGAAAGCATAATGCAAACTAGCAAAAAATAATGAAATTACTCTTAACAAAACAAAGCTCTCAACTAAGAAACAAGTGCTCAACTTCGCTTGTAATCAAGGAGAGGAAAAATAGAGATGTGCTCTTTTTCTTCTGCTGGTTTGGCAGGTTTTAAAGTACCCATGGTTTTCCTCAGGAGGATGAGACCATGACGTGGGCTGTGCTCCACAGATTGAAAGCACAAATTGTCTCAAAATGTCTAGAGGATAATTTGACAGTAGACCAAAGTAGCCTCCCCAAATGCCTAACTATTGGTCCAGTCTCCCATTTCTCAATTAGCCCTCTAAGGAGGCAACCAACACAACATGCAAAAATCTTTAAAAAGTAAGATCACGCATTTTGACATTTCTTATGAAAAAAGAGAAACGATGGGGACTCAATAGCACAGAATGGATCAAACAAGTTATAAAGTCACAAAAACAACCATTTGGGAAACATTTATAGATGCTGGATATTATGCTTTGGAGCTGGAATGACACTGAGAAGTCTCATGTATTTGGATATTGTGGATCACCTGTAGATTCCCTGTGGATTCCCTGTGGATCACCTGTGGGTTCTATGCACTGCTAAAAGGTGGGGCCTGGTCCAGAGGGGGGATGGGGCCTTTAGGCGTGTGGTGGAAAATAGGCCTGTGGTGGATTATAGATTACAGGCATGTGGTGGTTTAGGTACATGGTATTGATTGCATGTGTATGGCACATTACTGAGTTTAATATTTGGGGCTTAACCCAAAAGGGGCAGAACACTGAGGCTGGACTTGGAAGGGGCAGATTGGTGGGACATGACCTGGAAGGGTATCCACTGGTTCCACCCTTCCTCCTTGGCTTCCTATACACTGTGACATGGACTGCTTCCCACAGGTAGGTGGCTGGCATGTGCTTCTGCCACTGCCAGCCACCCATGGGTGAACTGAGACCTTCTGAAACCATGAGCTAAATAAATCTTTCCTCCCTTAGGTTGTAGATATTGGGTATTCTGTCCCGGGAACAAAAACGTAATTAAGACACCGAAGAAATTCAGAATACCCTAGCTAGGGAAAAAGAAGACATCAAAACATTTTTATTGAGGCAATAAATTAAAAATATTTTAAGTACCTGAAAGGAAACTCCGCAAAATAGCTAATAGTTCATTTTTTTAGATGTTAAAGTCTTATTCACATTTCTTGTTTGAGCTTTCAGCTTTGTTTTTCTCCAAACAAGCAAGCTGTGGTTACATAGTCAAGGTGAGTAAGCATTATGAGGGAAAGTGGTGTCTACACACGGCAGAGAATGTGTGGTTTATTGTAATTTGACCGAAGAATGAGCAAAGAGAGACTCTCCACCTCCCATTTCTTTGATGAAGAAATTCATCTAGCAGAAGAAATTAAGAGAAGTTTTGAAACTTTAGTTTGCTTGTCGTTTTTTGCAGAGCTGAGGAGGGGACCAGGATCTTGCCCCTGCCAGGTAAGTGCTCACTACCGAGCTACTCCCTCCGTCCTCTCATGAACGGATCCTTAACTGGTCTTTTTTTTTTTTTAAATTCTCTTCTTAGCCAAGAAAACGCAAGAGTGGAGAACAAGGAAATGGCAGAGGAATTACATAAATCTTTGAGTTGGTTAATATGCAATTAGGTTTGTCACATAACATATAGGCACTTGATGCTTTTCCAGATGGCCGCTTTATCTCCTGAAAGTGATTGGTAGATTATAATACCATTAATGCTGTCTTCCTTCTGTATCACTGTAATCAAGGGCAGGAGAAACTTTGAATTATGTGCTGTTCTTTGAGATGTTTATTAAAAAAAAAGACCTACCTTACTTCTTTGGTGCCCAGATGTAGACCTTCATAAACTTTGCTGTGATTTGAGAGACAAAGACGTTGGGTCCCATTAAAGAAAGATTCTTTTCTTTCTTACCCCACGAGATAAAACAAACCCCCCTTTTTTGTAAGTTGAAATATGTGTTGTAAATATTAGCAACTGCCAAGTGACGAGTGGCCTCTCTTCTTTGAGTTAAATGGTGAAATAAAATCTTTTAAATTAAAAATGGTGAATTCTATGATAATAAGAAATAGATCTGTCAGGGTCTCCAGCATCCCTGGTTGTCGTTGGCCACCGGCGATCAGGAATTAGCGAAGTCTGGGGGAGCAGGGGCTTGAGGGGCCGTGAGTAGGACAGAATAGCACTCAGGATACTGAATCAGTGTTAACAGTTCGTTTATTGTCTGTGGGGGCCAGGCTTATAACCAGTCGGAGGGAGAAGGTCAGCCAGGGTAACAGGGCAAGGGTCATTTACTGATGGGAGGAAGTTTGGGGTCTGAGAGTCACCTAGTTTGTGTGGAGGGTCTCTCGAAACTTGATCACGTGATTTCTGGTACGGGTCTTGGGGTAGGGGAAAATTGGGGATTTGAGTAAAGTGAAACCTGAGCTGCAGGCCATCCTGGGCCTGGGATAAGACAGAGGGCTCCTCTCCTGCCAGTCTTGGGAAGAGATTATCAGGGTCTGGGCCACCTTCTACCTTTTGTTATCCCTCAGCTTAGTCAGGGTCCCACACAGATCAATCAAAAAATTTGGTTCTCTGTTTTCTATATGTTGTATTGCCATGTAATAGCTAGATATTACCTGCATGCTAATTCTCTCAGTATACCTGAAAGTACCAGTCATCCATGAGTTGAATGGCTCTGGGCACCAATCTGGTCTTTGGATGAGGATAGCAGAAACAATGTCCCTAATCTGCCCTATGCCAGATGAGTGAGCAAGGTGCTGTGAGCCCTCCTACTCACGGGCTCCCATGGGCCCGTGGCGGAACGCCTTTACCATTCCCTTACCCAGGCTGCCGGCTGCAGGTGTACAGGTTGTACCCTGCCCAAGAAAACCACCTGAGGTGTTGGTGAACTAAAAATCCAAGCCAAACGTCACCAGCCATAGGAAGAGAAGCTCCCAAAGGCATCGTAATCCACATGTCCACAGGGTTGGGTCTTCCTAGGGGAATCACTTTCCTTTAACTCATGCATAGACAACGAAAGGGTCCATCTTTCTAATTTTTAAATTTGGTAAAATTTATAACTAGTGAAATACACAACTACTACGAATGCAATTAAATGAGCTTTTGGCCCAGCCTCCCAGTTTATCTAATACTCAAGATAGTAAAATGGCACCAGTCACCTCAGCAGGCTTTTTGTGTCCTCTTTGCAGCCAAAGGGCAACCATGAGTCCAATTTTCATCACCCTGGGGCAGCTCTGTCAGCTCTGGAACGTCACCTGCTGTTGTCCCCTGGCCTCCAGTAGGTACTGCAATCTGATACTCCGGTGGACAGGTAGTATTGGCACACATCCTATGCACATCCTCCTTTGTATTTTAAATCACGTCTAGATTACTTGTAATACCTTAGGCAATGTACGTGCTGTGCGTACAGTTGTCACACCGTATTATTCAGGAATAACAACAAAGAAAAAATTCAGCGCAGTGAAGCTGCCACAAAGAGTCAAAATTCCTCCAGTCCACTTGCAAGCCTCGGATAAACAGGGAGCCCGATTCACAAAAGTCAAAGAAGCAACAAGGGGGAGAAGCGAGCAACGGAGACAATGTAGACTCCTCGATAAAACACCAGACCCCGAAGGAGCGGGTGGCTTTTGCTGCTTGGACCTCCACTGAGCTGCTTGCGAACTAACTTTTTTCTTTCTTTCTTTCTTTCTTTCTTTCTTTCTTTCTTTCTTTCTTTCTTTCTTTTCTGTATCTGTCTCTCTCTCTTTGCTTCTATGTCCTAATAAATTTTACTTCCACTTTTCTTTTCATCTGACTCTTTCTGCTTTGGTTTCAACTGACTGACAATCTGGGACCCAGGGACCAATGAGGGTGACACGGACCACCCGACTCAGGGTCCATAACAGAGGTACAGACAGTAGGTGGATGAGTGGGAGAAGAGAGGGGACAGGGTCGGCGCTTCCTGCTCCCTGCTGCTCTTCTCCCCGGCTCCTCTTCTGCGCCTGGCTTGAGCTCTTGGTCACGACACTCTATAGTCCTTGTGTTATTTCCATCCCAGGTTGAGGCCTCACCAGCCCCTGTCGGTTCCCTAATGCTGCCTCCACTGCTTTCTTCAGTCACCTCCCAATGCCGGTTGAGTTTTCCATCTTCCTTTTGCCAAGACCCCAAGATCTCAGTGGGCACAAGAACCATGGCTTAATTCTACCGTGGTTACTTTGGATTTGGGGCAAGTTAAATCACTCTGAAAACTTCATTTAGTAACTATATCCTGAGTGCCTACAATGTGCTAAGCATTGAGGACACACACACACACACACACACACACACACACACACGTACACACACACACGCACATACACACACATTCACTCTCACACACACCCTTAACCGACAGTAAGAAAAATACAGTCCTCACTAAAGCATCCCACTTGTTTGAAGGTCATGAAGGCGCTCAGCATCCCAGAGTTAATTTTTAGATCCAAGCCACGTGAATGCTGCTATCTATCTGTACAAGAAGTGCCCAGAACATGCCTGACACACATTAGTGTTCAGTGAGCACATTTGCTTTCTGTTGGTTGATTTTCTTTGCTTTAATTTTCCTCTGAAGAGTATTTCTCCATGTTTTATTCCCTTCGTCACAGAGGAGAAACAGCTGAATCTAATTCAAAAGAATTTCATTTCTTAGTTTTAACATGTAGACAAGGAGCTTGGGTTCTTAAAATTCTGAGCTTGGGCTAGCATACTAGTCTCGTAGTTCATATTGGTGAGCTTTCCTACCGCTGGAAAAAAATATTCAACAACAGCAACTTAAAGGAGAAGGGTGTATTTGGCTCATGGTTTAGCAGGGTCCAGTTCATGGCACACTCATAGCATAAAAGAAAAACAATGTAAGGCTTAACAAAAGAATGTTACTCATCTCAGTGGTTGGAAGAGCACAGGAGAAGAGCACCAATGATAAATATACACTCCAAATGCTCCCAGTGACCCACCTTCTCCAACTGGGCCCCACTTCCTGAATGCACTCAGCTGTTAGCATTGGTAGATTACTATAGCACCCCCCACGCAGTCACATTCCTAGGACTCTCTTGATCTAGCCACACTATTAAGTATAACCATCACATAGACAAAAGGACAAAATGTGCATACCTATGGCTTTATCCCGGACATGTCCTTTGCCGACATTGACATGGACCTTCTTTCAACTATCACTGGGTGGAGCTAGAAATAGGAGGCCCTGAAAGCATCAGGATGAAAGGAACTAAAAGATCATTTGTAAGTGAGGACCTGTGGCCCAGTGAGGCAGTGACACACCCATGGTTACAAGCGAGACAGTGGCCAACCTGAGAACAAAATTTGTTCCCTTTGTTTTCTGTACCAATGTGGAACTACAGCCCTGTTTTCAGAGGGTCAGACCACAAACGTGTATCTGACAGAGACCTTGCTGTCAGAATGGGAAGCCTTTCCTGGAGAGCAAGTCATGCATTCTCCAAATCCTGGTCTCCCCTAGCCTGTGCAGCTCTAGCATTTCCTTGGCTCCACAATCCAGTGGCTGGGGACCTTTTGTGATTCTATTCATTAGTTTGTGGTGGCTCTGAGCTGTAACACAATCTCCAAAGGGACCCGCCTCATCTCTGCTTTATTAAAAGGAAGCCTTCCCTTGGCATTTCTCTCAGGCACTCCTCCAGGTATGGATGAGAGGAACCAAGAGAAAGGGGAGAGGACTCTGAGCTTAAATGCCAGCAGTCCAATTAGAGGAATGTTTAACCTTTGTAAATAAAGATTCTGTGGCCTGCTTCTCAGATGGAGGGGAGGAAAATTAACTGATTTAGCAGGAAGCCCCATACTGAGCAGAGAGGACCGGTGTTTATAACATCCTTCTTGGCACAGACAACTCACTCAGCCTGCTGTTAAAAATTATTCTCTCTGGAAGGCCAATTGGCAGGGAATTCAGGAAAACATGCAGCGCCAGGAGCCACTTCCTCAGGTGCCTTCCCTGGCGAAGGGACTGTTTACCTATGCACTTGGTTCCGAGGAGACACTGGTGGTCCCGTCCAGCTGCTTGTCTTCCATTAAGAACACGAGAAATAAATTGGAGTGGGGAACAGCAAACAGTGGGGAAGCGAGAGGAAGCAGAATCGAATATGTAACAAGCCCTTGGATGGGAGAGATCTTCGTGGCTTAGGTGCAGTAAAAACATACAACACAGAGGAGGACATGGCAAAGGTTTTGCTACGGGGGTACCCATGGAAATACCTGAAAGCAAGCAACTGAAAAGTGCTTCCCAGAAATAAGGCACCACGAGGCAGCTGTTGTTGCTGGTAATTAACTCACGCATGCGCCATTTCTTGGTCTGACTGCTAGACATGCAGAGGTAAGGGCCTGGCATTCTTGGGTACCGCTTTGGTGTGGAAGATAGAACTCAACATCCTGGTATCTCATTGGCTGTTCGCTCATCCGTGGTTGTGATAGGTCAAGGCGGCGCTAGATGCATCTTCACATATGATGCTGAGAAAAGCCCTAAGATGTCATTAGACAAGTGGACAAGTGTACCAAGTGGACATTTGCAGAGCTCGGTTAGGCGGTTGTACATAAAAAGCTCCCATCTTGTTAGAAATGATTGAAGTGCAGGTTTGAATGGAGTGACTTTCTACTATGAAGCTAGCGAACTAACATTTTAAATTAACACACAAAGTCTGTACAGTTGTGGAGAAATAGTAGTATTGTGGTCTTGTAAATGAATAAAATGTCTTTGTGCGGGGTTTTGGGAATATTCGCAAACAGCCTTTAAAATGAGCTTGTTATTTGAGAGTAATTGTGCTTCTAGTGATTTATGGAAAGGAAAAAAAATAAATCAAAGGCTCCGATGGAATTTTAGGTGTCGTAATACATATATTCTTTTGGAAAGAAATCTCACTGGCCAACAGCAGGGAAGTGGACATTAAGTTAAGGGACATCTGTGTCATAGTTTACCCGGGACATCAAAAAATTTAAAGAATATTTAATGATGACAGGTACCCTGATAATATGACACAAAACAGGAGTGGAATACACAGAGTATGTGAGTAGTTTGATTCCAACTTGGTGAGAAAAAAATGCTTTATTTATTCAAAAGTACTTATCAGATGGATTCTAAGAATTCTCCCCATAATTATTTCTTATAACGATATGTTTAAAAATGTATAATAATTAGCATTCTGCCTGGGGAATTGGTTCATATCCGTATCGCTTCTTAGGCATTTTTAGTTCTCGTCTGTTCCCCTCCGTCTCTCTGTCTCCTTTTATCCCCAGACACAGTTCCCATTGCCACAAAATCTATCTCCCTGCTTCCTATCTCTCTCTTTTACTTTGCTCTTTAAATTATTTATATTTTGGGTTTCTCATATAAGAAAAACGATGCGATACCTCACAATGTAGGTCTGATTTATTTTACTTAACACATGGCTTCAAGGTGCATCCATTTTCAGATAAATGCTCAATTGATCCTTCTCCAAGGCAGAACGGTATTTCATTGTATGCATATATCAATATAAACTGAAAGGAAAATTTTGATACCAGCAAATCAAAAGGTAGAATCTAAGCAGCCTCTTTGTTTAAATCAGCCTCTGTGATACTATCTTGCTAAACAATGTTCGGAAACCCCTGTGTCTAGTATATCTTTATTTTGATATTTTATAAAACAAACTTAACCTGTGTCTTCTGCTTCTGCAATCTTGCCTGCTCCCAGCTGCTACCCGCTCCCTCACCCTGAGACACGGAAAAATTCCACGATCTGAAATGAGGCCTGCTGGAGGGAGGAGTCCTGTACCTCTATGGTCACACCTGCTTCCCATATCAGCAAAACCCTCATTTCTACTTTAAGGGTAGAAAATTTAGGATATGCCCGAAAGGTCATCCTGACTTGATTGCATACTGCTTCTGTAAGCCTGCTTCTATTTTTTTCCATTTTATTGACATGTATACTTGCAAAATTTAAGGTTTACAATGGAGTTGAGCATTTTGTGCACATATGTATCTTGTCAAGGTGACAAGGGCTTTCCCATTCTCTTTCTGTCCCTCCCCGTACCCTCCCTTCCCTCCCTCCTCCCCTACCCGACCCCCCTGTTTCACTTTGTTTTTCGTTTTAAGTTCCATAAGAGTTGTGATCTGGGACTCTCATATCAGAGAGACCATTCGATGTTTCACCTTCTGCTTCTGACTTCGCTAAGCATGGCATTCTCCCGCTTCTTGCTCATGGCCTTGTCAGTGAAGGCAGCCTGAATTGTCAGGGACAAAACAAAGCACACAGTATACTCTGATACCACCTTGCAACTCTAGATTGTAACTTCAGTTGTTACTGTTGGGCAGCCTTCAAGTAACCTATCACAACTACCTGCTACCAGGTAAGGGAGACAAAGGAACTGGAACTGTATAAAGGTAGGTACCTTTACACCCCACAAATGGGGCCCAGAACCCCTCCACAGGTCTGATTTCTGCAACAATACCACCTTTCCTCATCCACTTATCTATTGATAGGCATGGAGGCTGCTTCCCAGATTTCCTCACCGTAAGTTGTGCCGCTGTCCATACGGGTGTGCATATTCCACTCCAACATGGTATCTTCAACTCTTTCAGAAGCATACTTAAAAAGATACTAGCTGGGTCAAACAGAATTTCTATTTTTCATTTTTTGAGGCCTCTTCATGTTGAGTTGCATGGAACAACGGGTGAGGCAGGAACTCTGGTGGAAGTTGCTTTTCAGTGCCTGCAGAAAGTCCTGTTTGTGATCACGTCAGCACCCAGCATCCTGGGATGGGTCAGACAGAAGAGAAACCACAGGAGGAGAGTGTGAGACACTTGCTAGTAACACGAGAAGAGTCACCTTTGTTTAGTTATTCACACACTCATTTATTTATCTTAGTAATGAGAATTGAACCGGGACCTTTGCACTGACCTACATCCTGTCTTAGTTTGGATCTGGAGTGTCCCCCAAAAGTTTCATGTACCTACAGATGCTGTAGAGTGCTGGGAGATAGGGCTTAGCTGAAAGGGGTGAGTGCTCAGGGCTTGACCTGGAGGGTCGTGTGCTGGTTCTGCCCCTCCTTCCAAACCTGGCTCTGTTCAACCATGCTCTGAAGATCGCTGTCTCTGGAGCTCTGGCTCTGGCCCTGACCTGGCTCCAGCCCTGCCATATGATTCCACCATTCTCCAGCTGCACACCCATGAATGGAATGAGACTCTTTGTGAGCTACAAGAAATCTTTCCCCCTTTAATTTGTGCATGTTGGGTATTGAGTCATAGCAACGAGAAAGTAACTAAGACACATCCTACCCCAGTTTTGTGTTTTATTTTGAAACTGGATCTTACAAAGTAGCTAAGTTGCCCAGGATGGGCTCGAAGTTGTGACCTTCCTGCCTCAGTCTCCCATTGCTAGAATTACAGGCTGTGCTACCATGCCCGGTATGCATATATGTCTTTATTGACTATGACACCAAGACTTCAAGTGCTAGGTAATGCTCTGCTACTGAGCTCTGTCCTCAGCCCTGAGGTTCCCTTCTTAATCAGAAAAGAAAGGTAAGGAAACCTACCTTATGCATGATAATGAAGTCAGTAGGATTCATTATTTTCCAATGAGCTAATAATGTTTTATAAAAGGAAAAATAACCAGTTTTAAACAGCACCACGGGTAAGGTCAAGAAACCCCTGTGGCCCTCCCAGGTGGGATTTAAACCCGTCTGGCCACACAGGTCGTTCTGGAGGGCTGCAGGGGCACTTCAGAAACACCTGCGAACATGTAGCCCTTTAGCAGACCCTGCCTTTAATGACCTGCCAGGGACTGTGGAACATCAGCCTGTCCCCGCGCTCCCGCAGCAGCACCCCAGGCCTCCGCAGGCTCACCTCACGTCACCTCACACAGGTGGCAGCTTGTCAGAAACTGTCCCCTACCTGTGCTCAGAGGAGATGCCCAGCCTGAGTGGTCATGACACAGGCGGGCTCTCCCTGGGCCTTCGAGGGCTTTGAGGGCAGCAACCCGAGTCCCAAAGCAACAGACACTGCTCCGTGCCCCAGGCACTGAATAAATCAGGAGCAATCTCCAACTCCATAATTCTAACAGAGCCATCTCCGAAGGCTCCAGCAATTGGCTCTCTCCGTGGGCTAGTGACCAGCTGTAATTGATGAGGAAAGTGACAGGGCTTTGTCTTCCTTCACTACATTTGTCATTTGGCAGCTGGCTTACTCTTTATGTATCGCCTGTGACTCTCTCTCTCTCTGCACTGTGGAACAGATGTATCTCCTGCTCTCCCCACAGACGAAATCTATAAAGCCATCACATGTTTTTAATGCAATTCAGCTTTTTGAAAAGTGCATAATTGGAGAGTTTCAAAATAATTAGTTTATTACAGTGGGTCTCTACAAATGAACTTGCATCTCATTTATGAGCCATTAGATCCCATGTTCTGGGAGTCTGATCGCTATTAATGACATCAGCATGTAATTTAGCACACTTTATCAAAATGTGTCACAACTGAGCATCGTTAGCTCCCATCCCTTGGCTCCCGGGAACAGGGCTGGGTTTAGGTGCCCACAGTTCTTCCTGTGGACAGATCCCCAGCTTTTGTTACAGTTAGCCAAAAGGCCCACTCTATGGCCCTTCTGAATCCTCTTGGAGACTTCCCTTCCGGAATAGCAGCTGACGTTTGTTGCATTCTTATAGGAGCAGCTAGGTTAAAAAAAAAACCCCATCAACAACAAAACAAACAAAAAATCTGCTAATGTTTTCAATTTCCCCTCCAAAACTTACCTTGAAATTGAACTGGCACTTTAATAGTGTCAAAAATGGGACCTGCAAGAAGAGATCAGGTCATGAAAGCTTCTGTCCACCTCGACAGATTAGTGTCATTATCACAGGAGTTGGGTGAGTCACCAAGACAATGGATTCCTCGCAAGAGTGCGTGTGGCCTGGGCATGTCGGTGCACATCTGTAATTCCAGCACCTTGGGAGGCTGAGGCAAGAGGACTGCAAATTCAAGGCCAACCTGGGGAACCCTACCTCAATAGAAGGGTAAAAAAGATCTAGGGGTGTAGCTGTGTGGTAGCACCATGAGGCTGGGGGGTGTACTCCAGTGAAGAAAGAGGAGGAGGATGATGAGGAGAAGGTGGTGGCGGTGAAGAGGAGGAGGATGTGTGGGAGGGTACGAGTGTAGGTAGCGTACGGTGACATGGACTCTCTAAAAATAAATCAAACTGACGTCGACTAAGGACTGAAACCACAAAGGCCCGATGGCTCCTCTGTTCTTCCTACTTTCTAGTTAAACTTTGTTGGGCAAAATTTGCAGCTTGGCACACATAAACGGACAAAGCAGGCAGCGGACTTTGAATTGTCCAGCTTGGTCTCTTTTCACCACTTCACCAACTGCACCCGAATGCCGCATGAACTACTGTGCTGAGAAGTCAGTGCCAGTCCCGAGGCCCACATGGAGACGAGAGAGCCGGAAGGTCATAACAGGAGGCTCCATAGATTATTCTCTCTTACGGTGGACCCAACTTTATTCCATAGCCTCAACAACATGTGATAACTTTCCAGTTGCAACCAAGCTTGAACTCGTGTTTCCGTACTGGTTGAGAGCAAACTCCACTGAGCCAAGGATGACAAGGGGGTGGGGGAGGAGGAGGGTGGGGGCGGGAGTCTGCCCTGACTTCTTACCTGTCCCACTCCTGCCTTTTCACCATGTGACATGTGACTCAGGGTGAGGCCCTCATCAGGTCCTGAAATGGTGCTCTTGGACGTTCCAGCCTCGGGAGCGCCGAGCCAAGGAAATCTCTGTTCTTTATGTTAGCCTTGGATGTTCCGTTGTAGCACCAGGAATGCACTAAAGCCAGTGTTGACACGTGAGAATGAAGAGAGAAGAATTAAAAACAAACAAAACAGAACAGGAGAGGAGAGGCCAAAACCAGGGGTGTGGCCATCTTTCCCCAGGTACAGATCTGGTTGACTCTGGCATCCTGTAATGAAATATGCCTTCTGTGAGTGTCTGTGTGGGAGAGAAGGGGCCAGCTGAGGGCTGGCGTCTGTCTAAGCAGTGATCTTGCACGGAGAGGATGAAGGAGGAAGAAGGCATATGGACACTTCTGGAGCCAATGGTCTGCTGGGAAGGAGGGAGAGAGCTGTGATGCTTTACACAAAAGATTCTGAATGAGGACGGGGACTTGGGTGCAGGAACACAGCCAAAGGAGAGGCTGGAATGCGCTGCCGTGGCCTGGGCTGCCGGAGGGCCGTGCTCAGGAGAGGGCGAGGAAGCGCCATGAGGGGCAGAGCAGCTAAAACAGCTCCTCAGCATCCCTCAGCCCTGGGCGAGGGCCAAGGTGTCCCCAGATTGTCCGCTGAGGCATGCTGGGAGGAAACTGTGGACCAGAGCAGGACCTGTGGACTGGAGCCCAGCAGGTGGTCTGCACGTTTCCCACCATGTTGGAGATCAGAGATGGGGTGCATCGGTACGAGGCCATCTCCTTTCCTCCTTTCAGTGATGTCACCAAAGGACCACTGGGAGGTAGCAGCAGACTTGGGACCTGGCACATAGAACAAGATGGAAGGGCTGGGGACATAGTTTGGTGTTTAGAGAGCTTGCCTAGCTTGTACAAGGCACTGGACTCAATTACCAAGCACCACAAAATGGCTGGGCACGGTGGCACATCCCTGTAATCCCAGCACTCAAAGAGGCTGAGGCAGGCGGCTCACCGCTACGAAGTAGCGCAGTTCCAAGACTTGGCAGGGTCAAGCCCTGTTTCCTAGGATATCGCAGGTCTATCACCTTGAACTGCACAGAATTAAAAAGTCTAAATTTCACCAAGTGACCTATTATGGCTGCCTCACCTCCAATTAGTAGCTGTTCTTTTTATTTAAAAAAAGCAATTTATTAAACAATACCTTCTGTACAATGGGTGCCGAAAAAAGGATGAGAGTAAGAATGAGGAGAAGGACAGGAGAGGGAGAAAGAGGGAGAGAAGTAGGGAGGACAGGGAGGGGGAGAGGAGAGGAGAAAGAAGAGAGAGAGAAGGGGACGAGGGGGAGAGAGAAGGGGAAGTAGGGGCAGTGTTATAACTGCTGTGTCACTGGTTGGTGCTGGAATTTTGTATAAAGAAATCCCACCTGAGCCCCTTCTTTGGACAACCATTGTGTAAAGTGGGACTGTGCTAAGCCTTCACTTCACACAGAATGTCAGTTAAGCAACACATGACAGATGGGGTCGCTTTGGCGGAGGAGTCACATGTGTGTGAGAGCACGGGTGTGTGTGAGCGCACGCGTGTGTGAGTGTAAAGCCATTTCTTGACTTAGAGGCCAGTCGGAGCAGCTCTGTGTGCCCAGGGACACTTCGTCCTTTGCAAGCTCGCCTGTCTTGCCCTCATTCGGGCGGCGTCTAGAAAGGCGCTGCAGGGAGGAGGTGGGAAGGAGCGGCAGGGACTTGCAGGGCAGCCTGGCTCAGGGCCCAGGGCAGATCGTGTGGACCTGGGAGTCACCCAGCATCTGTCCCAGAGTTGGGATAATGCAGAGGTGGCAGATGCAGTTGTCCAAACTCCATGCTGACATCAGGTGGAGAGTCCTAGTGGCTGATGTCCAAAGCACCTGAAGTATTTATGGCCCGGCCTTCCGCGAGCCTTGCCCAAAAGGTAGACAAAAGCAACTGGAGAATGCTTCTGCCCTGGGCTTGGCTCCAGCCTGCAGAGCTCGTTGGATTGGCCAAGTAGAAAGGTCGGAGTCTCCGTAATGGCAAGCCCAGACTCGGTGCCGCCAAGATGGGTCAGGGTCTCCCTCTCCTGGGCACTCAAAAGTTTCAGCAGAGCAATGGCTGCATCCCAGGATGCTGTGTGGCTTGGCACAGCCTCATGTCCCCGCCCCCTGCCCCATGTGCTCTTTTATGAAGCCCTGGAAACAAGGCAGGGAAATTCTTCAGAAAACTCTCTGAAACAAAGGAATGTAGCCCGAGGCGGCCCTATGAGAAGTGTCGGGAAAGTTAAAACTCTCCTCATCTGGAGTTGCCAAAAAGGCTGAGAAAATGTTCCTGTGAGGCCAGGCCCGAGAAAGGAGATGGGACGGGAGAGGAACTGTGGTCCGCATCGGATTTCTGTCTCCTCCATCTAGAGGAGTAAGCATTGACCCGATAGCATGAAATTGGGGCTCTCACTTGACCCCCCAGGAAGAATAAAGGCAGATTACACGAACAGAGGAATCCTGATATGGGGACAGCAGCAGGTAAAGCTTGGAGTCCCGGGGTCAAGTCCACATTCTGTGCGATCTGGGAAGTGTCCCGGGCTGTTGTCGCCTGCACCCGACTGAGATCAGAAAGGACCTGAGCAGTTCTCCAAGTGCAGAGCCCCGACAGCAGCCTCAGGAGCGGCCTGCCAGTTTGTCACACATGAGAACTCTCAGACCAGATTAAGGACATCTGAAAAGGATGACCCAGCTAGCCCTGCGAACCTGCCCTCCAGACATCCCAACACTCCGCCCTTGTGGTTTGAGAGCTCAGGGCAGGGTCATGTGGCTGCTAGTAGGATGTTTGCGTAGATGGTGGTGGAAAACGCCCTTGCAAACTGTCAGCCCCCGGAAACTTTGCGTTTAGTGCCTGAGCTCAGATGTTCTGGGGTAGACAAATTGCATCCCCAAATCTGGACGAGGCCCACAGCCGGTGGATGCCTTCCAGAAAAGGGCACACGAGGCAGCCTCCAGTGGAGCCAGTTGGCCAGCTGCAGGGGGACGCTACCAGCAGCAGTCAGTCGGGACTGGAATAGTTCCTCCCCTCTCCCGAAGTCTTTCCCCCGGAACCTACTCCTGGCGTTTATTTAGCCCGCGTATATCAATACAACCGTCAGTGGCTGGAGCTTCTGAGTGCTGGGGCGCAACCATTCCTCCTCCAGCTCGGGCGCCCTCATTTGGAAGGTCGATTAAATTCGGCGTGGACCTTGGAGAGGCTGCACCTGCAGGTGGGCCACATCGTTTAAGGAAATTACTTAGCATCGACGTTAGGATGGATTTGACTGCGCCAGCCATCATCCCAGGCCTTTTCCCGTTGTCACATGGTGTCAGAGGAGCAATTATTTCACGTCTGGATACAAATCTGACCGGGAGGCTGGAGTTAATGTAGCGAGGGGAGCAGCATGGAAACAGGGGGGCCAGGCTGCCTTGTGAACACACAATCGCCCATTCCCGCCCTGGTTAGCGCGTTCCTCCTACGCCCTCTGTTTGATTCCAGATGAGAGATTACTATTTTGCTGAGAGGTGGCGCTGGCCCCTTTGAACTCCGAGCGATGAGACACAGAATCACGGTGCAGAGAGGAAAGAGGATCGATCGTGAGCTCTCGTCGATCCCTTGCTGGGCATCCTGCTCTCCTAAGGATGAATTTCCTTTTCAGGTAAATCCCGATTGCTTTTCCAACAGATTGGCTTTTGGCCTCCCTGGCTGAACAGTGCTCTGACATAACCCGGATGGCCTCCCCACGGTCGTGAAGAAATCATTTCGAGTGGCTGAGGTTAATTCGCTAAATGAAGCGTTGGGTTTCCTTCCGCAGAAGCAAGAAAAATGGTTTGGGTGAGATTAGAAAAGTCAAGGGGAGCTCAGAGACCATCCCCTGGGGCTCCACTCCTGTGCCTGCTCCTGGCTTGGATGTGTATGGCAAGGTTCAACAAATAAATGATAGTGGGGGGGGATCCTTCATTTCTATATTGGTTTTTATGTTTTGGAACTGCTGTGGGAAACACAGATGGGTGGGATTAGGCCCGTTTAGAAATGGGTAGATTGAGGCCCAACCAGAGAACTCAACATGACTCGCCTTGTGTTGTGTGTGGAGCTCTGCCTTCCAAGGGAGGGGCCTGGTGTCTTCTACCCTGCTGGTTGCTCAGCTCATCTGATTCCTTATGTCTGCAGCCAAGTGTTCGCAGAAGGTGTCCTGGTTTGGACAAATGCCCCTGCCCCCCAAAGTCTTAGGTGCCTGGAAAGTGATTGGGTCATGAGGGGAAGGGCTATACTCTTCAGCAGATTTGCCTGTGGTCCGTCGATGAGTTCCTGTGCTTTCACAAGGTGGGCCTGGCTGGAGGGGTGGGGGCTGCCAGGGTGTGCACCTCCCTTCTCTCTGCTGCCTGGCTGCCCGGGAGGAGCAGTTTTCTTCCATCATTGCCCCCATTGCCTTGGCACCATGCATGAGCGGAGACAGCTAAAACTGTGAGCTAAATACGCTTCTCCTTTATTTAGTGGATGAAGGTCAGGTATCATGTCTCAGTAATAAGAGAGAAGGGGCTGGGGGAAGAAGGAGATCTGGGTGTCCCTGTCCACTGGGTGGCCGGGCCGAGGTATTTCTCCTACCCCCAGGGCCTCAGGATCCCTGGTATTGTCACATTCCATAGCAACACTTTAACTCGGGAGACCCCAAGCTCCTTTGGGAGAACTACTAGCAGCAAGGCCATTGAAGTTATTTTATAGTATGGCCAGATGGGATACCAGGTCCCTGAGGACTGGGACAGTAGCTGATAGGCTGGGCATATATGCAAGGGTCCTGAGGCAGAGGGGCCTCTTGGTACAAAAAAGGAAGAAAATAAACAAAACTTGCAGATACCTTGACTTTACTCCAGGCCTGTAAGATGATACGCGCTTGCTGTTTGAGCCACTGCGTCTATAGTGCTCCTTACAGCAAAGCTAGTACAGTGGGTTCAAGTAAAAGTAGCTGCTGTAATGTGAAAGAACCTCAAGACCTTTGTGCAAAAATGAAAGAAGCCAGACACAGAAAACCTCACACTCCTCGATTCCATTTGTATGAAATACCCACAACGGGTAGCTCTGTACAGACTCAAGGTGGGCTCTTGAGCTGCGAGGGCCTGGGGGAGGGGGCGTGGCGATGGCTTCCTGGGCGGGGCTCCCTTTGAAAGTGATGACACAGTTGGTCTGTAACTAGGTGTAGGTCACAGTCCTGCACCACTGTGGATGCACTAAATGCCCCTGCCTCACAGGCATCCCAACAGTCAGTTTGTTACGTGAAATTTATTGCAAAACCAGAAGGTGATGCCTCACTGGCTGGATACACGCTGCTGTTGAGAGAGCGGTGACCAGTGGACGGCAGGTCCCATTCTGCAGGTCACCTTGATGGCGTGGGCAAAGGTGGCTCTTGAAAGGAGACAGGTAGGGTGCTATGAAGTTCCCAGCTCTGGGGACGTGGGGGAAGGGAAAGAAACTGATCTGTTTAAAGTGGCCATGTGCATTGGGTGAGGTGTTGCAGAATTAAGGGGACGGGAAGGCACACTGGGCAGCGCTGTAATTGTGCGGGCCTCACTGGAGGGCTGGCCCGCCCAACGCCCTCTGCCCCTTCTGGATGACTCGGCAGCAGACGCGTGTCCGGGTGTCCTTCGCATCCTCTGAAAATCCATCTTACCTTAGGAAAGGTCCAAGCGTATGAGTCTGAGTCTCCAAGACAGAAGCCAGGAACTCATTTCCAGGCTACCTGTCACACAGCCGCAGGGCTGTGGATCCCATGGGACAAACGTGGCTGTTGAGAATGCCTAGGATGCAGCCGTGTGAACAAGGAGGCTCCCTGCAGAATTCATTCCTGGCAAAGGGGGGCGAGGGCAACTGAGTAGAGCCCCGGATTGGGGTCCTGCACCCCACTGTGGAAGAACAGTCTGTAGCGTGTCCACATAGTTCTGGGACTTGATGGTATGGTCCAGGCTTGCTTCTGTGAGTCACAGTGATCCTTAGGCTGCCTTTACGCGGTGTGATCAAAAGCCATTTAAATATTAGTTTGTTTAAAAATATTTTTTACAATAAAAGACATGCTGCCGTTCATTCCTCTCAAAATATTTCTTCTCATTTTGAACACTCTGACCCCGTTGTCCTTGCCACTTTCTGAAACAATCCTGAAAATCCTTTTTCATGAGTGTCTTTACCTGTCCTGTAGTGGCTGCCTTGAGTTCCTGAATCAGTTCAAGCCCCTCACCTTCCACGGTCATTTTGACTTGACAGAAGATATGCTGACTGTCTTCTTTTGGGGTCACACAGTGGAGGAGGAAGAGGGCACACTGGCATGATTTCCTTTGATAGAAATTTCTGTAATATTTTGAATCAATCTCGAACTTTAAGGCAGACACCAAAAGCTACTCATACAACTTTTAATTATTTGATAAAGGATTGTTGTGTGTGTCTGTGGTACAATGTGCTACTCTGATCTGTGAGTCTGTGAGAGTGAAGGGAACCAGACACAGAAAAACCGTTCCTGCCTGGCCTTATATACGTGAGAAATCTCAAGAAATTCGTCTCATCGAAACGGAGTATAAAGGCTGTTACCTGGTGGTGGCGAAGGCTGGGGACAAGAAAGGTTTGGATCAAAGAGTGCAAAGTTTCAGAGACTGGTGAAGTGATGAATAGCTGATCACCTGGGAACACTTTTAATGAAGAAATCTTTGTTTTCATTTCTGTATCCACGACATTGACGCTGTTCATACTCAGGCCACACCTGTGTTCAAGATGGCGTCCGTCAGGCACACGGACATGGAGGTGGCAGTGGCCGAGTACTTCGGAGGATAATGAGGGTAGCCAGGGAGGAAAGGCTGTGCCCTGGAGCACAGCTGCAACACCCTGTGGGTTCAGAGTTTCGGCTTGGTACCAACCTCTCTCTCCCAGCCCACACGGGGCCACAGCTGTCTCCCCTCTGGATGCTCACCATTCTCCTCTCCTTGCTACAGTGTATCTGTCTGGGTGGGAGCCTCACCCAAACAACTTTAAGTTTCCTCCCTTACAGTACTTGAATGTGGGAAGCCCTTACCTCAACTGTAACTTGCTGGTAACACGTTTAACCTTTGGGGAGCTGCTGGCATTTGTGTTCCAACCTTGCGTAACTATCTGGGGAGCAGGCAGCATGGCTGAAGTCAAAATGCAGAGGCAGGAGAGAGGGGAGCCCAGTCTCTGCTTCTAGAAGATCCCAAGGCCCGTTGAGCTGGTATCGCGGGCCTCTGGGGAAGAAGGGCACTTGGGGCAAGCTGCAGGGTGTCGGTGGGCCAAGACAGTGGCAGCCCTCCAGCGGTCTCCAGGAAATGTGCACACGGCTTTCTGAGATGCAAGGACTAACCTGTCAGGCTTTGGCCTTCGGCCTGGTGCTACTCCCAGCATTCCTGGACTCTGCAGCCATGCCCGACAGTCTGCGCCCTTGCCTGGCCCCTGTGAGTAACTCACAGGCTGTCTTGCTGGCGGCACTCAGTCTCTTCACATCAGTCAGCCTCAGCTCCCTGTACAAAGGGATAGAAGCATCTTCTCAACAACCCCCCCAAGACTGTGGCTGAAAAGCCAAGATATATAGCAGGTTGGGCAGAGCGCCTTGTGCTTGGAAGGTACCTGAAGGCTTGATAAATGTCAGCAGGGCGCTGGGCTGCCACACAGAGATTAGGGGAATGCAAGGAGCGAGAGGCAAGACGGGACGGGAGAGAAGAAATTGCTGTTCTCCGGGCAGAGGCCTTCCCGTCCACTTGCCGGCCCGGGCCTTGACCCCTCGTCAAGGCCTTGGCCAGCGCTCGGAGCTGCTTCCTGTGGGCCTCGACTGCTTTTCCCAGTTACTCCATCTTGCTCTTTCGTCTGAATGTTTGCGTCACCGTTTCTTCATTTCCCTGCTTCGTGGCAACTGGACTCTTGGTTAGCCGTGCCAGGGGGTCTGGCAGTCCCCAAACTGTGTCCCTGCTGAGGGCACCATGGCCCAGTGCAAGAGTGCGGGGGCTTGGGGAGTCGAACCCAGGGGGATAGATCCTGCCACTCTTCCTCTGAGCTCTGAGGACTTTGGAAGGACTTTCTTGTCCGAGCCGAGCTTCCGGTTTCTCATCCGTGATATGTGGATAAGAATACCCACCTCTCCTTACATCACATGGGCTAAATGAAACCCTGTAAGCCTCCACCACGCCTCGTGCTTGCCGGCAGTGGGTCACCTGTTGATTGGTCACTCCCTCTTGCCTTAATTTCCTTGTCCGGTAGCCAAGACGCTCTTACGTGGTCTGCAGTCTCGTGAGATGACTTTCAGGAGGCGCAGCAGGCAGAGTGCCCGGAAGGATACTGGGAGTCCTCTCCCAGGCTGAGATGTCACTTCTCTCCTTTCTCCGTGAAGTGGGGACCCTCCAGCTGTTCAGCCGCTTCTCCTGTCCCGGTAGTTTGCTGGGTCCTTTTGGCCATAGACCGTGATGTGTGTTTCTACCATCCTTCCTCCTGTCCCCAAGAATATTACTGAAAACCCATTGACTCTGCTGAAGCTCAGATGAGTTTATGGTTTGGATCTAGAACGTCTCCCAAGAGCCTCTTATATTTGGAAGGTGATTACATCACGGGAAACAGTTGGATCAGGTGGATTAAACCACTGGTGATTTCTTGTGCTGTTAGGAGGCTGGGCCTGTCTGGAGGGTTGGGTCACTGTGTATGTGACCTGGAAGTGCATGTAATATTATCTCTGTTTCTCACTCTTTGCTCCCTGTCTGGCCTTGCCATGAACAGCTTCCAACATGCCTTCCCACCATTGTTGGCCAACTATGCTTGGACTGAGACCTCTGAACTGTGAGTTAAAATAAACCTTTCCATCCTTAAGTTGTGGGTTTTGGGTAATATGTCCCAGTGATGAGAAAGCAACTGAAATGTATTTCCTCAGGAAAGCAGCAGAAACCTGTCATAGGGGAGGCACTCAGGGTGATTTAAGGACTCAGTGTGGGAGAAATCATGCTAGGGGAGATGTGGCAGGTCTCCTGTGGAGGCAGTCAATATTTAATGTACCCTGGACGCCCTTCTAGTGCCACTAAATATTTTAACTTTGCTACTAGATGAACAGGACATGTCAGCAAAGGAATGAAATAATTGTTCCAAGGAGTATTTGCTTTTGGGCCCAGCTCAGCTCTAAGGAAGGCAGAAGTAGTGTTTCCGAAGGTGGCTATTCCCCGGATACAGCTCATGCGTCAAGGTGACACTTGTCACTGGATTCATCAGGTAATGTAGCTTCTGCATGCGCTTTCCAATTAAACCGATGGAATATTCACCAAAGTGGCTGATTCCCTCCTGGCATAGCACAGGATGATAATGAGTTACTACTAATACAGCCATGAAACCATTGTTTGGATAAGTAAAATGAAGCTAATATGCAGATAAAATAAAACTTTAGAAGGAGATACTCTTCAAGCAAAATAGCTAATGGAGTTAGACATGTTACTGAGTGGGGAAGTTTGGCAACTGATTGGGATAGATCATTTTAATTGGTCTTGTTGAATTGAAATCACTGTTGAACATTGTACAGCGTGTCAGAGGCATTTCTTATTGGGATGGTTTCCAGCATGCATCTCGGGTCCTTTCCCCTTGGGGCTGGGTGGTCCAGGAAGGGGCAGGTCATTTTTGCAAGGGCACCTACTCTGCTCTGAAATTCCAGAGAGCAGTGGCTGATCTTTTTCTGATTTAGACCTTATGCAGTCTGGGGAGAGAAGCCACCTGTGGGGGCCACAGGTCCTTCAGATTTCCGTGCAAGAGGCGTGGGGTTCATGGTAACAGTGGCTGGGAAGGGCCTGCTTGTTTCCTTCCCACCCACCCTGGTCTCTGAAAGCCATGGAAGCCTAAGTTCTTCAGGTTGTCACCTCCTGGGATTTTAGGTCAATCGGTCCACAGTGCCCAGGCACATGTGGCCAAATACATCTTTCTTTCCTTCTTTTTTTCTTTCTTTCTTTCTTTCTTTCTTTCTTTCTTTCTTTCTTTCTTTCTTCCTTCCTTCCTTCCTTCTTTCCTTCCTTCCTTCCTTTCCTCCCTCCCTCACTCCCTCCCTCCTTCCTCCTTCCCTTCCTTTCCTTAGTGTGAGATTGACCCTTGAGTCAATAGACTTTAAGCAAAGTACCTTGCTTTCTTGTTCATTTTCTGCTGCTATGTATAACACAGTACCACAGCCTGGACAATCGATAGAGTATATTTCTGTGGGTGTCCTGGAGGCTGGTCCGGGTGCCAAGTCAGCTGAGGGCCCCCTGCTCCATCACAATGTGTTGGCATCACATGGTGGGAAAGAGCAAGCAAGCTAGCTCAGGTCGCTCTTCCTCTTCTGAAAAAAGCTACTCCTGCCATCATGGGGCTCCACCTTTATGACCTCAACTAATCCTAATCACTCCCCAGTAATCTCATTTCCAAGTAAAATCAATCTATGAATTTGGGGATAGTGTTTCCAGTGTATGAACTTTGGGAGAATACATTCAAACTATCTGTAACACGATGGCCCTCATATAGTCAGTCTAAGGTCTTTGGATAAAGCTTGACCTCCCTAGACGAACACGTAGCTCTGCTAGCAGAATTGTGCAAGGATCAAACTGCAAGTTGAGCTCTTTTTTTTCCCCTCTGGCCAGCCTACCTCCCCTGAAGACTTTGAACTTATAGGCCTTTACAGTTACTTGAGCGGATTCCTCAGAATCTCAGTCTTTCTCCTGCCCACTCCACATGTATGTATGTGTACAACTATGTATGAGTGTGCATACACATCTATGCATGCATGTGTAAATGGAATAGAACCTCCTATTGGTTCTGTGTCTCAGGACACCCTAATATTCTAATGATTTGGAGCCTCATTTATTCCAGCTCATAAGGGAGGCAACACAAGGCTTCTGAGCCCCCCAGCCAGGGGACTCACCACCCGCCATTAGCCAGAGGAATATGCCGATAGCACTGAGGTCAATGCCTTCCTTAGTTATCTTGAGTGTGAAAGAGAAGGGATTGCTCTCAAGACTGTTAAGTACACTTAGATCTTCCCGCAACTGTGACTGGGTATAGGTGTTATACTCCTCTAGTGCCACCAAATGGCTTCAACAAAGAGCTCACAAGACACAGCCTGTGGGACAAAGTTCAGGTTGCCACGCCACTTTTTGGGGAAGGGAAGGCCAACAAGCCTTCCAAAAAAAATGGTCATTACATTATAAATGATTGGAAAAAAAGGCAAAAAGATACTATTTTATGATACCCAAAATGATATGAAATTCACGTTTCAAGGTTCATAAAGGTTTCAGTGGAACACAGCTGTGCCCACTGACTTTGTGCTGCGTCCTTCCTCTTTTGACACAATGACAGAGTGGATTTGTTGCAACAGAGGTATGGCTCTCAAACCTAAACGGTTTCCTAGGTTGGTACCAGTTAATCAATCTCTCCCCATTTCCCTCCTCCCTTCCCTCCTCCGTCTTTGGTAAGCCCCAGTCTATACTCTGTTAACCCCCAGTCCACACTCTGCTTCCAGGAGCTCAGCCTTTTCAGGTTCCCATATGAATGAATTAGGCTGTTCCCTCCTGTGTCTGACTCTCTCTGACCATTGTGATCTCCAGGTCTGTTGTGTGGTCTCCAATGACAGCATTTCATTCTTTTTAGAGAGAAGGAATACTTTCTGGTGTTGGATCCTAAAGAAGAGTGATCCTCTTCCACAACACTGCATTGTTTGACTCACGGTAGCTAGAAGAGTGGATTTTAAATATTTTCATCACAATAGAAGGATGAATATTTGAGGTGATGGGAGTGCTCAGCCTCCTGAGCAGATCATTATAGAATGTCTATATGTACCAGAAGTTCACACTGTACCCTATGACATAGGTAGAGTTATTATCTGTCATTGAAAAGAAAGAGTAAATTCATTTAAAAATTACTACTGATCCAGTGCAGAAAATATTTGTGTACATGGGGCTTAGACTTGTAGCTGTCCAAGAGCTGGGAAAGAGAGGCTGGGTGGGTGAGGGGGAGATTGAGGTTTTGTTGAGAAGAAGGAAGGGGGAAGGAATGCAGTGTGGGATGCCAATGGCGTCTGCCGCACTTGAGCAAGGCATCTGACTTCTGTGAGCCCTGCTTTCTCCACCCATAAGTGTAAGGTGAAGGACAATATATTTAAGAGGAGTTATGGAGAATTCAGGAGAAGACATGTAGACAGGGCGGACTGCAGGCTCACGGGATGGAGGGATGGATGGATAGACAGGTGGATGGAGGGGTTGTAAAGGTGGCGCTGGAGAAATGAGTCTGCTCATGTCATGTCAGAGAGCTCTGGCTCTATTCTGCAGCCACGGTGGGATCTTTGAAGTGTTTTAAACAGGAAGCAACAAGGTGATATTTGCATCTGAGAGAGATGACATGGCCTTTGGTGGCAGGCCAGCACAGGAAGGTCGTTTGGTTAGAGAGCGAAAGGAGGGCAGAAACACAGCTGCTCCTCCCTTCACCTAGCCTAAGAAAGACACAGCCCCGGGAGGGCCAACTAAGGGTAGCACACCTGGAGCAACCCTGTGACACAGGCCCTGGAAGCTGTGCGGTAAAGTGGCCTGGGGCTAGGAAGCTGACAGAGAGAGAGCTAGGCCACCAGGGAGACCTGGGGAGAGAACACGGAGCAGCCACTTCCCTGCCGGGTAGGGATGTGAGCTTGTTCTCACTGTTCCGGCATTTCAGGCACCTTCTCCACAGATAGTCTCTTCTTCTTCTTTTCCCATCTCCTACTACGCTACTTGTCTCTTGCTAATGGGTGTGTTCAAGTGTTTTGTATATTCTGAATATGAATTTGATGGCTTCACGGGTTACATGAAATTCAAAGATCTTCTTTTAGACCAAAGCCCAGCTTGTCATCTTAATACAGATAACACAGAGCGGCAAGACGCTGAGGCGAGATAGGGCACTGGGGCAAGGCCAGGTGTGCTGGTTTTCTCTTTCATTCAAGGTAATCCCTCTGAAGGTAGCCATATTGGATGGTTGTGAGGTTTAAGTTTATACTTGGGGGTTCCCAGAGAACTGTTAAAGCATGATTTCCAAGTGTGTATTTGAGGGTGTTTCTGGGAAAGGTTAGCATTTGAGTGAGTAGACTGAGTATAAGCAACACACCCTTCCCAATGTATGTGGGTATTGTCCAATCCAGTGGTAGAACAGTGGAAAAGGAAGCAAAGAAGGGGAAATTAGACTCTCTCCTTGGGCTGGAACATGCATCTTCTGCTCCTAGACGTCAGAGCCCTGCTCTCTCTGGCACTAGGCATGAGCTGTGCACTACTGTGTCCTTTTTTCAAGCTAGAAGATGACAAATTGTGGGACCTCTCTACCCCCATAATTCTCTGAATGAATCTCAGCTTATGTATCTCTCAATATACTATGTTCTGTGTTTCTGGAGAACCCTGACTAATATCGGTGTCCGGAGAAAGAGAGCACAAAGAAAGTGTGGTTTGGTCAACGCTGAGGAAAAACACAAAGTGACTTAGTGACTCCATTTTACCAGATTAAACACAGCCAAAAGGCAGTTACCATGGGAGCTGTTGGGCTGAGGCATGTGGTGGCCCTTGGTCATCGGTTTATGGTGCCTTCACTGGTTCTGGTCTTCGGCACGGCTTCCCATGTGGAACCAGCTGAGCGTGTGTCACCTGTGTCTGTAAGGGTACAACTCCTTGTCAGAGATGAAGTCGTCTCGTTGTCACCCAGTGAGGAGAACTGAGTCCCGGTTGTGATGAAGTTCACGTACTTCCTTTACTCATGGAGTTGCTCTTCCAGCTACCATCTTGGATGAGCAGATGGAACCAGTTACTTTCCTCCTTTGGGGCCCTGATGAGAGGCACTACTAAGTCTGGAGTGCTCTAAGTCTGGAGAGCAGTGTCTAACATCGAACAGGAAACAGGTGCTTGTTGAACCTGACTGACGGACTAGATCCGAATCGCTCCCATTCCTTTGTCTCTTCACCCGTCTTCTTCCCCCAATCTCTTTTGGTCTTTCCTGCTTACCGTCCTTCCTCCATATTGTGGACTGGTTGTCCGTGAGCTACGAGGTCAAGAAAATGGCTCTGACTTGTAGATCCCCTGGAGAAGCGAGAGACACCCTTTGGTCATCCCGGGAAAGGTCTGAATTTTTAAGATTCTTTGCAAGATGTGAAAACATAATTTGTATTAATACTACCCAGCTATGGCTCTTCTAGGAGAGGCTGAGTGAAAAAAGAAGCTAACGGGTGAGAATTAATCTGTGAAAAGTGCTTGGTATGAATTTCAGAGAACGTGTATGGGGCGTATAGCCATTGCTCTGCTATCTGAGGGGCCTTCTAGTGTCCTTTTTGCTCCAAAAGTGGGAACATCATTGATTTTTCTTTTCTCCTTGCCTCTGGCTTTTTGAAGAGAATGTGCTGTAGGTGCATGCAGAGAGGATTAGCTGGCTTCATGAACTCTGCCCTGACCAAAGCCCAGATATTTATCTTGGCTAGAAGATGCACAGGTTGCTGCGTTGTGGCTGAGAGGTAGAAGTTGTTGGGGGCAAAGTGTCCCCCCCCCCCACGAGTGGGAGAGAAAAAAGCAAGGCCTTGGATACTTGGCTATTTGTGTGGGTTGGAGGCCTGGGGCTTGGTGCAATAATGGGGGTGAGGTTCAGAGTGGCTTTGGGAAACATAAACCTTTCAGACATCACAGGCTAAGTAGCCGATGTTGCTGAAGGGTCTGGCATCCTGTTTCTCCCTACAGTTCAGTTGTCCACTCAGTTGATAGTGATCTTGTCCTTCTCGTAATTGGAGGTTCCTATTACAGCTACCTGACCCCAGTCACAGATGTGAAGTAAATAAATATCATTTAGATCTTCTTCATTTGATTGTTTCAGCTTCGACACAACAAGGTCCAGCTGTAAGCACTATGAGCTTCAGCTGCTCAGTCTAGCAGTAAGATGTGTCTGTAACATCTGTGAACTTGATTTTCTAGTCTTTTACCTCCCTTTTCTCCTTCCTCACGCATTGTTGGGGTCTCGCTTCTTCAGTTCTGCTTGCTCTTCCATCTAGATCCTTCTATCCTCTTCTACCCATTAAAATCACATCCTTATTTCTGGGCCTGCCTGGATCCTGTTCCAACTCTCCCAGTGAATTTTTGTTCTGAAAACCACTGTACAAATGCATCTCAAAAGGTGTGGCCTTAAGGGGACCCAGTGAATCTTCTCAAGGTGAAAAAATATATTCCTATTTTGATTGTGGTGGCTGTTACACAAGTACACACAAGTGTCACACTTTGATTATAGGTAAAGTCTACTTCAGCAGAGCTGGGCAAGGAACCTCACAGTGACGTCATCAGCGGTTGGGATGACTCCTTCGACAGCGAATATGTTGACCATGGGTAGTCAAGAGACAGACAAAACTGGAGTGTGCACTTCGATGACAAAGTAGAGATTTCTTCTCGGCAAAGAATCAAACTGGACCACTTGTGGGGTTTTTAACACCACGAATCGAGATGGAGAAGGGAGTTTGGCAGGTGAGGTAGGAATCAGAAAGATTACAGAGGGAGAATGCCGGGTGCAGAGAGAGCACTCAACCCAAGCGAAGGACGATGCTGTTTCAATCAGTGAGTCCCGGGGGGCAGAGCCTGTGGCTGGTGGGGGTGTGTGGCGGGGAGGTGGCACCGTGTCTGAGCACGGTGGATGCTTTGAAATCATTCTGGTCTAACTGCCCTGGCAGTGTGGTTAACACTTAGCCAGATCCTTTCTCTAGCTGATATGCATGGCGTTGAGGCTGAGAATTGTATCTTGTATTCTCCACATTCACGAACCACAGAGCTTGGGCATGCACATTGGATACTTGCTAAACTATTAGGCAATTATTTGTTTATTTCTGAAAGCCATCAAGGCCTCCCGGTGCTGGGCTACCACATGTGCAGAATACACATGCATTTTCACACAAGAAAATTGTAGCCACAAACATGACAGTTAACTCAGGGAGCATCAAATAGCTTGGAAAAAAACCCCTCTAAACATATGCTAAATCCGATTGCACTTGAAATTCCACCAAAAGTATTGTACTAATCTACTGAAAATTTAGTTTTAGGATGCTTTTTCAAATTAAAAGAAACATAGAGCTGTTTTTCCATTTGCTTATGAATAAAAAGAGAAGGAAGAAGAAAGAAGAGCATTGGCTACTCATAAATTGTGCAACCCTGATTTGACGATGTCCTTGTGAAATATCTATCATTATTTTTCCAGAGTTGACATGACATCCTTACAATATGATCAAAACAAAATAGATACTAATTAACATATGGAATTCTGTTTTAAGATCTCGGAGTGTTTTCTTCTTTAAAAATGAAGAGTTAATTCTATCAAAGCCTTGTGTGGATCTGGTTTTTAAAAATCAAACAGTACTAATGGACTTCTAATGAGAAGCAGCAGTCTGCCAGGGGCTGCAACCGCCTGTTCTTGCTCCCCAGAGATGATCGCTCTCCACTGTTTTAGCTATTTCTTCCAGTATTTATCTCCATGTTTCTAAATAATATGTGTAACAGATATTAAATAGACTTTCTCTTTAGTTCCAGCCTCAAAGTGGAAAACAATAGGTGCTAAGAGCTCCCACAGCTTCCAGAAATGTGCCAGGGTGGCAAGATAATCTCCCAAGATCTTACTAATATGTAGCAGAAATGATAGGATAACGGTTATGTAATGTTTACCATGATCCGGGTTTTAAAGTCCTCAGATTTCTTTATCATTTAACTACTGGAGTCACCCTATGAAATAGAGGTCAAGCCTCCCTAATCCAACAATCTAAAATTTGAAATGCTCCAAAATCCAAAACATTTTAAATGCCAATATGATGTCACACAAAGAACATTCTGTATGTGACCTCATGGAGTACGTTACACCAAAAAATAGATGCACTAGAGATCTTGTATAAAGTTACCTTCAGGCATATAAGGTGAACGTTAAATAGAAATAAAATTTGTGCATAGACTTGGGTCCCATTGTAATATGTCTATAAGATTGCATCACATATGCAAATATTCCAAAATCGGAAAAGTTCAAATTCTGGAACAGTACTGGCTCCAGGAATTTAAGATAAGAAATATTTAACCTGCACCTCTGTTTTACACATGAGGTAACTAAGGATTAGGGAGGTTAAGTAATTATACCCAGGGACCCAAGTAGGCGTCCCTTTTGGGCAGTCTCTTAATTGCATGATGCTGCATTGCCCTGCCTAGTTTTGTTCCCATCGCCCAATCCTATTGACCAATCTACATCAAAATGCTGGAGAGATCATGGGAACATAAACCTAGAGAGAAAAAGTAACGTCTCTCCCTTTACCTTCCCCTGTGCTCTCCCCATTACAACTCCAAGCCAAGGTGTGGGTGGGAGTTCCAAGTAGAGACTATGGGGCCTGTAAGAAGATGGCACCGGAATCACCATTTCCTGATGGATGTCTCCCTTGTGGCAGCCTAGCTGGCTGTTCCTAAAGCTTGGCTGGGCAGGAGAGAAAGGAATGAGAGCAAAGTGGGCCCAGCAGCTTAGCAGGGATGTGGGCTTTCTTTTAGACCAGAGAGGCACCCGGGAAACCAGGCAACTTGGAGCCATGTTGCTGGCATTATGCTGGGGGACGAGGGGATCATTATGGCAGTGAGGGGCTAGGTATGGGATTGAGTGGGACAGAAGAACTAAACATGCTGGCTGGTCCTTCAGAAGACTTAAATAGGTGCCTGTGATTGTTTAAACTCAGTTGTCAACTTGATTGACACAGGAGTCACTGAGGGGATTAGTGAAACACCTGTGTGTATCCCATGTTGAGTCATGGAAGCATGCATTTGGGGTCTCCATCCAGCCACTGATCCCTCATTCCTCTGATTATTCATCTGCTTTGTTTCCTATGGTTCCGAAGTGTTAGGAGCTGGTTTATGGGAGGAATTAAGAAAGTTTGGAGAATTGAAATAGAGAAAGCCTAGGAGTTTGTAAGCAGAGCTTAATGGGCGATTCTGGTCGGAATTCATAAGACCAGAATGCTAATAGGCATGTGGATGGTAAAAACCAGGCATATGGTGTTTCTGTTGAGAGCAAGGATTTTATTAGAAAAATGACCAGAAGTCATGTATGGCATGATCTTTCATAAGAAAAAAAAGAAGGAAGAAAGAAAAAACAAGAAAGGAAAGAAGGAAGGAAGGCATTTTGCTCATGCCCTGAAACTTTGGGGAGACTGAGATTAAGGAAAGTAGATTAATTATCTGTAGGAAATTACCAACGTTCAGGTCCTGGCATGGGTGTGGGTGACTGCTCTCAGGAAGACGTATAATGAGAATTTAGGAGTGAAATGCGGAGCAGAATCACATGAAAACCTTAAATTCTGGCGAAAAGAACTATGGGTAAAGGAGTATGGTGCCTGAAGATATGATTACCGTGGAAAAGACACCAAGTGCTTTGTACCTGAACTGGATGGAAGGTGCGGGTACCTCAGGAAATAGCAGACCCCACCTATCACAGGCTCAGCGGTGCAAAAGTGTATGGGTCAGATACTTTGTCTTAGCAATGGGAAGTTGCCTCAGAGTGACCTATGGTAATCACCACGGTCAGTGTGGCAGTCAACATCTGAAGTCACCCACTGTGAGCTGGGAAGTGACCACAGTATAGGGATACCTACCCCGTCAGCTCTCTGATCCCTATTTTCCGACCAAAATAAAGGGAAGCAGCATTGGCAACGTTTCCTTCTTTTTCTGACATCCTTGGTAGGCGCACAGTGGGAGGTAGCAAGGAAGGGGACCGCAATGAAATCTAAGATTGGAGTTTCAAAATGAAGGGCTGGACCTCGGGCCTCGTGGAGGGTAGGGCGGCGCTCATCACTGGCCAGCCCCATAGCCTGTGTCACGGCTTCTCAAAAATGAGCAGAAAGCAATAGAATCTGAGAGACCACCAAATGAAAAATGAAATCCAATATAACACAGTCGAAAGTGAAGAATAGAGGGGAAAATAAGGCGATCTTGTACTTGCCCCATCATTCTCAGTACACACAGACCGCAGCAGACAACTGCATTAACCGAAATCTGCTTGTTTCTACTGCTTCCTATTGATTTATCGGTTTAAATATTTTCTATTATCTTCTTTTGTGTGACAAATGATGCATTAGCGTCTTCTCACACTTCCCTTTTTCTCTCCTGTCCTACCAATATGGCTCTGGGTTCAGAAGAATCAATCTTTAAAATTTACATTATTATAGCTGTCTGAATGTTGTTCACTAGTGGGCCATACTTTTATTATTATTTTATTTCCCCTCTTGAAAATGTGGAAGAGCAAATAATTATTTCTCACACTTTTTCTATGTACACATCTTTGAGTTTCACCCTCAGACCTGTCAGTTTCTTGTGTGTGGTTATTTTCTCTCTCAGTGCTCATACATGTGAGATCCTTAAATTATGCCCCCCTCCCCCAAGTGTCTCTTGGATGTTAATTTTGCAACTACTGGTTAATGCACTGAATTGGGTCCAGTTTTAGTTTTTCTTTATTTTACCGCTCTCTCCTTTCTTTCTTTTTTTTCTTTTGTGATTACATATCTGAAAGTGTCATTAGCATATTTTGTATTGTTGCTGATGGAAATGGGCAGAATTTTCCAGAGTTTAATTTGATCCCTCTCGTAAGCAAAGTCTAGGACAAAGGCCTGCAATTAGGTGGTAATAGCGATCATTCCAGGTAACAAGAGTGAGGGACCAAGAGCAAAACAAGAATACGGGGATGGGGGATGACGTTACAAAGATGGGACGGGTGGTTGGGTTGGCCATGGCTACACCTGATTGGTGTTCCATCTCTTCCAAACATTCTGCGGTGTTCTTGTAGAGGACAAAAGACAAGCACATTTCTCTACCACCTTCCATTTTTCTATCAGTCAAAGGTGACATTATAGATTTTACTTCAAATTATTTCTCGGTTGTGCCCTCCAGTGCCACCTTTTTCGTGAACATCTCATATCATTGTATCAGGGAAAATTCAAAGCGAGAATCAAGAGTTTTTCAGTGTGCATTTAGAGTGAAGAATTCTCCAGAATCACTGTGCAGGGGTGGTGGAATTTCTGTGCCCAGTACTGGCTGACACTGTGGGAATTGGAACAAGTAGCGGTGTGCAATTATTTCTGGTGTATATCTAAAAATGAAATCCCAGAGTCACTTAGTAATTCTCTGTTTAACTTCAGAGTAACTACCAAACTGTCCTTGACAGTGGCTGCACAGTTTTATATTTTCACTAAATGTCCTCAAGGGTTTTTGTCTTTTTAAAAATATTTCCCCATTTTATTGATGTGTATGAGCGCAAAATTTAAGGTTTACAATGAAGTTGAGCATTTTGTGCACCTACGTATCTTGTCAAGGTGACAAGGACTCTCCCACTCTCCTTTTGTCCCTCCCCCTCCCCATCCCTCCTTCCCTCCTCACTCTGCCCCCCCGGTTCACTTTATTTTTCGTTTTAAGTTCCATGAGATAGTTGTGATCTGGGTCTCTCATAACAGAGTGACCATTCGATGTTTCACTTTCTGCTTCTGACTCACTTCACTAAGCATAATGTTCTCAGTTTCTTCCATTTGCCTGCAGAAGCCTCCAAGTTTTTGTCTTCTGCTCATTTTTACAGTTGGGTTATTTGTCTTTTTGGCATTGAGTTATAGAAATTCTTCATATGTCCTGAACTCTTATCAGATACATGATTTGCAAATATTTTCTCATCCTGTAAGCTGTCTTTTCCTTTTCTGTATATTCTCGATAATGTCTTTGGAATGCACAATTTTTAAAAATGTGAAGTCTAATTTATCTGTATTTTGTCACTGCTGTTTTGGGTGTCAAGCTCACAAAGATATAAACTTATGGGGTATTTTTGTAAAAAGTTTTGTACTTTTAATGGGTATGTTTGGTTTTGATCCATTTTTAGCTGATTTTTGCACATGGTGTGATGGTGTGAGAGGCAGCTCCACCTTCGTCATCCTTCACATGGGTCTGGTTGACCCCGCACCATCTGTTGAAGAAACTGTGTGTTAACCTTTCAATGTACTTGTACTCACATGGAACGTTGATTGTTTGTAGATGAGGGGACCATTTCTAAAGTCCTATTTCTATTTCATGGTTCTGTATGTCTATTATTATGCCTTTACCACAATGACTTTTTTTTATTACTGTTGGTTTTAATAAGTATGGAAATTGGAAGTGGGACTTCTTCAACTATGTTCTTTATTTTAAAAATGATCTGTCTATTTCAGGCCTCTTGAAACTCCATATAAATTTTAGAATTGACTTCTTAATTTCTGAAAAGAAAGGCTGTTGGAATTTTGATAGGGTCACTGAATCTGTGGATTTTTGGGCATTATTGTTATCTTAACAATACAAAGTCTTCCTATCCATGAACATGGAATGTCTGCTTTAGGTTTTCTTTAATTTCTTTCATCCGTGCTTTGTAATTTTTCAGTGTGCAAGTTTTTCACCTCCTTGGTTAAACGTAGTCCTAAGTAGTTTCTGATGATATTGTAAATAGAATTTTTTTTTTCCATTTCTCCTTGGGATACTTTTACTGAAGGTACGTAGAAATAGAGTTGGTTTGTTTGTTGATTTTTTTTTTTAGCCTCTAACTTTGATGACTTTTTAACTCTATTAGTTTTCCTGTAGATTCCTTAGGGTTTGATCTACACAGGATCAGGTTGTCTATACTGTCTGCAAATAGAGATTGTTACTTATTCCTGCTCATCAGGATGTCCTTTCTTATCTAATGATTGTAGCTAGAACTTTTAGTGTAATATTGAATAAACGTGGTAAAAGTAGGTGGCATCGTTCTGTTCCTGATCTTTGGGGGAAAGTGTAGTGTTTGCTGTTGGTGTCCCATAGATGTATTTTTAAAAAAATCATTTGAGAAAGATATGTCTTCCTATTATTATTTTGCTAGATTTTCTTTTAAAATCATGAGGTGGTGCTGACTATTGCCAAATGTGCTTTCAGTTTATTTAAGATGATCGTACTGGCTTCTATTTCATTTTATTAGTTCGATATATTTTTATGTTGAGTTTCATTGCAATTTCTGTATTAAATTTCACATGGTCATGGTTCATAATGTTTTTAATAGGGTGTCAAATTAAATTTTTGATTGATTTTATTGCAGGCTTTTGCATCTATATTCAAAAGAGCTTTTGACCTGTAATTTTCTTTTCTTGCGATTTGTTTTTGTTTTCTTCAGATTTTAAAGCAGATTCTTAAAAGGATTGGTGTTAAGTCTTCACTAAATGTTTGGCAGAATTTACTTAGGAACTGGTTGTGCACTGTTTTGTGGTGAGAGGTCTCTGTCTATTGATTCAATCACTTTATTTGTTGTAGGTCTATTGAGATTTCCATTTCTTTTTGAATCAATTTAGAAAATTTGTACCTTTCTAGAAATTTTTCCCCATGGCATTTATTTTATCTAACTTGTTCGCATAAAATTTCTCATAATGCTCTCTTGTAATCCTTGCTCCTATAATGTTTATAGTATTATCCTTCCTTTAAGTTTTATTTTAGTCATTCATGCTTTCTTTTTCTTTCATTAATCTAGCTAAGAATCTGTCAAAAGCGCAAACTTTTGGCTCCTTGATTCTCTGAGTCTTCCTTTTTTTCTATTTTATTTGTGTCTGCTTTGATCTTTATTATTTCTTTCCTTCTGACTTTGAATGTACTGCATTCTTCTTTCTTGTCTCTTAATTTAGAAAGTTAAGTTATTGGTTTGAGATCTGTTCTTTTTAAAAATGTAGCATACACAATTATATGTTTTCTTGTGGGCGCTGCCTTTGTTACATTCAATAACCCCAATTTCTTGTATTTTTTCATTTTCATTTGCCTCCAATCATTTTCTAATTCCTTTTGTGATTAATTTTGAGGCTTTTGAATAAGAGAGTGCGTTGGTTAAGGGGCTGGGGTGTAGCTTAGTGGTTGAAGCACTTGCCAATGAAGACTGGGGCCTGGGTCTGATCCCTCAGCACCACATAATAAGTGGATGTGGTAATATACACCTTTAATACTGGAACTTGGGAGGCTGAGGCAGGAGAATTAGTATGAGTTCTAGGCCAGCCTGGGCTGCATAGTGAATTCAGGACCTGCCTGGACTACAGAGGGAGGCCCTGCCTCAAAACAAATAAACAAAGAAAAAGGAAAATACAAGTGTGTTGAATTCCATATGCTTGTGGATTTTCATCTTTCTTTTATTAATTTCTACCTTTATTCAATAGTGGGCAGAGAATTTTTTTAATGATTTCTATGTTCTTAAGTTTTACTGAGACTCTTTGGACATGGTCTATCCTGGAGACTGTCCCATAAGCAATTGAAAAAAATGTGTTTCCTGTTGTTGGTGTATGGAGTGTTCCGTAGATACTTGTGAGATCTTCTTGACTTATGAGGTCAGATCTTCTCTTGTCTAGGTGTTCTATCCACTACTAAAAATCAACCAATACTAATCTTAATATTATTATACTGTCCTTGGTTTTTATAAATTGAATCTATTTGTTTTTATTTTAAAGGATTAGAAAGAAAAATATTTCAAGTTGGTTTGCTAGGCTTTACTGGAAACTCTGCAGCATTTAATTTTAGAAAGAAAAATGAACAAAGTTAGCATTTAAAGTGTCTACCAAATGGAAAGAACTCTGTCTGATGAAAAGAACTGTATCTGTTTCTTTCATGATTATCTTATCTAAACCTTTACAAACCTTCAAGAATGAATCTTGTGTCTAGTGTTTCATGGACAATGAACTCATAAGTCAAGTTCCTTGAGATGAAAAAAAAGGACTAGCAAATGGCAAAGCCCATATTCATGGCCTGTCTCCTTCTAATGCTTAAGTATGTTCTTCGTGCAACAACATACCTCACCTTGAAGGCACTTTGAGTTTCCTTTCACCTCGTGTCAGCCAAGCTTCACTCCAGTTGGGTAAGTCTGATGTGTTCATTGTAGCTTCTTGATAAACAAGGAAGATATTGGAAAACAAAGTTAAGTAGGATTCTCACACATGTCATCGATCGGTCAAATCAGCCATACAACCAAACTTTGTAAATCTAAACCTCATTTTTATTTTCTTTGACTATACTCTAATCTTAGTTTTCAGGGGGAATCAAAATAGTACCTTTATCTACTTTTTAGACACTTGAACAAAAAGGCAGATTTAGTTATCTTAAGTACATAGCCAAATGTAAATACCCATGTAATGAAATGGGAATACAGATTGAACCTGGGACCTTTCCACTGAGCTACACTCCCAGTTCCCCCACCTCTTGTTTTGTATTTTGAGACGAAATCTCATTAAATTACTAAATTTCCCAAGTTGTGAATTGCAATTCTCCTGCCTCAGCCTCCCATGCTCGGAAACTACAGACTTATGCCAACAGGCACAGATAATATATATTTAATGGGTATGTATTTAGGGAGAAGATTCGTGTAGCAGATGCACTGGTGACCTGGGGATTTCTGACATGTTAACAACAGAAATCATCCACTTAATGAGTCCCTGCTTACCCTCTCCCACCCAATCAATGAGTTCATACCTAACAAAGCGTCTTGGGTCCACTGCCGTCCCACCCCCTCTACCCCCCATAGACCTCTGTATTAGGTGTAGGTAACACAGTTGTTCTTCAGTTTAAACTGACTTTGGGTGGAGTCGTGCTCAGCAGGCAGAGACCCCTCTATCCTTGCTTTTTGCTCAGTTTCTGTTGTCACTCTTAATGAGGAAATGATCAGCTGCTGCCTTCCCTGTCTGTCCTGATTAGAATCACTGGAAAGCTCAGTGTGCTCTGGGACAGATCTGACCGCAGCAGAGGTCGATCAGCAGACCCAGATCCTTCACAAGGAGAGAAGTGGGGATTGTGCTTCCGCTCTGTCATTACCTGTTGCTGCCTGTCCTTCTGGTATCAGCTGGTGCCAGCCTGGCTTACTCGGAAAGAAGTGGTGGTTCTAACTTCCTCTATTTAGCCTTCAGCCCAGGATGAGAACTAGAGCTTTAAACTGTGCCTGCCTGACCCTGCAGAGCTTTGCCCAGGAGGCTGAAACCCCGCATTCTTATTTACAGATCTCAGCAGGATCCATACTGATAGGGTCCAGGGGAGGGATGCTTTTATACTTTGTAACAAATTGACTAGCCTGCTGGTTTGAACTGTTGTGCAGACCCGGCACGAGAAGCGCCCCAACCCTTTTGCATTGTGTATATTACAATAGATCAGTGGTTCCCCCAACTTTAGACAGCAAGGAAAGGTGTAGTTGAAGACCTAAGGACCTCAGAACTAGGAGGAGTGGGCCTTCCCCACGGCCAGACCAGCAGCAGCATTTGAACCTAACAGAGGACTGCACTGAAAGGAAGTGGAGTTTTGCTCCGCTGTTCTGGAGGCCTGGTCCTCCCAAGGTCAAAGGTTGGCTACTGGTCGGGGGACCCAGGTGTTGGGGACCTCTGTTAGATGATCCAGACAGTATTGGTCTTAGGCCTGGGCAAGAGACTTCCGTACTGGGTTCCATATTTCAGAAGGCCCCACAGGGACATGCTTAACAAGAAGATACCAGGTTAAGGAAACATGTTCAGGTGGAACCTGTGGAGCACCTTCCCTTCTAGATCATGCTTCCGGTACCGGAGAAGAAAGAATTCTTTGCCTTCTGTGGTCTCAATCCTGCTCCCAAGGCCCATGCAGGCTTCTACCTCGGTTACTGCCGTAGGGTCAACAATTAGAGTCTTAAAGTTTGGCCAAAGGGTAGGTGTGTGCATAGGATGTGTGGAGAATTTTGAGATATGCAAAGGCTGGGTCCTAGAATGAGGAGAAAAGAGCCAAGCATGAGGCGCTCCGCAGAGCCACACTAAGCAGAACACCTGAGAAACCTCGTCACTCTCAATGCTAAGCTGGCTCTTCAAGTTACTGTGAAGGGCTCTTCACCAAGGAAGATGGGCAGAGCATCTTTTTACCAGTGTGTGAACTGACAACATGTCACAAGGTATGTCTTCCTGCCCTGGATCCCACAGAGGTGAGAGGTGGGTCTGAGCTCAGCCCGTGACTCATCTGGTCCTAATTTCCTCACTCCCCCTTGCTCATGCTGTTGAGATACCCCAGGTGTTACAGCTGGGTTGAGATACAGTGAGACACAAACAGCTCTTCTGGAGGTAGAGAGGAGCAAAGCATGCGCAGACAAGCTAGAACATTCTAATAAAAATAACAAGACCGTTAGAAGCCAGAAAACTGGTACCCAGACTACCTAGCATGTGATTTGACTTCTCCTAGCTATCATTTCTTCCTTTGATCCGTGAGGGAAGTAGGTTCTGCCGTAAGATGGAAAGGTGCTAAACAAATATATGAGTTAAATATCTTGTATTCTGCCTGGCCTGTAATCAAAGCCATGTGTACAAGCCTCTCTTCCTCAGTAATTTTGGAAGCTTTCGTTTTCCCAAAACGATTCACCACTTTTAATTCATACTGTCTCTAGCACATTACATGGGAGAGATGTTTTCCAATGAGGCTTGACATCCATTCCACAACTGATCCTTCCCCAGATCTCCCTGTCTATTCTCAGACTCCCCCCCCCCCCTTCACTCCTATTCCTAGCCTCTGTCTTCTACCTGGGAGATCATGTTTGCTCACCCTTGAGAGCAGCTTCTATCACGAGTCACCACTGTTTGGAATGATTGATTGTCCAGGGTTTTGTCTTGGTCTTCCGGCCTTTATACCATAAACACTGCTGGTGTGTGTATTGTAACATTTCCAGGCTGACCTTCTCTCTCTGTCTGGGTGTGAGAATCTCCCATGGTCCACTCAGGGCTGATGTGCCCCATGTCTTCAAGGAACAGAGACAGATCGTGGGAAAACATCTGAAGGCCAGAAAGCAGAGAGGGATAGGTAGGGACCTGTGTCGTGCTAAGAATAGAAAGCAAGGAACTCCATGCCTAGCTAGCTGCCAGGCAAGCCAGTATGTAACTTTTCCAAGTTTTTATTATAATTTGGTCTTCTGTATATTTCTTGGCAAAACTTTAAAATTCCACCTTGTGTTAGTTCGACTAAAAGAGGATACATTTCAGCACAGAGTGTTCTATAATCAAACTCTCAGATGGAAACTGGCTGAACATGTGTGCACGGTATATAAAGAGGTGAAAATTTGGCAGAGAGGGAACCCAAAATAACTAGAATCACTGTGGTCTTCCAACTCAGAATTTCTCGCACAGACTGAACTAAAAGTAATTGGCTCCCTACCCATCCAGCTGGCCAGGACCCACCCTGGCCTTCATCTTTCCCGAAGCTTCCCCACACTGTTCTCCTCATATGGAGTGGTGTCAGGACCCTCGAGAATATCTGAAACTCAAGGACGCCCAAGTCCCTTGTATAAAACGGTGTGGTGTGTTCATACAGCCTGTGCATGTGCTCCTGTTTAAATCATCTCGAGATAACTTTCATGCCTTATGCAATGTATGTGCTGTGTAAATTGTAGGC
This sequence comes from Ctenodactylus gundi, assembly GCA_004027205.1. NCBI lineage: Eukaryota > Metazoa > Chordata > Mammalia > Rodentia > Ctenodactylidae > Ctenodactylus > Ctenodactylus gundi. Next base: position 208,620 of record PVKB01000805.1, read on the forward strand.
CATCTTGTTTAGGAAATAATGACAAAGTCTGTGCATGTTTGGTACAGATGCCATTTTTGTTTCAAATTGATCCATGGCTGGTTGAACCTGTGGCTGTGACAGCTGTGGATATGGAAGGCCAACAGCATTTCCTCTTTAGATTTCTAGGTTCCGACCGTCTTTTCATCCTCACTGTTGCAATCTTCTGTCAATTTTATAGACTCCTAACTGCTCCTGCTGCCTCCAATATAGAGTGAAGCCTCAGACTGTAGGTAAGAGGAGAGCAGGTAAGTTCTTGCTTGGACAGTGCTCCCCAAAGGTACCGTGTATTTGGGTGTTATGGATCATCGACAGAGTTCACACGCAGCCGGGAGATGAGCCTTGGTTGGAAGGGACAGATCACTGCGAGTGTGGCCTGAAAGGATGTACACCTGCCCCAGTTTCTCCCCAAGCCCTGGTTCTTCTTCTTGTGGTGTCATGAGTAGCTGTTCTCCACCTGACCCTTCCACTATGCCGCCATTGTCAGACAGCCATGAATGGGTAGAGACCTCCTGGATCTGTGAGCTAAGATAAACTGTCACCCTTATGTATGGGAGTCAGCTCTTGTGTCCCGGTGATGCATACTTGAAGACCAAGGGCTTGATTGGAAAGACAGACCAAGGGTGGGAAGAAAGACAGAGACCAGATCAAGCACCTTAGGTGCTCCCAAAATTAGGGAGAAGGAGGAAGACAGGCTTTGAGCGTGTATGAGAAGGGACTGATTGACTCTGAAGTGATGTGAGCTTTGGAAAGTTCCAGCATCACACTACTTGAAAAACCTCATGCTTTAGTTTAGGCAGCTAGTGACCGGGGTAGCAGATATTGAGACCAAGCTAGAGGATAGGTAGGGAAATGATGGTTGTGTATAGGAAAGAGAGACCAGAGGAGAAGAATAGAAAACTAACTCAAATATAAAGTTCAGACTCGTCACCGCTGTGGAAGACAGGTGCTGTACATCTGTGTAAATGAATCCCATAGACAATACTTGAATTTCCCGATTTGAGTTTGTCATTAGTTTCCTGTCTAGATCCTGGCTATTATAACTGTACTGGACATTTCTGAAGTGTAGGTCAGTTGACCCACGGGAGTTTAAAATATAGAGAACCAAATCCAGATGGATGAGACAGAGTCTGGAAGAAATATCACCTACCAGGGCAAAGAGACTGAAAGAATTAGGCGAAGCTGCATGATCTGGGCCCAGAGGACGGGAGGTTAGGATTAGGTTTCAGCCAGAGTACGAGCTGTTGTCAGATGGAAGAGAAGTGTTTATCTCTGGATACTGGCCCATGAAGGCCAACAGTAGTTTTAGGTTTTGAATTTTCCATATTTCAGGGTGTGCATGTCTCAAAGGTGAAGGGACTTCCACTGGAGCCTCGTGCTGTGTCCTCAGACAAATTGCAACCAGAAAGCAAGATGTCCCCGTGGCTTCAGAATGTAAAGAACTGACATTGTCCCCCCTTGAAGCTGGTAGAAGGCTGCTCAAAACAGTTCAGTGGAGTAGAGTGCACATCTGCAAAGCTGCTGCGGCACACCTGCGTTGCCCCATGGGGCTCACAGCCCAGCCCCTCCCTCTCTCTATGTATTAGTCAGCTTTCCGTTGCTGGGACATAATCCCCAAGACCCACAACTTAAAAGAGGAGAAGTTTAATCTGGCTCACATCGTACGGGGATTCAGTCCATGGTCAGCCAACTCCAAGGCAGAACCCTCATGGCAGAGGAGCACGGTGGAGCAAAGATGCTGAGTTCACCATGGCCTGGAGGCCAGCAGGGAAAAGGGAAAGAAAGGAAGAGACAAGATCATGCTTGCATGGCCTAACCGGACACCCCCAAAAGTACACTTCACCTAGCCCCGGGTAGATCCCCAAGTCAATCGAGCTGACTCTACCCTAACCATCACACACTGAGCTTGGCTAAGCTGCCCCTCCTCTGTTCCTTCAGGGCTAGGGCTGGTAACAGCTTACAGCTTTGCCAATGATCCCTTCATCAAATGATCCTCCAGTGGCCCAGTTGGAATATACCATCTGGCTCTAAGTCTCCAGAAGCGTGGATGAGATTTCTCAATCAGGTACGGGCCCAGTTAGGATTCAGAAAGCTGTCATGGACGCAGAGGAGAGCCAGCCAGTCCTTCAGGGCTGCGAGGAGGTGGCTGCCTAGTGACAGATGAGCTGTGGAGGCTCCAGAAAATCAATCCTGAGCTGGGGAGCAGCCATCATGTCCAGACCGTCCTTTTGAAAAGGTAGATACGCCTAACACTGTCAAGCCGGGCCCTGTGGCTCTGGGAATCCAGTTGGGTTGGGCTGGAGGAGCAGGTGCGCTGTTAGGTGGTCTTGTGCATTCTTTGCGACTAGGAGGCCAGGAATCAGCCCCAGGGCATCAGCAAGCAGTTGTACCGAGCTGGTACCCAGTGTGACAAACACAGCCAATGAATTCTTTTAAAAAATTTCTTACAGTAAAAGACACATTGTCATTACCTGCCACTGAAACACTCCTGCTCACTTTGAATACATTTATCTCCTCATTCTCATCATCTTTGAAGCAGTAAGTGTCTTTTGTTACACTACTAGGCTGCCTTGGTGTCCTGAATCAATTTAAAACATTTTTTTTCATGGTCATTTTGCCTTTGGGGGAAGAGCCAGAAGTCACCTGGTGTCAGAGTCAGGTCAGGTCATTTACAGAGGTGGATAAGGACACAACATCACCATTGTCCGTTTTTTTTGAGACAAGGTCTTGCTCTGTACTTCAGACTGGTTCTGAGCTCACTGTATAATGTTGGCTGGCTTTGAACTCAGGGAAATCCACCTACCTCAGCCCTCCCAAGTATTGGGATTACAGGTGTGTACTACCCCATCCAGGTGATCTTTATGTGGTGCTGTGGAATTGAACTCAGGGCCTAGTGTGTGCTATAAGCACCATAATCGCTGAGCTACCCTCCTAGCCCATATTCGGTTGTGTTTTTAGAGCCTGCCTTTCCGTTGGGTGACACTCGGCAGCAGTATGCACAGGGTTTTTGATAAGGCATTCACGAAAGAGGACTGCCAGAACTGCTGTAGGAAGAGGCTACAATGGCAGGATAAGTGTGCTTGAAACGAAGGACAACAGGTAGAGGACAACAGGTATTCACTGCAATGTATCTTTTACTGTGACATATTTTAAAAACTTAAACATTCACCCTGAACTTCGCTCACACCTCGTATGTGTTGGGTACTTGACCTTCCTTGTTACTTTCTCTTCATAACCGCCTGTTCCCTGTTCACGTCCTTCTCATTCTGTGGGTAAGAAATGTGACCCTTCAGTTGTTTTAGTAACTTCTCCCAGGCTGCACAAACAGGAACGCGTGTCACACTGTGACTCCTGCCTTTCCCGCTGGACTAAGCTGGTCTCGGAACGATCACGCCTGGTGACTCTGACTTTTAAACTGTGACAATTGTTAGGTCTTCCACTTTGGTGGCCTTTTTAGGTAGGATCCATGGAGAGAAGACCTCTGGATCCTCTTAGGCACTGACATCTGAAAATGCTTGAGTTCTTTATGGAAAACAGCCAAACATTCGCATGCAACTTACAGTCTCCTTGTATGCCCTGAGTCATCGCTACCTGATCTACTACACTGAAATGCTGTGCAGACATTTGTGGTGTTTAGAGAACAAAGACTAGGAACAAAGGTCTGTAAGTGTTTGGTACAGACACAACCATCAGAAACCTAACGACACTTGAACTCGGGGCTGGCCGACTCCAAGGATGCGGAGCCTACGGATCAGGAGGGCCTGCTGCGAATGCGAGCTCGCTTCTTCCTCAGCTCACCGCAGGCTGCCCAGACAACCCGACCGAGTGTTGTCTCTCTTCCTGCCTCCCCCTCTTCCAGTCTGGTCTCCGCTAATGTTGATCTGAAGGGTAATTTTCTTGTCAACTGTGTAATTAATGGGCCGCACGCTACTGTGGCCCTGTGCTACTCTGTTTTTCGAAGATATATTTCACAATGAATAGCTGTTTAACCGATCGCTTGGCAGGCGTCTTACCCTAAGGTGTTTCTGTCAGTCAGAGTTTTCACACATTGTGCCTGAAGGAGGCAGAATCAATTTGGGGATCTATGCTGGGAAAGTGAAAGCAGCCACGAATGAGAAATTCCCGGAATATCAGAACTTGTCGCCTATTAGCACTGCACAGCGTGTGGATTGCCCTTGCGAGCTCCTTGGCTGACGTCGGGCTGCTCTGCCATTGTCTGCCACTTCTAATAAAGTGGGAAGAGGCCCTTTGTGGTGGCTTTACGGTAATGTCTTGTATGGCCTGGGTGCCTGCTCTTTCCCCACGATCAGAGCGCTTAGTTTGCTGTTCTCTGCACAAAGGCTCAAAGAGGAGTTTTACAAGAGGATTTCAAACCCAGGGACAGTCCTGGGAATGAAAGAATGAAAAAAGGGTATAGCGTGTATTCAAGACAGGAATATTTGGTGGGAAAAGACTTTCAGCAGACGATTATTAATGTGGGAGATTATGAAAGAAATTTGATAAGTTATTGGAGCTGACTTCTGCAATTAGTCCAGCCATTTACCCTGGCCACTACTGGCTGAAAAGGCAGAGAGACAAACGTGGAATCATTGTTGGTGGCCAGTCTTTGACCTTTGACATACCCTAGCTAAGGATGCTTGCAAAGGCCCCAGACCACCAATCGCTTCCTGTATCTCTGAGTAGATTCTCTAGTCATGAGACTTGTGCTAATGGCTTAGTCACATTCTCCTCACTGGGACAAAATTCCCACCAGCCACATCTTCATAAAGGGAAGGTTTATTTGGGCTCACATCTCAGAGGTCTCGGTCCATTCACGGTAGATGGCAGTGGCTACAGGGCGTGGCAGAGGGCTTGGCTGGAGATAAGCTGTTTATGGAACGGTGACAAGAAATAGAGAGTATTTGGAACTGAGGACAAGAATATATCCTTCCAGGCCATGTCCCCAGTGATCCACCTCTTTCGACCTGGCCCCGACTCCTAACAGCTCATGAAGTCGTAAGGGATGAATCCACATTTGAGTATAGACACCCAGAGTCCAATCACCTTCCAGACACATGAGACGTTGGGGAACTTCAGATTCAAACCGAAGCAGGTATGGTCTTAAACTTGGAGAGGAGGTAAAAGTGCCAGGAGTTGATCCCCAATGGCCCTCCTCAGGTTACAGGTGACAAGAGTTGGAAGTAAATACTCACGTTTCCTCTCTTCTGTGAGAAAGTCATAAGGGGAATCCACATGATGTTCTAGAAAGCCCTCTGGGGTTGAGCTCCATTTGCTCAAAGTAGTAAGGCACTGACCACAGTCCCATTCTGTCTCGGTCAAAGCAGACCTTCCAAAAAATGCTGTCTTTCTGCTATACATTACTTACCTGAAGAAGACATATCTTATGACACCATGCTGGGTCCATTTTCGCTCCAGCCCATGCTGCCAGAGCTGGGGCACACAGGTGATCCTGCAGCACCTCGCTTCCTTGCCACCATGACAGTCACTTTCTTCCTACCTCGGAGCTAGCTTAGTGACTGTGGTAGTTTAGAAGACAAATAAAAATGCAGAGAGTGAAAATCATGTTGAAGAGGCTTCAGATGGGAACGAGGATTCTGTCAGTAGTTGTATTAGAGGGCGTACTTGTTAACCCTGGCCAAGAACTTGGCTGCATTTTGCCCATATACCATAAGCCTTGTTATTATTTTTGTGCCTTTCATAAGAGGGGCAGCCATCTATAGTCAGTCTTTTGTGCTTGGTCCACTTCAATGAGCATTATTAACTCCAAGTGGCCTCATTTTTGTTTAAGTGCTTTGTATCTATCTTTCTTATGGCCGCATAATATTCCGTTATGTATAGGTACCGCATCTTCTTTAACCATTCTTGTATGGATGAGTGTCTCTTGAAGTGTTTTTCTGTGATGATGTCAAAAACTTACATGGTTTAGTTGAGGTCCCTCTCTTCTCTCTGGACAACCTCCTCAGATCCTGTGTGGTGACAAGGAAAGCTGCAGGCAGTGTGTGAAGCCAGCCCAAATGGCCATGTGGGTTGCAACCAGCAAAGACGTAGAGCTGGACTTACTATCCTTGGGAGCCAATATTCTGATACAGCTTGCCAAAAATGCCAGACGTGGAAATTAAGGATTTAACCTTTGGCCTGCATGATTTAGTCTTGTTTTGGGAAAATTGTTTTTATTCTCCCATTCTTCCCTTTTGGAGTAGGAATGTTCATCCTGTGTCTGTTTCACCATGGTATTTTTGAAGTATGGAAGGATTTAAAAAATTTTTTCCCATTTTATTGATATGTAGTATGATCTCACAACTGTGTTTGAGTGTCAGAAGTCTTCAACTGGAACTTTCCAGTGCTGATGCAACAGCTAAGACTTTGGGGCATTTTAAATGGAATTAAGGTATTTATCATTATGAAAAGGACATAAAACTTTGAGGGCTGAGGTAAAATACTATCATTTTAATGTGAGTAGCACCCTCCAAGGCTCAGGTACATGTACTTATTCTCCAGGGTGCTGTTACTGAGCTGTGTTATGGTTTTCACTGTTGCCAGCTGCCCATGTATGAACTCTGAAACCTTCTGAAACTATGAGCTAAAATAAAACTTTTTTCTCTTAAGTTGTGGATGTTGGGAATTTTGTTCCAGCAATAAGAAAGTAATGAAGACAGAAATTGGTATCAGAAGTGGGGTTGTTGATGTGACTTTACCTGATGATGTGATCTGGGAGCCTTTGGAATAGGTTTGCAGAGGGAGTTGAAAAGGTTTGAAGATGCTGGCTAGAACAGATTTAGTTAGAATGCTGTGAGGTGAGTTTGATAGGCGAGTCTAGTCAGAGGTCAGAGGACCAGAATGCTGACAGATGTGTGGATTGTAAAGGGTGGGCTCACAAAGTTTCAGCCAGAAAGGAGGACTTTATTGACTGTTGATCTAAAAACCAGGCATACTACATTCTGGCAAAAAGTATGTCAACATTTTGCCCTTGTTCAGAGACTTTGGCCGAGACTGAGATTAAGGGTAGTTGACTACTTAATCTGATGAAGCAACCAAAATTTTATGCTGTTACATGAGTATTGTGTGTTGCTTTTAGCCAGCTCTACACTGAGAAGCAAGAGAAAATGGCATAAGAGTCATGGTTGTTAGAAAGCTTAGCCTCTCTTTCTCTCTATCTCTGTGTATGTGTTCTTGATTCATGATTTGAGTAACTTCCTCTGGTTCACACTCCCATGAATGACTGCAGTCTAACACCTTCAGTAGAGCCCAAGGCTCTGGAGCCATCTGACCTGAAGCTAGCACACCCAGAACTCTGAGTGAAATGCACACTTTCTCTTAATTAGTTAAATTTCTCATGAACTTAATTGTTATAAGACAGAGAACAAAGATCAATGGTCATTATAATAAAGTTTCTGTAATCAGTTGGCTTCTGACTACAGCTTTAGAAGACTTTAAGAAACAGGTCAATGACCCAGTCTTGGGGCACGTGGTGAAGATTATAAAGCCTCCTGAGAGCATTTAGGTGACCTCCATCTCCCTCAGCTGCTGGACAAACTGTGTGGAAACTAGACTCAGGGCTTATGATCGAGACCAGAGGAAGACAGCACATAGCTTTGATGAATATCTTCTTTGAAAAGAAGGGACTCGATAGGGAAAGTCAAACACAGATATGGATATGTTGACTAGAGAGCCAGAATCTTCACCCTGAATGTCTCTGAATCCATCAGGCTGGCAGAACCTCTCCCCGTTGGTAGAGAAGAGCAGCCGTCCCCTGTAGGGGTCTGCAAAATCCTCCTTTGTAGTCATCTCGTAAAATGATGCTCGCTTTCTCAGGACCCATCCCTCTACTTCTCGCTGCCTCCGGACAAACAGCTCATGTCAGGCTGAGCCGACCCCATCCGCGCTGCTCTGTAAGGAAATAGTGCACTAACCCAAAGACTCTCAAAACTTGGCAAGTACGTACTGAGGGCGTTCATGAAGAGAATTGTGCAGTGTTAGACCAGTAGTGGTGGTAATGGAAGAATATATAGCTCAAGAGGGAAGAATTTATTAACAAGAGAACCTTTTTCTATAACCTGTAGTTAATGCCCTGGCAAGGTCACTGCTACGAAGGCTCTGTGAAGCTTGCACATGGTGACAGGTCATAATAAATATGCTAGAGTTTTCAGCAGGGCTTTGGCAGAGTATTGAGTTAGCAGTCAAAAGGCTGGGAAAGGTGGGAATGCTAGAAAGATTTATTATGTGAAATGAGAAAAATCTAGCCCTTTCCTAAAACTCCCTCCCATCTCATTTCCTTGACTAACATATGAAATGTGTGCTGGGCCTGGTGGTGCAGGCCTGCAAACTCTGCTCTTGGGAGGCTGAGGCAAGAAGATTGTAAGTCTGAGCCAGACCAAGCTAATTAGTATCTCAAAATCAAATACAAAATGGGCTGGGGGTGTAGCTCTGTTTGAAGGCCCTGGGCTCGATCCCTAGTATCACAAAAATAGAAAGGAAAAGAAAGGTGAGACTGAAGAAAGCATCACATTCTTTTAAAGACTTAGTAGTAGCAACTGATTTTTATAGGTTGAGGTTGGCAGGAGAAGATGCGGCCATGGAACTGAGCTCCTGAATATCAGCGAGGTGATAGGATCTCAGAACTGCAAAGGCCAGATGTTGACATTCAAGTGACCTAGCAAGTCAGAATGATTAACATAGTGGGAAGTACAACAGGGATAGCAACCAGTGCACGCTGACCTAACAGCAATCGACGACACTGACCTTGACAGGCTTGGAGGCAAGAGAAAAAGTTGTCTGGGTATTATGTGACTTGTATAACTAGAAAAAAGTTTAAAAATATGATAGCTTGTGATCAGAATGCTCACGCCAGACATTAACATGGAAATGATGATGTATTGCTCGGTTGCTAGAACAAAACCAGGTATGTTATTGATTCAAGAGAAGGACAGATCCTTTCTGTAGAGGACTCTGCAACAACATAACAAGCTTGCAGAGCGTATGTGCCCCCAAAGGGACACTCAGTCAAAGTTACTGTGCACTGAAAACAAGGAAATAGCCAAACCCGCCAAAGCTGTGAGACATAGTCAGAATTGACTTGGGTAATGGGACATCTGAGACATTAACGCAAACCACGTTTGGGGGGGGGGGTGGCTGGTGAACCCAGGTGATAGATGGAGTTCGACCCTGAGTCCGTTTTCCACAGAGATCAATGAGCTTACAGACCTCCCCTGTGCATATTTCCTACTTCCAGGTCTACAATATGGATGGGGACTGTATCAATCAATGCTCCTGACATAAACAACTTCAATGAGGAGAGATTTAATTTGGCTCATGGTTTCAAACTATGGTCTCCTCATTCCAAGGCAGAAGCACCATAGCAGAGAGCACGGGGAAGAAAGCTACAACTCACAATGTCTGGGGACGAAGGACAAAGGGGAAGAGTACCAAGGGGAATGGGGCCAGGGACCAGATAGTCCCCAAGGGCATGCACCCCCATGACCTACCCAGATACACCCAGAGGTGTCCTTTACTAAGCTAGGTGTATCTCAAGCCCACCAAGTTAACAGTCAAAATTAATCACCATAGATACACAGAATATTCACATTTGTTTTCCAATCTATGTGGTAAGAAAGAGCCTTTACGAAAGGAAGGACCAGGCGAAGGCCCAGAACGTTGTATTCCAAGAAGAACCGAGGCCCTAAAGTGCCACTGTCAAGTTTAATGATGCAAGTATGATAATCCTCATCACATCCATCACCTCATTGAAAAGCCCACCTGGATCCCTGCAGATGGCAAAAGGCTGTGGTAACATTTGGCAAACAGTAGTTTAAATGCAGTTATGTTAAGTGTGGAGTGTTTACTGAAACAGATCAAGCACCTGACACTTAATACAACAAGTGTGTGCTTTTCTTTCTTTATATTTAAATAGGACAATAAGCAATTAGCTTATTAAGACAGTAAGCAGGATAAAATTGCACCCAGGGACATTGGCCATCTTGACATTCCCCAGAACATCACAATGGTTCACTGTATTCATGCTAATTGGATCTGTTGAGCATAAAGAGATAAGTATTACAGATGCATGGGTATTATGCATGTTGCCAAAAGATGAAATAAATAGTCTATGAAAGTTCAGAATTCAATCATATTAGTGTTTATGGATTCTGAGGCCTGGCACATAGGTGCTAAGTTAGTGAGTGGTGTGAGCATCACGTTGAGAAGGACACTGGGCTCCATGCCTCTGTGGACTTGGGAGGCCTTTGAAAACACTGCCCTCACCCATTTGGAGGATAACTTGTAAGGCTGCAAGTGCGAGTGAGGACACAAGGAACAGTGGGATCTGAGCAAAGGTAGGAGGCTGGAAGACAGGTGCTCTGCTTCTGCGGTCACGTGCCCCAGGAAATGTTTTAATGCTAGAGGCACCCAGAAATCTTCACATTCTGAAACATACAGAAGCAAGGATATATTTTCCCTGCCAGGAAAGTGGTTGTTTCAAAATCACCTCCTGGCATGTTTTTGAGCCTTAGTAAAGACTGCACGTAGGATGTCAAGTGACTATCAGTACAAAGTAGCCCCTCTTTAGCTAAGTATTATGAACGACACTGCAGCTATGAGGCTGGAGAAGCCTAGCAACAATCTGTTGTGTGACGGAAGTGGTACATTTAGAATTACATCTGAATAAGGCTGATGGGCTCCAATAAGAAACATAAAACCATGGCCTTGAACTCCATGCAAACTACTTCTTTTTGAACTTACGTCATGGCTTCGTGAATGTTCCAGCTGATGAAGGGACAGAGGAGAAATTCAGACATGGTTCACAGATAGATTAATATACTTAATATTATTTAATATCACATATTAGTGAGTGGATCTTTAAATACAATATATCTCTATTGATGTAATATAATTTTAATATGTGATACTCAAGGAAATTGCCTATTATTTCCACATTTGAGTATTTCTGCAGAAAAAAAGGCAGCTTCCAGAAAGCAGAGCTGTGAATAGAGCCCTTTGTCACTAGACTTGAATTCCTGGCAGAAGCGAATGACTTGGCTGGCTGGTCAGAGGCATGGAAGGGCGAAAGGGGCAGATCAAAGAGAAAGTTTCAGCCAAATAGGGGGCCAAGTAGCTGGAACGGACACCAGGTGAGCTCACCTTTGTGTCTCTCTTGATTACTCACTAGGAAACATCTTCTCCACCGCACTCTGTAGCCTGAGACTTCCTGTGGGCACCTATGCGCACACGCCAGCAAGTGTGAGGAAATAATTGGCCAAGGAGATAGTGGAGCAGCAAATCAACGCTCTTCTCTTCTGACGTTCAGAAAGTTGGTCCTGAAGTTCATTCTTTGGAGCTCCTCAGAAGGTTCCAGTGAGATGGGTTCCAAATTTTCCTTGAATGGGGACTGATGTGGTAAGTTACCCTTGTACTGACTTTTCCTGTACTCGTTAGCTTTTGATTTACAGCCAGCATTCCAAACTTTAGGTGCTTACGATAGTGGTATCGGATCCTAAGTCTATAGGTCAGATGGGTGGTTCTGTATATCCGGACCTGGCATGGCTGACTCCACTTGGGTGGGTTCCTCCAACTGCAGTCAGTTGCTAGGTCAACGAGACCAAGATGGGTAGGATGGAATCTTCTAGATGTCATTGTGACCTCCTGTTCTCCGGCAGTATATTCTCAGCTTCTTCCTGTGAAGAGATCTAAGACAAAAGAGATGTAAGAGCTCTAGGACAAGAAAGGAAGTGTACAAAGCTTGTAGGAACCTGGCTGAAAATGGCATGACGTCATTCTCACACCTCCCTGGCCCACCTTCCCATCCCCACAAGAAAGCAGTGGCCACTTCTACCTCCAAGGAGCTGGATCTCCCACGTAACTGTGCACAGGGACAATATGCTGGAGATCAGCTCACCAACTCCGTGGCTCTCAAGTTGAAGAGACAGGGGAGTAACAGGAAGCTGAGGGTCTTTCCCGGGGCGGGGCACACCTCACAGGAGGCTGGCAGAAGCAACCCTGTTTCCCAGACTCCCTTCTAAGTGGTGGTTCTCAGTTTAAAGAAAAGACGGTTGGGCAGCTGATCTCCCAGAGAGCGTTTCCACTCGTGCTTCTAGGCCTAAGCGCAGTTCTGTCAGCTGTGGGATGGATAGAGCTGCAAATGTGTAAGGAATCCCACACTGAGTGGCACGTGGCGCTGGAAGTCCCAGCCTCCCCCTGTCAACCTCTGGGAACGCTGTCACGCAGCAGTCGGGCCCCCAAGTGATACGACGGGGGAAGGCTGCAGAGCGGGCCCTGTGCTGTGTCTCCTGCGCAATGTTCCCTGGCAGGTGCGGGGAGCGACTCACTCCCGCCCCCGCCCCCACTCCTCTGAAAACGTCCCTTTCATGTTTCATAAACAACAGCTTTGCTGTGCCATTGTCTCTGTTAGTTATTTTCATAATTCATAATTATCTTAGTTCTTAAAATGTAGACGTACATTTAAAAGCATGATCCAATCGTGCTTGATTGCCGCCACATTGTGTTCAAAGTAATTACCATTCATTTGGCTTTTGAGGCTGCTGAATGAATTTTCCACATGAGATTCCTTAATTTGTACATATTTTATTGCTATAAAATAGGTATTGGCAAGCTGCCTAAACTGGAGCGAAGGCCTTTAATTCCTATCACCGTGTGATAAAACAAATTGAGTGCAAACGGAGAGGCTTAAGATGGAGTGCTCGGAACGGATTCCACTCGTTTTTGCAAGCCGAGTTTCCCCAGGTGCCAGGCACAGGTAAGATTAAGGTAGCTTAGTTCACACGAGAGTTCAGAATTGTCTCAGCATCTGTATAAAAATGAGAATGCCCTTCCGTGATGGTGAGTGACTCTTTTCCGTCCATCTATTGTTCTCCTGGGGAAGAATGTTTGCAGAGAAAGTGTTATTACTATTTGTCATGCGTGGAGAGAAAACTCAGGTATGTGTCAGTCAGAGGCGGGGAATTCTTGGTGTTCACATATGTTCTGATCTCTGGGTCCCGGTTGGGCCCTGCCAAGCTGTGTGGCCTTTGGAAGTCCTTCTGTATCTCTGACCTGGGTTGGTTAACCTGCCAAATCATGGGCTGGGTGAAAAGATTTCTTAATTGGTCATTTGTCTGTTTTTTCCTGAGCTTATCAGCACCTTGGATTTATTTAAAATCTTTAGCTGAAGTTTGCTCTAGGGTTCTTAAAATCACATCTTTCTGTTGCTTTTTAATGCCATGTTTTGACGATAGTAAGATGTCAAAAGATTATGTTGTGGGAAGAGTTCAGTGTTGTTCGATTCAATGACCTTCAAGCTCTTTCCTAGTCCAGAAACTACTTGATTCCACGTGACCAATGGATGTTCTTCCTGTTTTTGTTATTGTTTTTTATTTTTCCGGTCAGAATTCCTGTCACCCTACAACCCAATCCCTCCCAGCACTCCAGGGCCTCCACAAACAGCTACACATCACTATTTTAAAGTACCTCCTGTCTTTTCTCAGGTTTCCAAGAGCCAGAGTCAGGGGAATTACCACGACCTCCACAAAGTCATTTCCAGAGGCCACTACCCACTGCGATCACTGGCTTCACCAAAACATTTATGCATTCAATTCGATAATACTACGTATTATTTTTAAATGTATAATAGTTACTTCCTTTTTTATACAGATAACTGTCCATTTTTAAAGAAGAGACTTGGCATAAATCTGTATTTTTATATTTCAACTACAGTAAGAAGTACAACTGGTATTTAACAGAAAATCATTGATTGATAGACCTAACAGCAATGTTCTCATCCATTTATCAGACATCTATGCATGCTATCTGTCTGTCTGTCTATCTACCTCTATTTATCTGTTTAGTACAGTTGGGGATGGAAGCCAGGGCCACGTGTGTGCTCGGCAAGCCCTCTACCACTGAGCTGTACTGCTAGCCCCTTTAGCAAATATTTAATTAGCATATCCCATTTTCTTTTGTGACCTTATGGATGGGCTATTTTTTTTTTGTCTTTCACTAAAAGTACCATTTTTCCTCTATAACAGTCTTTCTCTGAAAGTTTTATTAGTCCAAGTACTTAATCCTACTAGGTTATTTCTAAAACAACACATGACCCATTTAAATGCTCTTTTTTTGGGGGGAGGTAGAGATTTTGCCGTTAGTAGTGAAGAAGGTAGTAATAGATGTAAAGAAAGAAACTCCAGGTAATTTCAAAACTACATTTGCAGAAGACTTATGATTTCCTGGGCATAGTTGTCCTTCATGTCTATGTAAATAGATAAGGAACAGCTTCTTTTCTTCCTCACAAATTGGCTGGCGCTCTCACTGACAACCGGCAGAATCCACCCCGGCGATGTGAGCAGGAAGGGGTTAAATACAGGGGACTGGGGCATTGACAGAGATGCCGGAAGTTAAAGCAATACCGTGTGAGCTGAGCTTCTTAGAAAACAATTCCTGGAACCACAGCACTGAGCTGGCTGCTAAAGGAGCTCTTGCCACCTTGGGCTCCCTGTCCCAAGCTCTTGTTTCAAATGGAAGTCATCAGGGCGGTCAGCCAGGGCTGCTACTTCCGGCCCTCCCTAGACCCATTTCTTCCATGACCCCAAAGCTGTAGCTGCTGGTTTCTTGGTGACCAAACGCTTTCACTGTCATACTTCCCAGAAAAGCAAAGGACCCCACGTTTAATCTCCTTATTACAATGTTTGTCTGATTGGAAACTTCCACTTAGGAGGTCCTGAATTCCATGACCTAACTGCACTGTCTGGAGAATAAGAGCATTAATTTACCATTGCTAGGGTTTAGAAAGGCCTCCTCAGGGTCAGAGTAAGTATTGTGTGAGCCAACCTAAAGTACTGGCCACACTCAGGAATCTCCCCCCACCCCCTTTTATGGCAATACACGTCAACCTAATTGTCTTTCCAGATCGAAGCAGCTCATACTGCCTGGCAAGTTTGACCAAAGACGATCTCTCTTTAATGCTCTTAAATGCTGTACCATATACTCCAAGCAATAAATCAAACATTTCCTCTTTGACTGGTGCAAAATCAACTATGCAGGGCCGTGTGACTCCTCCCAGCATCTGTGTGGCTTCATCTCCTAGGAGAGGCGCCTTCCTGGCACTGCTCTCATTGCCTGACATCTTTCTCTAATGCTTGACCTTGGTCATGAGTTCCTCTTGTCATTCTACTGGATGTCCTAGTCACATCAGAGTTTCATCCGTGCAGCCATAATAGTCGAACAGGTATGCTTCTCTTTATCTTACGAATTCATAGAGTTTTTTTTTTTTTTGAGATAATGTCTCACTTTATACTCCAGGCTGGCCTAGAACTCACAGCGGTGCTCCTGCCCCAGCCTCCTGAGTGGTGGGATTACAGGCGTGTGCCACCATATACAGATAGTATGTGGTGCTGGGGGATCAGATGGAGACCTCAAGTTGCCTGGGCCAGTGCTCTAATCACTGACCTATGCCCCAGCATGTTGACAGGATTTTGCTCATGCATTTATTCTTCAGCAGATATTTTTCTTGACCCACTCTTGATTAAGTAGTAGAGTCATTTTACATAGTAAGTCTGGAGTTAGAATAATCGGATAGAAATATTCCATGTTCTCATGGAGGAGACAGGCAATTCAAAAGAAGTGAGGTATTGACAAACCCTGATCTTTGACGTGGAAGGAGGAGTGCTGGAGGACAGAATTACAAAGCAGACAGTGACGCCATTTTCAGGGTGGTGCGTTCATGATGATGGCCTCAGTAGTGGTAAGAAGTGAGTTGTTCGCTGGGCCTGGTGGCACAGGCCTGTAATCTCAGCACTCTAGGGTTTGAAGCAAGAGAATTGCAAAGTTGACCCCAACCTATGCAATTTAGCAACTTAGCAAGACCCTGACTCAAAATCAGAACTGAAAAATGGTGGGGTCGCAGCTCAGTGTGACGTCCTTGGATTGGATCTTCAATATCGCAAAACAAACAACAAATAAAAACGTTGGTTGTTATGGTTTAAATAAGACACATGTACTGAGGGCTTGAAACCCAATATAGTTAGGAGGCGGGGCCTAGTCAGGTGATTGGATCCTGACAGACTAAACTCGTCACCGGCTTAATTTATTGGTGGATTCACTATTGGATGGTCTGTAGCAGGGAAGTGGGTGGAGCGTCTCTTCCTGTCTCTCTGCTTCCTGGCTTCCCTGAGCGGGCAGCTTTCCTCCCCAGCCCTATTCCATCACGATATTTCTCAATTGGAGTCAGCCAACCATGGGCTGAGATCTTAACACTGTGACCTAAAATAAACCTTTCCTTCTTTCAAGTTGTGTATGTCAGCACGAAGAGCTAGCACACTGGTCATGCGTAATTAGAGATACAGCCACCTCTTAGCAACTCCAGCTTTCGCCAAGGGCTGAGGAGGGAGGGAGGCTGGGGCGTTGGAGGAGCTAAGAGATAATGGGGTGAATGGAGCAAGTAGGTGGGTCTGGAAGGAGACGACGGGTTTTTCACGCTTTGTTGCCGAAACTATCAGAGGTGGCGTCAGACATCCAAAAGCCAAAGTCCTTTGGCATTGTTACAGCATGGCTTCCTGTTCCGTGGGGTTGACTTTAATAAGTTTCTGCAATAACTATAGTTCTTTTCTACTTTCCCTCACATAAATTATCTTCAGAGTTTCTCCAGGGTTGTGTGCGTAGGTTTTCATGTCACTGATTGGAATCTCTGGTTTGACCGGGCCACAGATAGTTCCTTTTCTTTGTTGCGATTCATCCTGGAACTTTATTCCAGTCAATTTGGGATCACTGTATCTTTTTAACCATAGTGTGGTCCTGCTGCTGATTGAAAATAACATAAGCAGGACAGCTGAAAAGCAGCGGTGCTATCGTTTAGATCTTGAGTGTTCCCGAAAAGCCTCACGTATTTGGAACTCTGCTACTGGGAGGTCGGCCTGGCTGGAGGAGGCGGATGATTGGGCGTTAACCTGGAAAGACTGTTACTGTGATCCAGGGGTTGAGGGCTCCTTGAGGGCTGCTGGGGGAGCTTTCGTGTGTGTTGTTCATTTGTGGGCCAGGAAAGAGGAGAGGGTACCCAGCATCTTAAAGTAATTAAAGGAGGAAGAAACATTGTTAGAGCTTCTTTCTGGGAAAACTCTAGCCTTGCCGGAGTCTCCGGGCATCAGCTTGGCTTTCCTGGGCTCTCTCTGCGATGGTACCCATTCTCTGTTTCTGTCATGTACCTTGACCATTGCTGGCTGCCCCATAAATGGTCTGTGTGAGACCTCATGAAACTGTGAGCTAAATAAATCTGTCCTTAAATTGTGGACGTCAATGTGTTTTTTTGTAACAGCAACAAGATAAGTAACAAAAACAAGCTGGTATTTACTTACTGCAGTTCTAAATACCGGAAATCCATGGTCAAGGCCCTAGCAGGTGGGTGTCCAGGGAGGCCCCCTTCTTCACACAAAGCAGTGTTCCTTCACAGCTGAGTCTGATTGTGGGGCAGGGACGAGGCAGAACTTTAAGTCAAGCAGTAATCACATTAATTAAGAATTTACCCTCATGAGTTACTCACCTCTCATAGGCTCCACCTCTTACTGCCATCTATGGTGGGTTCAGTTTCAACCAATGACTTTTGGAGGGAAACAAACATTCAGTGATACCATTCCTTACATGGCATTAAAATCTTAAATTCACTTTATTTATTTTTGTGTCAATATCTAGATGTTGGGTTCTAGAAATCTAGTGACTCCAGGAAGTACTTCTTTCCTCATAGAATATTTTGAAGCAGCTACTATAAAACAACACATTTCAGATTGAGTCCTGATGACATGTGTAGTAAGTCTATGGAAACAACTTTATGTGCCTGATGTGCACCCAAAATTTGAGGGTATCTTCAAATGTTTGGAAATATGAGGGAAATGTTACTTTGAATTTTGCTTTGTAGTGATATCTGTAAACATAATGTCTAGGCAGTCACTAAAAAAGCGAAATATATAACATTTATATTAATGATAAAGAAATGTACATGGTGTCTCAAGCATTTGCTACTTTTTAAAAAAGCTTGTTTTTTCTATGTTTGATGACTTCTGAAACATCTTATACAATAATAAATCTAGTACTTGCACAGTTTCCATATAGCATTAGACTTCAAATATTATGATAAATTAGTCTTGAACAAACAAGTTGTTATATTATGCATACTTTAATATTTTTGTACACTCAGTGACCTTTGAGAACCCTATGTATGTTTAAATATTGCAATTAATTTTTTATTACAAGTGATACGTCTTGTGGACATGTTCTTTGTTGAAAATGTGATAGGTTCCACTGTAAAAAAAAGCAGAACCAGGTAATGTTTTAGCAATATTTCATTGCTACATTATGCAATGGGATGATATTGAGCACTTCCGTCCTGTGTGGGGGTTTGCATTTGGCTTATCAATGGCTGCCTTTGAGTTGGTAATCATTACCGCTCTGTCATAGCTAATGGAAACGCTTGTAGCATCAATCTCACTTTCCACACAATGAAGAGGTAGATACTGCACTCAAAGGTTCCTCATCTGTCCTTGTCCTTATTAAAATTTACACCCAAGGAGAGTGGAAAAGAAAGGAAAACACCCTTGGAATCGCAACTTGTTGACATGGTCATCTTTTGCCCGCAACGGTGGTCTGGACGCAGGGATCCCTCAGGGGAGGGATGGCAGAGACAAGGTGGGGGAGGTTTGAACAAACCCATGATGTCAGCTGTACACCCCTTTTTTCCTACAGGCATAAAGTAAATTCGAGGGTCTGAGAGTAATGTTACTATGAATGCATTATTAAGCCTTAGCAGTTGTGTACACTGTGGAAGAATTTGCTTGTTAAATACCATATGAGATGGACTGTAATCGATCTTACTGATAGCAGAACCCTTTCCTGGAAGCTGTCATAGTGATCTACCCTGTTTGTAGGCTCTTGGCACCTGTTGATCCTCCCCCCCCCCCCCACACACACACCTTAGGAAGAAAACCTCGTTTTCAAGGATGAGCTCACATAGATCTTGATAATCTGTTGGCTTGACCTTCAGTCCTGACCCCTGTACACCACTATTCATAGCAAAACAAAATGTTGACACAAAGCACGCCCTGTAGCACCTACACGGAATGTAGGACTTACACATCTGAGGTTCCCAACGTCTCAGGCCTTGCCTCAACTGTGAACTGTAAATTGCTCAATAGTAACTCCCTACTTAGTGTCTATCATTGTAACTATAAATAACATAGTCACAGGAATCTGTCCTGCATCACCATTGTAACTGTTGCGGAGCAAGGTTCCAAAACAACCCCTTCAACACACTTGGGAGGAGAAAGCTGGCAACAGGCCCTGGGTGAGAAGGGGCGGCCTGAACTTGGGTAGGAGCCACAGGGATACAGAGATGAGCAAGAAGTTTTGTAATACTTGACAAATAAGATCGCTGGTCCCCACCCATGACAGTGGCCCCATTCCAAAGCCCTGACAATGCCTCAGGCCACTGAGGACATGGAGCAGAAGGAATCTTGTCTGTTGCTGGTTGGCACATGCACTGGCACAGGCATTTTGGAAGACATTCTGGCAGATCCTCATAAAACTAAACATGCTCTTACCATGTGAGCCGGCAATCTGGCCTCTTGGGCGCTACCCAGAGGAGTTGAAAACTTAGGCCCATACACACAGATGTTTCGAGCAGATTTACTTGTATCTGTAAGCCTTGGAAGAAACTGTGACATTCTTCAGTAGGTGAACGGATGAACTAGGGCACCTGCGGACAATGGAGGTATACTCTGCAAAATAAATAAATAAATAAATAAATAAATAAATAAATAAAAGATATGAGCTATCCAGCCATGAAAAGTCATGGAAGAAACTCAAATGCACATTACTAGGCAAATAAAGCTAATCTGTAAAGGATGGTTACTCCATGAATTCAACCAAATGACGTTTTGTTCAAAAAAAAAACCTATGGAAATTGTAAATAGTCAGGGACTTCCAGGGATTATAGAGGAGAGATAGACATTCAGGCAGAGCACAGAAATGTTCTAGGACCATGAGAAAATATGCAGCCTGTTACTATGTTGGTAGATATATGCCCTTATACATTTATCAAAATCCATCTGATGTACAACACTGAGGCTGAATCCTGATGTTAAGTGTGGATTTTGAGTGATAAAAGCATATGATAGCAACTGTGCCACTTTGGTGGGAGATGTGGATCATTGGGAGGACAAAGGCTGGGGACAAGGGATCTATAGAAGATAGATCTTCTATCTTTTTGTTCAATTGGCTCAATTTTGCTTGAGACAAAACTCTTCTACAAAATACAGTCTTGCTTTAAGAAAAAAAATGTAGAACAAACTGTAATCTGGAACAGTTTAGATAGAAAGGAAGGAGGGGCAGGGCCTGGGGGATGTGGCTTCAAGTTGCTGGATAGGCATTTAATTTTGTGTCACCTGTCATCTATAACTTCTATTTCCATTGTATAATCACAGATACTTCAGGAAATACCAGAAAATTACTGTTAATTACCTTAATGAGTGAACTCCAAAATACAGGCAGGATTATAAATCACAGAGCAAACCAAGGGAAAAACCAACCCTTAGCGTTGGTGTTCCATGCTATCACTCTAAACATTAGGAAAGTTGGACACAATAACATTTCCCTTGTTTAATGCAATTAGTGTCCAAGACTGGGATTGGAATGCCAATGAAGCTGAGGGATTTGACCAGTATTTCAGCAGAGCTAATCTGGCATTCTGGGCTTGGGAGTTGGACTGGCTGCTTTTCCAACTGGGGGACTGTCTTAGGGTTAGTCTGGCTCTGTAGGAAGTAAGACTTGTTATTTTAACTTTCACAGAGTGAAAGAGCACTCAACCAAATCCATTATCCCGCGGGGAAGCCTTTAGAGAGTTACCACCTTGACCTTGGACTCTAGCCATAAATGGCCTTGGCAATGGCCATCTTCCTTACTACAGAGATGCATAAAGTATTATGAAGTATGGAGAATCCTGGGAAAACTCTGAGGTTGCAATTGGTTGACTCCAAACCTGAGAATCCCTAAGAGCTCTTCTTCGCTACCAAGAGGGGAAGTATTTGGACATGTAACATCATGGGAAGATATTTAATGTTTCTAGACTTCTTTCTTAATTCTCAAATAGGCTGCATGAGACAGATGACTTCCATTGTCTTTTGAGAGTGATTCTATAAGCCAGAAATTTAAAAAGGATGGTGTTGCTTCACTATGGGTATCAAATCCTCTCCAACCTGCTGTTTTTACCACACTTCCCTCTAAGTCAGAGAAGTTACACAACATAGTTCCTGGTTGTGTAGATCGAGTCACTCCAGCTCCAGGCAGATTGCATTTCACATTGTGGTCAGCAGCAGCCTCCTTGAGACCAAATTGCCATCAATCCAAGTGGATTGATGCCCTAGAGTCAGGAACATGAGGAGAACAACTGCAAATGGGTAGAAACTTGCATGATTTCTTTAAAAAATATTTTTCTGAAAGCAATTTTAGATGAACCAAAAGTGTCAAAGACCACATGAGGAGGTCCTATGTGCCCTCACTAGGCTTTTCCAATGGTTCTATTTCACTATTTGTAATCACTATTTCATAATAATTTATTCAAATATCATTCAATAATTTATTGAAAGTTCAATAGCTACTGAAAGTTTAAATAAGGCTAGTACAATACCAAAACCAAAAAGGTTGACATTGGTAACATGCATGTATATAGCTCCCTGTTTTTTTTTTTTCACGTGGGTAGATTTATGTACTCATCACTGCAGTCAAGATGCATGGGATGGTAGATTTTATGCACCAGTGTGACTGGCCACAGTGTCCCTATGTTTGGTCGTATGTTACCACCAATACTCTTGCCAAGGTGTGTTTGGGTGAGATTAACATTAGAGCAGAGCAGATGGCCCTTCCTAAGGTGGGTGAGCTTCATTTAGTCCATAGAAGATCTCAGTAGAACAAAAGGCTGACCTGCCCCCAGGCCACAAGAGGACCTGTCAGCCTTTGAATTTGAACTGCTCTGTTGCCTCTTCCCTGGGTGTCACCCAGCCGCCTGCCCTGCAGGTTTTGGATATGACAACCTCTATGATGGCATGTTCGTGCTCATCCTAAGTCTTTTTTGATGTAAGATTGGCACACCTCCTATTGGTCCCAGTTGGTTGGAGAACATTGACTAATAACGAATGAAAATATTTGTACCTCAACCAGTGTTGGGTTCTGTTGTCAGGGTCTCTTAGGAGATGGGGCAGCACTGCCTCCGGTAACACCACTGCCAGCTGAATTACCAGTGAATCTAAAGTCCTGATGACTAATGCTATATGACCCAGCATCCTGGCAGAACAGGAAAGAGAGAAGTTGTCACAGGTGTCAGACAACCTGATCCCTGTCCCGCTCCACTGCTTGGAGCCTGTGGCACCTTTCTTGCACTTCCACAGGTGTGACTAAGCAGGGGTCTGAGGGTCTGTCTCCAGCTTCTAGATGAGGCTATTGCTTCTGGTCCATGAAATAGACTTCTGCGAGTCAGAAAAACTTGAGCTGGACCCATGGCTTTGACCTTCAGTGACTCTGGGAACTGGGAATGCTGCTGACCTGGCTGAGTCCAAGTTTCCTTATTTCCAAATTGGAAGTAATAAAGCCTGATTTGTAAGAGTGTTGTGAGAATAGTGACATCATGGCACGGAGCGCCCATCACAGGTCCGATGTGTGGTTGGGGCTTGTGCAGCACTCCCCTTCCTCTTCTTTATTTCTAAATGGAGCTGCTTTTCCCACGAGACAAGGACAGAAGGTTAGTTGGAATATAGACAGAATTAATCAAAAATTTAGAGCTGCTTTCCCTGCTTTCCTCCTCTGTTCTTCCAGTTTTCCCCTTTCCAGAATCAGAAAGAGGTTGGACCTCATCCATCCTACATCGATTTTGGCTGGGCCATCATCATTTTTGCTCTGGACACTGTTTTATCATTCTCTTCTAGTCCAAATTGACCTTTGATACGGAACTTCATGACAAATGAGTGTTCTCAGGGATTAGCTCCCTAAAAAGGGCAGCTCCTTCTCTGTCCCCATGGTCCTGGAGACTGGGACTCCTGGATCTCAGTTCAGAATAATCCTTCTGACCGCGCACTTTTCTCTCGGGAAGAAAGGTCTTGAAATGCAATTTATTGTAAAACACACAGTGGTTACAGAGCTACCACAGTCAATGATATTCCTTTTATTACCACTCAGATGAGAACAGAAAATGACATTGGAAAGCAGTGAACTCACCAGAAGGGCAGAGAAAGTCATTAAATTCAACATGCATCATATTTCATAATCAGAACCCTGCAGTCTGCACTGACACCATTGAATGAGTTTGTTGCAACTATGATAATAGAAAACCCCATGCATTTACTTTCCCTGGGCTCTTTCTGTTTGGACTCTAGTGGGGGCCCGGCCGTTAATCTCTGGAGGCAGGAGATGGTGCAGGCCACCGCGCTCTCGATTACGTGCATTGAAAACACATCCGTGTTATCAGGGAACATGTCTCTGCTTGGGGCAGGGATTTCTAAATATCAGCACACTTAATCCATCTAATGACAGTGCTGTCATCAGCTGGGAGAAGGGGTGGGACCTCTCCTGGCCAGGAGTGGGGACTATACTGGGAGGGTGCAGGATGGATCCCCCAGACCCCAATCATCCCCAGTAGCATGAGGCCTGGTAGGCTACCGAAGGCACTTGTGTTGATTTCAGACTTCAAAATTTATTTTGATTTTGCATTCTATGTCTCGGTGTATACGTTTGTTTCAATTTTAAAAGGATGATCTCGAGGCCACTTTTGGCCTTGGCACAGTGTAACACAACATTGGGTGTGTAGCCTAGAAGCACAGGAGCAGTGCATGGTGGCACACACCTGTAATCCCGGCACTCTGGGAGGCCGAGGCAGGAAGATTGCAAGTTCGAGCCCAGCTTAGGCAACTTGGTGAGACTTTATTTCAGAATTAAGAAAAATGGGCTGGGGATATAGCTCAGTGCCAAGGCCTTGGGTTTGATGTCCAGTACTGAAAAACAACAGCAATAAACAATCAAACCAAAACAAAAACAGGTATGTGTCTATGAGATAAAATTCTACACTGCATTTACTCTTATAACAGCTTCCATGGTCTAAGCATTTTTCTTTTTCTGAGACAGGGTCTCTCTCTGTAGTCTAGGCTGGTAGTGAACTCACTATGTAGTCCAGACTGGCCTTGAACTCAAAGCAGTCCTCCTTCCAGCCTCTTGAATGCTGAATTATAGGCATGTGCCAACACGCCCATGTGCCACCACGCCCAGCCCTTATGTGATGCTGGGGACCCAGTCCTGGTCCTTGCGCTTGCTTCCTAGGCAAGTGCGTTAATCACTGAGTTCTGTCCCCAGCCCAGTCTAAACATTTTTGACCTCACATCAGCACGCAAAGCCCCTAATCGTTACTTCAATCGCACTGATCCTGAATGATTACTTTCCCCTCCCCAGTCTCTTTAAATCGCCCTTCAAATGTAGCCTGCCAGTTTCTTCCTGCGATTATAGACCGAATCCCGCTGCATTTGCAATTATTGGTGAGTCTCTTTCCTTATTTTAAGTGGCAGGGTCAGGAGTCAAACCAAGGAATCCTAATCCCTCGACCAGACCTGCCTCTGATTGTTCTACAGGTGCTTCCAATGTTCAGGAAGACGCCAGAGACAGCATAGTTAATATACAAAGTCAGTCAGCGTGATGAAAAATGCAGTAACCCAAATCAAATCATTATCGAAATGGTAAAAGGCAGAACTGATGTGGCAGAAAATCAAATTAGGCAAATAAAAGTCAGAAGCAAGAGAAAGACACCAACGCAAAAAGAAAATGAACAGAGTGAAAGAGTGTCCCGTGGCGAGCGCAGGGGAGAGAACATGGAACTCCAGCGTGCACTAGAGCAGTCAGAGAGGAGACAGCCGGCAGTGCGGGGTTCCTAATCAAGCAGAAAAGCCAAGAGTGCTCCAGAAATGAAAAAGAAATGAAGACTTGAAAGTGGAAATTCAGCTTGAGGTAAAATTAAAAAGCAGACAGCATCGCCAAGCGACAGCTTTTTAACTCACCTCTTTTGATTCAAAAAAGCAATCTCATCTTATTTAGCTGCTGAGGGGGTACGATTCAATGGGATGTAAGATAAAACGCTTACCGTGTTGTTAATCAACTGTGAGCCGTCATACCATCCTGTCCTTTAAGGGGATCTTGGGCAGATCCAATAACTTTCAGTCACTTTTGATTGTTAAACCTCTAGTCTACTTAAAACTTGAATCTTAAGATTGATTTTACTCTAATATTTAATTCTAAACTTTTTTTGTCAGTGTGTTGACTACCTCAGAGTGGAGGAAGGTCGGGGGGATGGTTTGGCCCTGATATAAGATACCCCACTATTCTCTTTGCTTGAGTAAGAAAATGGGAGTTGAGGAAACAATTGCTATATTTTAGTGGATCCCAGAACTTCTGGCTTTTCTGGTCCCAATGGCCAATTTTGTCTGAGGATGTAGCCTTTTGTCCAGTCATTAGTACAGGATGGGATTTTCATAAGGCCACGTTCATCTTCATCTCAACATACCTCCACCATGGCTTTCATGGGCTTCTGGGCATCCAAACTTTTTGGTAGTGTTGTGGCTAAGTCTAAAATGATCCCTCTTCCCATGCTCCCAAAGTCTCGTGTGTTTGGACAATGATTGAATCATACTCATCAGTGGATTCTTCCAGGGATCATTTCCTGTGTTGTTAGGAGTAAGAGCCTGTTGGAGCGAGGGGTCACTGGGATCATGACCTGAAGGTCTATGTCCCTCCCCTACTCCTCCTTTTTTCTCTGCTTCCCTGGGGCCAGGCCATGAGTGGCTTTTGGTCACACCAGGCTCCCCCACCATTGCTGAACAAGGGCTTGTATTAACACCCAGACCTCTGACGGTGAGCGAGGATAAACCTCTCCTCCTCAAAGATGTGGCTGTTGTGGTCCCAGTGACAGGAAATTGATTAAGGCAACAAGTAAGGTCAAGCGTGCACTAGGGCAATCTTCCTGTTTCTGTTTCTCCCTCCAAACATGGGCGTCATCTAGGAGGAGTTGTAGGAGCCAGTATGGTTTTCTGAATCCTCCGAAGAATGGGGAAACTGGAGTGTAGGTGACTTACTTCACTACTCAGCCTTTTCTTCCAGGAACACTTCTGTCATGGGTTGGATTCGAAACGTCTGCCAAAACTTATTGCTGAAGACTTGGTTGCCATTTGGTTGCAGTTTCAGAAAGTGCCAGATTTCTGAGGGCAGATTAATCTGTGGATGGGATCCTAAGTTGATGGCAGCCCTGGGAGGTGATGGAATCAGGAGTGGGACCCTATATGAAGAGAGACCTTGGGTCCCTACTTCTCCTTCTTTGTCTGTCTTTGTGCTTTCCAGCTACTTTCCTTGGCTATACCTTTCTGTCGTGGTATTTCTGCCTTGTCACAAGCCTAAAAGCCATGGAGCCAGCAGGCCGTAGACTGAAGTCTCTGAAATCACAAGCCAAAATAAGTCCTTTCTCCTTGAAGTTATTTTTCTCTGGTATTTGATCTCGGTGACAAAAGCTGGCTAACAAAACTGTGCTACAATTTTTCCCCTTTTGGGAACAGTAAACCTCCTGCCTTCAGAAATCTCTGCAGGAGGTATGTGTATGGTTGATGTAGGTTCCTAAACTCTAGGGACTCATGATAAGCTCCCCAAAGAACTCCTCACTATATTTCTCTTTGCTTTGAGAAAAGTACCTGGGCAACCATGTGGGTTTTTCAGCTTTCCACACATACCGCCAAAGCATGAGATGCAGCTGTGTGGTTTGGTTGTGGTTAGCCTCCAAAGGCTGTGTACTAAAGGCTCTGTCCCAGATGTGGCAGAACCTTTAAGAAGTTGGGCCTAGTGGGAATTAAGTCATGAGGGCTCTACTGTCATGAATGGATTAATGTGTCTCCTGAGAGCGGGTTATTTTTTTTTTTTTGGGACCTGTATGAGTCTATACAATTACAATCCCAGCTATTGGGAGGCTGAGGGAGAAGGATTGGAAGTTTAAGGTTAGACTTGGAATGACGTAGTTCAGTGTTACAGCCCTTTGCTAGCATAAGTGAGGACCTGTGTTCAATCCCCAACATTGGGGAATTGGGGAGAAGAATGTGTTGATATCTGCAAGTCTGGCACCTCTGCTAAATTTGTTTCTAAACACTCTGCTGGCTTTGTGGTGCCATCCACTGTGAGTCCCTCACTAGAGTCCCACAGGTGTCATTGTGCTCGAGAGCCTCTCAAACTGTGAGTTCAACCTCTTTGCAACGTGCCTAGCCTCTAACAGTCTGTGATAGTAACAGAAAATAGACTAACTCTGATGCCAGATCCAATTCTGGTGGACTTCCAGTATCCCGACTTGATTTTTTTTTTTTTTTTTCATTTATTGGAGTCTTCCTATGGAGAAGAGAAAGCCTCTAAGCATAACCATTGCTCGCTTCAAGGCTACAACAACTCTCTTTCTTTTACCCCAGGACCTTTTCCATACGGATCTGTACAGGGTAGATTCTGAGATGTTTGGCTGGGAAGGTGGAACATGGGTCCAATTCTCTTCAGAATCTGGAAACGCTGAAAGCATTTTGGCTTTAGCTTTGAACTCTAGTCATGAATCCCAGGTCAACACAAAAATTCCCATTTTTGCTACACTTCTAAAAATGTTAGCTATCACACAAGGGTAAGAACACACCCGTTGCAATTTGTAAAATTATAAAATCATTCCCCTCAAGCATTTCTGAGGCTTACACTCTGCGCTTTAGCAAATGATCTTTAAACTATTTTCCAGAGCAACTTTTTCATTGTTCTCCTATGTATCCAGGAAGAACTGGCATCTCTTGTGTCAGAGTAGGGCCATATGACCCAGTGCACGCTCATGGATTGTGGGCACAAATGATGAAGGTTGCCACCTGGCTGGCCATGAAAGATATGCCCGCTTCCAGACTCCTTGTTTACATAAGGGACATGAAGGAACCTAAGATGGTGGAGTTGCTATTTGGAAGGAGACTGGGCCCTTGAACTCATGTTTTTAAAAGTTTTCTGAACCATGATATAGAAATTAAACTTGATGTATTTATTATTCCTTTACAGGTAGACGCTGAAATTATTACTAACTCTTAACTCTTTCATACAATTATATAATGAATAACTTTGTGTACATGATGGCAGGCTTATGATAGAAGAAACATTGTTGAACCAAAAAATAGAGATTTATATCTACATATCTCTGTGTCTATCCCTGTATCTATCATCTATCTCCATATTTATGTTTTTAATAATGTCCAAATTCAGCCTTTCAAAATTATCCTGACATAGACTTCTCTTTTAATGTAGGCAGTGTGTGATTCACTAGATCCAATTGATCATTCTTTTCTGGTGAATTGCTTATTCATGTATTTTTGTTTCCCTCCTTTTGAGACAGGGTCTTGTTCTGTAGTCCAGGCTGGTCCTGAACTCAGTAGGTAGCCCAGGCTGGCTTCAAACTCATAGCAATCCTCCTCCCTCAGCCTCCTAAGTGCTGAGATTATGGGCATGTGCCACTATGGTCAGCTTATGCGGTGCTGGGGAACGGAACTCAGAGCCTTGAGCTTGCTAGGCAAACACTCTAACCCCCGCGCAATTCCTCCAGCCCCTATTTTGTCCATTTTTATACTGGGTTCTAAGAGATATTTTCTGTAGGGATTTTTTACACTTTTATATATTATTTATTTATCCAAGAAATATTTGTGGAGTGCTAATATATTACAGGCAATAGTTCAGACTTTAGTTATATAACGGTGAATGATAACACGATTGAAGTTCTATTTGTGAGCTCTCTAGCTGTCTTAATTAACTTTTGTTGCTGGAACAGATCACCTGACTCCCACAGCTTAAGAGAGGAAAGGTTGATTTTAGCTCTTAATCTCTGAGGGTCTCAGCCCACTCATGGGTGACTGGCAACTATAGAAGCACAAGGCAGAGGCTTACATGAAGATAACTTGTTCACAGCATGACAGACAGGAAGTTGAGAGACAAGGAGGGGTCAGCGTGAGCATGTGACTTTTCAGGCCGTGTTCCAGCGATGCTCCACTTCCAGGTCAAGCCCCAGTGATCTGTTCTTTCTGACCAGGTCCCGCCTCTTAATGGTACATAGAACCCACAGATATTCCATACCATCTAAATACATGGGGCTTTAGGGGACATTTCAGATCCAAATCTCTACACTGGCCTAGTTCACGGATAGGTTTACCTTATTTATTTTTCTTGGTGTCGGGGCTCGAACCAAGGACTTCACATGTGCTAAACATACGTGCATAGATCCTGCTCTTAAGTTGCATCCCCAGCCCTATTTATCTGTTCTTGAGCCAACATCCCACTGCTAGTTATAGCTTTTAGGATATGCCAATAACAGGAAATAGAGGTTTTTTCTTCATTACTCTCCATTTTGAAAAAAAAGAACCTTTGCTTTCCAGATTCATTTTAGAATGAATTTTTTAGATTTTAAAAAAATGACCTTATTAGAAAGCACATTGAAGCTATATTAAATTTATGAAAATCCATGGTATGTACTCAAAAACTTCTGGAACTTTTTATTTTATAAAAAGCCTGGAAATTTTGAAAAGATTACTTTTTCCTTGTTAAAGTTAATGAGCCCCGAACATGAGACCGCTAGACTGAATGGGAGCAATTTTCCAGTGGGGTGGGGAGGGAAAGACAGAAGTTTCCTGCTCCGTAGTCAACTCAGAAAGTCCAGGAATTGACAAGCTGTGTATTCTCCAGGGATCAAGGCCTGACCCGGGCTGCTATCTCCTGTCAAGCTGCCACTCAAGCTTGTGAAACCTGCACAAAAGTCATTCTTAGATCTGTAAAGTGGCATTTTTTTTTCTTTTCCCATGGAAGGCCCTTTCTGCTGCGAAGTCTGGAGGGCATAATTCAGAACACTAGGATGAGAAAGGAGGGAGAATTCTTGAAAAGGAATGTTACTATTTGAAAAGTACACGCGACAGCAAGTAAGACCAACTAACCATTAGAGAGAAGCTTACTTGGAAAGTCAAGAGGTCTGTAGGGGGCGAGGGTGGGCGCCGGAAGGGGAGCCCTTTGCACATCCGGAGGACAACGGGCGGCTGAGTCTAGTTTCCTGCTGCAGCGGTTTGAACAAAGTTAACGGACTAGAGACTAGAAAATCCAACCGACCTTTTCTCTTTCCTTTAGTGAAACGTTATGATTTAGATCAGGAATGGCCCCTGAGAGCCTCACATATTTGAACATTGTGGATTATCTGTGCATTTCACTTGCTGTCAGGTGGGGAGGCCTTCTCAGGAGGGGTGGATCGCTGTGCGTGAGGCCCGGAAGGATGCATACTGTTGCGCTGGCTTCTTCCACAGGCCCTGCTTCCTTCCGGTTATGATGCTGTGAGTGGCTGTCATTCACCAGACCCTTCCTGCATGGCCAGCTGCTCAGGGATGGACTGAGACCCCCCTCATACTGTGACCTAAAAGAAATCTCTCCTCCCTTAAGTTGTGAATGTTTCCAGCAATGAAAAAGTAACTAAGACAGGATGATTATTCTGATGGTATTGAGACTTAACTATCAATATTGTAGTTCCCTTCTGGAAGCCTGCTTTCTTGTCTCATGTCTGTATCTGTGAGTTTGGTTTTCCACTGCAAACCATCCTTGTATTTTAAGATGATGATTTCTATGCAACCACAAAGATTTAAGCTCTATAAGTCATTGCAGAAAAAATTTTAACGTAAGAAACTTTTAAAAATGAGAATGCTTGAAGTAAGGTCACAATGAATCTAGAAAAGGCCTTATGAAAGTTTTCCTTTACTGAAATTGAATAGAAACAGCTTACACAATGTGTTTTGCCAATACTTAGTATTCATTAAATGCTACTTTATTAATTTCTGCTTCTTTCTAGAAACCTCTTAGGGTAATGTCTCTGTGTTTTTCAAGTGATTTGCCCCAAATTCACGTATTGGGTCTGGACATGGAAATCAGGCTTTGGAATGAACAGGGCAAAGGACAGGAAACAATCTTTACGTGAGTTACATTTGCGTCACTAGATACGCTTTCTTTTTAGATCGTTGACTGGAGAACGCAGAAGAGTCGAATCTGGGGCTGTGCCAACAAGATGGGCCACTGTTAATGGCAACAGTGACAGAGCTATCCACCAGAGGTGATCGATCGCCTGTCCTAGATGTGCTCGGATCCCCACTTAGAAGCACTGAGGCCTTTCGCAGTGTAGGACAAGAAGTCGGTGAGACATTCATAACTTGCTCAAGCTCACAGGAGAGGTAAGGTACAGGTTATACTCATTCATGTGTTTATACCACACCTGCATGCCTCTCATGACACATGTCTTTCTGAAGCTTCCACCCTAGGAATCGTCACCGCAGGATTGAGTCAGGAGAGAGACAGGAAACAAGAAATGAAATAAATACAAAAATAAGTGCAGTGAATATAAATGAGTGTTTCAGTGGGAGGAGTAGGAGAGCAGGGGATCAGGAGCTCTTGTCCCCAGACACATGTAACTTCAGGCAAGTTGTATAAACTTCTGGACTCACTGTTTTCTCATCTGTAAAATGGACAAAACTATGCACGCCGTATGGTTATTGTGAAGATTAGAGATACAGGCTGGGTACACTTTGCTCAAAATGCTTGGGACCAGAAACGTTTCAGAGTTCAAGCATAGTTTGATATCTTGGGGATGGGACTCAAGTCTAATCAAGAAATTTTTTTAAGTTTCCTCTGTCCCTTAGACACAGAGTTACTTTTACTCTTCTGTCTCCTTCATTGTTAGTAAGTATGGTTCTTCCTGAGCCAGAGCAGGGGATTACATTGTTTTCTCTGGCTGCTGTAACAAATCACCACAAACCTAATGGCCTGAGACATCAAAAATACATTCTCTCGCAGTTCTAGAGGCCAGAAGCTGGACAGTGGTGTTACTGGGATGACTTCAGGGGGTTGACAAGGATTTGTTCCCTCCAACACTTTGGGTAGGGTTCATTCCTCTCCTAGTTTCTGGGGCTCCTCTAATTTCTTGGGCCGCTGGCATCCCGTGGCTTATGGCTGCACCCCTCAACTCTGCCCTGTGGTCACACCACCTCTGTCTCTCCTATGTGATCTTTGTGCCTCTTCCTTTCATGGTCAATTGTGATTACATTTTGGGCCCACTTGGATAACTCAGGAAAACGTCTTCATCTTCTCAAGATATTTAACTTAATCACATTAACAAAGATTTTTCCTTCATAAGGTGACATCCACAGGACCCACGGATTAAGGATGCAGATATCTTTGGCAGGTGGACGGACATTTCTGCATTGACCACAGGTACTGAGTAAAAGAAAGAACAGGCCTCATGTTCCTGTCACAGTGTTCTCCATGTGCCCACACTCTGTTCTTTCTGAAATGGGTTGGGGCTTGGCTGGGAGACCCTTATCCTATATAGGCTGCATTCTAGGGGTACATCTCTCAGCTTCTGCTCTTTTGACATACTCGATTCATGCAGCCTTTCTCAGATGTGACCCTACTTCCTTTACCAAGGACACGCAGGCCCTGGGATCCAGGATAGGTATGCCTTAAGTATCCCCAAAGTGCTTCTACTTATGCATAAGGTTGACAGATACTAGATGCAACAGATAAAAAGTGAATATCTGGCATAGTGGTCTTCAAAGAGCAACAGGACAAAGTGTCTGAGTCTGGCTTAGTTTGGAGGGACCAGAGTGATGGAGATGGAGGTGGGCCACACATGTGGCCCTGCCAGGTAATGAACTGGGAGAGGCAAATATCACTTTTGGTATATTGTAATCATTCCTTGCAGATGTTGTTTACTCTTTTCTCTGAGTACACAAACATCTTCACTATTGCAGCCAACATTTTATTGGTATCTACGATATATCTGCCTGTGTGTCCATCTGTGTCTTTAACTATCCTGTTGATTTTATTTCTCTTGGAGTACTTGATTAATACATGGTAGGTTCATAGTTGGAGACAAGAAGATTTTTAATATCTCTAGAATATGATCTTGTGAAGAGTTATTTTTGTTCTCTTTGTTTAACAAAGTGTAGGTTATCTTTCTATCTTCTCAATTGTGACTTACAAAATCCATTGACGTCCCAGAATGTGCGTGGAATTGATCTTGTTATAGAGTGGGCAGGAAGTGGAGGTGGAGAACAATGGAAAGAGGAGAGGACAAAAATAAAATAAGCAAAAGTCTCTACTCTCAAGGTGCTATGAAAGAATTGGTTAAGTTTTCAACTCCTATATGGCAGATTGTATTGTCCAAAAATAGCAGCAACCATATTTCCTCTCCCATATGCTCCTCTCCGATGTGACTCAGCCATCTCTCCAACAAGAAATGGAGTCTAATTCTCCTTCTCTTAATCTCTTCTGCCTTTGACCAATGGAATGTGCTATTGTGACATTCTGAAACTTCTAAGCTTAGGTCCAAAGAAGCCTTGCAGACTCTGCCTGAAACTCTTGAAAATCTGACTCTTAAGATGCTGCCTTTGGAATTCTACCTGCCAGGCTGTGAGAAGTCCAAGCCACATTCAAAGACCAGGGGTAGGAATGTTGGCCAATGACCCCAATCGAACTCCCAACCAGTGGCTATCCTTAATTGTTATCCAGCACGTGCACCATCTGATATGTTCAACCCAAATAAGCCTTCAGATGTCCCAAGTCCCAGCAGAAGAAAGCACATACAACTACCCAGTTAAGACCATGAGCGATATTAGCCACTTGTCATGAGCCATTTGCTTTTTGGGTAGTGTTTTAAGCTATGATTGAGAACATGAAAGTAGACATAAAAGTTTATGTTGACTTTTTAACATTATATGGACTTTAATTATCACCTCGAATGAACTGCTTGGATGTCTGGGATGGGAGTCACCCCCTCTGTCTTATTTAACAGAGAAGATCTTTACCCAAAGAAATGAATGGTCAAGTGTAATGAGGCAAGGAGTGGCAGCCCTGCCACAGGTTTGGGACCGTGTGTTTATACCAATCTACACAGAGGATGCTGGGCCAATAGTTGCTGTGCAGTTGCTGGGTGCAGCCTGCATCGCCTTCAAGCCTTCCCCCCGATGGCTGCCATTCGCCATGGCTCATCTGTGACCACTCTCTTTAATTCCTTTCTGGTGATGGCTTAGTTCCAGCCATTTTTTTTCATTTCTTCATGAAATCTTGCTGTACTTTCTAATCTGTGTTTCTAATTCTCATCTACTTTTTTTTGCTTTTTTTTTCAACCCAACTTTCATTTTGCCATCCAGATTAGCCAAAGTGATGGCTCTAATATGTGAGTCAGGTCACCACCCTTCTGAATAATTTCGCCAGAGGCTCCTCTCCTAAGAATGCATCCAAGACTAGGCATGCAGCTCAGCGGTTAGAGTACTTACTTAGAATGTACAAGACCCTGGATTCAGTTTTTCAGTACTGCATAAAAATTAGCTGGGTCTGGTAGTGAACGACTGTAATCCCAGCACATAATAAGCTGAGGCAGAAGGATTGCATGAGTTTGAGGCCAGCCTGATCTATATTAACTATAGCAAGTTCAAAGCTGGACACAGAGCAAGACGCTGGCCTAAATAAATAAATAAATAAATAGATAGATAAATCTATCTCCCAACAGCACAGACAGTACTGAGTGATCTGGCATATGTTATCATCCAGCCTCTTCTCTACTCCGTGGCTACTCAATCTCACAATTCTCTTTCCCTACCCACAATCCTTTTCTTCCTTCATCTTCTTATCCTGCAGTCACCCCTCAATACGTCTACCAATCATTTCTTTCCTCAAAATAAAAAAGCAGAGTATACTTTCCAAAACAAACATGCTTACTTTCTGATTTTTTCACCCTTTAAATTAAAGAAAAAGCATGAATACAATTCTGTAACTGAATTTGAAAACGATTTTGCAGTTCATCTGAAAGATACCTTTCCAAGACATAAAGTTTCAAGGCTGGGAAGCACCTGAGTGGAAGATTTTTGCAATTCTAATACGAAGAGCATGGTCTCCTCTCCCCTCAACGGGAGCCCAGGCTCTGGCCAAGGATTCCTCTTTGCTGTTTATAAAAGTGCTCACAGCGCTCACGCTTCCGGCCTAATTTGGTGCAGAGTCACTGTGAAAGAAACAGCTTAGTAAGAGAACGCAACACCCATTAGCTCATCTTCAGATTCTCAAGATTCGAAACAAAGTTAATTGGATTTATTCACAGATCCAATAAACAGCCCACAGCCGTGTTTCCCAAAGGAGATTCCACGGAACTCTGCTTCTAAGAGAAATAAACATCATGTGAGAAAGTGTTCTGCAGTATAAATTGAGAAAGTATAGAGGTGAGTAAAATTAAATGATTTTTTCTCCCTTAACCATTAGGGAAAAACACAGAGGCTTCAGAATGTTTCTGTGCACAGATTATCACCTGCAGGGGGCGATGGTGTCCTGAGTAGCGAGTCTTCTCCAACTGTGAATGGCTCCTGTAAGAGACCACCTCAGTCCTCTCATGGTTGGTAGAAGACGTTTTGGGAAAAGCCGATGATTGCTCTAGATCCTTGTGGATTAGAGGTTCAGCCTCGGGGATGAATAGATTTCACTTTCACATGAAAAGAGAAAGTACACCTCTCCCTCCATCGCTTCATACTGTAAATTCTGCCTTCTCAGAGAGCTACGGTGGCTGAAATCCCACTTGGATGAATAGAATTTACTGGGCACCATGCCTGTCTCTGAGCCAAGACACGCTATGTCAAGGATGTACACGGTAGGACGGGCCTGTGTTTTTTTGCTCCCCTTTGCCTGTTTTGCTGGAAGAGGGTAGAGACAAACGAGGTGGCATGCTGTACGGATGCCTCACTTGTGCACATGAGTGTAGTCAGTGGCAGGACAGGAGATGTGGGTGGACGACTGGCCAGACAGGGGTCAGAGTATGTGAGAAAAACCATACCTGAAATAGCTGACGTGGATACTCAGGCTGACTAGAACGTTCCAGGAAATTCTGGTTCCAGAAAATCCCAAGGTCAGACACTTGAAGTAACATTTAATAACAAAAAGGAAGTTTTTTTAAAAAAAAATTGCTGTTTTAATGTTGATTTGAATCTATACTTGACTTGTTCATGAAGGAGGAAATTTTTAAAAGAAATTATATGTAGGAGTAAACACACACACACACACACACACACACACACACACACACACACACACCCACCCACCCAAAATAAAAAAGCAACACCCTTATGTATGAGTCAGCTTTCCTATCATTGAACATAATTTCTGACACCTACAATGGAAAGTAGGAGTATAATATGGCTCACACTTCAAGAGGATTTAGTTATGGACAGCTAAAGTAGAACCATCATGGCAGAAGAGTGTGGTGGAGAAAAGCTACTTAGTTCATAGTGGCCAAGAAACAGGCCAGAGGAGTGGTGCCAGAGGGGAAGGATCAAGGGGCTAGTCATAGACCCCACGACCAAGCCTCTATGACCCACCCAGCGCACCACAAAGCGTGCTCCATCAATTTCTTGGGTGGGTTCCAAAGTCAAACATGTTGATATCCCAACTGCTACACATGCGATTGGAAGGTGAGAAAGCACGTGGATAATTACACGACACAGTGTGTGCGTATTTTTTTCTTTTATCCAAGATATCAAAAAAGTAAGAAGTCTAGGTAAAAATATTTGAACTAAGATAACCTCTTCAGGCATTTGACATTAGAATACGTGATTATAGGGCCTCTGGGGAGTTGCTTAGCCTACGTTTGTTTGTGACCAGTGTCAAAGCCGGAAAGTGGTAACACCATCAAATTGGGTATATCATACACTGACATTTTTATACTTTTGACATTTTTTAGTGAACACAGTAGAGCCAAGCAAACATCACAGGAAGTCTAACATAAGCACGGGAGGCAAGCTTTGCCCTTAATCTTGAGTGCACACGGGTCCCTGTTGGTTTGAGACATTCTCTCTGTCAGAAAAATGTTAAAACAAGGGGTCAGCTTCATCAAGAAAGAACTCGATTTTAGTAGACTTGGGGTGTTCATGAATTAGAACAGCTCCTAGTAACTCAGGTAACATTGTGGCCTTTACAAAATGCTCCCAGCATGTCACTGTCTCCTTTCTTATTGAGCACAGCAGCGTTGAGGGAACCACCGAGTTCACATAAATATATTCATCACAGCGTTCCGAGGCACAAGAGAGCCTTCAAGATCTTTCATTTGACAATTTAACAACTATTTATTGATGGCCGTTGTGTAAGTGAGACCTGTGGCTGGGTTTGCTACTTCACAGCTTAAAGGATGCACGCGTGTTTTAAGCACTGAAACAGAAAGCAAAAACTTAAACATGAGATATAATTTTCCCGGAGTAAAAGGAATATAGAGGCAATAAATTGACACAATCTTGAGAAAGATGGCAGTGAAGTAGAGACAACTTCGGGTGGGTGCTTCAGCGAAGATCTCTCCACAGAAGGTAGAAACCAAAATAATGAGAAAGCACTAACCACGTGTTAGGTGATAGCTAGGGGGAACGTCTTATAAGAGCAGTGTTTTCTAGCTAGAGTGTGTTTAACTGTTGATGACTTGCACCACAGTGGTTATAGTAGAGGTTGTGAGAAGTGACCAAGATTCAAGTATACTTTGAAGGTAGTTATTTAGCTTATATATATATTTTTGAGGTAGAGTCTCACTCTGTAGTCCAGGCTGGTTCCAAACTCACTATGGAGTCCAGGCCGGCCTTGGACTCAGGACAATACACCGGCCTCAGCCTCCCAAGTGCTGGATTACGGGTGTGCGCCACCACATCCAGCTTATGTGGTGTTGGGTACTTAGCACTTGCATAGAGCTTGCTAGACAAGCGCTTGAACCACTGAGCTATTCCTCCAGCCCATTTGGCTTATGTTTAAAACATTCCCCCAAAGACTCATGTGTTCAGAGGTGGGATTTTGAAAGGTGATTGCATCATGGGAGTTGTTTTAGGTTTTTCTGTTGCTATGACTCAATACCCAACATCCTCAAATTAGGGGAGGGAAAAGTTTCATTTCATCTCATAGTTTCAGGGGGTCACAGTCAACTGAGGGGCCACCAGCAGCAGTGGAAGCACATGGCAGAGACAGAGGTAGAGGCAGCTCCTGTCAACACTGCAAACAGGAAGCCAAGTCTCATCTAGTCAACTCAAGTCCAGAAGGAAGGCAGGAAGCAGCACACACACACACACACACACACACACACACACACACACACACATCCTTCCAGGTCCCATCCTAGTGATCTACCCCTCCTGGATCCAGTCTCAGTGTCCTGTGGTAAGCCCCCACCACCTGCCTGTAATTCAGTCCATATACCTGTTGTTCAATCTGCCACATGCCTATCCTCCACCACACACCCCAAATCCATTTTTCCATTTCAGGCCCCAATCCCCTAACAGCACATAGTTCTGTACACAATCCATAACGCTCAAATACATGAGACTTTTAGGGGACATTCCAGATCAAAACCACAGTAGAAGGGCTGTATGCACTAATGGATTATCCCATTGATGAGCTCATAGTTAAATGAGCTGTTGGGAAGGGGGCCAAGTTAGAAGAGGTGAGTCAGTGGAGATGTGACCTAGAAGGGTGTATTCTTGTCCCCAGTTTTTCCCTTCCTTCTCAGCTTCTTGGCTGTCATGGGTCGAACAGCTATCCTCTACCATGGCCTCTACACCACATGATTTTTGCCTTGGAGCTAGCTAACTACAAACTAAACCTTTTGAAACTGTGAGTCACAATTATTTTCTCCTTTAAGAGGTGGGTGTTGAACATTTTCTCCCAGTGACAGGAAAGCAACTAATATAGTAGTTATGACAATCCTTACTGATGTAGGGAATGAGAAAGAGCACATTGAAGGAGGTTTAGCCTCAGCATCTGATGATGGAAAATGCCAGATGGTAAAATATGAAAAATTAGGGGCTTAGCCTAAGAAGTCAATTAGAGGCCTACATGGAGATACTGAGCAATTAGATATATGTGGGGCTAGATTTCCAGAGGGAGGTCTGAATGTAGACAGAAATTCTTTGTCCACAGAACGATAGCGTATAAGCTGTGAGTCTGGATACAACCATGTATGAAATTAATATCGTGGGAGAAGAAAAGAGGTCTGAAGGTTGAGCCCTAGGGCCCTCCAAGGTTCAGAGGCCACAAGTGAAAAGGGTGTTTTAAGGAGAAGGAAAAACGGAGTTACCAATTCTCTCACACCCCAAGAGTCAAGTCAGAGGATGACTCTGCATCAGTCCATGCACTTAGCAAGGCAGAGGTCAGTGTTGACTTTGATAAAAATAGTGTCTGGGGAGTAGCACAGATGATTATGTGAGGGGGAGGTAGATTGGGGGATGAGAAGAATGAGAGGCTGTGAGCTCACCTCACCCTTTCTAGAAATTTCTCTGTAAAAAGAACATTAATGGACTTGTTGCTACAATAACTATCAAGTGATGGATGGGGGGTAAGATTACATTTGAGCCTAATTTTAGAATGCAGAAAATGTCTAGGATGAAGTGCTTTTATGCCAACCCTGGCTAACCTTCTGGCATAATCTATTGGAAGATGGGGTGATGAGTGCAGCACAGTTCATTGTATTATAATTCACTGTTTTGCACTTCAAACATGTGGCTGTGGTTTTCTTTCAACCTGAAGGTTTGCGGCAGCCCTGCATTGAGTAAATCTTTGAGTGCCATTTTTTTCCCCAATGACACATGTTCAGTTAAGGCCTCCAAGTCACATTTTGGTAATTCTTGCAGAATTTCATACTTTTTCGTTATTCTTATATCTGAAGTTTGGTCCGGGGCTCAAGTTTTGAAGGGGCTAAAGAGACTTAACACCCTAGATAGTACTTGATGACTTCCTATAAATCTGTACAACAGAGAGGGACTTTCCATCTTGTTTTGTATCTGATTCATTTATATTTGTTCATCAGATATTTACTGAGCACCTATTAAAAGTCTAACACAGATATTGATACTGTTTTAGATGTCGTAGTTATTCTAAAAAAAACAGAACTCATTGCCCTACATAAATGTTTAAAAGTGATCCAAGGATATGATGCATTCAAGGGGCGCACTGTACGTTCAAATACACAAGATGGCTGGTAGTCAAAATGGGAAAGACATTCTCATGGGAACAGTAACCCTAGAGAGATGGAATTGCTGTTCTAGTACCAGACAAAATAGACTTTAAGACAAAAATTATTATCAGAGACAAGGGAGGACATTTTATTATGATAAAATATTAATCCACAAAGAGGACATGACAGGCATAAATATTTATGCACTTAACCATAGAGCTGCAAACTGCATGAAGCAAAAACTGAGAATATTTAAGGGAAAAATAGACAGTTGGACAATAATTTCGGGTGACATTCTAGAATGAATGCCTAGAGTGCCAGAATAGAATGCCTCAGCAGAAGATCAACAGAAATAGAAAACGTGCAGAATGCTAGGAATGAGTTAGAATTCTGCCCGGGAACACTAGGAAACACATTCTTCCGAATCTGCATGGAACATTCTCAGGATAGACCAGACATTATCACAGAACACAACTTCAGGAACTTCACCTGACTGAAGTCACTCAAACTATGTTCTCTAAGAATGTGAGATGAACTTAGAAACCACTAACAGAAATTTAGGAAATTAGCAATATGAGGAAATCAAACAACTGCTGAATAACCAACCTAAGAGGAAATTGCAAAGACAATTAGAAAATACTTGGAGATGAGTGAAAACATGACCCAGTCTGTCAACAGCTATGGCTTTGCGTCTACAGCAAGGCAGAGGGAAATTAAGAGCCGTAACTGCCTGTACCGAGGAAGAAAGATTTCAAATCAATTGTTTAGTCTCTAACCTTAGTAAACTAGAAATGGAAGAACAAACTAAGGCCAAACCAGTGAAGGAAATAATAAGATTTAGAGTAGAAGGAAAAGAAATATAGAATAGAAAAAATGTTAGAAAAGAATCAGCAAAATCCGAAGTTAGGTCTTTGAAAAGAGTAACAACACTGACAAACATTTAGATGGACTGACCAAGCAAGAAGAGAAAACCAAAATTCCTAAAGTCAGAAATGTGAGCAGGAGTGCCGGTGGCTGCCTTACAAAACCCAGTTGTATGCTAGAGATTAAATGATCCAGGTGAACATTTGGAGGAGTTATGCTTCCTGGCTTCAAAGCTAGTACAAGTTATAGTATGAAAGAGTGAGGTGTAGCTGTAAGAACAAAAACACAGATCAGTGGAAAGAAATTGAGAGGCTAAAAATGAACCTACCTGTCTAAGGTCAACTGATTTTTGACAAGAGTATCAAGATAATTCATGGGAGAAAGAGTAAACTTTTCTACACAGGGCTTTGGGGAAATGGGACAACTACTGGCAAAACCATTGTTCTTATACCTCTCCTTCAGATGAGCTACACAATTAAACCAAAATGGAACACAGATTTAAGTGAAAGAGATTAAGCCTGAATATTCTCAAGGAAAACGAACTAAATCTTTTGCGACCTTGGGTTAGGCAATGGTTTTCTAGGTGGGATATGAAAAGCACACCTAACAAAAGAAACCGGGTAGGTAAATTAGATTCCACCAAATTAAAACATCTGTGTTTCAAAGACCATAATCAAGAAAGAGAAAAAACCAATCAAGAAAAGTGAAATAAAGAGAACCACATAATAGGGGAAAATTGCAAATTATGTATTGGACAAGAGACTTATATCCACATACAAATAGCTCATCACTTCACAATAAAGACAAATAAAGAACACATTTAGAGCACAGGCGAGGAACAGCAACAGAATTTTTCCTAAGAAGATGCACAAGCAACAAGCCCTTGAAAACATGCTCATTTGTGGTCATAAGGGAAAGGTACGGCGCAGCCGTAAAGTGTTCCACTCCATACTTACGAGGGCAGCTATCACCTTTTAAAAGGGCAAGTGTGTATCGGGAAAGATGTCAGGAAATTGGAACCCTGCGCATCACGGGTAGGAGTGGGAAACCGCACCACCCTTGTAGAGAACAGCTTGGCAGTCGCCCAAAAGGATCAGGATAAAGTTGAGATGACCTGGTGATTCCAGGCCTAGGTGTATATACTCGAGAGAAAAGAAAACACATCCACACAAAAAAATTTGTTTGGGAATACTCATAGTCGCCATTTTCATACTCGCTCCAAAGCAGAAGGCACCCACCTATCTATGAGCTGGTGAACTGATGAACAGGCTGAGGGTCATTCCTGAAGGGGTTTATTACTCAGTCATAAAGAATGAAGTTCTTTTTTCTTTTACATGAGGACTGGAACGTGGAGGGGAACTAGAACGCATTATGCTGAGTGGAAGAAGCCACAAACAGAAGATCGCTTATTGTATGATGTCACATATATGAAATATTCAGAGGAGGCAAATTCCTAGAGACGGAAAGTGGATTTGTGGTTGCCAGGAGCTGGAGGAGAGTGGGATGGGGGTGGTTGCTAATGAGCATACTGCTTTTAGTGTGATGTAATTGCTCTAAAATTAGATAGTGGTGAGTTTCTGGCTTGGTGAATCAATCAGGATGCTGGCCGGAGCCATGCTCTCAGAGAGCATGGGTGGAGGGGCACATCCTTTTCTCCACACTCGCTCTAAACATCTCTTTCACTTGACCATTTCCAATATGTGTGTGTGTGTGTGTGTGTGTGTGTGTGTGTGTGTGTGTGTGTGTGTGTGTGGAGGGCCACAAGCTCCCGACCTTCATACTAAGATACATCCTCAGTCCGTTTTTCAGGTTGTATTTTGAGGCAGGATTTTGCTAAGTCATTAAGTTGTCCAGGCTAGGCTTGAACTTGCCATCCTTATGCCTCAGTTACTCCTAGAATGCTGGGATTCTAGGCCTAGCCATTCCTGAATTTTATCCTTTATACCAAAACCGAAGTTTCTTTTAGCAAAGCATCCCCGAGACTCAGTGGGTACTGCAGAAGATCCAAAGCCTAGTCCTGGACGACGGCTAAACTTGGTCGACAAAGATTGGAGGTGCTTC
The DNA here is from genome assembly GCA_004027205.1 of Ctenodactylus gundi. NCBI lineage: Eukaryota > Metazoa > Chordata > Mammalia > Rodentia > Ctenodactylidae > Ctenodactylus > Ctenodactylus gundi. The sequence goes on from PVKB01000805.1 coordinate 251,632, forward strand.
CCCTGGATTCTGAAGACTCCAACTTTTCATTTAAAAGCTTGACATGACCTCAAATTCAATCTGACAGCCTGCCACAACAATAGCTTGGACCTGCATGGAAGAAACCCTTAGGGGCAGAGCCCCAGCCGTCACAACCAACTTTCCACACAGAGGAGAGAGCTTTGGTGTTGTTGCTGTCACATAATCTGGTGAAAGCTGATGAATAGCTTGGTGAAAGCAGCACTCAATCCATTTCAAGTTCTTAGTAGACAGAACGTGGAGCGTAATGAGGGCTCCACAGTGATTAGCGTTGCAAATGTATTCTGGGATTTGACACCACTTCCTGATTTGCACTTCCTTGTCTTAAATTGAAAGCTTCCTCCTTGGACTCTTTGGTGTTTTCTGTCCCGGTCAATCATCCAGCTAGGCGTTGGCAGGTGCATGTTTCTGTCCTCACTGCCCTGTGGCTATAATCACAGGACTGACTTGCTATTTCCTGGACTCCCTTTCCTCATGGGTAGTTGTCAAAATTCCTTCCAGCTCAGAAGAGTTTCTGAGACTATGGACAAGAAGCAGCTGGAAGTTCCCACCCCAATCGTGAAGTGTGAGCTCCACCAGGCACACAGCTGGGTGATTTTAGGACCTTCCCTTCCCTGTTCTCTCTCAAATTCAAAGGGTCTTTGTCAGGCTTTGGCCACCACGTATTTGCAAGGCAATAGCCTCCCTACCAGATTTACATACCACAGCGTTGCATGTTTATTTTGTGTTTCTTTTATTTTCTTAAGTGTCTTCATAAAGTTCTTTGTCAGGATTCTTTAAAAAAAAAAAGAAGATGCCTTTTTCAGATTATCTCATAGCAACAAAACCAAGGCTTTCTTCTTTGTGTGGGAAGTTGTTTGTGACTGCTGGGGCTCTACCCCTAAAAGTTTCTTCTGTGCAGAATTCGTGAAAAATATTTGGCTGACCAGGTATGTCCTTAACCTAAGGGTTGGAAATAAAAAACAAGGTATTCAGAGACGATAACCAAACTGAGGTGGCAGGCAGAGCGTTGGCCTGAAAACTAAAGCCCTGGATCCCTGTCCTGTTTTTTTTTTTCCTCCATTTTATTGATATGTATAAGTGCAATATCTAAGGTTTACAATGAAGTTGAGCATTTTGTGCACATAGGTATCTTGTCAGGGTGACAAGGGCTTTTCCACTTTTCTTTTATCCCTCCCCCTACCCACCCCTCCCTCCCTCCCCACCCCTCCCTCCCTCCCCACCCTACCCCCCTGTTTCACTTTGTTTTTCGTGTTAAGTTCCAAGAGATAGTTGTGATCTGGGTCTCTCATATCAGAGAGACCATTCGATGTTTCACCTTCTGCTTCTGACTCACTTCACTAAGCATGATGTTCTCAAGCTTCTTCCATTTGCCTGCAAAAGCCTCCACGCTGTTGGACTTTGTAGATGCATAGTAATCCATTGTGTATAAATACCACAGTTTGTGCGTCCATTGGTCTGTTGATGGGTATTTTGGTGACTTCCAAATTTTAGCTATTGTTAGTTGTGCTGCTATGAACATTGCTGTCAGTCACATAGGTGACCGTGGGTGATCATTTGAGTTCTCTGAGTTTCAATTTCCCTATAAATAAAAGATCTTCCAATTCTCAATAATTAAGTAAAATTAGATAACAGCAAGGGCTGAATAATTCTGTTACCATAAGAGCCACTGAGTTGTTTTCCTGTACGGACTGAGTATGATGGTATGAAACTTATAGTGTACTAAAGTTATAAAAAATTGTTCTTAAAGAGCTTTTACTTGCGTGGATGTGGAGGACAACATGCAAAGTAAATCAATGGGTTAGTCATATAACATGGTACGGTTGGGATATAGAATGTCCCTCAAAAGTCTCATGTTTGGAAGATAATTTGATCACGGGGTTAATACATCGATTTACTGTGCTGTGAAGAGATGGAGCTTGGCAGGAAGGAGCAGATCACCAGGACTTGACCTGGAAGGGGTAGATCACTGGGACATGACCCGGAAGTGCATATGTTAGCTTCCCCCTTGTTCTCACGCTGCTTCCTGTCTGCCGTGGGAGGAACAGCTTCTCTCCAGGTAGGGCCTCTACCAGGCACTTTCATCATTTCGAGCTGACCACGAATGGCCTCAGATCTGAAATTGTGAGCTAAATTAAACCTTTCTTTCCTTGAATTGTGGGTGTTAGGTATTGTGTCTCAGCAGGGAAAAAGTAACTAAGACCCAGCTTACTCTATGATGATGAATACTGTGGGGGTGGGGCAGAAATCGAGCAGGAAATGGAAACATGGAGGCAGGCACATGGAGTGACATCTAGAGGCGAGGCAGCCCTGGGATGGGTGATGAGGAGGTTCTAACTAAAAGTGACTTGGAGAAAATATAGGAAGGACGTGACAGCCAGAAGAAAAGGTAGGAAAGTGTTCCAAGAAAGGGAGCGGCAGGTGGCGGAAGGTGAGGAAGGGAAGAGGCTGGAGTCCCCAAGGACATACGGGGGCCCCTGAGGCTGTCGTGGAGTGAAGTGGGTGAAACAGAAGAACCTGAGGTTGAAGGATCACAGGGATCAAGAGGAGCCAGAGGATCATAGGGGCCCTTGTGGACAGCTTTATTCTGAGTGACAACCTGAAAACTAACCTGATCTAATTTTTTTGTTTTGTTTTGTGTTTTTTATTGGGGTGAATTTTACTCATATTTTCTTTTGCAATGCATATATAATTATGTATACTTATGAGTAGAGTGTGATAATTTAATAGATGTATACAAGGTACAATGATGAAAACAGGGCAGATAGCGTTTTCCTCTGTATATATCTTACCATTCCTTTGTGTCAGGAAGCTTTGCCTTCCTCTCTTCTAGTTCTTTAGGAAACGACAATAGATTGCTGTGAACTAGAGTTGCCTACTGTGCTATTGAATATTTCCACCTACTTCTCCTGTCTAACTATTTTGGTAACCAGCCTCCTTCTAAGGGGAGCTTCTGGCTGCAGAGAACAGGCTGAGAAGTCTATTGCAATCATCCAAGCTTAAAGACATGGAGTGACTTATCCCAGACACCCAGAGGAGCCTGTGGTTGTCGGTGTGCAACCACAGCACTGTGAATAACTTCTATGCGTAGCCACAGCCTGTTGTCCCCTCCCACACTGGATTGAAGATGCCCTCTGAATTCTTTAATCAATGCAAGGCAACAGAATTGGTGTTGTATGATAAGTAGGCCCATGCAATGTCCATTTATGCCTTTTTGAGGGGAGTTATCATATGAGAGGGGTCATGAGGGGAGAGTCCCCATAAAGAGGAGAAGCTGTTCCGGTAGAGTCTCCAGATGATCCCAGGTTCAGCCACCATCTGGCTGTAATCACATAAGGACTACGAGCCAGACCAGCACAAGAACCTCCGAGACAACCTACGTAATTGGAAGATAATGTGTAGCTGTGATTGTGACCCTGGTTTCTTTAAGCCATGAAGCTGTGGGGTGCTTTGCTTGCACGAACAGGCCAATGAAACCAAAACGTAAACACACAACATCAAACAATTGACTTTGTTAACATTGCTAATAAATTGGCCTCGCATGTATCCGCATCATCCAGAGGCCTCTTATTTTCTGATAAAAGAACTGAAATTTGTAATGCTTTTTGCTAGATAATTTTCCCCGATCCATGATTCCAAAATGACTATAAACATTATTTGCCCCTTATGCATTGTTTAAAGACTGGTTCTGTGAGCATGATTTATGGCAGGCTTCCTTGTGCATCGTGTATACCATATTTCCTGCCGTATGCTTGGTGTTCATTAAGCAGATGCTCTCTTCTGTGTAGAGGGTGAAATGAATTATTCTGAAAGCTGGTTTAAAGGGGCTTATTATGTTGTGATTTCTTTTTTTAAATTGTGGACACTAGAACACTGAGTTCATTGTACTAAAAAAACCTTGTGAATTCCTGGCTGGGGCGAGGTGTGGTACATTGAAGACACACATGTACTTTGCTTCACCTGGTAGCTTTGCTCCCCTGCATCCTCTGGCCTCGACTTTTCTGCCTTGGAGTAGAGGATCGAATCCTCTAAAAGTGTGAGCCAATTTAAATTGCCGCTCCTTTAAGGGAGGATGTCGGGCACTGTTGTGTCCAGCAGAGGGAAGTCAACTGATACAACCCCGGTAGTTTTCATTTCCAGTCCAGCCAACCTTTCCTCTCTGGTTGCTATCCCAAGGTGACATTAACAGAGGCCTCATGACATCTGGTTTTGAGTTGGATGTAGCCAATGGGAAGCCCCAAGAGGGAATTGAGGCTGAGTTAGTCAGGAGGTACTCCTACATGGAAGGCTGGTACTCCTCCACAGGGTCTTCTCATTCCCTCCCTCCTTCTCTGAGTTCCGTAGTCGCTTCTTCCCTTTCTGGCCTAGAGGTGGTAAGAGCTCTGCGGCTGCCAGCTCCAGGTTACTTCCTTATCCTCTGAAATGACACATCTGCCAATGCTGCTTTTAAATTTACCCTCAGAGTAACCTCTTTTGAGAGCCTTGTCTTTTTTTTCTCTTGGGCTGTAACTGATGCAAAGCATTTAGTCATTTGTGTTTAATACAATAAATTGTACAATTTGGCTTAAATCACCATCTTACTAAGTGACCTATTTTTTCCATCTGTTCTCTTTTCTTACTATCCTTTCTTCTTTTAAAATGTATTAAATGAAATTTTTAATGTTTTACCACAGCTCCATATGCAATAAACTTGGCAGTGATATATTTTCCTATTTGTTCAGTGGTTATCCTAGATACTAAGGACATTTGCTCTCTCCCTGGACTATGAAAAGGCATATTAATTTTATTTATACAACTCTTGAATTATATGGCCTTATTCTTCTGTATCAGATTAAAATAAAGGATCACCAAATTTCCTTTTAAATTTCATTTCATCTCTGGCACTAAGATGAACCCATTTTCATATTGGAATCCAAAATGAGCAGTCAGGCCCCTGTAGAGAAAAATAGGTCTGAGTGCTATACTCCTGTTCCTGTCCCTTACCCCTGGAACCTCTCAAAACACGACATAGCTTATCAGTATTTCTGTAGGAATTCACAAAGACCTACATGGGAAAAATAACATCAAACTCAGAGGACACTTCCTCCTGGGCAGTGATACCGACTGACTGCTGTGTCCTTTCAAACTCGTATGTCTACATTCTACACAAGTCATGTAATCGTGTTTGGAATATCTTACCTTTTTCGTTGCTACGACACAACAGCTAACACTTAAGGCAGGAAAGACTTATTTTAGCTCAGGTTCCGGAAGTCTCAGTCCACTCATGGGCGGCCGGCAATGGTGGAAGCACATGGCAGAGGCCTAGCTGGGGAGAAGAGGTTTTGGCATGGTGAGACAGGAAGCCGAGGCGGCGAGGAAGGGCACAGCTAGCGTATCCCCTTCCAGGTCATGACCTAGTAATCTGGCCCATCTGACCAGGCCTCATCTCCTACAGGACAGGAATTAATACATTAACCCCCATGATTGAATTATCTTTCAGTTCCAGATCCAAACTGTAACACAGAGATAGGTGATGTGGAAAAGGTGACGTGGAGGAAGCAATCAGAGTTAGATTAGGGCATGAGGTTAAGGTCCTTGTGATGAATTTAGTATCCTCATAAAAATAGTAGAAGCCGTGAGGTCACACTGTGCTCTCCACCAGGGGAGTGCAACAAGAAAGGCCCCGGACACAATGGTGCCCTGATCTCGGACACCGTAGCCTCCAGAACTGTGACCAATGGGTGACTGGTCTCTGAGTCACTTCCATTTATGGTCATTCATTATTGTAGTCAAAACTACTTAAGACACAAATCGCTACTGAGAAAGGGAGAAAGGCTGCAACAAATGTCTAAAACTGGGCAAGAGACTTTGAAACTGAGAGCTAGGGTAGCTGGAAGAATTTATAGCTTCTGGGAAATGCTAGCATTATCTTTTAAAAGCCCTTCTGGTGAGGGCTCAGAACAGAAAGAAGGGCGTTGTAGAGGACATTTTCATTTCCTTAGAAAATTCATAATCATGATGAGAAGAGTGTAGGTGGATATATGGATGAGAAAGCCCGTTGTGATGAGATCTGAGAAAGAAATGAGGAATGTGGAAGTGGGAACTGGAGGAAAGGTCATTCTTTCTGAAGTGACAAAGGACTCGACTGAATTGTACTCATGCTTTACTGCGTTTTGGAAAATAGAAATGCTGACGTTGGATATTTAACTGAGATGACTGAGCAAGATATTAAGGGAGAGATTTGGATCCTCCTGACCACGTATAGTCAAACGCAAGAGGAGAGGAGTGAATTTACAGACACAGTTGTTAAATAAAAAAGAAAGAGATCTTAAAGATTTGAGTAATTCTTGGCCTATTCACATTACAAAAAGACAAAAGAGAGAGAGAAAGTATATTTGGAACACACTACTAAAGGCGTGACAGACTGGACTGACTACTTTGATAACAAACTTTGTGTGTGTGTGTGTGTGTGTGTGTGTGTGTGTGTGTGTGTGTGAGATCTCCACAAGGCCATCTCAGCAAAATCAAGAATAATATTTCCCGGTAGGGACTACCGGGCAAAGAAATTGGAGCAAGATGAAGGAAGATCACTAGATAACTTAGACTTTATTAGATTTGGTCACAAAAGACCACACGGTTAGTAGGTTACATGCATGTGCTGTTCTTCAATGTAAGAGAAGACCCAAGAGGTGGGAACTGTGTGCACAAACCTGTGGGGCAGGAGTCCCTCCTACTCAGTTTCAAAAGGCATGAAGAATGCTCCGTAGGTCTTTGAGGGTCAGGCTTCCAGGAGCTGCAGGAGTGCAGCCCAGCCTCTGCAGCAACACCAATATGGCCCCCCTGGCAGAGAAGTGTAGGAACGTCACACTCCTCATGGATCCTGGTGGTGGAATTGCTGTCCCAGCAGGTCTGAAAACAGAGCCTTAGGGCAAAGAATACTCTTGAGCTATAACTTCTGGTGGAGCTCACCTTTGCTAGGTTTGGATTCCTTGGGATTCATTACCCCTTCTTTCCTGATTCTCCCTTTTTTGGGATTTTCACCTGTCTCACCATTGTGTTTTGGGAGGTATCATTTTGTCTGGTTTTAGTTTCGTAGGCTGCAGGAATTGTACCTAAGGGATGAATTGTACCTCAAGTCCCACCTGCTTCTGATTTAGATGATAGGCAAATGAGACTTTGAATTTTGACTTTAAAGTCTATGCTGAAATGAGACAAGGATGTTGGTGGGGTGGAATGAGTATACTTTGCATGAACAAAGCACATGAACATGGGGCTGGAGTGTCGTGGACAGAATATCTGCATTGCCTCAGAATTCATATCATACGTTGAAATCTTGGCCCTTAAGGAGGATGGCATTGCCTTTGGCGAGGTTTCAAGGTGGTGTTAGTAGCCACAGAAGCATAGATGTGTGCTAGCACTCCTTCAAAATGCCCTTTCTCTTCGGTCACAAGTAGAAGCCTGAGAACTTGAGTGCTTGGCCTTGAGGAAAATCGGAAGTACTTAGAATAAGTCCACACTCTCACAATGAAAAACAAAGAAGAAATTTTGTTGTTGTTTTTAGTTTTACCGTTCGCTGAAAGTGAACCTGACCTGGCCTTTGCTTTCGCTCCCAGCCACCATAGCCTGGGGACAGATGATGAAAAGCAGAAGAGACCAGCGCGTTCTTCAGGACAAGCATCCTGGGGACAAGACACATCCTGTAGACCCAGGTGCGTCAGAGGGCCGCTCTTCCACCTTACTACACAGGTGAGATGTGGTTGAGGATGCTCCTTCCTACCGTGTTCCTTTTTGAAATAAGAACTTTCCCAGAATGTTCAGGAATGTGCCTGCCTCAAAGTACTCTCCCCATATGAATACGTATAAGCCTCACCAATAAAATTCCTCTGCCTTTCTTTGGGGAGAGCACACTAGTTTTGGAAAAATGTGTTCTCCTGCTTGTAAGCAATATTAAAAATCTTTCCCCGCTCTTTCTGTGCTGTGTATGGTTTCTGTTGTTGCACCCAATCACGATTGAATCCACGGTAATTGGTTACAGTGGGCTCCTCACAAAGGGCTTGGTCTCCTTAAAAAAGGGGTCGGGCATAGAAGATTCTCTCTTTCTCCCCCCACACTTTCCTCTTCTCTTTTTTCTTTCTCTACCATTTGAGGTATCACAAGATAGCCATCTGTGAACTAGGAAGTGTGCCCTTACTAACGTTGGATCTTCCATTGCCTTGGTCCTGAATGTCTCAGCCTCCAGAGCTGAGAATGAATGCTTTTGTTGTTGTTGTTGTTTGTTTGTTTGTTTTGTTTCAACCACCCAGTCTATAGTTCAAATCAGACAAGACACCAGAAAGTTCTTCACTATATTGTAACTCTCTGCTACACTGAACCAGATGTTGTTGTTTATTTTTTTATAATTTTCCTTAGCAGGAAGTTGTTTTATAATTCTTCACAGCAGGACTAGTTTAAACTTAACTTTCTCTTGCAACTTTGGTCTCCTATCTTGCTTTCTTTGAATCAGATGAGAGAGAGGGTAGTACCAGGGAGATTAGACCCTTTGCTTAAAGTGGAGGCAGCAATATAATTGCATATAAACGATTTCATCAATAATTTTCAAATATTTCTGCATTCATAAGACAAAATTCATTAGCCTTCCAGGTCTTAGTATTACTTATTGGGAGTTAGTCTCTGGTTCAAGCTTAATTGAGAAGAAATTTTCATAGTTGTTCTTTTTTTCCACTAAGAATAATACAATTTTAATTCTCTTACATTAGAGATTCCCATCAACCTATAGCAAAATTTCACCAGGGAATTTTATTTTGTGACCATGTTATGATCTCTACTCTCCTCGAGGGGACGGTGAAAACTCTCCTAACACCGTTAAGAATAAAGCAAACGGAGTCTGAAAGTAGAGCAAGAGAAAATTTTATTAAGAAAAAAAGAAAGAAAAAGCTCTTGACCAGAAAGCCAAGAGGCGAACCCAAGCAAGCACCTGTTGATAGCGGTGTGGAGCTATTGCTTATGCATCCTGAGACGAAGTAGGCAGGGCCTGGGGAATGGCTTTTGGTGATTGGTTATTCCTTGGAGGAGCACAAAATACTGAAAGAATTCCTGAGGTAGCCTTGGTATGGGGCCTCTGAAACTTTTATCTTTGGTTGTTAGAGACTGAGGCCTACTTGGAGTCTGAGGCCTACTTCCTGATAAGACTCCCCAGCCTCCTTGTGGCCCACCAGATACCCCGTTCTGTAAAGGCTCTTTTCGCTAAGTTCCTGCCTATCAGTCCTGTTCAGGAACCTTAGCACATAAAACTGCAGGTGCACTTGGTCAGAGGACTAGAAAAAGCAAGTGAAAGGAAGTTTTAAAATCCCTGGCCCAGAGTTTTAAGAACGCTGCCTACAACAGGACACTTATTTAGGGCAATAAAAGGACAAAAAGAAGCTGTTGTGCAGATGTTTGGCCATTCAGAGCCATCTAGGCTTACGATAATATCTTCTCCTAAAAGTTAAATAAAGGAGGAAGAAAGTTGAAGTGCTCTGTTCCTTCCATTGCTAACTCCATTTAAATGGCACAACCCTGTGTGAATAATATTACACCTTGGGGGGGTTTTATGCTAAGAAGCGTTTTTGCTCTAAGGAACTCCAGGAGCCTCATTGCGAACTGTGGCTCACAATGGACTGTGCACCACCACCCGCAGCGTCTGCAGCTGCTCTGAGCAGAACAAAGATCCGATGTGCAGATGACAAAGAGAGAGGAGGCTCTTTAGAAAAGGAAAGGAGCTTGGAGGGAAGAAGCCTTGCCTCCCAGTGAACTCTGGCCTCTACAGGCCTCCTTGGATTAGACAGCTAGCCTGTGGTTTGTGAAGTTTTAGAGGATTTCACTTCTGGCTGTCTACCTTCTGAACACTATCTGTACTGAGACTCTTAGAAAGATATCATGTCCTGATTTTTTGTTTTTCCTGTTAAGGCCGAAGTAAGTGAGTCTGAAAGTCTTTGCCTATTGGTGTGGTTTGGATCTGGAGTGTCCCCCAAAAGCCTCATGTTCCTATGGATGCTGTGTAGGGTTAGGAGGTGGGGCCTGGCGGAAAGAGGTGGATGCTGGGGCCTTGACCTGGAGGAACATGTGCTGGTTCCACCCTTTGTCCCAGTCTTACTGTTTGCCATGCCATGAGGATCTCTGCCTCCAGGGCAGCTCTAGCTGTAGTTGCGGTCCCACCATGTGATTCCACCATTTTCCAGCCACCCGCTCATGAACTGAGACCCCCTGAAACTATGAGCTACACTAAATCTTTCCTCCCTAAGTTGTGGATGTCAGGTATCGAGTCACAGTGATGAGAAAGTAACTAAGATGCCTACCTTTCTGGATGTTAAATGAAGAAAGGAAGAAGTATGACTTAGTTTTTTTTTTTTTTTTTTTTTTTTTAGTGAGTTTGGAAGCAGAATCCAAGCCCAGCTGGCTGAATCCTTTCCTCTCTTTAACCTGTATCTAAACACTTACAGAAACTGTCCTACCTAGCCTCCTTCTATTTTGGTGAGCAGAGAGCAGGAATGGGCTAAACCTCCCTATTTGTGTCTGCAACTGGGTGGACACATCTGGCTGGTGCAGGGGCAAAGTGCTAGCAACATCTTTTAGCTTCAGACCTAAAAGGAGTTTATCTTAATGGCTTTCTCAGTAATAGAGAAACACTTTGATCTATAGCTGCCTAATACTTGAGTTCATTGGTTCTAAGATCTCTCTCTCTCTCTCTCTCTCTCTCTCTCTCTCTCTCTCTCTCTCAGTTATGGTCTTCCAAAAGAGTCCCTGCATCTTAATTCATTGGGATATAAAATTTGTGAGCTACAGTCAAACTGAGGACCAACGTAACACCTAGAAAGTGGAGTGAATATTATAACGTGATTAGAACTGAGTGCTGTATCCCTCAAACGTGAACAAACAAGGCTAACAGCGGGGGTGTCTTAGTTACTTTCCCCTTGCTGGGTTAGGATACTCATCATCCACAACTTAAGGGAGGAAAGGTTTGTTTTTGCTCACGGTTTCAGAAGGTCACAAGTTATTCACAGAAGGCAGCGGGAGATAGTAGAATCACGTGGTGGGGATGGAGCTGGACCCAGAGCCAGTGCTCTAGAGAGAGAGAGCTCCTCGCAGCATGGCAGAATACAGACAAGTCTAGGAGGAAGGACGGAACCAGTACACACTCCTCCCAGTCCAGCCCCAAGTATCTGTCCCTTCTAGCTGGGACCCACCTCCCAACCGTATACATAGGTACATGAGGCTTTTGGGGAGTTACTCCAGACCCAAACCATAATGGCAGGAGTGGGGTTACCAGAATTAGGCAGTTCTCTGCAAGCTGTGTCCAGCGAAAAATAGCCAATGCTATCCAGGTAGAGCTGACTTTAGGGAAGACAGATCTCTTGGGTCTTCATAAGTTGGGCCCCTGCCTGCCATTGCGCACATAGTGGTTGGTGTACCTTGGCTTCGGTTTGCTGCAAATAAGGCTGAGACAAGGATCAAACCGTTTTAGGATCTGATGTTTGAAAATATCTGGTGGTTATTCTTTTTCTCAGAATGGTCTCTAAACTGCTGAGCTAGTGGGTTTTACTCTACTTTCCTCTAGGTATTCTGAATGAATCAAGAGAGACTTCTCACTGTGGGAAGGGCGATCTGTGTCTCAGTGCTGATCCCCCACCAGATGCAACACTTGTTACATTCCTTTTTTTTTCTGTTTTCATGGTTGTTTTTAATGATCCCACATTACTGTACAGTAACATATAGTGACAAGTATTTGCTTCTGTGTGCTTACATACATGTAAAAAAGGTAGAGTATACATACATATATATATATATATTATATATACACATACATGTCAGTAGAAATAAAATATTTTCTAAGTAAATAATTTCAAAACTCAATTTTCTTACAACTGTCTCATGGAACTTTAAACGAAAGACAAAGCGAAAGAGGGGGATGGGGGTGAAGGGAGGGATAGGAAGGTAGGGGGAGGGACAAAAGGAGAGCGGGCAAGCCCTTGTCACTTTGACAAGGAAAGTATGTGCACAAAATGCTCAACTCCATTGTAAACCTTAAATTCTGCACTTGTACTTATCAATAAAATGGGGGGAAAAAGATATAGAGCAGACAGTATGTGATTCCATTTCGAAACACCAACTGCAGCAAAATCACCCAGTGCACAGATGTGTGGAGTACATGTGTGCTGTGTTACATTCTTGCTACTTCTCTCACTAAAGTAGACTGGCACTCCTCATTTTTTCTCACTTTGACGCAATTCCCGAGACTGGGAGATGTATAAAGGAAGGAGATGTTTTTAGCCCGTAAATTCTGGAGTCCAAGAGCTTGGTTCCAACATCCTTTGGACGTCTCCTGGGGCCCTCGTGGGGATGGCATCCTACACTGGGAAGGGACAGGGAACCGGTGAGCAGGCTCATCTGCGAGGGGCAAAACGCCCAGGGTAATATGGCTTTCCTAGTTACTAATCCAGGTCTGCGAAAACCAACTTCTGGGGTTTGGATTTGGAATGTTGCCCCGAAGTCTCCTGTAGTTGGAGGTGGTGAACTATGTGCTACTGGGAGGTAGGGCCGAGCTGGAAGAGGCAGATACAGGAACTGAGGGAGGGGCACCGCCCTGGGCGTGGGGGCCCAACTGGCAGCTTAAAAGAGAGAAGAAAACAACCTCATGGCTTTTCTTGGGAAAGCTTTCCTCTTTCCTGGAGTTCCCAGACAGTGACTGATTTCTGCTTCACTTGGTTTTCTGTCTGCCGGGTGGTGAAGAGATTTTCTCTGACTGGACCTCCAGCATGTGCTTCTGCCATTCCCAGATGGACCGTGAGAGACCTTCTGAAACAGTGAGCTAATCTTTCCTCTCATAAGTTGTGGACGTCAGGTATCCTGTCCCAGCAACAAATAAGTAACTAAGACACAAAGCACTCCTATGAGACCTACTCTAGTCTTAAAAGACTCATCCCAGTCTTTCCAGAGACATATTAATTCATAAAGGTGACACACCCTTGATCCAATTTCATCTTTTAGTTCTCTCAACCCTTCTCAACACCATTGCGATGGCAACCAAATTCCAACACAAGTTTTGGTGGGAACAACCCACATCTAAACACTCACTAGGAAATTCTAAGGAAATATGTTAGTGAGACAAATAGCAAGAATTCCCTTTGCAGGAAAGGTTAAGAAAACTCATTCACCTTCTTTCTCCTTCTGAGCTCCAACACAAATCCTGGGCAACGTGTGTAGCCAGCTTCTAGAAGGCTCAGAATAATAAATGGCAGCCGGTAGGTTGGAGTGGAGAACGGGCCTCAAAGGCTGTCCCAACCCCAGGAGTGCACATTGGATGAGAACAGAAAAAGCTCTGACCCTCTGTTTCTAGTAGGAGGAGCACAAAGGGGACACTTGAGGATTCTCTGCCTTTGTCTTTCCACCTTGGCACCCTTCCACCCACTCATCCCAGCCACTGCCAGGCCATCCTTCTGCTGATGCTGTGAAGTACCTGCCAAGGGAATCCGGCGGGTACCACATAACAACACGCTTCTGCCCAAAGACACTATAGTTTCAAACAGACACAAATCTCCATTTTTTTAAGGGGAGGATCTTATAACCTACTTGGTTCTTGTCTTAGTCACTTTCCTGATGCTGTGCGGGGATGTAATCCCCACACCCACAATTTAAAGGAGGAGGGATTTATTTTAGCTGATATTTTCGGAAGATCTGAGTCTTTGCATGGTTGGCCAGTTAGGGTGGAAGAGCCTGGAATGGCGGAAAGCAGCTCACCCCATGGTAGAAGCAGAGAGCAAGAAGGGTGGAGGTGGGGGCAGGAACGTACCTTCCGCACCACACCCCTGGGGACCCATCCTGGAGGCCCCATCTACTAGCAGCATAGGAAATCGTCCATAGCTTAATCCACTTAGTCCAATTAACCCCTGTGAGTCATTTACCTCCTGAGTACATGAGGCTGTTTGGGGACATTCCAGATCCAAACCATCACAGCTGCAGAGGTAGCCATAATTGCAGGAAGTAGATGTCAGAGGAAGTGACGATATCCTTAGCCCTTGACTAGAAAGTGAATCCTCAGGGAGCCAGGACATTTCTAAGAGACCTGCAGAAGCCAGAGAGCTGAAGTGAGCAATCTCATGAGGTCATGATCAGACTCAATACATCCAAGAGCTAGATCTTTAAAAGATCAATAGAACGGATACATCTAGCTTGTCTGACAAAACAAATTACCAACATTGGGCATCTTAAAAGAGGAGATATCATTTCAATTGGACTCCAGGGACTGGAAAAGGATAATGAGGGGATACTGTCAACAGTTTGAGATGCATGAATTTGACAACCTAGATAACCCAGAGAATCGCTTGAAAGTCAAAAATTAGAAAAACTCACAAGAAGAAATTTGTTACTTGATTTTATCATTTCTTTCAAAGAGATCAAATTCACAGTGAAAAAAAAACAGAACATAAAAACGTTCAAAAAGAAATCTTAATTTTGAGAAACGCCCATGCTTGCAAAATTCTATCAGACACTTAAGGAGAAATCACTCCAACTCTACGCAATCACTTTCAAAGGTAGAAGGGGTGTGAACAATTCCATGACCAGCCTTATTCTGACACGCGACCAGACACAGACAGGACAAAAAGTAATTCATATGCTTATACACATAGGAAAAAGTATCTAGCATGGTGGTTTCAATTTAGTGTGTCCCAACCTCAACGCTGTCTTCCTATTTTGGTCTCTGAAGTAATGATTTTGAGAGAAGGTGGGGGCTTCGGGAGGATGTTAGGTTATGAGATTCATCCAGCCTCATGAAAGGGTCAATGTCTTTCTCAAGAGACTGAACTAGTTCCCAAGAACTTGATCTCTTTCAGGCATCCATTTCTTCTCCACATATCTGCGTTTCCTTTCATCTTTTCCACCATTTTCTTACATGATGCAGCATGGTAAGAACCTCACCAGAAGTCAAGAAGATATGGAGACCATGATCTTGGATCTTCAGAGCTCTGAGCTAAGTAAATCTCTTTTCTTTATAAAGTACATGGCCTCAGATATTTTGTTACAGCAACACAAAATGGATTAATGCTTCTAGCCATATGTGAAGAGAATAATATACTACCACTAAATTTATCTTAAGAAAGTGAGATATGTTTAATGTAATAACTATAATATGGCTAATCTACCATATTAACAGGCAACATGGAAGCCTGCGTAATCTTATCAGAAGATATGGGAAAACATTTAATTCCCATTTGTGACAAAAAGTTGAAGCAACTTGGGCTTAGAAGGAAAACTTTCTTAAAACTCCTTAAGGACGTACATGCAAAACTTCAGAACCAATGTTGTATTTAGGAATAAAATTCTGCACCTTGTTTTCCTAAATTCTGGAAAAAGCAAGTATATAGTCCATCACTACTCCTGTTCGACACCAGCCAATGGATCCAAGCCAGTATAGTAAAACTAGAAAAATGCAGACAAATTGGAAAGAAATGAAGAAATAAAGAAAATTGTCCTATGAGAAGTTGGCATGTTTATCTATGTAGAATATCCTGAGAAGTTTACAGCAAGTATCTCCTAGAATCAATGAATTTCACAAGGTTTCCAAATTTGGATCACAATACTCAATCACATTTCTTTGTCCTAGCAATAGATGGAACGAAAATTAAAACACTATGATTCTAATAGCTCCAAATATTAAATAAGTACATCAAAAACTAAAATAACTTGCTCAACCAAACTAAGATGTAAATAGAGCTGCACATCTCCCATGAAGCTCCGCAGTTCCATGTCTAGGTATTTACCTTGGAGAAATAATAAATACATGTTTGCATAAAACTTCAACCCTGATGTTCAGAGCAGTCACTAATAAACACCCTAATCTGGAAGCAACACAAATAAGCATCAGTGGCTTACCAAGATAAGCCAATTGTGTCATTATTAATGAATAATTACTTATCAATGAAATAGTGAGTTGTTGATGTATGTATCAACATAGGCAAATCTCTGGTGTGATTTCCTTCCTACGGCATCCTGGCAAAGGCCCAATTACAGTAGCAGGTTGGTGACAGGGGTCCTTTCTACAGGTGGCGGAGATGACAAAAGGCCACGTGAGGGAGGTTTTGGGGGGATGGACTTGTTCTGTACCTGTGTGTGGTGGTGGTCATGTATATCTATCCATTTAATAAAGTTCATAAGATGTATCAGCTTTCCCGTTAAATAGTGCCAGTTTTACTGTATGGTATGTAAAAAACACAAAGAGAATGTGTCTGGGAAAGAAAAGGAATGTAAAGATGGAGTGAAGAAGGCACTCGAATTTCTTAAACTAAGTTCATACAACCGATGTTGGGTGGAGGGTAGAGTCAGCCAGGTGGCTCAGGCCTGAAATTCCTGCACTCCAGTAGGCTGAGGCAGGAGAATCCCAAGTTGAAGCCAGTCTGGGGAGCTTAGCAACTTAGTGAGATTCTGTCTCAAAATCAAAAAATAAAAGTGGGCTGGGGTTGGAGCTCAGTGTGAAAGCTCATGATTTGATCCCTTGTATCGCACCCGAAAAAATGTTGGGGTTGTGACTAACTAAGGAAATACATTAACATTGCTGGCAACCGACTGGAGCCTTAGGAGTTGACAGACAGCAGATGGGGAAAAAATTCTCTTAAATATTTGCAAGACAAAGAAATGCTACTTGAAACCCAGAATGTTCTTTTTTCTTTCTCTTGATGAGTCCAAAGAAAGAGAAATGAAAATTCACTAGGATCCCCCCAGTGGTTCAGACTTCAGGCGTATCATCTTCAGCTCAAATTAAAGACTGGAAGAGAGGGCTTCTGCAGTGGGGAAAAGCCCTGGGAGCAGGGCGAGCCTTTCTGAAGAGTCAGGCTTATTTATCCCAAGAAATTTCATTTTAAGATCCACCGACAATGGCTTGTGTAGCACAGATAGAAAAGAGGCCCGCTCATAAAAACCCACTAGACAAAAGCTATGCTAATTCCAGCGCTGAGCTACTCAGAAGCAGGAGACTTAAGGGAACAGATTGAAATCAAATGATTTGGAGTATAAATCGGGAGAAGAAAGCCGCTTTCCTTGATTTGGTCATGTGGTACCAGTGCCGGCTTTTAAACTTTACAAGATGCCTCACGGCTACGCGTGATGAACCAGTCGAGAAAGCTAATGTGCACAACACGGAGACTACAGTTAGTAAGATTGCATCCGCCTGGATTTTTGCAGAAGGAATTTTTTAAGAAGCTCTTTCTATTTTTATGGTAAATATGTGAGATGATCAACATGCTAATTTGCTTGATAATTATAACTATCTCATTATTTATATGCACACCAAAACATCAGGTCGTATACCTTAACACACATGATGAGAAGAAGGGCAGTTGAACGTATATCACATGGCATTGTCTGGAGTGGTAGAAAATAGACGGAAGAACTGTGTTCCTTGGTATTTAAAACATAGTGTAGTGACAAATGTCCCAGAAGAAAGTCTTCGTCCTGTTGGGTATTCATGTGTTCTGGGCTCTGGAAAATGGGTGTAGACCAAAGAAGATCATGGTAAAATTTGAGCAAAAAAGATTTTCACCAACTATTTTTCTTTCACCATTAATATTCTGGTCTCTTTCCTGCTATTTATTTATTTACACTAAATAATGCATGAGATTACTGGGCATCACTTGTTGCAATCTTTGGGTACAGAATAATCTCTCTGGGTCTTGAGTTTTTAATCTAGGGTTGCTAACTACTGAACTCTTGAAGTGTAGGTGAGGTTAAGTAGGACTTGGAACACTTCTGCTGTCCTGAGGGGACATAAAAAGAAATGACTTAGGAAAACAGGCAGTTCCTTAAAAATCTAAACATCTGTGAATCACGTAATGAGTCGGCTCATTTCTAGGCATTTACAGAAGAGAAATTAAAGCACATGTTTCTGCAAAGACTTTGTTTGGTTTTCTGTGTTTTTTGATTGGCACCTAATAAATGTATGGTTATATCAGGTGCAGTGGGATGATCTGATATATGTTTACATTGTCTAATGATCAAATCAGGGTAATTAACATATCTATTAGCTCCTATATTTACCTATTTGTTTATAGTGAAACATCCAAAATCCTCTTACTAGCTGTTTTAAAGCACTCATCTCATTATTACAAAGTTGTGTGAGACATGTTTACTAAATATGGTGACTGTTTCAATTAAAAAATTTATAAAATAAAAGAGACATTTCTGTCAAATCTCCCTGAAAATACTCTTCCTTGCTTCCAGTACTCATAGCCTGCTGGTCTTCCCACTTTCTGAAGCAGCTTCTGCAGGCCTCCTTTAGGAACCTCTTTACTCTTGCTGTGTTGGCTGTCTTGATGGCCTGAATCCACTCAAAACATCTCCTTTTCATGGTCATTTTGACTTTGCAGGAGATTCAGCATTTACACGGTGCCAGATCTAGTGTGAAGGTGGGTAAGGACACCCTGTGATATTTTTACTTGACAGAAATTGCTGTAAACATTTTGAATCCATTCAGGTCATCAAAACAGCCTTGAAGACACTCATGAAAGGGGACTTCCGGAGCTGCTGCAGACAGTGGTGAGAAGGAAGACACAAGTCTGCTCAAAGCAAGAGCAAGCATTCGGAGAGGAATGAAGCGTTCTGTGTCTTGATTGTAATCAATTATTTTTATTGAATGTTCACTCTTTTGTGATCACGCATCACAGAGCTTCTTCCTCCTATGTAACCACAGCTTCATGTTCATTGATCAACTCCTCTCTATCCTTCCTGTTCTCTATATTTCTGCTCTTGTCAGCGTTGGGCTACTGTGAGCAAATACCTGAGAAAAATCAACTTAAAGAGATTTCTTTTGGCTCACAGTTTCAGAGGTTTTGGTCCATGGTTACAGGTTCTATTACTCCTAGGATTGCGGTGAAACAGAGGCATCATCATGGCAAGAGTGCCCAGTGGGGTAAACTGTTCACTTCATGACCACCAGGAGGCAGGGAGAGAAGGAGAAATGCAGGGAGATGAAGGGACCTGAGACCACATAGATTCCCTGTTTTAGTTCCTTTTTCATTGCTGTGAAAAACTTGGCACTCACAATACTCAATACTTGGCACTCACAAATTTAAGGGAGGAAAGGTTTATTTTAGCTCACAGTTTCAGAAGATCACAGTTCACTCAGGGGCAGCCAGCAACAATGGATGTACATGGCAGAGGCAGAGGTGGAGGCAGCTCCTCATGACTTCACAAACAGGAAGCCAAATGCCATCAAGTCCAGTCTCTCCCCAGAGGAAAAAGCTGTCACAATCTTTCTTTTTCCTTCATTTTATACCGTTCAAGTTTGCAGTTGAGTCTTCCACATCCAGGTCAGTATTCTTCCCTCATTTTCTGGCCCACAAATCACTCACACTCTAATCCAGGTTGGCTCCTAATTGCCTAATCTAGGTGTGGTTCCTAAACCCTAATCCAGGTGTGGTTCTTAATTGTCTCAAGTTGACATAATCTCTCCAAGGTCACAGTCCCTCACAATCATGGCCCCATGATCCACTTCCTCCAAACAGGCCCCAAGTCTCATTTCTATCACCTCCTGATAATGTCATCAAATTATGATCTCACTCAATAGACTAGTGTACTCATGAATGTAGAGCCCTCATAATCCAACTGTATTCCAAAAGCCCTACCGTGAACAACTGAGACTTTTGGGAAACATTTTGAATCTTTATGAACCATACCAATACCACTATACCACAGCCCCTGGTAACTTTGCATAAATGTTCATGCAAACACTGTTAGCAGTAGCCATGAAACTGGAAGTAGTATAAATGGCCATCAATAAGCAAAAGGATAAATGAATTATTTAATACCCACATAATAGAATATTATTCAATAACAAAACAGGAGGAAAATATTGATACATGCAACTACACAAATGAATCTCAAACTTATACTGAATTAGAGAAAATTGGCCAAAAATAACCAGACTGGCAAATGCACAGTAATCTATAGTGAATGAAAAGCCCATTGGTGGTTGCCCAGGGCCGAAGGACATTGGAGACAGATGGCAAATGAGAATGTGAAACATTGTGGGGGTAATGGATGTATTCATTTTCTTGATTCCTGTGTTGGCTTCATGAGTGCATTCGTTTATAAAATATACTAAATCATGCATTTTAGACATGTATAATTTGTTATATATGAATTATACCTCAGTATACCTGATGAAGTTATGGTATCTAGCTGCCTGGGCTCATGTGTTCATCAAGGAAAAGGTTTTGTGGATAACTGAGTTCATCAAAATTTTAGGAGCAATGCAGAGAGTATGAAAAATTCAAAGACTTCAAAGTGCTATGGCTGGTTTCATCATCACAGAATAATGGTGGTCTCAGATTTCTAAATTCTCTGTTCAAGGCAGAGGCTGAAAATCCAGTTTTTGTATTTACCACATTCAAATAATTTTTTTCAGCCATAAAGTTCCAGTATCAGAAAACGAGTTAAAACCTTAAATTGCTACTCCGTCAGAACATTTATGTGGCAAACTCCAACAGCAGTTGGGCATTTCCTATGACTAGTCCTCTCAGGAAAGTCATTTTCCTATACCATAGGTTCCCAAATGGCCTTTGTAACAGTCTCTACTACAAAATCAAAATCAGTGTTAATTGTTGCTGTTACAGTGTCGATCTAGAATGTCTATCAAAAGCCTCATGTTTGGAAGGTGATTCAATCACGGAAGTAATCTATGGAGTTCTTGAGTTGTTAAAAGGTGGGGTCTGGGTGGAAGGATCAGATCACTGAGACCTTCCGCTGTTGCCAGCTGACCATGAAGGTCCTGGGACCCCGAAACTGTGAGCTAATATTAACCTTTCCTCACTTAAGTTGTGCCTGTTGAGTATTGTGTCCCAGCAATGAGAAAGTAACTAAGACAGTTACATATATACATGTGCACATGTCAAATCACCTTATACACACTGAGTATATGAAATCTTTCTCAATTAACTATTTTCAAATGAAAAACACCGCCTTCAAAGATTTAAAAAATCAGATTGGGGTGGGGGTTAAGACTTGTATATCAGATCAAGCATTGCAAATCAATAGTGGCGAAATATGGAAAATACATGAATCTTGATAGTAATCAACCAATGTAGGGCTGTAATATTAGGCTGAACTGAGTTTATAAATGTGCACACCAATGAGTCACACGCATGAAAGAGGATGTCTTCACACCAACTTGAGCAGCCGGGAAGAAATTGAAATCTAACTTTGCCCTGACCTGGACAATTAAGATGCCAGGAATTATTTAGTGTAATGTAGAAGAGGAAGAAATTAAAATACTTTGGAAGAGATGTATGCTAGAATCTGTTTGTTGCATGAGAGCTATTCTCTTACTCTCCAGCTAGATTTTTCAAGATGACTCACAATAAAATCTCCTCACTCAGACATTCAGGCACATGTTGGTGAAAGAACTTCCAAATAGGACTGAAAAGCAATTTCGTAGGTCACAGAGGCTGGGTTGAGGTGCTATAATTAAAATAGTCATCTTGAGTTCAGCAGAGAAATGGAAGAGCATGGGATTGGTATAACACCAGCAATAGCACTTAAAGAGGGGGTACTTGTTACACTAGATGACAGTGTTATTTTTATCTGAATGTTGGTATTTCCCAGATGCACCCACTGCAATCTAATACCTACGGAGGTGATTGCTAGTGGATCTTGGCTGGTCACTAAACTCTTATCATGAAACTTCAAGGGAGCATGTAATCTCAACTGTCTATTGTATGCAGGGATTAGTAAATCCACTTATATATCAATGAGGACAGCTATGAAAAGATTCCCACACTGCTTTCTTTTGAGCATTAAAATTCTGCAGCTTTTCTAGTTAGGTTGAAGCCATGTTATGGATGGGAGCTAAGCATACAGTATTACAGCAAGTGCAACATTTCCCACTTACCTATGGGGCTGGAAGTAAAGGACCCAACAAAGTTGTATTGTGTATGAAAAAGGCCCAGACCCCACAATTGTGGTAGCTGGTTTTATGCCCATGTGTGGTGGTACTTGAGATTAAACCCATATCCTTCACAATGAGTTACATCCCTAACTCTTTAAATTTATTTTTTAAAATTTTATTTTTAGACAAGATCTCTCTAAGTGTCTAAATTTCCCAGGCTGGG
Organism: Ctenodactylus gundi; assembly: GCA_004027205.1. NCBI lineage: Eukaryota > Metazoa > Chordata > Mammalia > Rodentia > Ctenodactylidae > Ctenodactylus > Ctenodactylus gundi. Next base: position 273,762 of record PVKB01000805.1, read on the forward strand.
ATCTAGGATTGAGTTTTTGTTCCTCCTACCTCAGCCTCCCAGGGAGATGAGATTACAGGCATATACTACTAAACCCGGTCGATTGCATTTTTATTTTGAGAAGAACTATCCAACCCACATCAGACTGGAATGCAAATGAGACCTAAGTTCTTTTTTTGTGTTAACCTACTGAATTTGGGAGCTGCTGATAACAAAGCTAGCACTTCTTACCCCAAGCTTTTGTCATCTAGTGGTATTTATGGAATTAGGCCCGAATAAGTCCTAAAGGCACAAGTAAATTGCATGAGAAAATAGTTCATACTCCAGGGACAACCTGCACTCTCCCCCACTCACACTTTTGACTTGATGGGGCATTACTTATATGACCAATGAATATTTCTCCAATAATTTCTTTCCCGCAAAAATGCCTGAGTCAATTTTAGATGGAGACGGGCAAGTTTTACAAGCCATAGTCACCAACTGTGAGGTCTACAGTCTACCTAGAAAATCAACTTGGCCCTCTGCCAATTCTGAAAATAAGTGTCACAGGAATTCAATCTATGTGTGCTCTCCATGGAGAACAAAGACTCCACAGTTTCAAAATGGATCCTATCTAGGGCAGTCTTCTCATTTAGAAAAAAGACACAGGCATCATCAGTCAGCATGTGGCTGAAAGTTGGCAGAGCCAAGACAGGAGATGGGTGGTTGTGGACCGTCACTGCCACATGGATTTCATCACCTGCGGCACCTGGAAAAAGGTGGGCTCACAGTGGGCACCTTCTCTTTCATCCTCTGAAGACAGATCCCTATGTCCTCCTTGACAACATTCTAGGAATTTTCCTAGATGTGCCTTTTGCAGCATCGAGGCTCACACCCTAGTGAACAGGAGCAATTGCTCACAGCAATTCCACGGAGACGACCATATCACCCATCAAGCTATTTATTTGAATGTTATCACTTTTATGAAAGCATGCTTGATGACAAAGCACAGAATGATGACAGTGCTGTCGACTTGCTCTTGAAGCAACCTGTGGTCCCATGGAAATGGGAATCAGCTTGGCCCTGATGAAAAATGAATGTTTACTATTCACTGTAAGCTCCCAAGTGAATAGGCTGGCATGTTGTACTGTTCTGACTCTCAAGAGGAACAAACAGTCCACACACACAGAATACAGAGCAGCCAAGTCGTTTAACTGGACCCTTGGCACCCAAAGGTGTAATGTATTGGGTGAGAACTCTTTAGCTAGCAAGTGAGGAACCGAGGGTCCAAGAAGATGAATGAATGGACTGGAATCACATCCCTGAGTAAGGGTGGGTTCCATGAGAGGTTCTGGCGCCTTTGGGCGGTTGTGTCAAAGTGAAATTCTGCGCTGGAGCATAACTCACTACTTCTTAGACTTTAATTTGTTCAAGGATTAAGTGAGAATCTAAATAGATGTGGTAACATCCAGAGATGGCTTGGGATTCTGCAATCCTAACACACGCCCAGACTGAGGCTATCAGTCCACAGACACTGTAACTTGGATGCACACTGGAATCATCAGAGGTGCTTTAAGACTACTGATTGCTACTCCAGGCATAGTGGTACAGGTCTGTAATCGCAGCAATCTGGAAGGCTGAGACAGGAAGGGTCACAAGTTTGAGCCCTGGTTGGCCAGTTTAGTGACTGTGAGATTCCCCCTCAAAGTAAGAAGTAAAATAAAATTTTAAAAAAGGACCATGAATATAGATCAGTGGGAAGGCCCAGCATGGTCCCCTGGTGCCTCCCACACTCCTAATTGATTGTTAGGCGACCATCAGTGAGCAGATGTGACTGTTGAAGGAATTATGTCAACTTGGAGAGGTTAGGGAACACAGGTAGAGTTTACAGGTGTGTGCGTGACTTGTGGGTAAGTGAATGAGGGAAGAACAAGCACCCTGGATATGGTGGCCCAACTGACAGCTTGAGCAAAATAAAAAAGGAAGGATTGTTACCGTTTGTCCTGGGAAAGCGCTCGCCTTCACGGTTGGCTCCTGTCTACGTGTGTGGATTTGCTCCAGTTTCCAGTCTTCACCGTTACTCTTTGAACAGTGAAGATCCGGAGTAGCCTTGCCCCAGACGTGCTGCAGTCCCAGACGGCGGTTTTCTACCTCATGGCTGGGCAGCCACTGAACTCTCCTGTTCATGCAAGTGCAGGTGGCCATTTTGGACAATTTGTCTCCTCAGACTTGTAAGCCCCTCAAATGAGTCTCCTTTATTTATAATTTCTGTTCATTCCGCCTGTGTAAGAATCCTAGCCAGTACAATGAAAAAAGAAATTCAAAAATAATAGAACATCCCAAATAAACAAAAAATGAAACCTTGTCATTGGGAGCAACATAGATGAACCTGGAGGACATCTTAAATGCAATAAATCAGACACAGGAAGAAAAATATTGGGTATTTTTATATCTAAGGGGATTTGAAAAAGTGATCTTGGGAAAGTAGGGAAAATAGAGCACAGTCTGGGATGTTGTCTTAGTTACTTCTTCGTTGCTGTGACTCAATACCCGACACCCACAAACTTAGGAAAGGAAAGGTTTATTTTAGCTCACAGTCTCAAAGGTCACAGTCCATTCAGGGGTGGCCGGTAACAATCGAAGTACATGACAGAGAGAGAGGTGGAGGCAGCTTCCCCGAACAAACGGGGAGACAAGCTGAGGCTAGTTGAGACTAGTCCCAGTCCTCCAGGAAGGCAGGTGCAGCTTCTGTATCCTTTCAGGTCTCCGCCCAGTAACCAGTCCCTCCTGCATACAGGTATGGCCACTACACACCGTTAATCCTAACTTCACTGCAATCCACCCCTCCAGCCCAGACCCCAATCCACCAACATCACATGGTTCTATTAAAATACATGAGACTTTTAGGGGACACTCCAGATACTAACCACAACATTTCACCCCTGGTCCCCAAAAGACTCACGTCCTTCTCCCCATGCAAAATGCAGTTAGTCCTTCTCCAAGAGTCACCAAAGTCTTAACAATTTCAGCACTGCTAAAGAAACTCCAAGTCCATAGTTACCTCTGAGATGTAAGACAAACTTTTAGCTGTGAGCTCCTGTTCAAACCAAAGAGTTAAGCACTTCCAACACAAAATGGCACAGGGTAAACATTTCCATTCCAAAAGGGAGGAATAAGGGAATAAAAGGCAATAGGACCAGAACAATTCCTAAATCCGCAGGGCAAGTGTTAAATCCTGTAGCTCCATGTCCAGCAACTGGGGTAAATGCTGGCGAGGCATGAACTCCAAGGGGCTTGGGTGGTCCCACCCCTGTGGCATTGCTGCTGACTGCAGTCACCATCTTCTCTCCTTTGGGCTGGATCCACACACGGCCTGCTGCGTTTCTTAGCTGACAATCCATGCTCCTGGCTTCTCCAAATTTTCGGGCTCTCCACTGGACCTTAGGCTTCTCCTTCACAATTTCACACATTGCTCTCCCAGGGGCACACGGCTTGGCCTCCAAGGCCTTCCTCTGAAATCTGGGTGGAAGCCTCCATGAACCCACAACTCTTGGGCTCTGCAAGCTTGTAAAGCCGCAATCACGTGGTCGTCTCCAAGATCTGCCACTGGCTTGAGCCAGTAATGTGGCTCCTTTGTGCCATGGTTGCAGTAGCTTCTGAGCGCCTGGATTGCTGAACTCTGGGAAGCTACCTCCAGAAAACACTTCCCTCTTTGGCCCTACAGGGAGTCCTGGGGAACTCTTCACAGGACAAGATATTTTGCCTTGGCACTCTTTAGTTGGCAAAGGGTGAGATCTTGCTGACTCCTGAGTCACTGTGAAGGCCTCCTTCTTACAGTCCTGATTCCGACTTCTTGGCTTCTGTTTAATGTTAGTCTCTTGAACACCCACATGCTTTTCCACTCCACACTGCGAGCTTTTTACATCTGTTCTCCCTGCCACTGTCTCCTGTCCTTCACTACAAAGCTGGCTAAAAGCCGCAAACAGTAGCCATGTAACAGTGTTAACATCAGTCTGCCTTGAGATTTCCTCCACCAGAGTAAGCAGTTCACTGCCCTCAAGCTCACTTTCAGGCAAAGTCTCTGGACAAGGGCAAATGCCAACAAACTCTTTGCCAGAGCGTAGCACACATGGTCTTTAGGCCACTTGCCGATACAGTCCTCCTTCCCATCTGAGACTTCTCGAGCCTGGCCTTTCCAATCCACACTTGTATCGGCATTCTGGTCTTCTGAGCTCTGACCAGAATCTCCCCTCAAGCTCGGCTCAGAGCACTCAAAGGCTTCTCTAGCCTGCATCCCCAAACTTTTCCAAATTCCTTCTGCAAACTGGTTCCAAAGATTTCTGAGCCACATCTTGAGGTAAAGTACAGCAATGACCCCACTCCTCTGGTACCAGTTTCTGTCTTAGTTACTTTTTCGTTGCTGTGACTCAATACCCGACACCCACAAACTTAGGAAAGGAAAGGTTTAACTCACAGTCTCGAAGGTCACAGTTCATTCAGGGGTGGCCAGCAGCAATCGAAGTACATGACAGAGAGAGAGAGAGGTGGAGGCAGCTTCCCTGAACAAACAGTCCCTCCTGCATCCAGGTGTGGCCACTACACACCGTTAATCCTAACTTACCTGCAACCCACCCCTCCAGACCAGACCCCAGTCCACCAACATCACATGGTTCCATTAAAATACATGAGACTTTTGGGGGACACTCCAGATCCTAACCACAACAGATGAGTAGGTTGCATCACAGGAGGGTGGTTAGGAGAGTGGTTAGTTAACAGGTTTAGGGGCACCGTTGGATAGGAGGAGTCAATTGTAGGAGGAGTCATTCTATAGCATGGGAGGGTAACTATGATTGGTAACAATTAATTGCATATTTCCAAATAGGTAAGAGAGAGGGTTTTGAATGTTTTCAAAACAAAGAAAGATCAATATTTGAGACAGTGGATATGCTAATTATTTTGATTATTTGATTATTTTATGTTGTGTGTATGTGTTGAAATATCACACTGTAACCAATACATATGTACAATTAGACATCAGTAAACAATTTAAAATATTTTTAAAAATCCTGATGCTGGGTCCCATCCTGGATATCTGATTAATTTTCTCTGGATGCAACCGGATCATCCAGATTATTATAAGCTCCTTCAACAATTATCATATGTAACCAAGATTGAGAATCACTGCCATAGAGTCACCTGAGTTCACATGTAAACTAATTATTTACAAAGAGGATGGCCTTCAGGATGGTTTTGAAAGAATCTGCACCATTTTTTGTTTTTGTTTTTTTTTTGTGTGTGTGTGTGCCAGTTGATTTAATGGAGGTTAGTTCGGTGAAGTCAGGCTTGGCAAATTAATTATCAGAAAGTTGGTGAGCAAACTGATTCTCATGGTAAATATACTTTTCCAAGTTTGAGAGAACAAGCAATGAAGGTCCCTATAACAAACACTCAGAGTCTACCTAAGGTTATAAGTCAGAAGACTTTGGAAATATTTGCTCAGCATTTGTTTCAATATTACAGGAAAACTCTGGTCTTTTGAGTCAACAAACTTAAGTTCTTTACAGTAACCCAATAGGGAGTAAGTAGAGACTTGAGTTCATTTTTATGGTGATGGTTTGTAAATAGGAACAAAACATCTGCTGTATCTGCTCATGTGATTAATTCAGTGCTTTGCTTTTTTTTAAAGTGCTCAATCTAGAGGTTCTTAATTTTTACTTAAAACATGAGCCAAAAAATTCTTGTGGCTTGTAGTTTGTAAATTCAATTTTTATTACAGCTGGATACAAGATGCAGCTAGCTCTCCATAGCCACGGTTTTCACATTCATATATTCAACCAACTGCAGATCAAAAACACTCAAGAAAAAAAATCTGCACTGGAATTGAACAGGTATACACTGTTTTTTTCATCTTCCTCAAATACAGTTTCACAACTATTTACATAGAACTTACCTTGCATTGCGTGTTTTAAATTATCTAGAGTTGATTAAAACATACCGGAGGAGTGGTGTAGGGTATATGGTTTTCTGTAAAAGACTGGAAAATTCACAGATTTGGGTATATTTAGTGAGTTCTGGAAATAGTACCCTGTGAACTTCAGGAGAGGACTGTACTTAGAAATTACACTGATTTATCTGTACTCTGTAGATTTGAGATAGAAGTTTTGACAGAATCTACACTCTCCTTGCCTTGCCAGGTACTTTCTCTACATGCACACCTGCCCGTACCTTAAGTGCATGGGATTGAGACCTGAAGTAGAAAGCTGTCCCTTTTATCAACTTTCCACACCTGAATTGGGGACATGTATTTGCCAGGCCCAATTGTCAATCAATCAATCAGCACCAACCATTGAGAAGAAAAACAAATGTTAGCATCACTAACATATTTTTTGGCATTCCAATAATCACCAAATTGCTTTATTTATTGATATATTTTTTTCATGTCACTGAGACTGTTAGAGCAAATTGATTCCAAGTTGCAAAGAAAATCAGTCTATGAATAAACTGCAGCATTGTGTTGGGTTAAAAATAAAGACATCTGCTGATAAGCAAGAATCTTTGGGAAGTTATTTTATCTATTCTACCTTGGCTGGAAGACATTGACCTTGGTGGACAGATTAGAATTTAGATCCCATAAGCTGCATCTCTTTGGGGGTCACCATCCGACCTTCAGGATGGCTTTGTATGTTGAACTAAACTGTTCACTCAGCAAAACCGGCAGAGCTGACTTATGGCTTATAACATGGAAAAGCTGCTGGCTTAGGAGGTTTAAACCTCCTTCCAAATGGCACCCTACCATGCTGCGTCCTTTAGGACCTTGGCGGGGCAGTCAGCTAGTAACTACAGAGGCAAAATGTGTGTCCTGGCCAAGGCAGGATGGCTTGGTTCTCCTGGAGCCAGAGCTCCGTGCCACGTGCTCCAGGAAGACATGGAAGGTGGGACAAGCAGCAAAATGCTGGTGTGTGGCAGTTTATACCCCCATCCCATGACCTGTGCCAATGCTTGATTACATGGCCAAAGTTGCAGTCAGAATTAAGGTTCCTAAACAGCTGACCTTGAGGGGTAGATATGACCCTGAATTATTTAGGAGGGCCTCAATGTCATCATGAGAGTCCTTAAATATAGAAATAGGAGCAGAATAAAGGAACCAAAGAGGTGGAAATTTGAAAAGGACTTGGCCCAGTGCTGTCTGCTTTCCAGATGATCAAAGGGTCTGCGTCTTAGTTTTCTGTCTTTACAACTGCATACCGCAGAATAGATAATACATAGCAAATAGAGGTGTATTTTGGTCACACTTTTGGAGGCTGGGGGTCCAGGAAATGGCACCTGTGTCTGCTCAGCATTCAGGGACAACATTCTTGCTGGTGGACACCTACTACAGAATCCTGAGGTAAGAGACCTTATATGAAAAAACAAAGCCACCTGGCTAATGGGGGTCCCTTTTTCTCTTCTTAGAGACCTGCTAATGCAATCAGAGATTCCACCTTCGTGGCTTCATCTAGCCCCAATTTCCTCCTCCGGGTGCTATTAACATAGGACTTTGCTGGAGCAAGGACTGGGATTCAACATGAGTTTTAGAAGGGACAAACACTGAGACCATAGCAGCCCACATACTGCAAAACGTGGGGAGCCCTTAGAAACTGAAAGAGGCCAGGAAATAGATTCTTCCTCCCAGCTTCCAGATAAGGGCGGAAATCTGATACCTTGATACTGTTAATGAAGATTCCTGCTGGACCTGTGAATCTCAGAATGGCAAAATAATAATAAATCCGTGTTATGTTTAACCACCAAGTTTGTGATTATTTATTATAGCAGAAATTGCAAGCAAATTGGCAGGAAAACTACATCCCGTAGTTTCTTGATATTTTTCAGAGAATTCAGGGAAAAAAAGAATTTTTTTTCTCCTTTTTCCCAACTTTATTGAGATATAATTGACAAGTGAAAAGTGATATGTCTTGAAGGTAGAAGACATGACGCCATGAGATGTTAACCACAAACAAGCTAATTAACATGTCTACTTCCTACAGTTATTTGGTGTGTGTGTGTGCACGCATGTGTGAGACTATGTATGTGCTGAGAATACCTAACATCTGCTCTTTAGATTTTGAGTAAGTCATATAATGCTGGCTGAATGTACAATGGTGCCGGCACCCAGTCTGGCTGTGTGGTAAGCTGTGGCCACCCAGTGGGTTTGTGTGAGTTCATTCCGCAGTGTCCACTGCCTTATTTTTTTTTTTTTTTTGTTACTGTGACAAAATACCTGACATACACAATTTAAGGGGGTGGTGGTGGGCTCCCAGTTTCAGAACCTCACAGTCCATTCATGGGTGGCTAGCAATAGTGGAAGCATATGGCAGAGGCAGAGGTGGAGGCAGCTCCTCACGGCATTACAAAAAGCAAGCCAAACCCCAGTGGAAGGGAGGAGGTAGCACATACCCTTCAGGTCCTGTTCTAGGGATCTGCCCCTTCTGGGTCCCTCTTCAGCGTTCTGCCCCTTTTAGGTTTAAGCCTCTAATTCACCACACGCCTGTGATCTATAATCTACCACAAACTTGTCTTCCACCACACAGCCTAATCCACCCCTCCAGACCAGACTCATGTCTCCTAATAGCACATACACAATAATCCCTGACATCTAAATACATGAGACTTTTGCAAAGGGGACATTCCAGATCCAAATCATAATATTCACACAATAACGAAATCATCAAGTGATATATTTTTCAGATGTAACCCTACTGTTGAGTAACAGACTGTCTATCTATGTTATATTGAAGAATATCACCATCCGAAATGTGTTTGTAGATGAATGTCATAAGAAACCCTTCACGATGCAACCCTGCCTTTCTTACATTGGGTCTACTGTCCCCTTATCGGTTGCCTGTGTGACAAGCACCTGCTGTTTTCTTGCTGCATTTATTCGTTCCATTGGGCCTCTGGTCTCGTTCACCCCCACCTCCTGGGCTGGGCAGTGTGCTGGGAGCTTGGAGCTGGGCACTCACACGTCTTGCACATGCTGGCCTTGTTGGATGGATGGAGTACTTTACCCTTTCTTTGGTGCAGTCTTAGCATATGTGGTTATTAGTGCACTTAACCACCTGTGCCTGGATTACTTCTTGATATATCTTTGACTCTTTTAGGGAAGACTGCTTATTTATTTCTTGAAACTTATTGCACTATTGATCATTCTTTTAAATCTGACACATTATATTAAAAAAAAAAACTGCTAGGTACCAGACACACAGCAAATATTTAGTTCATATTTGCTATAAATAACTTCAGGTAAAAATATTTGTTTAGTTTATGCAAAACTGTGATTAAATTAATTTCTTTTTTGAGGCAGGGTCTTGCTCTGTAGTCTAGGCTGGTCTCTCCACTCACTATGCAACTCAGGCTGGCCTTAAACTCACAGTAATTCCTCCTGCCTCAGCCTCCTAGGTGTGCTGAGATTATGAGCGTGTGCCGCCATGGCCTACTCAGTTTTGTGTGGTGCTTGAGAATCAAACCCAGGGCCTTGTGCACACTAGGCAAGTGCTTTAACCATTGACCTACGCCTCCAGTCCACTGCCTTTTTGTTTTGTGATCCTTTGTGGTGTTCTGTGTGTTTGAACTCACGCAGGTTTGTTTTAGCATTGAATTAGGAGTATCTTGCAGATCAAAGCAGTACAACACACTGAGTAAGAGGTCAGCTCTGTGATTAAGCTGGTTAGTATGCCAGAGGCACCTACTACTCATGAGGACTGCAACCGTAGGGGAATTATGTAATTTGGTTTTCAGTTTTTTTTCTGCAACATATGGACAATAACAACATAATAGCACAGAAGTTTTCACAGGAGATAATCCAAATCTGCTAAAATATTGCATTGGATTATAATTATTTAAACACATTGAGCTTTATTTTCTGCCTTAATTACCAGGAAGGTTAAAAACTGTTGGTTATGTTCAGTTCATGTAATTATTTTAGACTATACCTGTATTAGTGATTTGTTTAAATCTCGCCTCATTTCTTTTTTATGGTTACTTTTCTTATTTATTTATTTAGTAGTACTGGGGTTGGAGCCCAGGCCTTTAGCCTGAGCTGCAACCCCAGCCTTTTCTTTAAATTTGGAGGCAGAATCTCACTAAATTCCTAAGTTGTCCAGGATGGGATCAGACTTGTAATTCTTCTGCCTCAACCTCCCAGAGTTCCAGGATTACAGACCTGAGGCCACCAGGTCCAGTTTTGTTTATTTTTAATTACTTAATTTAAGAATTAATTTGTGTTTTGTTTGTGCAAGAACCCTTATTTTAAGTTACCTCAAATATTTTCTGTAAGTAGCCAGTACAAATCATTTATACACAAGATCCAGTGTGGTGACAGAGTTAGTGTTAGTAGGAGTTCATTAGGACTGCAGGCAGACCTCTTGAATGGGATTAGTGTCCTTACAAAAGTTACTCCAGATCCTTCCCCTTTGATGTGAGGACACGGTGAGGAGACAGCTGTTTATGAACCAAGAATGGTGTCCTCCCCAGACATTAAATCTGTCAGCACCCTGGTCTTGAACTTCCAAGTACATGGAAGGGTGAGAAATAAATTTCTGTTGTTTATAGCCACACGGTCTTCTCTCTTGCAGCCCGAATAAACTAAGGCGAAGCTGAGACCGAGAACTTGACACATTGCTGAAACAAATAACTAGAAACATGCAAGCATCTTTGGAGCTGAGTGATAATCTGGAAGCTGGAAGAGTTTTTGAGGTACCTATTGAAAAAAAAAAAAAAACTACTTCCATGAATGCAGCAGTAAAGGTGATTCTGGTACAAGCCCAGAAAGAAAAGAGGAACGCTGTAGAGAAAGCCCCTCCTCCATTGCCTGAAGAATAGCTGTTTACCCCTCAATGTAACATTGGGGGGAACATGGATGAGAAAGTCCATTGCGGCGAGGTTCCAGACGTGACAAGAAGGAACATGTTACCGATGTGATTTGTCCTCCGGTGGCACAGAACATGGCTGACTTTATGTGCCGGTGGAAAGTGGATGGTGGGACTTGAGGGCAGTGCAATTGATTTCTTGATTAAGAAAATCTTGAAGAAGCCTTGAAGGAGTGGCCTGGTTTCTCCTCCCTGCTTCTAGAGAAGGAAGAAAGCTAGAAAAGAATTAGAGGCAGAATTGTTAGGCGCTTGAGCAGAGTACTTAAACGTGGAAAATTCTCAGCCTGTGCTCATTGGAAAGAATGAGAGAGTCTGTTCAGGAGAGAAGGCCAAATGTGTGGCAGCCTTGGGATGAGGAGGTTATTATGGGCACTCCAGTATGAAAATTGACAGTTTATAATTTCTGCAGAATGCAAGACCGTAGGATTTGATGTGATTACATGGCTGGACATACCAGAACACTTAAATAAATAAAACCTCTTTGTGATCTTAACAATGAGATTGCAAAAATTGAAATACCACATAACTACCATCCTCTAGATATTCTACAAAAGTGAATTATTCAGGGTCATCAGCAATTATCTCCTCTGTGAATATTATTCCTCAGAGAAATTTATCAGGGCTAGCAGATTTAAGTGCTCAGTTAATTTATTTCTGAGACTTGAAACCGATGCTTCTATTCTGAAAAATTTCAAAAAATGTGTGAAAAGCTCATGCAATCGTGTTTGAAAAGACAGAGAATAGAAAAAGAGTGCAGTCCACTCAACCTGATTTTATGAAATCTGCTGTTGTTGATTTTTCTAGGTGCTATTTAGAATAAAAGTAGCCAACCTGCTTCCAGACAATGGAACACAGCCCCACAGGGCCCTGTACTTTGGTTCTGAAATTACCAGTGGGCTCCATAATACTAGCCACTGCAAGAATTAAGATCCATGCTAGATTATGTATGCAGCAAATGTTTGTGGTACAGGCACTTGAGTTCCAAAATTGAGACCCCCAGAAGATGCTAAGTCTGCAGAGAGTGAGATAATCTTGGAGCTGTCCACACAGTGTACTGTGGAGACTTGAAGAAGGAAATTTTCCAGCGTGTTGTTGGGAGGACGTAGCTTTCACTGGGTGAAATGACAATTGAGGAGCTCTTCAAAGAAAAGTAGGGTATGAAGATGAGGATGCGTGTAAAGAAGGGGCAACTAACCATTCACCGAGCAGCTACTGTTCATCAGACATTGCACAAGGACTTGGAATATTGTAGGAAAGGACCTCGGGCAGCTCTGAGATGAACCATGCCGAGGGAGGCTCTGATGGGCGCATTTCATTCATTATCACAATAGCTGCAAAAAATCTCTTGGCATTGTGATGGATTGGTTCCAGGATGCCCCACTGAAAAAAGGAGACAAAAGATCCTTCAGCCTGGGAGATCTTCATTTTGATTACGTGGTACATTCTGCAGCGACTGATTCCTGCGGAAATGCTGGTGGTGTAGTCCCACCCAGGAGCACTCTGTGCCCGTCCTATGCATGCCCACGTATGTTTGTCAGCTTTCTGTGCCTTTGACAAAAAGCATGAGAAAACCAACTTAAAGGAAGGACTTAGCTACTTATTCATTGTTAAGACAAAACACCCAACAGCTGCAACTTAAGGGAGGAAAGATTTATTTAGCTCACAGTTGCAGAAGGTCTCACACAGCTGGCGACAGAGGAGGTGCATGGCAGAGTCTGGAGAGCTGCCCACGCTGTTGCACACAGAAGCCAAGTGAAGTGGAGCCAAAAACCCTTGTTTGGAGACTCAAGCAAGGATAGAGAATAACCAGGAAGAAGCTGTAACATTATTTCTTCTTCCTTCCTTTCATTTCTTCAAGCTGCCAGTTGGGTTCCCTCAGGGTGTGTGCCCCTCCCTGACTTCCTGGCCCACTAGTCAACGCCACACACTCAAGAGCTCTGCCCTGGGCAACCTCCAATCTGAGCAAGTCGAGTCCATCTTTCCAGGTCAAACCTCAAGCCTGGCCAATAACACACAGCTCCAAACACTTGAGGCTCTTGAAGGATGCTCAAAATCCACAGCATAGACAGGAGTAAAAGTTCCCTTCAGGTCATGCTTCTGAGTATCAGGGAAGCCAAGGGGCGGCTCCCCTGCCTCTGGGCCTCTGGTCTATGCTGAGCCCAACATCGTGCCAGGAAGCATGTGGGAGAGCAAAGTGACTCACCTCATGGCAGAGAGGAGGTGCCGAAAGAGACAGGGGCAGGGCCAGGAACAAGACATATCCTTCAAAGGCTCACCTCCAGCAATCTACTTCTTCCAGGAATGCCTACCTCTGAAAGTTTCCACCACTTTTCAACAGTGCCCTGAGCTAGGAACCAAGACACGGGGGTACTTCAACTCCAAATTATAACAGAATACTTTTGGCACTCATAAAGTTTTAATCTATAACTGTGCCAACCTGAACTTTTTCATGAATCACACGACCATTCCACCATAGCAGTCACGCCTCTGAATTCTTTAATGTAATCTGTACAGAAATGACCTTACCTACTATTGTTGGCCAACAGCCAAAGGCTACTACCAACATCCTTGTGGTGAACAATTTCACACATTTGGCTTGCCACAGCATAAAAGTCAGGGCACATGGAGAGCCATGAGGCACCTCAGAAGGGAGCACGTTAAGGAAGGAGAGTTGTCAGCTCTCTCCTTGCCAGATTCGTGGGTCCATGCAGACTGGCTGCTACTTCAATTTGTCTGTGTCTTTATTTTGAGACACAGAAGGCATCTGTGAGCAGGTGTCCAAAGAATTTGCTTTCACATTGATTGCGATATACACCTTGGTTTGGGTGATTCTGAATGTCACACCGATTTTTTGTGATGAAATGTGGTTTGAGGTCCAAGCCTCAGTTTCTCCTTCGTGACTAAGTTGCCAGCCGAGGGATTTTTTACCCTCTTGTTGCTCACTGACAAACTGGAGCTTGGAGAGGCTGAATACATGCTCAGCACCATGCTTGGGAGACTTCCCCTTAGTCTCCAGGTAATCCCCAGCCATGGAAGGTGTGTGAGGCAGGGCTGAGACATGAGAGTTGGAGGCTGTAGTTGTAGGGACCAAGGGGAGACACAGCCAGAAACCTGAGAGCTGGAATTACCAGACATCCCTGAAGATAGCTAGATTACATCCTAGAGAAGAAAAGAACAAAGCAACACAAGTTGGTAACCCAGTGTCGCCTTACCTTGCATTTTGGGTTATTGTTTCTTGTGGTAAATTCTTATTCTTTTTAGCAAAATTGGCCTGTGATTCTTAATCTTGGAAGAACGATTCTCAAAGTGGTGTTTGTGTCCCACGAGCCTCAGGAGCGTTCACAATTGTCTGGCGCACAGGTAGGATGTGGAGAGTATACTTGGGTAAAGTAAACCCATATTAAGTACAATTAAATAAATTGCTGGAAACTGCCTAAAGCTCTGTATGATACTGATAAGACATGAGCCACTTGCGTGTGGAGCCCGTGTGACAAAATCGCTATCGGTACCCTGTGGACAAAGCCCTTATATAATCGATAACCAAAACCCCTGTCCACCTGCATGCGGACCCCGACGAAATCACTGTCTATAGCTTGCAGGCATAAAAATAGTATATAAACCACCCTGGTCCTAAGTTCAGGGTCAAGGTAGGGATCAGACTCTGAATGCCGGATACGCGTCTTGGTCCTCGTCCCCAGTGTCCTCACCTCCTGAGTGCGACTACACCTCCTCGCATCTGGAGAGCGAGACCCCCTGGAGAAGGGGTGACTGTCCAGCCTGGCCGCTACCGGCAGGTCCTGATCCAGCTATCGACTGGGGAGCCCCGGACAAGCTCATACGTGGGTCAGCTGTGTCGCCAGTAGTCAAGAACACGTTGCGTGGTGAGCATAAGGGATTCAGGATGGGAATAGCCTTAGGAGGCAAAACAACGCTTGTTTTCTTGTTTAATTAATTAATTGATCAATTTATTATAGTTTGATTTATGAATTGGATTGATTGTTGTGTGCATAAAGAACATTCCCAGGTAAATTCATCTGCCTCTGTCCCGTCTGTCTCCTCTTACAGAGTGCTCGCGAAAACAAATGTCTTTAGGGTCCCTGGCTGCTCTTGGCCACCTGAGATCAGGAATCAGCGAAGTCTTGGGGAGCAGGGTCTTGAGCGGCTGCAAGTATGATGGAATAGCATCCGGGAGACTCAATCAGTGTAACGTTTACGGTCAGCCAGGGCCAGTCTTATAAGAAGTTGGAGGGGGAAGGGACAGCCAGGGTTGTAGGGCAAAGGTCATTCTCTAGTTTGAGGAAGTTTGGGGTCTGAAAGTCCCCTAATTTGTGTGGTAGGTCTCTCTAAACCTGATCCTGTGATTCTGGTAAGGGTCTTGGGGTAGGGGAAAATTGGAAATTTGAGTAGAGTGAAACCTGGGCTGTGGGCTGTCCTAGCCCAGGGTAAGAAGGAGGGGCTCCATTGCTTTGGGATTATGAGGGTCTGAGCCGCCTTCCACCTTTTGTTATTCCTGGGCCTGGTCAGGGTCCCACATACAACCTTGTAAGAAATGCAGATTCTGTGGCCCCACCCAGGCCTACTGACTCAGAGATTCTGGGTGTGGGGACTCAGTAATCTGTGTTTTAACACATTCTCCAAGTATTCTGAAGCACCCTTGCTTGAATTTGAGAACCATCAGGCTAGTGTGATGTCTACAAGACCGTCAGTTTTTGGTTATGTGTAGATCTTGACAAGCCTCAAGCTGCTTAAATAAAATAAAACTCCTTTTAATCTTAACAAACTCTGTAGGATTCACGGCTGCCACTCTACAACTTTTCTTCAAGTTCAATCCAGTTTCGTTCGGTTATTAAAATATCTCTTCTCATGGTCTTTGGAAATATTAAATGCCTTTCATGTGTGATTAGTAAATATTATTTTTAAACTCATAAACCGCGATAAACTCTTTTATCTCTTTATTTTTGGATACCAAGAAACAGAGAAGCAAGACATCGTGAGAAATTATATGCATGCTAATTGTGGCCTGTGGCTTTCTGGTGACACGGTTTTATTTTGAAGCCCTTTATGACTTTTATTAGAAACAGGACCTTTTTTGTTACTGTTTGTTGCCCCAGGAGTTTTAAAAGAACTGATTTTCTGTCAGAAAAGATTGGAATCAATTGCAGTCTTCCCTTCTAGATAGTGCTAAAACATTTATTTAAGAGTTTAGCTGCTTTGCCCGGCCTTATCTGTATTCTGAACGGCTTGTCCAATGAAATAAAATTCATTCATGCCCTTGCTCTCTGGGTTATTGACAAACTGCACACTTTATGGGACTCACAGCTGAAATCTTGTCTTCTGGGAAAACTTCTCTCTAAACTTGTCTGAAAGAATTATTTTTATTATACTTTTCTAGTGTGCCAGCTCAAGAACACTTGAATGGGAAATTCTGGGGGTGGGAGGGAAAGGACATGGGGTGGGGGCTGTAGGCTACTGGATCGCTCAGCTCAGGCTAAAGGGTAAAAATAACACGGACTCTTTTCTCCCATCTGGATTCTTCATCAGGCCATCAAGTTAGACAAACTTTCTGGAACAATGAACTCTGTATTTCACACTTTCTAGGAAGAATAGCTTCTCTTTTGCATTTATAGGAACAATAGCATTTGGAATACAATCATTAATGCTATCTGCATGTACAAATACCCAAAATGAAGCACACTATTCTATGTAACTAATAAGTACTATTAATAAAAACATCAATAAAATGCAATACAATGCCCTCAAAAATGTATAGAAAATTTTTCCTAATTATTTTTAATATGTAAATGCTAATTGCATATAACAAGAAAGAAACAAAGCATAAACAAGAAAAACCTTATAAAAAAGAATCTGATACACTTGATAATAATCTTGAGTACAGATGATTGTTTCCCCAATTAAAAGAAACAGAGCAGCTGAACGGATTAAAAAACAAAAGACCTAACTACAACCTAACAATAGAAAACCAACTATAAAAAGACCTAACTATATGCTGCCTGCAAGAAACTCGTTTCACCTGTAAGGACACTAAGTGATGGGATGGGACTAGTGCCTTTTATCTTGTTCTAAATCTGACGATGATAATTTAGTTTCATTTGTATCTTTGCTGTGTGCCAAGAGCTTCACTTTTTTTCTAGTTTAGAAAGGCACCTCATGAAGCAAATATTCCTGTTATACAGATTAGGAAGCTAGTGGAGATTCATGGGAGTGAGGGGCTGACTCAAGATCACACTCCATCTCTGCACAGGCCCCGTCTAACATATAGCCCTAAGACAATGGCATCTCCACATCTGCAAGGAAAGCTGGTCAATGCTCTCCTATGGGGGCTTGGAATCACCTTGAGGAAATGGATCATGGGCTGAGCTTCAGGTGAGGGAGGCCAATGAGATGTGAGGTCTGCTGTACTCCCTGACTCCTCAGTGTGAACGTCTTGAGTATTGGACAGAGAAATCTCTATGAAAGATCAGACAGATCATGTCCACTGAAGAAGATGGATGTTCTCCTGGAACAAAGCCTGAGAGATTCCAGGGCCCAGGGTGATGGACGAAGTCATGTACATGAAGAAAGCCAGTATGTGGAGGAAAAAGTTTCTGGATAACCTTCCAACTGTAAGTGGAGCAGTCTGCTAGACATAGCTCAGCAAATCATCAGTCAGCCTGCTCGTTAAATAATCAAGCGTTGTTTAGAAAGTAAGTGGCACCTAGCTAAGGGTATGAAGGAGAGAAAGAGTGAAAGAGAACCTAACATCGTTTAGAAGAAAACAGGTGTGACCAGCCCAGTGTACTCTCTTACAGGTCTGCTGTCCATGCAGTAAAGGCTGCCGGAAAGGCCCCGAGAGCTCGGGTCCACAGATGGGCCACACCACACACTCTTTCTGCTCTCTGAAGATCACCTTGATGTTGACTGTTTCACTTTGGTTTTGCGTTACTTCATCAAAATGCCTGAGGCTGGGTCACTTACAATGAAAAGAGGTTTATTTTCTCACAGTTTTGGAGACTGAGAGGCCGACCAGCACGGTGTCAACGCTGGTGAGGGCTGCCCTTGGCTATGTCACAGGAAACCAGAGACTGGGGATGGTCATTTCCTGCACTTTTATAAGAGCCATCGCGTAAGAATGACCAAACCAGGGGTCCCAGAAGAATTATACCAATTCGACTGAGGGTAACCCAGCCAGCAGCCCAGTTATCTTACACCAGGTTGCACCTTTTCAAGATGCCACCACGTCTCACACTGCTACACCGAGAACTGAGTGCTTCACACACGAGCTTGGAGGAAGACACTCAAACTCTTCCCAAACCACAACGCTAATCTTCCCAGGATCTCACCCATTCTTTTTGGAAAGACAAAAACGAAGACTCCTTACATTCTCAGCCTATGGTGAGAATTGTCTTCCTTTCTCTCTTTACAGATAGCTCCTGCCTGCCATGGTATGGCCCTGGTTCCACTGACAACAGACCCTGGGTCCCCTCAGGAACTTCTCTCACTGTCACCGTAGCTACAGGAATTCTCCCATCAGAAAATGATGAGACAGAAGTCTAGAGGCCTCAGAAATCAGAAAGGGAGGTGGGCACGGAAGACCAGGTCTATAATGCTAGAACTCTGAGAGGCTGAGGCAGGAGGATCACATATGTGAGCCCAGCCCGGGCAATTTAGCAACTCAGGGAGACCTCATCTCAAACCAAAATTTAAAAAAAAAATGTGAAAAGGGCCAGGGATGTAGCTCAGCGAGCAGACCCTGGGTTCAACCTCAGCTTCTGTTAAAATAAACAAATAGAGACAGAACAATTCCCTAAAGCTGGAAGGGTCTAAACAGACCCAGAACAGCAGCTGCCAGCAAGGGAAGCACAGACAGCAGGGAGCACGTGTGGATTGGCCTGGGGTCAGTGGTTTCCTGCAGCAGTGACCAGCTGTAGCGTGGATCTGCGCACTCACGTGTGGGTTTAGGCAGACTAAGCGCGCGCAGCCTGTGATCTCCACTCACAGGCCCGGTGTAGGGCGTCCACGTCAATCCTCCTCCGCTAGGGGGAGGGAGTGAAGGAACAGCAACAGTAGGAAAGGCGCCCCACCGCACCTGAGCTGAGAGGCCAGAGGCCAGAGAGAGGGTCTTGCCTTGTTGTTTCCCTCTGGTGATGCCAGCGCTTTCTGGCTACTCTAAATGAAGCAGCTAGCGGCAGCGGGGTGTTAAGCCAGCTTACAAGCGAGGAGGAAGGCCAGCATGTTCTCATCATTAGGGGCAGTGCTGAGAATTATGTAGGCTTTTCATATTTTGGTTTTTTTTTTTGAGACAAGGTTTCATTCTATAGTTCAGGCTGGTCCTGATCTCACTACATAACCCTGGCCTTAAACTCATGGCCATCTTCAAGCTTCAGCCTCCTGAGTCTTGGGATTACAGTCTGTGCCCTCACACCCAGCTAAATTTTATGCAGTGCTGGGAACTGAACTCAGAACTTTGGACATGTTAGACAAGCGCTCTAATCACTGAGTTATGCCCACATCCCAGAGAGCTATGCTTTAAGTAAATAGGAAAATGATGAAAGTTGGTGAAAAAGAAACCACACTGTAACTTAGAATTAGTTTAAAGTTATTTAAGGGAAAAACATTATTTGAAAGGAAAGTGGTATTTTTGATTTTAAAAAATTATGAAAATTATTCTTAAGCATCAGAGTCAGAAACAGCTTAATCCTGGGTTTTGCTACTTACTAAATAGGTAATTCGGGAAGAATTCTTGTTATAAGCTCCACAGTTGTACTTTCTGGAGAACATAAATCCCTCCCACATTCCCATAACACAGACGAAATGGTGTTAGACAGGCCAGTGCCTGGTGCACTCAGCGTGTCTGACCAGGACAGGTGACATATTCCCTGATCACAGCGTTAAAAGTGAAGCTCCTAGCATCTGACTCCCTCTCGGGGGCATGCAGGTGCTCAGAGTGATAGATAAGTGGGTGGTCCTCAACAGGAAGCCTAGATCTCGCCAAGACTAAGCTTATCTTGTGTGACAGCAGACTGCAAATGACTGAAGGGACAAAGGGTGTCATCAATGACCTGTGTACAACTTTGGCACCTGGACATAGGTTGCCTGCCTCTTGCTTTATGGGTAAGCAAATGATGTCTTCGGTAGCAAATAGTCTTAAGTGTTTTAGAATTTGGGCATGGTGGCTTGCGTCTGTGATCCCAGAACTTTAGAAGCCTGAGGCAGGAGAGCTACAACTTCGACAATTTAGTGAGGCCCTGGGTCAAGCATGAGTCCTGGGGAAAAAGGCTGCATCTGTGTTGAACATACACAGATTTTTTCCATATCTTTATTGATCCTGATATAATACAGCCTAGCAGTTATTTACGTAGACTGTGCATTGTACTAGGTTTTATGAGTCCTCTATACTGGAGGATGCATAGTTTTCTTGCAAATATTGTGCTATTTTACATAAGAAACTGGAGCACTGGCAGATTTCCTTATCTCTGGGGGTCCTGGAACCCATTCCCTGCGGACACTAAGGGGTGACTATGCTCTTCAAAGAGAAATAATTGACTTTACGGTCAACAGAGCAACTTGGTAGGTACCACCTCCAATCAAATGCTAAGGTTCACATCACAAATAAAGGGAGAATTGGGCTGGACCCAGTGGTGCAAGCCTGTAATTCCAGCACGCTAGGAGGCTGAGGCAGCTGAGGCAGCTGAGGCAGGAGGATGACAATTTCAAACCCATTATGGGCAACAAAGCAAGTCAGGGAGGCCCTGTTTCAAAATAAAAACAAAAATGGGTTGGGAGGTCGCTCCGTGTAAAGCTTGATCCCCAGCGCACGCGTGTGCATAGACACACACACACGACATAAAATAAAGGGCCAACTTGGTATTCCCAGTGGGATTAAAAGCCATAAATCTATGAGGAGAACTGATTTCTTAGTTGGGAGAACAATTGCGCTCACAGAGCTAAAATATAGGAATGTAAGTTTTGAATTTAGATCTGCAAGGCTTCAAAGCAGAGACACTTTCTGCGCCGCTGTGATCTCCTGGATCCAAAGGGTGTCCCTCATCCATGATGACTGAATGGAGGATGGACAGGACAAACAGTGAAACCAGAAGGCGTTGTTGAAGTTGTAGTGGTCCTTGGAGGGGAAGGAAGCAACCGCGTGGTCTAAAAGATGGCCGCCTGGCTCCTTAGATAAGAAGTGTGTCCTCCTCAGCGCCTCGTCTCCTTGAGATTTTCTGACTCCAGAGAAAGTGTGAGAAGAACCTCCTCGAAAATTCACCGCCTCTCCGACTACGTGCTGAGCCGTAATGAGGATTTACTGGAAGATGCTCGGGCAACAAAGTACACCCAGCCCAAAGTGTGGGCAGTTAATTATATGGTCAATCGCTCATCCATATTTACACAGTGATATTATGGGGTTATTTTCACGTGGCAAAGCAAATGCATTTGGATAAATCAATATCATTTCCCAGTACGGTTCCTGATCTCCACTTGGGGGAAAGAGTCCTGAGAGTGAGGCAAGTCTAATACTTTCCTAAAAATAATTGGGCAGTATCATATCCGAGAATAGCCCTTAAAGCAAAAGTCAGCTTAATAAGTGTTTCGGTGTGATCAGAGGATGCTTCCGAGGACTCGCGAGGGCCCCAGAGGGGCCGAGGGGCGTCCTTCCTAGAATGGGATTTGCCATATAAAGAGGTCTTTCTGACTGAAAGTTTTTATAAATTAAGTCATTCTCGGCACTTGGGATTAACTCAGCAAAAATGCCAGGAGAAAATAAATCCTCCACACGGCAAAGCCGATGAAAGATTGTTCCAGTGCTTGGCGCCTCTGTCCGTCGCTCCCCCAGCTAGAGAGAGGCCTCATTTATTTCAAGTGGCTGCGGAAAGAGATATTACACACAACGGAATTAGGAAGTTAAAGCCTGAGTTCTAAAGATCACTTGGAATATAAATCTTTCTAAACTGTGTTCTGCATTTTCCTGTGCTCTTCAATGAGGTTTGTGGGTCACATTCAATTTCTTCCCCCCTTTCTTTTCTTTCTCTTTCCCTTTCTTCTCTTCCCTTTTCTCTTTTCTTTGTTTTATTTCCTCTCCCTTCTCCCTTTCCTTTTCCTTCCCTTCCCCTTTTCAAACTTCCTGCCTGTCTTCCCTCTTGTCTCTGAGTCCATTAATGGGTATTATTTTTTAATGAATAATCTAAGTGGAGGGAACTTGAGCTGTAGATTAGGTTCAGTCCTAGGTAGAGGTCTTGGGCCAAGGAAAGGCTAATTTATGATCAGGAAAAAGACTGGATAAGTAAGTACTTGGTTTCAATCAGAGAATACTGTAAAAATGAATAGCTTCTGCCCATTGCAGAATTCCTTTGTACTTTAGCCTACTTGGTCGATCTGTTCTTGGGTTCCTCTCTGTGGTCTCCATTCGTCTCTGGCTGGCTTACCCTGCCGATTCTTGCCATGTGCACGATTCCTGGTCATCATTCACTGGCAACTTCTTCCTAATAGAAAATTATATACGTGCTGCTGCTCATTCAGCAAGCTCCAAGTTATCATGAACTGAAGAACAGGAACTTTGCATCTCTGCACCTGTACTTGATCATTTTGTAGTTAGCTGCTGCTGCTGCTGGTCTTTCTTCATCTCTCTCGGTCACCCAGTCTGGTCCTGAACTCACTATGGAGCCCAGGCTGGCTGTAAAATCATAGCAATCCTCATGCCTCACCCTCCCAAGTGCTGGGATCATTGGCCTCCACCACCACACCCGGTTTATGTGATGCTGGGGAATCGAACTCAGGGCTTCGTGCTTGCTAGGCAGGTGCTTTAACTAGTGACTCCTACTCCAGATGCGTAGCTTCTTCTTTTTAATTGAAGCATAGCCTACATTTAGGAAGTACCTAAATGTGTATGTTTTTGCTCACGCTGGTTATTGGGTTATCTATTGCAAAGTCAAAAACACCCCAAAGTTTAGTTGTTTAAAACCAACTTCTTTATTCCCAGTACACTTGGAGGCTGAGGCAGAAGGATCATGGCTTCAATCCCTGCTTGGGCAACTTAGTGACTTGATAAGACCCTGTCTCAAAATAAAGACATACAAAGTGGACTGAAGATGTAGCTCAGTGTAAAGGCCTTGGGCTTCACTCCCAGTACTGCAAAAATAAAAAGAAGTCAACTTCTCATTTTCTTTCAAGTTCTGTGGGTTGACTAGATGCAGCTGGTTGGTTGCCTGATCACTAACTCAGTTGTGGCTTCAGCTGGGACAGTGGCTGCCTGAATCCTTCTTTCCTGAAGTATCTGGGTTGAAATGGTAGAAAAGTACAAGAGGCCGATGTGCATCTCTGTCTTCTAAGTTCTCCACGGGGCTGCCTTAAGCTTCCTCAGTGTACGGCAGTCTTGCTGTAGTTAGACTTTACTAGCATTGGTTTTCTCCAAAGCAAACATTCCAAAAACCAGGAGGAGGTTGTTAGGTCTCAAACATGCCAGGATGTCATGTCCATCCTGTCTATTGCATGGGAAAGTCTCTAAGTCCAGCCTTTCAGTGGAGGGGTAGATAAGAGTGTGGGCTCACCTTAGGTCCAACATAGCCCCTGTGGAATCACCATGCGGAAAAGACAGAACAGTCCCAACACCCAAAATGTTTCCTTATACCCCTTTCTAGACATTTTTCCCTCTTTGTCCTTAGAGATAATCACTATCCTCCATATTTATTTTAATATTTATTACTATCTTAAATATTTCTGTCTTAAGTTACTTTCTTACTGCTGGGATAAAATATCTGACATCCACAATTTAAGGGAGGAAAGAATTACATTATCTCACGGTTTTAGAAGGTCACAGTTCATACAGGGTGGCTGGTAATAGCAGAAGCACATGGCAGAGCTGTGGCCAGAGGAGTGTGGTGCACAGCATGGAAGACAGAAAGCCAAGTGTGGGAAGATGGGCAGAGCTACCCTTTCCAGGTCCTGTCCCAGCAATCGGCCACTTCTGGGTTAAGCCCCGGTGTTCTATCCCTTCTGACCAGGTCCCGCCTTCTAACA
The DNA here is from genome assembly GCA_004027205.1 of Ctenodactylus gundi. Taxonomy (NCBI): domain Eukaryota; kingdom Metazoa; phylum Chordata; class Mammalia; order Rodentia; family Ctenodactylidae; genus Ctenodactylus; species Ctenodactylus gundi. The sequence continues at coordinate 297,635 of PVKB01000805.1, forward strand.
GCACATGGTTCTATGGCATCCTACTACATCCAAATATATGAGGCTTTTGGGGGACATTCCAGATCTAAACAGTGTCCTTCTAAATTTAATAGCTGCCTTTAAAATGTCTTCCTTCTGATGCTGTGCTAAACAAATCGCACATAAACTCTAATTAGTATCTTTAAAGTATCAATTTATAATGCCATTCAACAACTCAACATTTTATGTAGCTTCCTGATCAATACGAAACCAAATCAAAACTTCTTAGCCTGGTTTCCAAGGCCTTTTATGTGCATGAGGAAAACATTTTAAATGGTACTTAACATACTTTTGTTTGGCATTTTCTCACACCTTCCCTTTATTCAATCAGGGGTAAGTGTTGTCTTACAACAGAGATTAGCAAATTCTTTCTGTAAAAGGCTAGATAGAAAATTTCTCAGGCTTTGTAAGCCATATGGTAATTTTCCCAAGTACTTAACTATACCATTGTAATGTGAAAACAACCCTAGACCATTAATAGGGGTGCAAGAATGGCTCTGATCCAGAAGAACTTTATTTATAGGTACTGAAATTTGAATTTCATGTAATTTTCATGTCTCACAAAATATTTTTCTTCTTTTAATGTTTTCGACTGTTTCAAAGAAGCATTCTTAGCTCATGGGCCATACGGGTGGGGGACGAGCAGGTATGGTTTCCAGGCCCTATCTTAGCAGATGGAGACTCCAACAGAAACTCAGCACCCGGACTCCTAACAACCACATGACCGAAAGGAAACCTCATCCGAGGGATGGCTCTAGTCTCTGTGTGAGAAAGGCACCTGGTCCTGAGCACCGAGGAGCCCGTGGGAGCTCACCCAGTGCCGTCTATCACAGTGGGCTCTAGCCGTGACTGCAACAAAGAGCTGCCTTAACTGTCCTTCTCATGCCCTTGAGTAGGACAATCCGTGGATACCCGCCTGTCACTCACAGATTGCTTAGAAGGAACGAGGCCTTTCTTTCTGTGCCTCTGGCCACTGCCAAGCCCACCCAGATGGCCTTGTGCAAGCAACATGCTTTGTGACAGCCTGACACACATGTAAGCTCCCAACAGTGTTGGTGGAGCCGCCTCCAGCACTGGTGCCTGGCGGCACCGAGTGGAGACTGTGTCTCCAAGTTGGCTCGACAATGCAAATCACCTCCATTTGTCTTCCTCATTTGCTAGCCTCCCCAATCAGCACTCTTGGCAAATCTGTTTGCACACCATCCTCTCTGTTGACTTTGTTCTTTCGCTCAGGCCTGGAAGACCTTCCTTTCTCCTCTGAGATGGTTTCAACTCTATTCTTCATTCAAGTCCTCGCCAGATCTCTTCTCTCCCATGAGACCGACAATTCTTGGCCATGACGGTGCTTGGTAACTGATAGCCTTTGCTACAGTCACAATGCAGTTGGAAATAAATTATGCATGACCTACCCATGGCATCTGCCTTGTTATCTCCAAGGGATATAAATCTCTTCATAATTACCTTCTGGATGTCTATCTTCATCCTGAACAATATCCTCCAAGAAACCTAGTAATTTACTTTGATTTCTCTCTCCTCTCACCCAGCCCATGAGCAAGTCTGGTTGTTGCCAAATGTATCTTATTTATTCATTTCTCTCCATTTCCACTGAAATGGGAGTTCCTTTGCTCTCGGGTGGCTCAGTCTCCTTACTGATCTTTGCCTCTGCACCTCATACACTCCAGCAGCCTGAGGGGTCTCCTTGACACACAAGGCAAAGCACAGTGGCCTGGTCTTGCTCACTAGGTCCTGCCCACCTCTCCCACTTTATTTGCCCAGTTGCCTTCTTCTAGTCTTGATGCTCTGGCCAAAGACTCTCCTTCAGTTTTACCAGTGGATCAACGTTTTTTACCCTCCAGGCTTTGGAGTGTGTTACATCGTCTGCCTGTAAGTTACTCCCTTCTCCATCTCCGTCATCAACCTGGCAGATCTCAGATTCAATGCCTGTTCCTCAATGAGACCGCTCCTACCTGTTCACCATCCCTAGACCTTTCCTGCCCACTTTATCTAAGCCATCCCTCCGTCTCACCCTACTCTGCCTTCTCTTAGGCACCTGTTTGTTTTCTTATTATCCTTGTTGGGTCTGTCTGTTGTGTATGGGATGCTGGAGATTGAGCCCAGAGTTTCTGCCCTGAGCTACATCTCCAGCCCATTTTTTTTTTTTTTTTTTAGTTTTGAATTTGAGACAGGAAATTGCTAAGTCATTAAGTTATCCAGACTGAGCTTGAACTTGCAATCCTCTTGAATCAAGTTCTGAGAGGGCTGGGAATATAGGCCTGTGTCATCAAGTTTAGCAGATTGTGTGTGTGTGTGTGTGTGTGTGTGTGTGCATGCATGTATGTCCTTGGGGTGAATGTACTGTGTCTTCCCCACTAAACTACAGGAAGCATGGCCAGTCTGCTCTCTGTGCCAGAGTCACCCAGCAGACGCACAACAGACATTTGTTAAATGAGTGGATGAGACGGGTCACAAGGCCCTCAAGGTCAGAAATTACGCCAGAAACTTCCCTTACTCCTTTTCCCACTCAGCACATCGGAGGCATTCTGCAGAAGCTGGCTTAGTGGATTTGTGGTAAAAGAATTAAATGAAACAATATAAACTCCTCTTTTCAAAGCCCCTAATTGGTGCTTTCCTCCAAACGGGTAGTGCGATCTCTGGGGACTTGCAAATCTCCAGATTAAGGCATTTACTCTGTTTCTGTATTTTTTCTACCTTTTTCATATGTCCAGGCAGGCATTGCTGAGAAGATCCCTCCTGGCCTCTTTTTCTCTATAGGGGCTTCCTATAACATTTGTTTCTGTTAGGAAGAAGAATACATACTTGAAGGAAACCCAGAGGGCTGTCACTTACTTTCAAGCCGGTTGCTTAAGGGCAAAGAGATGGAGCTACAGGGTCAGGCCCGGAGAAGACTTGTCATTTGGGCTAAAGTCTTCATTTGACAGAGGAAGGAGCTAAGGTGCAGAGTAGACACGGCATGAGCATCAGTAGAGGGTGTCTGCTCTGACTTCCTGCCTTAACTGAGGTGGCACACCTGTCCACCAGGAGCCTCCAGCCCCAGCCTCCCCCTCCCGTGGACAGCTGCAGCCTTACGCATTTGTGCTTGGCTCTTGCTCAAGTCCAGCCCCCTTTGGTGCAGCGTCTCTTGTTTTCTGTTCCTCATCTCTTCGACCTGGTAAATTTGGGAATGCTTAGCGTCTCTGGCTTCCACCGCTGGTGTTATCTAATGGTAGATGAGGTAGACACACTGTAGTCACAAGCATGCAGTGGCTACTGGTTACACGTGTGCTGAATCGCCTTAGTCGCATCTCAGATTCACTCCCAACTGGCCTCTGCTGGTGTGTGGATGGAGGGTCAGTCAGGAGAAGAAACTATACCGTCCGTGAACAGAGAGAACTGAACACTGTGAGTCAGCTGAGCACCTGGCTGGCTCAGTTGGAGGAAGTGGGCCACTTGGGTATGACTTTGGAGGATGTCTCTCTCTCCCTGGCACTTCTCTTGTGCTGTTTCTTAGCCACAGTACAGTGAGCAATCCCCCTGCACCATGCCCTCTGCCACGAGAAAGCTTGCCATAGACTGAAACTTCAGAGACTGAGTCAAATTAAACCTCTCCCCCTTAGGTGTTGGGTGTTTTGCCCCAGTGAGCGAGAGCTGATCAATTGGCTGCTAATTAGTATATGTTCTGCATAGAGATGAAGGCGCTTCAGACAGGAGACAAGCAGGGGACCTCCCATAGGTAAATGGTCCCTCACATCTAAGGGGAGTTGGTGAGTCATGTCATTTTCCACCTCAGGGGCATGTGTAAAAAGGTAGGTCCTAGTGAGAAGTAACTCATGGGCCGTTTGAAATCTAGTTATCTACATTTAAAACAGTGGCCAAGGACCCTTGACTGCATGATTGTTGCTGAGTCATGGGGCGCTGAGGACAACGGTACCTGAGTATGAAGGAAAAGGAACTGCTTCAACTACACAGTCAGTGGGAAAGGGGAACGGAAGGGGCCTGGGTCATAAAAACAAGCCAGGGGAAATGCCCTCCCCAGGAACTGAAAGTCCATCCATAAGTGTGTATTGAATTTGCAGTATTTCGTAAGCACTGTGCTAAAGGTTGTGGATGATTAAGAATCTTTCAAAGAATTCACATTCTGGGTGGGCAAACAGAGCTAGGATCCAAAAAAAGGGGGATAGAAGCAAGTGATACTGTGAGAGGCAGTTAGTTCCCTGCTGCACTCACAGTGGGCCCAAGCGGCACGGTTTTGTGATCTGCTGCAGCCATAATATACAATGAATGGTTATCTAACTTCTGTCTTGAACAGAGGCAAGTTTCCATGGCAGAGAATGTGGCCTCCGAAGCCATCTGTCCTCCTTAGAGTTGCTTTAATGGAGATACAACAGAAGATAGTGGAAACAGGATTTGGCAAGAAATTTTAAAGAACTGAAGTTTTAGTTATAATTCTTACCTACGTAACCTGTTTGGGGACCATGGCGTGGTGTCTTCAGTACTCTCTGGCTACTGGTGTCCTCTTTGAAAAATCTTTCAATGCTTCTGCCCATCTGAGTCCTGTTGGCTAGTGTACACAGTACACAGCTGTCCCCCAGATCCACAGGTGTATGTTTGTGGATTTAGCCAACCCTGGGTTGAAAATATTTTGGAGAAAGTTTTATATATATATATTGAACAAGGACAAACTTTTTTTTCTTGTCATTATCTTATACATAATAATAAGTATACAAGCTATTGTCACAGTATTTGTATTTTATTAAGTATTGTAAGTAGATTTAAGCTGTACAGGAAGATGTGCGCTAAGCTATATGCAAACAAGTGAGGGCCAGGAGCATTTCCTGAGCTTGGTATGATCAGCGAGTCCCGAAGCAAATCCCCCAGGGATACTGCGGGATGACTGGGTGCAGGGTTCTGTTTGCGTGTTAGAAGTCTATTGCCAACATTGATTTTCTCTCTCATTAGCTTGGATTGGTTCTGGTTTTGTCTTATTGAAGAAATAAAGAATGAGAAATCAAAAATGAAAGTGCCACAGAAAAGGTTAGGGTAATGTGAAGTTGAAAAACACGAACAAACGAACAAACAAACACAGAACAAGCCAGAGAAACAGAGTGTTGCACTAAGCAGGAAAAGCTGTGAAGAAAAAGACAAGAAAGGAGACCAAAACCTAGGAGACGTTTGTACCTGAACAGAAAAGCGTTTGCCTGTGAGATCATCTGAGCTTACCTGGTGTAAGAAAGCAACGTGGTCAAGGCTGAGGATGGTGAGATGATGAGATCATGGAAGATCATGAGATCATGAGATCATGCGAATAAGGGAGGCACAGTTTTATTGGAAATCATCCCGGGGGGGGGGGGGGGGGAAGAAACATCAGGCCATGCAGACCATCGCCCTAATCCCTAATCCCTGCCCATGAATTAGTCAGAGAGTTCACCAAGCTGCTGCAACAATGAAACTCAACGCAGCAGTGCTTAAGGTCGGTAGAAACACGGCTTCGGATCACCGTCTTTGCTTAGTCAGAGTGCTACCATGGCCAGCTGCTGTACAAAGCTGTCCCGATTAGAAATTATTTTTCTTTCTCAAGTAACTATCAGACAGTAGTGTGTGGTGCAAGAGTGTGGGAGAACCCTCTCCACGCAATTGTTCAGGGTCTTCGGCCCCTTCTCTCTCATCCCCTTTAGTTTACCCATTTGTGTGATTTGTGTGACCAAATCAGAATGGGCACGTCCGCACTCACTGGAAGGGAGGGGACCTGCGAAGAACTTCCTTTTTAAACGTGTGATATACGTCTGCTCTCATTTCACTGACTAGAATTTAGAAACAAAGCTGGGTGTGGGGCACAGGCCTGTCATCCCAACACTCTGAGATACTGACGCAGGAAGATTTCACGTTCAGTCTGGGGGAGTCAGCAAAAGCTGATCTCAAAATAAAAAGAAAAAAAATGGCTGGAGATGTGCCCTGAGTTCATTTCTCAGAATGGGAAAAAAAAGAAGAAGAAGAATTTAGCAACAATCCCAAGGGAGCCGGGCAACGTGGCCTGGCCCATGGCTGCCATCGTTCTCGCTGGGATGTGCGGTTTCTGTTACTAAAAGAAGATTGGGAATGAGTTGGAGACAGGGGAGGGTAGTCCATCTCTTCCCGGGCCCAGATCTGTTCTCTGCGATCAGGGTATGTCATAGTTTAAAATTCTGGTGTGACTTTGGCAAAGCTGTTAGGTCAAAGAAGGACACACGTGATATCAAAATGTGACTGGAAACAAGAAAATTTAGCGTATTGCTTCTGATGACCTTATGCCTGGGTAGCATGGTTGGGTGTGTGATCCTGATGATGAGTGAACAGAGATTTTATTAAGTGTGGGTAGAATATCTAATGTGTGGGCCAGGGGTTGGTTGATCAGAGATCGGGCAGGAGAGGACAAAGTGGGATAGCCTGGTAGGCTTGGAGAGCAGGCAGGTGGATCACTGGTCTGTGGGAGATTGGTGCATGCTGGAAACCAGGGTTGTCATGACTCGTTGGCTAACTGTCGGGCCAGGAAAATTGTTGTGTCGGGGCTGGGAAGGTTCCTCAGGTTGGGAAGGCTACCATGGCCAGGAAGGAAGGCGAGATGAGCTATCTCCAAGGCAAGGTCACCAAAGAGACACCAAACTCTGTATGTGCGAATGGTGGAGAAGTTCAGCATGGGAGTTACGGTGCAGGAACTCTGCCCCACAAACGTGTTTGCTCATAAGCGTTAGTAGAAGCATAAGGGTCTACCTACAGAGAAAACGCCTTCATGTAGCCATAGCACATGGGCCAATTGCGAAATTCAAAACGCTACATTTAGCTGTTCCTTATGTATTAAAGGCACTTTTCTTTCTTTCTCTCTCTTTTCTTTCTTTCTTTCTTTCTTTCTTTCTTTCTTTCTTTCTTTCTTTCTTTCTTTTTTTGAGGCAAGGTCTTGCTCTGTAGTCCAGGATGGTCCTGAACTCACTATTTAGCCCAGACTGGCCTTGAACACACAGCAGTCCTCTTGCCTCAGCTTCTCGAGTGCTGGGATTACAGGTGTCTGCCACCACACCTGGGTTATGTGGTGCTAGAGAATCAAACCAGTTGAAGGTTTCATGAAACTATTTCTCTCTCATTCAATTATAGTATCACTCTCATAATTGAGGCTCAGAAGCAAGATCCTTCTTTGGGTCACATAGTGGATATTTTTGCAGGGTTCAATGGGCCAGAGTCTGGCCTAAGATGCTGTAAAGAAGCGGAGCCCATAACCCCACAGCACTGCCCGCAGCACTGCCCGCAGCACTGCCCGGTGATAGCAACTGTTAACATCTAGTAAAGAAGGACCAAGGAGGTTAACTAACCCGCGTAAGGTTGCACTCCCCACAAGTAGCAGCAGGGGAAGTTGCTCGTGGAGCTCAGGTGTAGTGTGGGTCCTTACCAGTCAGAGCAGCTCCTCTGAGGTCACAGAAGCCTCTGAAAAGCTGGAGCACTGGGGACCGGGTCACACTTAGTACCCAGCATCACACTTGGAACGCAGGCAGGTGGTAGGTGGAGGGCAGCCCTGCCCCCGCTACAGGGCCTCCCAGGTGGAAACAGGAGGGATGTATTTCAGACAGCAACTAATTGCAATTTGTTATTAATAGAAAACAATTCAGAAAACATTTGGCAATAGACGGCAGGATGGAGCACTGTTGATGAGGCGGGCTTAATGGGAGAGGCTCAGCTGTGGCAGATGGATGTCGGCGGGGCCTCTCTGGAGTGTCTCTCTCTATTCTCCTTTGTCTTTGAATAAATTTGTAGGGTGCCATGTGCCAGCTTGGATGGATGGCTTTGAACCACAGCTCATTAAAAGCAAGAGCTTCCCTGAGGGGGTGGCCGTGAAGGAGGAGAGGAACCACGGGGGTAAATCTCTCGTGGTTTGTGTTGCTTCCTCTTGGAATGGCAAAACCTGTGGCCAGAGTGCAGAGGTAGCTCCCAACCCCTCAGGGACTGGGCCAGTTTTGGAGATGAGACATACAGCTCTTGAACCCCTTGCTGCATACCTTAGTTTGCTAGTGACGCTCATTTCTTGGTTTCAGCATGGCTCTGTCACTGTCCCCTCTTGGCCTGGAACCTTGGCCTTCCTGGAGAAAGCCCAGCTCAGACCTAAGCTCACAGCGTTACTGGGAAGCTGGTCCTGATGCTGCCAAGAGCTATCTCCTCGCTTTCCTTGGCCCTTGATGAAAGAGTCAGGCAAAGCACGCCATGACCATACACAAATAAAGATAGAATTTGTCCTACAGGGGACAAAAAAGAAAGTTAAGTTTCCAAGAGAAAAGGCAGGATGTGCCTTGAAGGTCTCTGCCCTGATTTCAAGCTCATATAGCCTGAATATTAGTACCATGTAGGCATCTGCACTGAGTGCAAGTTTGAGTTCACTTTTCTGCATGTAGGTGTTAGTCCTGGGGTTCAGAGAATTAGGCTAATTATGGTGCTTGTCGACATTTTTCCTTAGAAATTACTTTGGAATTTCAAAATGTCTCCTGAGCCTTTTCAAATGCTCAGATTTCTCTGTGGGGCCTTACCCATACCAGAAATTTAGGAAAGAAACTTAGGGGAGGAAAGTTCTTAATTTAAACTAGGCTCCAGGTCAAGGAGGGAGGATTTTAAGAAATATTTCTCATTCTGAAAGTATTGAGTATGAGTCTATGCTGTGTGCCTAGTTCTAGGACAGAGGCTCCGTGTCTCTGGGCATAGCAGCCAGGGACATACACAAGGTGTCATTGGAAATGTGCTCTCAGAGACTGCTAACAAGTGATGATAAGGGAATTACATATTGAAGTCTTTGTTCCTTAACTTAAGCATGCTCTTGTGGGTTTCTCTTCTTGTCCATCAGGTCTGCTACTACTTATCTACCTGCCTCCCACCCCACATCCTTAAGAATGGCCTTGACTGCCCCAATCCAGACCACAGGTGCCTGCAGCAGATCCATTATGGATAGTGTCATGCCTTAGATCTAGAATATCTGCTCCCTCCCCCCAAATGCCCCCTGCAAAGCCTTGGAAGGCAACTCAATCATGGGGGTTATCACTGATTTTCTGTACTGCTAAGAGGCAGGACCTGGTCAGCAGGGGCAGATCACTGGGGCTTGACCCAGAGTGTGTACAGCTCAATCCTTTCTCTCTTTCTCTGCTTCCTGTTGTCATGAACAGCTTCTTTTTGTCTAAGCCCTCTGCCACGCTCTTCTACCGCTGCCAGCTGCCCACGGATGTATTGTGACCTCCTGAAACTGTGAGCTAAAATAAACCATTTCTTCCTTAAGCTGAGTGATGAGGGGGAGGGGAGTGGTTGTCGGGTGACGTGTCCCAGCAACGAGAATGTGGCTAAGACAGAATGTGACCGGCCTTCCGGGGAGACACTGTCCTTCAGTGACCAACCTTTAGGTGGCATGCAGGTGGCCAAACTTTTGGTCTGCCCAGGCAGCATTAAGTGAGGAAAATCGACTTGGGCTGCATATATGGTCTTAGTTACTTTTTTGTCGCTGTGACTCAATTACCCAACATCCATGACTTACGGAGGAAAGATTTATTGTAGCTCACAGTTTCAGAAGATCTCAGTCCATTCATGGGTGGGTGGCTGGAACATGGTGTGGTGACCTCACATGGTGGGTTGCAGCTAGAGCTGGAACCAGGGTTCTTGGGGCAGAGATCCTTACAGCATACTGGAGAGACTAGGAGGAAGGGTGGAACCAGCCCACGCCCCTCCAGGTCAAACCCCAAGCACCCGCTCCTTCCTGCCAGGCTCCACCTCTCAACCCTACACAGTATCCATAGGAACATGGTGCCTTTCGGGGACACTCCAGATCCAAACTACCACATATGCAATATATACCAGTAGTTGCAATTAATGTATATAAGTAACAAAATTTCCTTTACTTTTCATATTTTATTTTGTCATTAAAGCAAAGTAGCATAAGTCCTAATTTAATAATATGACAGTGTACTAAAAACTCAACATTAGGTATACTTTTGTAATTTCATGATTTTCTGTAACCTCAAATTGATGTTAACTTTCTGTAATCAGGTTGTGAAATGTTAAAACTCAGCCTGCCAATATACTAAAGTGACTCCATTGTGTGGTGATTATGCTGGTCAGGTTATGTGTTGGCTGTGTGAGTTAGTGTTTGCTGTTTAAGTTAGAATTTACTTTATAAGTCAGTTTTCAGTGAGTTCATCTTGGGGGGCCCGCCTGCCTCACCTTGGAGCCCTGCTTGTGCCCTGGATGTATCTGGAGTCTTGCGATAGGGCAGAGGCTTAACCTCTTCCCTCTCCCTTGACTCCATGGCCACCTGTTGAGAGTCACGTATTTCACGAGAATCATGTATTTCACGAGAATCACATATTTTGCGAGAATCATGTATTTTTCAGGAATCACATATTTCCTGCTGGAACAGTGGCTAGGTGTCAGGTTATGATTGGTTGCTATGTAGTAATGTATACGATGATGTAAAATCCTCTATATCATCTTTATATAAAGCTCGCTTGTGGCTACTCTCTGAAGACTCACCCAGAGTCCAGGGACAGTTCGCCACCAGGCGTAATAACAGCTTGGCCATAATAAAAGAAACCTTACCTTGCCCCAGCTGGTGATTGGTGGTCTCTTAATTTTGACCTATAGTGATAATTAAACAAAAAAGCCTGAATATCTACTTAACATTGGTAAGTATCCATCTCCACAGGCATAATACAGGTTTAGGTAGATAGAAATACTACTATCAGTAATTATGGTTTACTTAACAATTTGTATAGGTGCAAGTAATGTCTAACACACAAGGGTTTTGATTTGGCTGTGGACCCAGGAGGTGGAGTAAGCACCTCATAGCATCTGTCCTGGCACAGCTCTCCACCGTCACCCCCACAGTCCAAGCACTGTGCAGTTGAATCTAGAAAAATAATGCTGAAATCAATCATGTGATTATGTTAAAAATTTAGAATCTTGTGGGAGCACTGTTAGCTGTCCTGGACCACATGTGACCTGCCAGCTGTGGTTGGATACACCTGGTCTACAAAATTTACTCTTGTGAACCATGCTATCTACTTACCTATCGAGGTCTGGGGGTTCCTGACCACTGTTGGCCACCGGCAATCAGGAACCAGTGAAGTCTGGGGGAATAGGGTCTCGAGCAGCGTGAGTACGACAGAATCACATCCGGAGGCTGAATCAGTGTTAACAGCTCGTTTATTGGAGGTGAGGGCCAGGTTTATAAGCAGTTTAAGGGAGGTCAGTCCACCAGGTAACAGGGCAAGGCTCATACACTGATTGGGGGAATTTGGAGTTTGAAAGTAGCCTAATTTGTAGGGCAGGTCTTTGTGAAACCTGACCACGTGATTTCTGGTAAGGGTCTGGAAGCCGGGGAACATTAGGAATTTGGGTATGATGAGCTGTGGCCCATCCTAGGTCTGAGATAAGAGGGAGTGGCCCTACACCTGCGGGTCTTGTCTGCAGCATGGAGATTATCAGGGTATGAGCCACTGCTACCTACAGTCATCCCAGGCCTAGTCAGGGTCCTACATTTACCAACCCCCCCCCCCCCCAGCCCCTCAAAAAATGCAAAAAGCCCTCCTTATAATGTGTTAAACATTTTTACAAATTTGTACTGGGTCACATTCAAAGCTGTCCTGGGTTGCCAGTGGCTCGGGCGGGGGTGGGAGCACAGCTCTGACAAGCTTGCTTTAGGACTTTGAAGACTCTCTAGGAGACACACCACTTGTCCCTGGGGGTTGACGCCAGCCCCTCCTCAGCACCTTTCTTTTGCATATGAAAGGCCTGGTAATTACTACTTTCATCCTTAAAGCATGCAAGTGACATGCGAAATTAGCACTTGAGAGGATCCACTTTTAGACCTTGTTGTAAAGCAAAACTTATTATTTGAAGATAAATCAATTTCTGTTGCCTGTATTTGCGGTTTCCCCCAGATGGCTAATTACCAAAGATAAATGTGTATAAACACACGCGGGCTCCCTGGCCATCCATCTTCCCTGCCTGCCTGCTTATCCAGAGGTTAATAATCGCAAGCCTGTAGTGCATCGCCATAGTAATGGCTTTGATGGGCCCGACAAGTTTATGACCTTTTATTACAAACAGAAGGACATGCATTTCAAGAAAGGAAGGTCATTTCAGAGATGAATGTGCAGATAAGTACCCGCTCTGAAAGGGAGCCGGAAGGGACAGGGCAACAAAATAGGAAGAATTGTGTGTGTGTGTGTGTGTGTGTGTGTGTGTGTGTGTGTGTGAAGCGAGGGACCTGCGCACAACTGCATAAAACAAACAGCATAAATGTCACTGAAATCAGTTTATGGTAAAATTAAATAAGGTTCCTGCAAGCATTAATTTTCATAGTCTCTGTTTATGCACCGTTAGAATTAGTCCCCGGCTTTGATTTATGGGGGAGGGAGACCTGGCACTACCGTTCAGATGCTCCTCAAATCCAGTTAAGGGCTGGAACATCCTTTCAGGAGGAGATGGCTTCCTGTGTGGTCAAAGGGGCAGGTGCGAAGGGGTCTGTCTCTGAAGAGCACTGGGCTGCTGTGGGGGGGCTCACGTTCAGAGCCTGCCTCCTGCCTGCCTGCCTTCCTTCCTTTCTTCCTCCCTCCCTCCTTTATTTCCTTCTTCTCTTCCGCCATTGCCTCTTTTTCTTTTCTTCATTCCTACTTTACGAAGTTAGATACACGCAATACAGTAACAAAACCACACAGAAGATTAGAATCTCCCCTTTCCCTCAACACCCACTCAGATTTATCTGGTATGTCCCCCCAAAGCCTCATGTATTTGGAAGGTGGTTGGAAGGTGGAGGTTAGAGGGATCAGTAGATATCTATTGATTTCATGTGCCACTAAGAGGCGGGGCTCTAAAAGCCAGGTGTGCTGGTACTCACCTGTGATCCTAGCACTTTGGGAGGCTGAGGCAGGAGGATTGCGAGTTCAATCTCAGTAACTTGGCAAGACTCTGTCTCAAAATTAAAAAATAAAAGTGAATGCACTGAGGCTGTAGCTCAGTGTGAAGGTTCTGGGTTTAATCTCCACTATTGGAGGAACAGAAGGTTGTGGGAGGGGGAAGGAAAAGGCAGGGCCTCACTGGGAGAGACAGATAACTGAGGCTGTCTCCTGGAAGGGCATATTATTGACCCAGCTTCTCTCCCGTCACTCTCTTTCCTGGCCACGATGAGAGGAACAGAAGTCCTGCTCTAGCCCCTTATTTGCTGTGTCTCTAGGCCATTACCAGCTGACCACAAATGGCCTGAGATCTTCTGAAACTATGAGCTAAAATAAACCTCACTTCCCTTAGGTTGGGGTGCTGAATATTGTGTCCCACCCACATGGAAGTGACCAAGGCTAGAAGATTGCGTGTTAAAAAATGTGGGTTGGTGAAGTTTTGGATGAGGGTCCACCAAAGGTCTCTGTGTTAAAGTCTTGGACTCAGGTTGGTGTGGTAGGAGTTGGTTACTAATCTCACCGTTGTGACAGAATACCTGAAATCTACAACGTAAGAGAGGAAAGATTTATTTAGCTTACAGTTTCAGAAGGTCTCGCACAGTTTATTCATAGGCAGCTGGCAATGGTGGAAACACAGGACAGAGGCTTCCCACAGTGTCTCAGACAGATGCCAAGTGAATCAGGAGCAAGCTGAGGTCTGGAGACACAGGCAAGGCCTGATTTTTTCCCAGGAAGGAGCTGCAACAATGTTTCTTTTTTTCCTTACTATTTTTTAGTTCAAGCTACCAAGTTTGGCCCCCATACCAAGAGTGGGTGTCCCATCTCCACTTGCTGGCCCACAAGTTATTAACACAAACTTGAAATCTCTATGCTGGTTGACACAATCCCTCCAAATCAAATCCTAATCATCTGCGCCTTCCAGACAGGCCTCACCTTCTAACAGCAACAGTTCCACAATTATCCCACTACATCCCGATCCATGAGGCTTTGGGGAGACATTCAAGGGTCCAACTATAACAGTCGTGGAATCTTTGGGAGAGCAGGGCTTACATTCTTAGATCACTGAGCACAGGCCATGAAAGGGATTGTGGGATGCCAGCCCCATCCTGTTGCTTTCTGTTTACATCCTGGATTAGGATGTAAACAGTTTTCTCTGCCACATGCTCACACAATGCGCTGCCTTTACCAGAGGCCTGTTGACATGATGCCTCCTGTGACTAAATACGCAACTTAGGGAAAAAAGATTTATTCTAGTTCACAGTTTCAGAAGCTCACAGTTCATTCATGGGCAGGTGGCTGGAAATGGTGGAACCTCATAATGGGGCTGCAGCCCGAGAAAGAGTGCCTCACAGCAGGGCAGGATAAGCCAAGTGCAGGATGAAAACAGAGCTAGCACACGTCCCTTCAGGTCAAGCCCAAGCATCTACCCCTTCCATCCAGGCCCCACCTCCCAACAGGACACAATACCTATAGCTACGTGAGGCTTTTGGGGACACTCCAGACCTATACCACGACATTCTTTCCCTGGCCTCCAACAGACCCATATTTTCCCTCTTATGCAAAATGGATTTAGGCCCTCTCTAAGAGTTGCCAAAATGTCAACAGTTCCAGCATTGAAAAAAAACCTTTCAAGTCCAAAGTTTCCTTGGACTCTCAAGGCAAACTCTTAGCTGTGAGCTCCTGTGAAAATCAAAATGTGTTAAGCATTTCCAACATAGAGTGGCATAGGGTAAATCTTCCCATTCCAAAAGGGAGGAAAAGAGGGTTGAAGAAATTGTACCAAAGCCAGTTCTAGACCCAGCACAGCAAGAATCAAATTCTATAGCTCAATGTCTAGCACCCAGGGTAAAAAGTGGCGTTGAAATGTGAGCTCCAAAGGGCTTGAGTGCCCATGCCACTGCAGCATTGCCCCTTCTGCAGTCTCCATTTTCTGTCCTTTGGGCTGGATCTGGTCTCAGCTTGCAGCTTTTCTCAGCTAAAAATCCATGTATTTGGAATCTTTAAATTTCCAGGGTCTCCATTGCACCTTAGGCTTCTCCTTCACAGCTTCACATACTGCCCTCCCAGGGGCACACTGTCTGGCCTCCAAGGCCTTCCTCTGAAATCTGAGTGGAAGCTTCCGTGAATCCACAACTCTTGTGCCTTGTGTATTAGTTTGGGTTCTTTCAAAGGACAGAATTTAAAGATTTTATCACAAAAGGGTCTATTAGGAAGGCTTACAAATTGAAGGAGAGAGATGATCCAAGATGGCTGCTCAGCTGTGAAGTAGATCTCCCATCTGGGACTGCAGGACAGCTGGTGAGGTGAGAGTCTTCTGCTGATCTCAGGCAAAGACTAAAGCCTGAAGATCGGAGACTGAAGAGCAGCCAACAGGCAGACAGGCACAAGGCAAGACTGCAGCAAATCTGTGCTGAAGATCTAGGATGTGTAGGAAGTTGGCCTCTGTAGACAATTATGAAGGTGAGAGCTTTCCCAGAGGAAGAAGCTGTGGCAAGCTTCCCTCTTCCTTTCTTTTATACCCTTGGAGTTCCAGTTGGCCTTCCCACATCTGGGTGGGTGTTCCTCTCTCACTGGCTGGCCCACAAATCACTCACACTCTAATCCAGATCAGTTCTTAATCCCCAACCTAGGGTGGTTCACAAATGGTAATTCTAATGGAGGTGTGGTTCCTAATTCCCTCAAATTGATATAATCCCTTCAATAGACACACCTTGTAAGCCTGTAAAGCCATGACTATCACCGAGGTCCACCACTGGCTTGACCAGTAGCCTGGATCCCTTGAATATCTGCTGCCAAAGCCTTTCAGGTTTTAGATGTTTTGGTCTCCAACAAATGGTGTTTTCCCTTTGGCTTTACAGAATGGTCTGAAGTATAATTCTGAGAGCAAGGTCCTTTGCCTCTATGCCACTTAATTGGCAAATGGTGAGGTCTTATTGATTGCTGATATCCCCTCAAGGCATCTTTTATACAGTCCTGATTCCATGCACTTCTTTGTAATGTTAATTTCTACCAAGTATGTGCTTTTCCCCTATTTCTGAAGACCCTTTCAGTCTGGCAAAACTGAAAAAAGTTTATGTCATTTTTTTCTACCATTTTTCTATTTTTCACCATAGAATTGGCTAAAAGCCACAAACCGTAGCCAGGCAACAGCCTGAACATTGGGCTGCTTTGAGATTTCCTCCATCCAGACTAAGTTGTTCACTGCCTTTAATCTCAGTTTCAGGCAAAGTCTCTGGACAAGGGCAAAATGCCGACAAACTTTCTGCCTGAGTATAGCATGCATGGTTTTTAGACCACTTCAGAGTGTCTTTGAGCCATTTAGTGGTATCTCGGGTTCCCAAGACTGCCAAGCCCATGTCTGTCCTGCCTGGGACAGAGCCTGGGCACCCTCAGCCCCAAAGTTCTTTCTACCTCATCCCCTGCACACTGCTATAGCCCTCTGGTCCATCCTGAGTCACATCCAGATGTTCTCTGAAACCATTCCTGGATCCAGTCTGGTTTCACAGAACCCAAGCCATTATCTGCCCCTTTTCTCTTCATTTATCCTAGAATTTTAAATCTTCGCTTTTCAAGCACTATATGGCATTGGACTCCAAATCTCAAACCCCAAGACTTGGCCACTTTCACTTGTGTCAGTGTTTTAAAATTCCTTTTCTGACCCACACTCACTGGATCAGTGACTCTTGGGGACATATACCTGTGATTATTTCCTGGATACATCTCTACACTTCAGTTTCCTCATCTGGAAAATAAGTCAAAGATAACATCTAATTCCCAGGGTTGTTATGGAAAAAGGACTTCATGTATACAAAATGATTGTAGTGACTCGGGTCTAAAGAATTCCCCAACAGTCTCCTGTGCTCAGAGGCGGAGATTTTTGAAAGTGATTGGATTGTAGTGGTGCTACACTTATCAATGGAAATTCATAACCAAATACACTACTAGAAGATGGGGCTTGTTTAAAAGAAGAGGTCATTGGGGCATAACCTGGAAGAGTGTATTCTTGTCCCCATCTCTCTCTCTCTCACTCTCTCTCTCTTTCTTATTCTCTTCTGGAACACAATCAGCTTTCCTTCACTCCTTCATGTCCCCTCTGTTTTGGAGCTACCAATCATGGAGTAAACCCACTGAAACCATGAGATAAAATCAATCTCTCCTTCTTTAAGTTGCAGATATCAAGTATTTTGTCCCAGTGTTGGAAAATCTGACTAATATAGTATTTAAACCAGTATCTGTTGTACAGACACACTCAACAAATTCTAGACCTGATGATTATCATGGTCATTGGGAACCTTGCTAACTCTCCACATTCCAATCTTACACTTTCAAATTTCCACAATCTAAGCCTATATAATCGGGCTTATTTTTTTCCTTTTGGCTTTTGGATCATGTATTCCTTTTTGGTTTTCTATTGTTGCTAGATTCTAGGCTTGAATTCCAAGTGTGCAGGGTCCTCATGTCTCACATCACTGCTGCCAGCTCCCACCCACTCACCAGGGACACTTTCCACCTCTTCCAAGGGCAGAACCAAGCTCATGTGAGAATGATGTACTGTGTGAGATGGCGGAAGTGACATCGCAAATGAGGGAAATCAACTGTTCCAACTAGGGCCGGCATTGCAGGGAGGGGACAGCAGGGAGTCCCATGAATATACAGCCCTGACCACAAGCCTGCCAGAGATCAGCCTGGGCCAGAAAATTGAGCTGTGATTATTACAAAGGGTCTGAATGATCGTTGCAGTCATGGTGCTTCAGGAGCTCCATAAAACGCAGCCTGAACAATTTTGCTGCTAAGTGTTTAGAGGGAGAAGGATGGTTGGTAAGGGAGGATCCTGTTATGCCATGCAAGGCTCCTACGAAGACGCTGGCGTATGGAAATAACGGGTGGGAAAGGCGAGCGGAGATCGTTACTCTAAACTCTAAGTGCTGTTCCTGACTGGCCAGGCAACGGCAGCCAGATGCACCTGGGGACAGGAGGGAGCTGTGTGAGGAAAGGAGAACCCAGACCCACGCTTCAGAACGCCAGCTGCAGGAGGACACTAGGGGTGTGGCATTCCATAATGAGGGAGAGAAAGATGAGGGGAGGCTAGGGAAGGGGAGGGACAGAGGGGAAGGGAAGGCATGATTAGAGAAGGGAAGGGAAGAGAGGGTAAGATAAAGGAAGGGAAGGTTTGGGACCGGCTGTGAGCAAGGAGGAGCCCTCCCATGAGAAGGTAATTACTAGCTTAATTTGGTTTTCACTTATCTACAATATAATACTTGTACATGTGGGAGAAATCACATTTTTTTTTGTGTGTGTGTGGTACTGGCTTCTTTGCACTGATATTTATCCATAGACCGTTCTCATTATTTATTTATTTTCCCCCATTTTATTGATATGTATAAGCGCAAAATTTAAGGTTTACAGTGAAGTTGAGCTTCTTGTGCGCACACATATCCTGTCAAGGTGACAAGGACTTTCCCATTCTCCTTTTGTTCCTCCCCCTACCCATTTTTCCCTCCCTTCCCACCCCCACCCTACACCCCTGTTTCCCCTTGTTTTTCTTTTTAAGTTCCATAAGAGCTGTGATCTGGGTTTCTCATATCAGAGAGAGACGGTGTCCGGCTAAGTCACTAGTTGTCTAGGCTGGACTAGATCTCGTGATCCTACTGCCTCAGTCTCCCAGAGCTCTGGAGTTACAGATGTGTGCCACTATGCGCAGTGAGTTGGATCATATTTGAGAATCTAATACAAGCTGTGGCTCTAAAAAATGTTAATTCCCTTAGAAATGTACACTTACTCGGCTTTGGGAAAACGTAATGAGAGACATCAGTGAATGTAGCTTAAAGTCCGCACATGTGGCTTAAACAACCCTTCCTCCTCCTCCCCTCTTTCTTCTTCTTCTTCTTCTTCTCCTCCTCCTCCTCCTCCTCTTCCTCCTCCTCCTCCTTCCTCTATCCTGCGTATTCCAACTGTAGTCACCCCGGCTACATTTCCCAAGGCGGTACGGACAGTGCCCTCTACAGAGACCTCAATCTCAAATGCCTTGCACCTCCGCTTGTGATAAAGTGTGCTGGCAAAGTTAGAGTCTTTCCTGTCTCCTTCCTGTTTGTGACCTGTTATGGTTTAACCAGAAATGTTCCCTCAATGTCTCATGTATTTGGGAGGTGATTGGATGTTGGAGGTTCATTGGGTCAAGTGGATGAATCTGCTGAGGATTCTGAAATAACGTCTGTTAAGAGGTGGGGCCTGGTAGGAAGGGGTGGAACCCTGGAGGCGTTACCTGGAAAGCTATGTGCTCTTGCCCCACCTCTTTCTCTCCACTGGGCTCTCTGTGGCCAGGTAGCGAACAGCTTTCCTGATGTGGTCCTTCTAGGCCCTCTGCCACTCCTTCTATCCTTGCTATCAGACCCCAGACTGTGAGTGCAGAAAAGCTTCTATTCCTTTAAGTTGTGAGTGTCAGGTATCGTGTTCCAACAAGGGGAAAGTGATTAAGAGGAGGCCTTAATTAAAATTTGTCTAAGAGACTGATGGTTCCATTCTCTTCCTATCAGAAGAATCAGCAGGGTACTATTACGATTGGGTTGGGAGACTGAGCCATGATTGCATGATGTTTTGCACTTTGACCTCTAGCAACTAACAGGTAGCAACCGCTTCCGGGTCACCGTGACCATCTCCCATTTATGTCTAAAACACCACTTAGAAGCTGGTGAGATCTCTGAATCTCACCCTTCAGCTCAGGTTGTCAGGAGGTGGTCCGGCCAGTGGGGACAACCGTTAAAGGGGAAAGGACTGAAGCCTGAAGCTGAGCTGACAAGTCTAAACCTTTCCTCTGCACCCTCAGCTTCACATCTGCTTGACCCAGAGCCTGGCCCAGGTCGGGGTAAGCCTCCAAAGCCAGGAGCCACTCCAGCTGCTTAAATCAAAGGTCGCCTCTTAAAAGCCTTGAACAATAGAGGGCGGGAAGATTTATGCAGGAGAAACATGGAGAAGAGATACCATTTTGGCAAGACAGGGCTGAAAGAAACGTGTTTGCTTCCTGACCCCTCACTTCTGCCTCTGAGATCCTTGTCATGTGATCTCATGCTCGATGGACAGTCCCTCACCTGGGTCCCCGTTCTTCTCCCCAACAAGTGGGTGATAGTAGGGAGGTTCCAGGTCCAGCGTGCACGTTACTCTGCTTACTGGAAAGTTTTCCAAAGTGTAAATCCTCACCTCAGTGAGTCCCACAGGGACACTGATGGCTTGGGACATACTTGTGTCAATGCAGTCAAACAGACTTCTTTACTGAAGACTCTAAATGCTGATAATAACTCACCTTGCGGAGAAGTTGGGCACACTTGAGCTGGTGGCCTCTTCTAGGAGATGCCTGCAGGAAGTCCTGGAGTTTCCACTTGAAAAAAACTGATGCATTGAGATGTGTGGAAGTTTACCAAAGTTGCACAACTAGTGCGTATCAAGGTGCAAGTTCAAGCCCACCTGTTGCTAGGTGCATGTGCTGTTGGGTCCTGACATCCTTTCATGGTGCTGATATAGTACAAGCAGTCATGCACTGATGAATGATGGGATACATATTGAGATAAACAATTTTGTGTGAAGATCACAGAATGTGTTTACCCAAACCAAAATGGATTCAAAACCAGGTATGGAGGTAGGTACATGTCTATAATCCCACCATTCTGGGAGGCGGAGGCAGGGGACTCACAAGTATGAGCTCAGCCTGGGCAACCTAGAGAAACCATTTCTCAGATTAAGGTTTTCAAAATGGTGGAGGCGTAGCTCAGTGCAAAACACGGGGGTTTGAGCCTTCATACCAAAAACAAAACAAAACCAAGATCACAAAACCAAAAATGAATGAATGGTAACCATCTTATTTCAGTATCATTAGGCAATATTATCTTCCACCCTCACACCTGCAATCTGTAATTGATCAAATGATGTCATGGGACTGTGTAATATAATTGTGTACACATATATATTTGAGGGAGATGCATCAGGCAATGCATCCCACATTTATTTGATCCCATGTTGCTGGTCAGATTTTCGTACAAGCAGACTTTTGAGACTTTAGGATTGGTGTATGGAGTGTTGATCGGAGGGCTTTTGGGGTCCATACCTGTGAAGGAAAGCAAGGCTGGAGTCAATGAGTGAAGAAGCTAAGTGGGGTCCGTCTTCCCTGGGTCCTTAAGAAGAGGATGAGAAAGCCATGCGAACCCTACTGACAATGTAGTACAGGCTTCTGGGAAAGAGGTTTGGTTTTTGTTAAACACAAACCCAGTTAAACACTTGTAAACCCAGTGCTCCAAGGTGCAAAGTTTGAGAAAATTGCCCTAAAGATTAAAATGTAGAAATAAACAACCCTTGAGTTGGCAGCCCTGAGTCTTATGGTATTTATCCAGAGCTTCTGAGAGTAAACTCCGACAGCATGTCTGTCTAACTGGGATAATTACTTTAGGTATGCTTGGCATGGTCTAAGTACAGGCTCCGTAAGGTAAACTAAGACAACCAGTACATGGGATCCAGAATAGATGTTGCTAAGTATATTAACGTTGGCGGAAGAAAGTGGCAGGACTAGACTAGAGAACCCTGACCTTAGTCTAGTGTTCTTCCCATTGTATTGCTAATCCTCGGTTCTAGGGACAGGAATGTGTCCAAATCATATCCAGGAATCCCTTAGCCCAAAGGGCAGGAAGCCTTGTGATTTGGAAGTTCTATTTTTGCGACCAGTTAAAGCAGAGAGAATTCAGGTCATTATTCATTTGTCATTCACCAGGTCTAGGGTATCCCTGGGCGATGCTAAGCTAACATTCTGCGGTGTCTACAAGATGACACGCAGTATGTTGAAAGGTAGGCATTAAAGACCTTTGACGGCATTAGGAGACGGGAATGCAGCCTCCCGAGAGTGATAAGAGCAGGAACAAATGTGAACTGAAGATCAAACGTCAGCCTGCTACACAAGGCAAGGCTGGGAGGGGGCAGCAGGCAGCAGCTTCCTCGGTGAGGAGAGGGTGAATGGGATTAGCGGTCTGAGAGAGGAACATGACTGATCTCCAAAATAAACAGATGGACAGATCATAGCCTAATTTAGGTACTACTTTGAGATGACTGCCACTCGGGTTTTGGATTTTCTTCTGTAAGTAGTTCCTAGCTTTGCCAAAATATAAATAGTGTATATTGAAAGTTGTTGCTTGAAAAGAACTGAAAGATGTTAGAGTCCAATTTTTGACTCGCTTGTTCAGAACACCAAAGGCCAGGGAAGTTACTTGATCTGCCTCGAGTGACACAGCTGGCTAGGAACAGCATCAGGTGAGAAGTCCATTCTCTTTCACTCAATGATTTACTTATCTCACGAATGCTGGACATCACGTGCTACATTGGTTGAACTCAATGGACTACAGAGTTGAGTGGGGCGCACAGGTTGCTTGTGAGAAGTTCTAGGTCAACTGGGCAAAGAGAGGCTCATGAACAAATAAAGGAAGGACAGCCTTGGAAGGCCAAAGAGCTCCTGGCTCACCTTGGGGTTGGCAAGAATTGGTGGGGATTTTGTACAGGGTGTTGGTCCTGGTGTGCGCCAGACCAGACGTGGAGTCAAATTCTAAAGTTGAGAACTTCTGAGCTTATATATGTTATCCATACCTGGAAGGGTCATTAACCACTGGATGGCATAAGGTGGGTAGGTATCCTAAACATATCTGCTAATCATTGACTCTAAAGCATGCCTTCATTTTCACCTGCTGTATTTTAGGAAACTTTGACTCAGTTGTTCTATTTTCAGTCAAGTTCTTTATTGTAGAATAGTTTAGTTTGGTTGATCACCGTGCTTAGTATGATCACTTAAGGATAGAAAGGTGTTCTGTGAAATGTATGGGTATGGTTAGATGATTTTATCATTGTGTGAACAAGCAGAACATCATGAGAGGGAGCACATGGTAGAGTCCTAGTGGTTTACTTCATGCAGACAAAGAGGGAGAGAGAGAGAGAGAGAGAGAGAGAGAGAGAGAGAGAGAGAGAGAGAGAGACAGAGACAGAGACAGAGAGAGAGACACCAAGGATTAGAATTCCTCCAACTAGGCCACACGTTCTAATGTTTCCACTACCTCTTAATAGCACCAGGTGAGAGATAACCAAGTCATCAAGTCTTGAATGCATGAGACTTTAGGGGCACATTCCTGATTTAAACTTTAACACAAGGTTATGGTATCTCATGGAACTGTTGTCTTTATTCAGTTCATTGTCAACAGAAATGCCTCTAGGTAGCAGCATATAACTGAACATTAATCTGCTCATGCTGCCAACACCAAATAACATAGATTATGTGGCCTAAATGATAAAAATTCATTTTATCTTACTCCAAGAACAGGAAGTTCTAGATCACGGCGCTGGCAGGACTGGTTACTGTGAGGCCACCCTTCCTGGTTTGTATGTGGCTGTCCTCCCACTGCATCCTAACATGGACTTTCATTTGTATGCACCCTCTCCTGGTATCTTTTCTTCTTTGAGAGCACCAAGTTTATCTATAATTGCTTCCTTTAAGGCGTTATTTCCAAATACAGCCACATGGGCGTTAGCGCTTCAATATATGAATTTGAAGGGGACGGATTCAGTCCATGATTCCCAGCAACTGACCTATCACTGGAAATCCTTCTAGCAGCAGGGGTTCCTTGTTTCTGAGACCTCAAGTTATTACTAAGCAAGTTGTCTCTAACGGGGTCACAACACTCACATGAAAACTTTGACCCATACTAAACAAGGCAGAACTAATCCAGGCTGCTAGAATGGGTTTGTATTTGAGAACCAGTGATAAGGAGAGAAAGTGGTGTGTGTGTGTGTGTGTGTGTGTGTGTGTGTGTGTGTGTGTGTGTGCATGTGCATGACTTTTTATGTGCATTTATTACATTTATCCGGTGCTGTGTAACAAATCACTCCAAAACTTGGAGGCTTCAAGTAACCATGACATTAATGTTTCTCATGAATCTGTAATTTGGGCAGAGCTTGGCAGACATAACTTATCATTGCTCCAGCTGGCATCAGCTGGGGCTGCTAAAAGGCTGGGCTGGAGTTGCACATTTCCATGTCTTTCACTTGGTACTGATTTTTATCGAACTGGCACCTAGATTGTTAGCTGGGACACCCACATGGAGCCTTAATTCCTGGCCGGCCTGGGCTTCCTTACAACATGGTGGTTGATTTCCATGATGAGGGGCCAGGTGGAAGACACACTGCCTTTTATGACCTCGTTTCAAAGGTGTGCAGCATTGCTAGCTTTGGATTCTCATCAAGGTAGCCAAAATCAGAAACCATCTAATTTCACGATGAGAAAGAAATGGACTCTATTCCTGTATGGGGGATGAAAGAAAAGCTCTGAAAGAGGATTAGGGACCAAAGAGAGTGCTGGTGCGGTGGCCAATTTTGAAAAAAATAATTTACCTTCTGTTGCACTGTTGTACTTTAATAAACAGTTCTTAACTAAACTTCTTGTATAAGAAAATTGGAAAAGAACACAGACCATTTTAAAGAAACAAGTAGGCAAATAACAAACTTGATAACCATGAAGAAATCTGAAGTCCTATTATATAACTAAGTCCTCTCTTGATCTTCTAAAGAGCCTCTGCAAAGTCCTTGACACGTAACCATCTTATGTGGGGAAAATAATAAGTTAAAAGCCAACAGCAACCCACAGTGTGTTGGTAAGCAGGTTATTACTTGAAGCTGGTTGAGTTTGTGTATTTTTTCCCATTCATTTGTAATCACAGTGGAAAAAAAGGACATTATCTACAAAATAGGAGGCTGCAGTGTGCAGGAAATGGAGCACGAAACAGATTTGTGCCATGATGTAGAGATTAGAAAGAACAACCCAAGTGAATTAATAAATGGAATGCAAATACAGCACGTTCAAGTGTAGCTTCCGCACAACTTCAAAGGATTTGTTATATGAGGAGCTACAATTCTCCAAAGCAATATGAAATGCTGACTTTTTTTTTTTGTAGAATAGAGCAGCAATTCCACTGGAGTCAGGTGAAAGGCTTTTCAATGTCAAGGTGGTACAAGCACTTGTTTCTATTGAGGCAACCTGATGATCTTTGTCTGACCATCACTCCCTCTGCTCCGACTAGATCATGCTGAAGCCCACAGCTGTCCACCCTACCCCGTGGTAAGACCTGGAGCCAACCCATCCCTCATCGACCTGAGCTTAACATATGTAAGGAATCTGCTCCCACTTGTTTTTCTCCATTGCCAGCTTAGTTTGGTCTTCATACTGTGTCAATCATGGATGTCTTCATCCTCGCCGTCATCACCACCATAGACATCACCTTCCCGGCTTTCTCTGTGATATCCTGCCCCATTCTGGAATTGAACTTGAGGGCAGACTTGTCTCTCTGAGAAAAAGGCCTACCTTACTCCAGGATTTCTTAGCCCTGGCCATGTTAAACTAATTATTCTATCATGAAAACAACTGGTAACAGATGTTGGCAAAGATGTAGAGAGAAGAAAACTTTTGAGCACTATCGGCAGGAATGTAAATTAGCATAGTCATTCTGGAAAATAATATGAAGCTTCCTCAAAATTAAGAGTGAAATTACAAAGTGACCCATGAATCCTACTACAGGGGTCTATACAAAGGAAATGCAGAATGTTAAAGAGATATGGGCATCTGTTCAGACATTTATTATGGCAAAGGTATGGAATTAACCTATGTACTCATCAATGGGTGAGTGGATGAAGAAAAGGTAGATATACACCGACCTTGATTACTTACTCATGAAAAGGATGATATGCTTTCATTTGCAACAGCTTGGGTGAACCAGGCTGGTATTTCATTGAGTGAAATTACAGACACAGAAACACAAGCACTGCAGGATCTCTCTCCTATCAGAAATCTAAGAAAGTTGTTTTCATAAAAACAGACAATAGAGCAACAGTTACCAAAGACCAGGCGGGGTGAGGAAAAGCAAGAAGGAGATGTTGATCAACCGATATAAAGTTACAAGTGGGAGGACTAGGTTCTCGTATTCTATTACAGAGCAGAGTGATTAGTTAGCAGTAAAGCATTGAATATTTCAAAATAGTGATGAGAGATTTTTGAGGATTCTCTGTACAAAGAAATGAAAATGTTTGAGGTGATGAATGTGCTAATAATAATTTGAGCATTCCACAATATATACATGTGTTGAAACATCACATTATAGCTCATAAACATAGGCAACTATTATATGTCAATGAACAACTAAACACACAAATAAATAAATAAATAAAGTAAATTTCCCATCTATGCAAGGGTAGATCCTGTTTTGCCCTCTGTCTGAGAGGTCACAGACACTGGCAAATCAGCTCTTTCTGGGTAACAATTTGCTGGTTAGCCATGGAAGGGATGTAAGTGTGGCTCGAACATTGTGGAGGCCACTCAGGGTAACTGTCCTTCTGATGGCTTCAGAAGAACCTGGGTTATTCTATAGTATAAAAAGCACTTGAGTTTAGCTTGTAACGACACAAGAAAGGAGTAGGATGTGATTCTCCAAGGTCACGAAGCCTCTCAAGCTTTGGGTTGGGCCCTAACCCAGTTGCTCTCTTCTAGTTCACTATAACTCATAAATCAGGTTTATTCACGTACCTGCAAGACCCCAGTGGGGTACAGATTCTGTATTTTCAGCTCACATTTATTAAATGAACGAACACCCATGTGCGTGTCTCCTTATCCTTAAGTAGTCAGCCCCCAGATTGGGCACTCTCAGGAAAAAAGCGAGCGTTGCTCAAGTGCACCTGTGCTCTGAGTGTATACTTCCCTTACCAGTGGTGCCTCAGTGTGTCCTTTGGCTTTGTTGGCACAGATGGAAATTGTGCTAGAACTCTCCTGGGTAGAGTGAGAAAGCACAGCTGTGCCCCCTTCCAATCGAGTCCCCCGACGACTTTGCCTCATCCTCCAACGGCCTCTCTCTTTGCTCACTGCGAAATCAGACAGCTGTGTTTACCATTGAGCTGAGTGAATTAAAGGTAATTCCTCCTTTCTCAAAGCCAGCCCTTTTCTTGTGACCCACAGGGTGAACTGTCTTGCACACTTGTCCCTGCACAAGTGCACCCCAGCCCAGGACTGGTACCCCTGCCACTTGACTTTCACGTTCTTCTCTGAGGAGGTCAGTGTTTCCTAACTGACTCCTCGCCAATTGTTTCTCTGTCACCAATTCGCCGTTATGGGGATGACCCCTCTGCAAAGAGCCTTTTTACTTCAAAAAACACAGAGCTGAATTTGAGAATGGGGTTAAGGAAGGTCCTTTAATGGATATATAATAAAGCATCGCTAATGAGTGTGGGTTAAAAGTCTTATGCTACACGTTTTTATCCTGTATTCTGGAGGAAATTTTGAGATGCAATATTTGAACAAAGAGCCCAAGGCCCTTAGAAGGGATTACAATTTAATTGATTTCTCAGATATTTATTGTGATACTGTGAAAGGGAAGATGCTATCTTGATCCTGACTTGCCCAGTGGTGGAAAATCCCTAATGTCTCCTGCTTTGCTGAGATGAAGTTTAACTAGACGACAAGGCGTGGGTGGCTGCTATAGAATAAGTTTCCAGGGACCACAAAGACTCTCCGTTCTTGGAGCTTCAAGAAGATTCTAATCTAGTGAAGAGGCTGACAGAACAAAGCAAATCACTACCAGACTCCTGGGTCATAGGCAAAATATGGAAGTGCTACTAGGTCACACTCTGAGAGAGAGAGAGAGAGAGAGAGAGAGAGAGAGAGAGAGAGAGAGAAAGAGAGAGAGAGGAAGGAAGGAAGGAAGGAAGGAAGGAAGGAAGGAAGGAAGAAAGGAAGGAAGGAAGGAAGGAAGGAAGGAAGGACTGTGCTTCGGAAATTCCTTTGTGAATTTGGGCAGAATTTCCATCATGGGAATTCTGTGAGTGGAGTATGGATAGGACATCCTCAATTCTACACACAGCAAGGATTTTAAGTGGAGCCGACTGTGGTGCCCAGAATACCTGGGACGGCGGGTATCTAGAACAAGGACTGGGTTTCCTGGGGTCCTTCATTCCAGAAGACACAGGAATGAGACATAACAAGGGATCACAATGCAGATGTGACAACGATAAGATCACAGCTATATGCTAAGACATTGCAGCATATGCAAGACGCACTGGGGAGGGAGACAGAGTATTGGGAGGGTGGTGGGGAAGCCATGGAGGAAATCAGGCCTGGGCTGCAGCAGAGGAGCACGGGACCCGTGATGCACCTTGACGTCTGAACGCCGAGTGAAATAAAACAGACAGAAGACTAAAGTCAGCGCGGTCTCTCTTACGTGAGAAGCCAAGATGCCAATGACTTAAAGAGCAAGATGAAAGGGAGATGGTGGGAAACTGAGGCAGACTCGGGGGAGGCAGGAAGGGGAACTTGGGGAGGGAAGGGCCAGGAGTGTGGGAAGGGAGGGAAAAAAGTAAAAATGATAGAGATGCAATATGCGTATGCACCAATTCCCCAAGGTGAGTGTAATTATTATTAATATGTATCACAAACACAAACCAATAAAAATAATTATGGGGCAAAATAGAAGTGCACTGAGGACACCATGGCTGTACACTGGTTTCCATGTAAGAAGCACCTGGAACATCATGCTCAGTGAAGTGAGTCAGAAGCAGAAGGTGAAACATCGAATGGTCTCTCTGATATGAGAGACCCAGATCACAACTCTTAGGGAACTTAAAACAAAAAACAAAGTGAAACAAGGAGGTAGGGTGGGGAGGGAGGGAGGGGTGGGTAGGGGGAGGGACAAAAGAAGAGTGGGAAAGTCCTTGTTGTCTCAATGTGCACAAAATGCTCGACTTCATTGTAAACCTTAAAATTTGAGCTTATACATATCAATAAAATGGGAAAAAGAAGCCCTTGGAGCTGGCTTAGAGGGGAGCCTGGATGGAAAATGAGGTGCAATGGGGTTGCTGGAGGTTTTAAATCAGATCACATCTCCTTATTTACAGGAGATGCTCTGTGCCATGTGCATGTGAGTGTCTGTGTGTGCGTGTGTTCCCTAACACAGGTCGTGAGGGGCAAGGTAAACATTTCTCAGATGCCCTTAATACATTCACAGGAAGTCAACAAGGATGCACATTTGAAACCAAAATTTTTGCTACCTTCAATCTGTGGCACACGTTCTCTTTCCTCCGCAACCTGGAGAGAATCGACCGGCTGTTACGCAGTGTTGCTCTGACGGTTGGGTCTACAGAGTTTATACTTGATCTTTTTTAGGATCTGGGGGTTTTATGGCTGGCATGGCTGCTACCACAGGATCAGGAACCCACAGATAATGGCAACTGTGGTTGTGAAGTGGCTTTCTTAGCACTCCTTGTGGGGCTACCCCATCATTCATCTCCCTTCACCCAGAATTTCCTCTTTTCACAAATTTTCCTGCTCTTTTAGTAGAAGATAAAATTTTGTCTCATACTGTAGATCAATTTAGAGTATTTTGCCGCCTAGAAGAGCAAGATTCTTTGCAGTTATGTTTAGCTCATGTTTTCGAGGAGAGAGGTTTGTGTTTTATGCTGACAGTCTCAATGTATGCAGTTGCCAGTTCTGCACACGTGATGCCAGTGCTTTAGACCCCAGCTTCTTTTCTCACATGTCAGACTGGGCCTTCTTGTCAATAGAGACAGCTGCTGAGCATCAAGCAGGAGTTGAAAGGGGCATTCACAACACTGTTAAATTTTTGTCTCTTGGATGTCGGGAGGAAGCAGATAAAAAACGTGTAAACTTAGGAATCTTCTCCAGTACTTTATGATGAAAACAGCCAGACCCATGGCTGAAAGAATCGCAGAGTGAACACCCACATGCCCTTCAGATAGATTCTTCTTTCTGCAGTTTGCTGTCCAGTGGTGCCTTCCTTATCCATGGGGGATATGTGCCTGCCTGAACCACACATAGTATGGAACTTTATATATCATACGTTGTTTCTCTTTATACCTCCCCGTGTGTATGTAGAATGAGAGGTTAACATTGACTACTAACACGCTAGAGCAATTTTAACCATGTGCTGTAATAAAATTACCAGCCGCACTGTTTTTGTGCCTTAGGTCACGATTATGTAAAGTAATCCACAAGTACTGCAACACCACCAGCATTGATCTGATGACTGGGATGGCCGGGACCCACGTGACTCCTGGGAGAGTAGCGTATATGGTGTGGATACGCTGGACAAAGGTATGATCCACACCTTGGGTGGGACAGAGTGAGATGGGATGAGATTTTATCACAGTACCCAGAGTGCCTTGCCATTTAAAACTTCCGCATTGTTTATTTCTATGATTCCTCATTTAGTATTTGTGGGGCGTGGGCAAGCACTGATGGTGGGAAACTGGTGCCAGAGAAGGGAAAGCTGCCCAGAAGGGGGCTCCTACTCGTGCACTGTCTATCTCTACTCACCTATCAACCTGTTCCCTTTTGGACAGAGTGTAAGGAAAGATATCAGAACATGTCCCCCTCCATACTCCAAACTTGCTGATTTTAGTACCTTGATCATAATTAATAGCATTTATTGAACACTTACTGCATTCTAGTCACTGAGTTAAATACTCAACACATTATTATTTCACTTCCCCTTTACCATGACCCAAAAAGTTGGGGCTATTCCCATTTTTCTTTTGTCTCCATTGGGCAAATGAGGTTGGAACCTGGATGTGTGTAATTCCGTAAACACCACAAGACTCATGTTAAATATCAGATGGCATCTCATAGCAAAGTCAGGTCACAAGAGCCTACTCAGTATGAAGATTGGCTCCTACATTGTGATAGGCTGATCACCAGCATCACTAGAAGATTTGGTGGCAAGAACATAGCCCAACACCCACGACGGAAATGAGGTAAAAGTTAGCTCTCATGGAGGCATTAAAAGAGCCTGCACCATGGGGGGCCCGAGGCCATGCTTAGCAAAGACAGGAACATAGTAAGGGCTGGGAAGTTAGACACGTCTAACAGAGGGATAGGTGCCAGACGCAGCATCTCACAATGTCTTTTCCTCTCTCTTCTACTCTTCATGAGGCTCCAATACTCTGTGCCACAAATCTAAATTGACAATTGTAGGCGGAACCGGTGATGTTATTGTTATGATCAACAGACATGTGCCAAGTCCAAAGTGCCAGGTTAAAGCAACATAAAGACAAATTATCTCCTTTGAGACTGAGTTCTCTACTGAGAGAAGATTCTATATGACAGAGAAAGCGAGAGTCGTCTATACCCTGCAGGCTGCGTCTCATCGCACCCGGCAGTTCCCTGATCTTCCCATAGTTTGGTGGATTTGCAGAAGATTGATTTCAGCAGATGGGCTGTGAGTAGAAATGATATTGTAACTTCTTGGCTAATGTGGCTGAGTCAGCACATGACTACTGTATACATTGTAGGAACCCAGAGACAATGTGTCTACTGAAATGCAAGGGCCAGAGTTCTCGAGTCACAGCTTAGAGCGGGCTGCCTTGGGGACCCGACAAATGCTTAGCAAGCTGTGTGTGTGAACAAAACTGAGAAAAACGAAAATGTAACTGGGCCCGGTGGTCCAGGCCTGTAATCCTCTAGAGGCTGAGGCAAGAGGATCGCAAGGCAGAGCCCAGCTTGTATAACTTAACTTGGCAAGACCCTGCCACAAAATCAAAATCAAAACTGGGCTGGGGCGATAGCTCAGTGCGAAGGCTCTGGGTTCCATCTCCAGTACCACAGAAAGGAAAGGGAAGTAAAAGGGAAG
The DNA here is from genome assembly GCA_004027205.1 of Ctenodactylus gundi. NCBI lineage: Eukaryota > Metazoa > Chordata > Mammalia > Rodentia > Ctenodactylidae > Ctenodactylus > Ctenodactylus gundi. The sequence goes on from PVKB01000805.1 coordinate 329,295, forward strand.
GAATGAGACCCTGGCCTTTGAAACCACTGTCATGCGGTGCTTTGGCTGCAGCAGAGATCAGCTTATCCTGGCTGAGGCACTTCAGCAAGACAATATGTGGTGCAAGGTCAGAGGTGAGAGGGGGCTCTGGAGTACAGAAAAGTCTACATAACCAGCTAGGAAACCTGAAGATGAAAAAGTTTAGATGATCCCACAGGAAGAAAAGGAGGACACTTCAAAGTGGAGGGTAGTGTGAGAAGAGCCTTAGCGATTTTAACTCAGCGTTTCCTGTGGACCACCAGGCTGGAACCAGAGTGGGACTATTCTAAAACCTCACACAAAGTTGAATACCCCTTATCTGAAAATGCTAAGTCCAGACTTCTCCTCCCAGCTCCCATTTTTCTTTGAAGGATAACATGACACCACGAGTAGAAAATTCCACATCTGACCTTATTTAACAAACCACAGGCATAGTAATATTTAATAAATTATCATCAGGCTATGCGTATAAGGTGTGCATAAACAAAACTGAATTTCCTGTGTAGTCTTGGGATCCCTCCCTGATACCCCTCATGCAGTTATTGAGAAATCTCTGAAATATATAAAACATCTTAGGTCCTTGGGGTTTTGGATAAGGGATGTTCAACCTACATTAAAAATCCAGAGCTTGATTCCACGGTCTTCTTGGGTGGCAATTTGCTCCCTCCCCAAAATCCTGCCTTCAAAAGCCCTACTTTAAGTCCAGCCTGTCTTGTTGTAGAGTAAGGTCTTGTTCTTGGAATGAAAGCTACAGTGGCTCACTATCACCCATAAAATATTGCTTCATTAACTTGAAGACTGTAATTAACTACATATCAGCCTTCTGGCTCCAGGCAAACAGCCATAATTCCTTTAGTCTTTCCGCACAGTCTGCTCTAACCTGTTAATCATTTTTCTTGCCCTCTCGCCACCATCAGTAGAAAGGGAAAGACCCTCTAAGTAGAAGCTAATCACACACGCTCTCTGTTAGGTAGTTTACAGGTGTGCTGCATTAAACTAAAACAGACAGAAACACATACCATTGTGTGAGTAAATGCTTGTGTGTGTGTTTATGAACAGACCTTTTTAAGGTAGATGAGGACAAAAAGGGGAAAATTATTTATTTCGTGAAAGATATCACATGTGATCATTTCAAGTAACGAATTCCCCTAGGTGTCTTTAAAAATGAGATTTTATATCTCCCCCTCTAAAACACTCGCATTTACTATGCCAACGCGCTCCATACGCATTCAAGTCTGTTTTTACGAAGAGTTCTTTGCCTGCTGAACGTGATCTGATGAAATATAACTGTAACACCACAAGCGGGAAGGGAAGAAAGAGTTGGGGGGGGGGGGACTAGGCCTTAATCTCCTTAGGGTGATGAGATTTATCTAGAAGAGAAGAAATGAATTAAGGAAAATGAGGGGCTGTCTGGAGGGAGGGGGCTTACTCTTCTTTACTGCAGCAGATGAGAAGGAATAAGCCACAGAGGCGGAAGCAGCCGGTAGGGCACGAGGGTGCTCTATGGAAGCACAGGGCTGTCGCCATCTGTGGCCAAGTGTGTTATGTTTGTCAGGGCAAGCTAGTTGCTGCTGCAGTCATGTGCAGGCTTGTTGCCTTGTCTGGAGATCCAACTGAAGACTTTCTTACTCCAGGAGAATGCAGTTCAGAATCACTTGGTCACTTTGTTACCCCTCTACCCACTCTGACTGGTAGGTTTGCAGTGGGCCTGGGGATTGGCAGTGTAACAACATTCATGGCAAGTCCCTTGCTGGTGCCCCAGGGAACAGAAGAATAAGGAAAAGCCAGCACCAACAATACCATGGGACTCACAGCTGTGATGTTTTCCCTGAGGTACAAACAAAAGCCCCCATAGCACTGGGGATAAGAGAACCGAAAAGGACAGTGGTAGCTGCAAGGAAAAGAAATAAATGTCAGGAAGTAGAGGGGAGTGGCACTCAGATGAATCAGCGCCTCTTTTCCCACGGAACCATGAATTCCAAGAAGACGGAAGATGTGACAGTATGTGGCAAGGGCTTCGCAAACATTGTAGAACTGAGCTGGGAAATAGTCCGGAGACCTTGAATCTGACATTGCATCTGAGAATATGCAGCGGAGGGATTGTTCAGAAGGTGAATGTTCCAATCATTCTGTGAGCATTTTGCTTTGTTTTGTGTTCAACTCTACAAGCAACATTAGGAGGGCCACAACAAATAAAATCTCTTTTGCAAAGACAGGAATGACAGGATTATGTGCTGACCTTAGGAGAAATTGAAAATCACTTGTTACAGATCTGTTGTCAAATTTCTTTAGCTACCCTACTCCCGATCAACTCTGGCTCAGTGGGGAGCTCAACCCTAGGCAATCACCAATTGAACCTGCCTTCTTTCTTTCTTTCTTTCTTTCTTTCTTTCTTTCTTTCTTTCTCTCTCTCTCTCTCTCTCTCTCTCTCTCTTTCTTTCTTTCTTTCTTTCTTTCTTTCTTTCTTTCTTTCTTTCTACTTTTCCTCCTCTTTGCTTTTGTCCAGTACTGAGGCTTGAACTCAGAACCTTTTATACTGTGCTATACCCTTAGGGCTTTTTCTGATTTATTTTGAGATGGTCTTATTAAGTTGCAAAATTACCCAGCCTTAGTTGGTAATCTGGCTGCCTCAGCCTCCCAGAATTCTGGGGTTACAGATATATACCACCATGCCCAGTTTAGTTTTGTCCTTTCTAATGCTAACTTATGCCAAAGAATTTGGCTGCTCATGTCCCCAACAATTGGTGTAAGGCAGTGGATAAATCTGTAGTCATCGAGCAGCCAAAGTAGATACTCATATTTTGCATCCATGAGAGAGAGCTTCTAGTACCCCTGAAGAACACCAAAGCCCATGGATAAAACAACGTGGCACTTGTACATGTGGCCTCTTGTTTATGTTGTGTTATCTCTAGATTGTTTATAATACCCGGCACCATGTGTGACAGTTGCAGAGATGATGTCAATGTGAGGCAATCAGAACCACACCTGGATTAGGGTTTGGGAACCATGCCGAGATTGGGAATTGAGAACCAGCCTGGATTAGAGTGTGAGTGACTTGTGGGCTGGCCAATGAGGGAAGAGCACCCACCGGATGTGGGAGGGCCAACTTGGAACTTGAACTGTATAAAAGAAGGGAAGAAGAAAGATTGTTACAGGTTCTTCCTCTGGGAAAGCTCTGGCCTTGGCAATTGTCTGTGGATTCCAACTTGCTGCATGCTTCAGATCGCCATCACAGATTTGCTCCAGTCTCAACTTGAGCCCGCCTGTCCATTGCAGATCTTCAGTCTCCAGTCTTCACCATTGTTCTTCAAACAACTGAAATCTACAGCAAACTCTCACCTGCTGTCCCGCTGTCCCGGAGGGGAGTTCTACTTAGCGGCTGAGCAGCCATCGGACACTCCAGCTCACACATGTGCCGACCGCCATCTTGGACTATCTATCCTCGGATTTGTAAGCCTTCCTAATAGATCGTCTTTGTTATCCTTTCTGTAAATTCTGACTTTTGAAAGAACCAAGATATACCATGTGTATGTAACTATGTAAATAGCTGTACTGTTTGGGCTACAATGGCAAGAAAGTGTCTGTATGTGTTCAGTATAAAAACACTTCCCCCCATCAGCATTAGCTGCGTCTGTGGTTGTAGAATGACAGCTATAGAAAGCTGACCATGAGAACACTGAATATCAAAACAAAAGATACTCGAAAAATGACCCTTAACCAGAATATCTCATGTGGGATCTGAGTACATGCAAGAACAGGGCATTCAGTGCTGGGCTTCTGTGACCATGTCTGTACAGACAATTTTTGTCTTTGCAGTCTTGACCTTCCGGAAAGCAAAGGTTGCTCACTGTGCTGAATACGTAAGCCACAGAAAGTTGGAAGGTTGAATGGGAAAAACAAAAGACAGAGCCCTCAACTCCTCAGCCACCCATGAATCCAGCCTCAGGCTCACACAATTACTTATTCCTCTCATTTGAACTTGTTAAGTAATTACTACGTAAATTATTAGGATAATGTAATATGCATGACTTTAAGGAATGACAAATTGTAGCTAACTTTCTTAAGGTGTTGCCATAGTTACATTTCTAGAAATCCCAACTTATTCCTCTTCCCACGTAGAAGTTACTGCCATGGAGCTATGTGGCTTTGATTGGCAAGACTGCAACTGTGCGGTGGTTGTCTTAGTTACTGTTTCATCGCTGTGACTCAGTACCCGATAGGCACAAATGAGTGGAGGAAAAATTATTATAGCTTACAGTTTCAGAAACGCACAGTCCATTCATGGGTAAGTGTCTGGAAAATGGTGGAATCGCATGGTAGGACCAGAGCCAGAGCCAGAGCCAGAGCCAGAGCCAGTACTCCAGAGACAGAGATCCTCGTAGCATGGGTGAACAGGCAAAGTCCAGGAGGAAGGGCAAAATCAGCCCATGCCTCTCCCATTCAAGTCCCAAGCATCTGCCCCTTCCAGCCAAGCCCCACCCACTAACCTTACACAGTATCCATAGGTACTGGGGCTTTCGGGGGCACTCCATATCCAAACCACAACAATGGTAAAAGGGTACGGGTCTTGCACAGACAGCCGGGCTCTGAATTCTCTCCTTCAGGACCTAGGACACAGTGGGTGAATGGAGGCAACGAGTGGCCTCAGAGGCCACTTGAAGGATGAGTGAGAGTCGGCAGACTGACCTCCTGTGCTGGTACATTAGTGCTTCTCTCTTCTTCTTGTCACTTTGGTGGTGTGGACTAGCCGGAAGTGAGAGGCTACTCGACATCATTAGCTGACCTGAAAACCAATGAGGTCAGGTCTTTAGAAAAGGTGTGTATATCCTTTCTAGCATTCCATTAAAAAAATGAAAGAATTCTTTGCATCTGTGGCGAGAGGGCTGACATGCCCCAAAAGACCAGGGAATGTGCCAGGAGAGAACTTCCTGCCTTTCCACGAATGGCAAGATGAATTGTTCCCGCCATCCCATCTTTAGAGGATGAGCAAAAATGAATTGATATAGATGGGTCAAAAGCACAGGACACAAAGCAAGGCTCAGGAGGTTGATATAAAATGGCATATTGCAACAGAAACGGCACTAGAAACCGTGGAACTTCAGCCGAGACACTCTAAATACTACAGAGACATTTTATTATGGTAGGAAGTATAATGTTCAATAGCATGAAAGTACGTACACATTACAGCTATTAGAATAACAGAAAAAAAATTAATGTGATAGAAGACCAAATTCCTTAAGTATCTTTGTGTCTTAATGATGAAGTATTCAAAATAACTACGCTTGGATCATGAGTATCTGCCTCTGTCCACCTCTGTCACATCTCTATGGGGTTATAAACCGTGTGAATCAACAGAGAACTCACTTCCTTCTTAAGTATCCATGTAAGCGTTGGCCATCTACCAGGCCTCGAGGGAAACTTAATAAATTTCAGAAGGCAGAAATTGTAGGGTTCATATTTCCTGATCACAAAGCAAAATAATAATAATAATTATAAATGCTTAAAATACCCACTTGCTTAGAAATTAAAACAAAAACTATAATAGGTTTTTGAGTCAAAGAGGAAATCAGAGCCATAATTATAGGCATTAAAAATGATGACAAGGAAACAAAGCCTATCCATTCTTACGGGCGCAGTTAAGTGGAAGGGAGAGATGAATACACGCGTGGGCATGCTTAAATTTTTAAATAATAAGGGATGTAAATAAATGAACGACATAGTCAACTCAAGAATCCAGGTCATAGGCTTCTGGGGGAGGTGTGGAGACATGGGGAGACCAGGCTGGGTTGCATCTGCTTTCTGGGGTTGGTCTGGTAGGTCTACAAAGATGGAGTATAGCAGGGGTGGGGAGCGGTAGGCTCTCTTTAAAAATTTCCTGTCTTTTATGGTTGCCTAAGAAAACCTCTGCTTCCTTCACTTCTAGTGTTATATTCAACTGAGAATGTAGGGCTTTTTGAGTTCTTAGTTTCGTTTCTTTTTCCGGTAACATGATACCCCAGACCGGGTGAGTTATAAAGCAGAGAGGTTTGTTCTTGCTCAAGGTTTTGGTTCCGGGTTGGGGAATAGCATGGTGGTGGCCTTCTTCATGGCAGAAAGTCCCGAGTGACACAGGGCATCCCACGGCAAGAGACAGAAAGCCCGAGGAAGCCCAAGCCAAGTCGGCTTTCACAGTAAACCCATTAACCCATTAACCCATAATCTGCCATCACATGAGTGGATTCCCCTATCCATGAAGAAAGAGTGTCTTAAAGACTCTAGCTGGCCCCATAATAGGGATTAAAGGTGAACATGAGTTTCAGCCAGAAGAGAGTTGTCTACACATGCTCATCCATGACACAAGAGTGGAAGGTGTGATCATTCAGAGGGATCTTCCAACCCGACACCTGGCGTGCAAAATTCTCTTTCCAGAACAAACTGAAATGAAATGTATCAGCAGATTCCAGTGCTAGGCACGCTTCATTGGAGCCAAGAAGGGCATCTGGCAGGTGAGCCTTTCCCAAGAGGACAGGAGTGTTTAAGTAGATTAATGCACAGAAAGTAGAGTGTCTCACTTGTGTGGTCTTAACAGTTCATATGAAATATTACATTAGTTCATTTGGTTCTGTCAATATGTGTACATAGAAAACCTGCAGGGCCATAACAATTAATAACAGAGGTCAGGAAAGTGGGTGAGTAAAAGGTCAATAAACAGGAAAAATACATGTGCTCCATTCTACCCCGTGTTTCCAGAGGAAAAAATCTATCTAGGAAAATTGCAAAAGCGAAGCAAAGCAGGCAAGCGAAAGCAGAAATCAGTAAACAACATGGTAGGAGCGACATGACACCTATATGAAAGAAGACAGAAAATTTTGCTTAGAAAGACCCTAAGCAGCATATGGAGGGATAACGAAGTCTTTTACTAGATGATTGCATGGTTTAAGAATGTAAGTTATTCACAATGTAAGGTATATTTAAAAACATGATCTAATAAAAATATCAGTGAAACATTTGGAGAGGTCCAGGATCATGGTTTTAAAGTTATCCAGAAGATAAAAAGTAGAGATTGTTCGACATTATTGGCTATTAGGGAAATACAAATGCAAACCACTAGGAGACATGAGGATGTACCTCGTAAAACAAAGTTTAAAAACTAACAGTTATAGCAAATGCTGGGCAGAAAGCAGAAAAACCGGATCTTTCATGTATTACCGGCATTTTTCTACCACTGTGCAAAATTGTCGAAAATTTTTAAGTGAAACTAAACTTCACTAACTATACTATCTGGCAACTGTACTCTGGGGCATTTACTCCAGAGTACAACGTTCACACAAAACGTTGAACATGATTGCTCACAGGGGCATTTTTAGGGAACAGGTTCAACCTGGGAACAATGAAAATGCCCCTTGGTGGATGAATAATTAAGCAGATACTGACACAGCCATGAAAAGGGATGGATGATTGATACTCGTCGAATCTTAGTGGAGCTCAAGGACATCATGCTTAGTGAAGAAAGTCAGTCATGTAGTTACATTGACATGATTTAATGCATAAAATATTCTTCGCATGGCAAGAGTGTAGGAAGGTGCTTCGTGGTGGAGATGGAACAGCTATGTATGTTGATAGTGCTAGTGAGGCTGTACACAAGACTCATGAAATTGGGTAGAACTATACATACACAAACACACACACATACACATAAAGGCACAAATGAATGCATGTAAAGTGCTGAAAACTAAATAATGTTGGTAGTCAATAGTAAGCCACTGTAAACTCTTTGCCTTGATGTCGTATTACAGCTGTATAAAATGTCACTGGTGGGGAAAGATGACATCTTTGTCTGTGTTCTTATCGCTGTAGTAAAATACCTGAACCTGAGTAATTCATAAAGGAAATGAGGTTGGAAAGTCCAAGATATTTCAGCCGGACCCAGTGGCGTGAGACTGTAATTCCAATGCTCTAGGATGTTGAGGCAGGAAGATTTCAAGTTTGAGCCCAGCCTGGACAACTTAGTGAGACTCTATCTCAACATAAAAATGAGTTGAGGATGTAAGTCCGTATAAAGGCCCCAGGTTCAATCCCCAGGACCACCTATAGGAAAAGGAAAGAGCATATCCACTGTACCTACTCAGCTATGGCCAGGACACACGGTGGAAGGGTAAGTGAGCATACCGGGGAAAGAGAAAGGAGAGCTCCCAGCTCCTGCATTCACTTATCCAGTCCTGGAAGAAGGTCTTAATCCATTCCCACGGGCCTCTCCCCATGACCTAACTCTTCCCACTAGGCTCCGCCTCCCATCGATGCCTCTTGGAACAGTTCAGGCTCCACCCCCTGAACTTGCGTTCTCCAAACAGCCGATGGGAATACAAATTGACATCAATTCTACGAAGCTTTCTGACAGTACGTACGATGATCTTTTAAATTGCGTATGCCCCTGACACCATGATTTAATGCTGAGAAATCTGTCTCGTGAAAATAATCAGAGAGGTGGACAAAGGCGTATGAATAAGGCCATTCGTATGTGTCTATTATTAATAAACCACAGGGGGACTCGGTGTTCATCAGTTGGAGAATGAATGCGTCAGCTGAGGCTCGGTCACACAGTGGATTGTCATATGACCATCCAAATTTAGATCGTCAGTGACTACGTAGCGACGTGGGAAAAGGCTCTCAACAAAATAGCACAACCTGGAAGCAAGATAGGTCAAATGATATGTGAAGACCCATGTGCACACAGAAACATACACATACTACTGCAGTCCTGTATGGTACTGCATATAATATGGTAGTACAACACATACCATAGTACACGTATCGTCCATACAGTGCAGAAGTACATAGGGTACTTACCATGTGGCACAGTGGCACCATATATACTGCTGTGTGCATGCTACGCACTCCTGTATTTTACGATGAGAGTTAAGACTTCCTCCATGTCTTAGAAAAAGAAGCAAGCATTTTCCAGTGCATAAAGTTTGACCAAGAAAGATTGTGAAACCAATAGGTCAGACGTAGGACAAAATTAATTAAGAAAAGATTCAAATTGCATCTCTCAGTCGATGCCTGCATGCCAGCCCTGGGGGTAAGATCTCCTTTCTAAGGTGTCCATGTAGCACACTGGCCTGCAAGGAAAGTCTTTCCCCCATTTTAGGCAAGGGGAAGGCAGGCGTTGAGTGAGGGTGACTTGCTCAGGGACAGGCAGCAGGTAGGTGACCCCCATATGTACCTGTCCTCCTTCCCACTCCAGCACTGTTATTTTCCTGGCTGTTTGTTAAGACAGCCACAACTGGGTTACAGCTCATGTGACTCAACCCGGTGGACAGGGGAGAAATTACTAGCTCAATTAAAAAGAAAAGATGGCTTGATGAACATTTTATTACTAGACATAAACAAAGTGCTTAGAGTCCTGGCTTACAGACATACGTGAACTTGGAAGTTACCAGGAACATCGATTTTTGTCAATGATTTATAGAGGCAGAGTCAGTTTAAACCTTTCCTCTTCAGGTTGCAAAAACAAAGCCATGGTCAGATTTGGCAGGCCTGGACAGAGGCATGTGGTGTAGCCCACAGTGCTGCAAACGCCAGCCCTCCTGATGACTGGGCAGAGGGGAGCCCTAGATACAGACGGAGGAGGCGAGTTAAAGGAGGAAGTGCAGAGGGGATTATATGTCTCCTTGTGTCCCAAATAATCTTTCTTCTGTTACCCCTCTCTCCTGGTTTTTACAAGCACCTGAACCACAGTGCCTTTCAGCTGCATATTCTCTGGGCTCAATTTTGTCTCCAACCTCTCTGTTTATGGGCCCCAAAAGGGGTGACGTAGGTCTTATCAGGGGAATGGCTAATGGGATACACAGACAATATCAACAGGAATCTCTCTGCCATGTCAACTCCAGCAGGAAATAATTCTACAGAACACCCTGATCTGTGGAATCAGAAGATCCCATCTGGTGGTTTCAAAACCAATTTTATTACACGATTTCCATCAAATGGAAAGGTTAATGTTCCCTCCCTTTAACTGTAGGTGGTCCTTTTTGATCACATCTGTGAACAGAAAGATGTTGTTTCAAGGAGAGAGAGAGAGAAAGAGAGAGAGAGAGAGAGAGAGAGAGAGAGAGAGAGAGAGAGAGAGAGAGAGAGAGAGAGAGAGAGATTTGGAGAGAGAAAGTCTTTTCTGTGTTCGAGTCTTTCTGAGATCGGCTGACATGCCAGTGTGAGCCAATCTCCTGATGACCTGGGCTGACCACCACACCACACTGGAAAGACCCCAGTGAGACCATTTGTCTGAACGCATCCAGTCCTCCCAAACAAGAGAAGATACCAAATTGATTGGATTGTCTTATGCCATTGATGTTTAGGGTTATTCATTATGCAGATGAAGCATCCAGATTCTCCTACCTATAAATCCTGGGTGATACCTGGGTCCTGCCATTTCTCTGCCAAAGTCACTTCTTCATCCTTAAAGTGCAAATCATGATGTTAGCTCCCACTCAAAGCGGTAGTGAGTCACATATGAGGCCAGCAGTTGGGTAAATTGTCAGAACCTCAATTGATGTTGACAGATGTCATGGCTGCAGCATCTGCCCCTGGGGAGAGAGACCATCCAGAGTGCAATCCCAGGGAAAAGGGCTGGCGGAGCCGCAGAGAGTGGCATTCTTTGTGAATTCCTACTCATGTCTACCCCATTGGCACATGTGCAGAACTCATTGCTAAGAGAATATACAGCTGTGCTTTGGTATCCGAGGGGACTGGTTCCAGGACCTCCTGAGAATATCAAAATCTGAGCCTACACAAGTCCCTAATATAAAATGTCATAGTGTCTGCATGCAACATATGCTCATTCTCCTAGGTGTTGGTTGCATTCCTGTCCCTGGGACATGAAACCCAACATGCACAACTTAAAGAGAGACAGGTTTATTTTAGCTCAATGTTTCAGAGGTCTCAGTGCATGCACGGTCAGTCTTCCCAAGGCGGAAATGGCAATAGCAGAAGGGCATGGCGGAGGACAGCTGTTCGCAGCATGGTGGCCAGGAAGCAGAGAGAGGAGCACCCAGTGAGGAAGCCCTAACCCTTCCAGTCTCATCCCCAGTGACCCCTCCCCCACCCAGGCTGTGTCTCTTCACAGCACGGGAGATCACCAGATGGATGAGTCCAGGCACGAGTGCAGTATGCCTGTGATCCAACACATAAGATGTTTGGAAGACATTTTAGATTAAACCATAATCTCCGGTACACTTTAAATCCTTCCTAGATGGCTTATAGTATCGGACACAATGAAAATAGCACAGAAGAAGTATAATCCATACAGTATTGTCTGGGGAGTAAACACAAGAAAAAGTATGTGTTTACTCATTACAGACACAACCACGGTGGGCCTAACTAAGATTCTGATGTGTGGTTGGTTAAATTTGCCGATGCCGAACCCATGGATACAGACAGCTGATTGCATTCTCTTTTCTACTCACAGAATGTATGTTTTCCATCTTTTCTAGAAGAATCCACAGGAACTGTGCCTAAAAACGTCTTGTTCCCTGAAATGATTCTCCGTCTCCTGCCATTTTGCTTATTAATAGTCTTTCCTTTCTTCTAATTCATGTTTTTCCTCAAGGAACCTCCTGTTCGCTGTTACCTTACATTGCTGTTTGCCTGGGGATAGGGGCTGTCATGCAGAGTGCTGGGGGCATCCGGAGCCTCCTTCAGGTGTGCTATCCGTGACACAGATCTTCCTCACACTTGGGGTCTCCCTGCCCCACCTTCTGTGTCTCCTGTTGGGCTGACCGAGGACTGGGCAGGAAGGGAGCAGGGTTTCAGAAATTTGCACTTAACGCAGATTTATATCTTTTCAGGTGTCCCTGGTCAGCACAGGCTGAGCTGCTTCTCTCCTCTCCTCCCCCCTCACTGGAAGCTGTTTTTTTGTCTCCGGGTGTGGGACGACAGGGTGCTGGCGTGGTAAGGACGGGACCTGAATGTGGGGGTGCCGCTCTGGCAGAACAGGCGCTGCCCACCCACTTCCGTCCCCTAGCATGGTGATAGGAGAGGAACGCAAACCCACTAGGCCGGCAGTGGCGACCCGGTCTTTGTTTTCCTGACACCTCCAGAGCGTGTCTGGAGTTTTACGTTTGGCAGATACTCTGCAAAATGAAGCCAGAGGTTGTAGCTGCCCATTAACCTGCCTGTCAAATGATTTCTCCCCCTCCATTTTTCATTCCTTAGGTTTCCGATTTCTTTAGATCCTAGGGAAGGGGTTGGCGCTCCTTTGTCCTTGTCATTAGTTTCTGTCTCACCCTTCATTCTGACCCTTTTCCTCAGCATCCCAAGTTGATCCACCTTCAACAAGGAGCGGACTCCCGCGGGAGCAAGCAGATTGCAGAAAGGCAGCGGCGGCGCCCTCCCCAGGTGGCCAGCAGCGTCTGCATCCAGGGCGCCAAGCAGAAGACCAAGGGCCCTGAAATTCTTCTCGGGTTTCCTGTGGTTTGAACGCTCTCTCCAAAAGGCTGGGTGGAATCCAGTGGCAATTGTGATGGTACAGAGACCCTTAGGAAGTGATTGGGTCATGAGAGCACGGGGTGAGGGGTGGGGAGCTCAGGATTGGACGGAAGCTGTTACACCAGGATGGGTTAATTGATGAATAAGAACTCTCGGGAGTTTTCTGTCACCTGTGAGATACCCCTGCCTTGTTGTAAGAGCAGTAAGAAGGCCCTGGACACAACACATGCACTGCTTTGCAAGTGGACTTCTCTCTCCCTAGAACTGTGTATTGTGGTTTGGGTCTGGAACGTCTCCCAAAACTCCCATGTTTTTGAGTGTTATAGATTGTCTATGCAACCATGTGCTGTTGGGGCCTATTCTGCAGGGGTGGATTACAGACATGCAAACCGGGTTACATGTCTGTAAATTGGTGTCTAGTGGGGGCTTGCCACACCTTCCACACCTGGATCCAGGAGGGGCTGGTCACTGGACTGAGACCTGGAAGGATATATAAGCTGCTTCCTGCCTTCCTTGGAGGACTGGTCTCAACTTGCCTGGACTCAGCTTCCTGTTTGTGATGTCCTGAGGAGCTGCCTCCACCTCTGTCTCTGCCATGTTCTTCCATTCAATGGACTGTGGCCTTCTGAAACTGTGAACTGAAAAAAACCTTTCATCCCCTAAATTTGTAGATTTCAGGTGTTGAGTCACAGCAATGAATAAGTAACTAGGATACTGTGAGAGATTCTCTCTCTCTCTCTCTCTCTCTCTTTCTTTCTTTTTCTCTTTCTCTTTCTTTCTTTCACCTTTTTTCCCTCTTTTTGGCGTATTGGGAGTTGAGCCCAGAGCCTTTGCACTGAACTATATCCCAAGTCCTGTTTTAGTTTTTGATTTTCAGATAGGGTCTCACTGAGTCACTAAGTTGCCTGGGCTGGGCTTGAATTTGTGATTCTGAGACTCCTGCTTCAGCCTCCCAGAGTGCTGGGATTAGAAGTCAATGCCCTTGGGTGAGGCTCTTTTCCTCATAAACTGCTTAGTCTATGGTATTCTGTTATTGCAACAGGAAACAAACTAAGATAATGTTTTCAGTTTGTCAAGTTAATGACAACATCATTCTCAGGCATTGCCTATAGTGAACAGAAATCAATAATTTTTTGTACTAAAAAGATTCCCTCTGTCTTGTGTCCCAAAATTAAAAGAAAAAAATACAAAAGAAGAAATATCTGAGGATGTAGATGAGTGTAAAGGCCCTGGATCTCACCCCATTAATACAAAACAAATGAACAATCAAACATTTAAAAAAAAACAGAAGGATAATATCCAGGGCCTCAAAGATATTTTTAATTTGGCTGACTTTCTAGATAATTTTCTTATACACATTCATCATTTGCTCTGAGATTTATCGGTATCTCTTAGAAATGCCTTTTCCCTTCAAGAGATGGGTGAAAAAGGGGAACAGGGGGGATTCCCATCCCACAATACCACGTGGTTGTTTTAACCAGGCCAGTAGAGATGCACCCCAGGAATCCTGCTCAACTTAGGAGGGTAGGGGATGTTCCAGTGCATAGTTCTGTGTCTTGTGAGCTCCAGGAAATCTTCCAGGAGAAGCAAGTGGTCTCCTGGAAATGGAATACTTCACTGGCCAGCACCAGTACTGAGATATAAGCACGAATGGTGGTGTGCCTCCTTCTTTACCTGTGAGACTCCTGGAGCAGGAGTGAGGTCTGGGCTGGGGAAGTTGCTCTCCTACTCAGATTATTAGCAGCCTTAGAAGCTCTCAGCTTGAGAGGCCAGAAATCAATCCAGGCCTTTTCTCTTGGGGACTTGCACTGTGGCTTGAAGCAGATTGTCGGATAAGATAATCTCCAAAGAAGTGGTGATGAAAGAGTTGCTGTTTGGTTTTGAGGGCTTTTGATCCTCTGAGCATGCTCTTTGAACCCACCTGTTCCTGTGCCAATCAAAGAGAGGCTCATTCAGGGAGGACATGGGCGATGAGGTCACAGCCTGCAGCTAGGGTATGACCAGAGACCCCAGCCTCCAGATCTCTTGCGTGTTTGAAAGGACCTTTGTTCGTTTTAAAGAACTTTGACCAGAGATCTGTGGTGGAGCTCATCTGTATGGCAAACATGGGAGGTGGGAGACCTTCTGCACACCTGCCCTCTGTGTCGGGCCCACAAGAAAGAGGAGCAATTCCCAGGATCCCATTGAAGCGATGGGTTCCTGGGCCTGAGTTGGCATATCTTGGGATAGAGTCCTACTATCCTTTTGTTTAGCAAACTCCCCCACCGACGCTTCTATCACCAGCCCAGCCCTTCCCAGCAGTTAGCTTTTAAGATGTGTGGATCTAGTACAATCATGCCTTGGTACTCAACTGAACGGAAACTCATTAAATCCAGTTCTTGGAGGATTCTGACCCAAGAATGTTGTCCCAGTACTCATGTTTGCTCCTCAGCGCACAATCTATAGCTTATTGGTGCCCACTACCTGGTGGCTCACTACCGTTTCCAGCCCAACAATGTATTTGGCAGGTGTCCTGTGTGGTTCCTGTGGCTCCCAGTGAGCCACGAGATCTGAGCTTCTGCCCCGTTGTGTTTCCTGTGTGTGATCCATTCAGGGGCAGGAAGGGAGCCGTGCGCCTTGAACCACGGCCTTAAGAGACAGTGTTCTGCAGCCAGCCCTCGTTTGGGACAAAGAGAATGGCAAGTACTGGAAATTTGAGAGCGGAAGACAGGAGTGGGAAAGAAGAGACGGAGTGAGAACTTTGGAGGGCGGTATGCAGCTCCTCCCAGCAGGAGGGCTGCAAGTTTAAACCCAGCTTGGGCAACTTGGCCAGACTGTCTCGAAATTTAAAAAATAAAAATAGGGCTGGAGATGTAGCTCAGTGTGAAGGCTCTGGGTTCTACCCCCAGTACTGTTGGAAAAACCAGTAGTGTCAGTACTGATCACATGCAGGCTTCAGGCTTTTTTTTTCCTTATTATTTCCTCAACAGTACAGTGTAACGATGATTTACATGGCATTTACATTGTGTTAGGTATTGTGAGTCACCTAGAGATGACTTAAAGTATATAGGAAGATTGGCGTGGGTTATGTGCAAATATTATGCTTTTTTAAAGTAAGAGACTTGAACATCTGGGGGTTTGACTGTTTTCAGGGATGCTAAAGGATGGCTACATCCTCTACTACATAGGCTCTTAGCAGCTCCTTGGTTCTGCTGTGAGGAAAGATAAGCAAGGTTGAACAGCAGCTTCCTGCCCCCCTGGCTAAGTGTGTGTGTGTGTGTGTGTGTGTGTGTGTTGGGGGAGGGTGGGGGAGGGGGGCAGGGTAACCTTGCACAAGATCTTCAGCAGGACTTCAAGGAAACCAGTCCTTTCCCAGCCTACAGAGGCTCACCCTCTGAAGCCGGGAGGGTACCACCCTAAACAATTCACCGTGGGGATCATCACATCATCCCTTTAGAGAGTGGCCCATGGCAGAATTTTTTTTTTTTTTGTCCTCATGCCATCTTTGCCTTTTCCAATCTGCCTCGCACAGACTGGCTGAATAGGTTTCCACCTGCTTCCATCTGGCTGTCACTCTCTTTATGCCTGGGTCCTGCTATTTATTTATTTATTTAACTTTTTTAGCAAAAGTTTTCTGAGATTTGGCAGAAGACCAGCCCTTGTCCAGAATCCACTTATGTTTTCATGCTCAGCTCCTCCTGCCTCAGCTGTACGAAGGCCCCAGGGCACTCCTCGGTGGACGCTGGCATGTCTGGGTGAGCTCTCAGGGGCCTAAATATTTTATCTTGAGCCTAGGCTTATCTGAAGCTTGGCAAATCTTCAGCTTTGAAAGACAAGCCCCCTACCAATGATGGAAGGTGGGCCTCAGACGTTACAAGGGCCCGCCTTCTGTGGAATCGGAATATCACAATGGCTTTATTGCTGTGCGTCACCCCCCCTCTGAGCCCGGTCCTGAAAACCTGCATGGCTTCAGATCAACTGGCTAATTACTTGTGCTGTAATGATCAACCTGCCTAATTTATCACGTCTTTGAACATTTAATTAGCCAGCAGTGCAAGACAATTAGGTTCTGAATTAGGATAAATTAAACTGCTAGCTTAGCAGCTCTAAGGACATGGAAACTGTAACCAATTACATCTACAGAAGGATCTGACAGAACCATCAAAGAGCGAGAGAGCCTGGCAAGAGCCAACAGCTGGCTGGGCCGAACGTTCCAGAGAATCTCACAGAGCTGGTTGTTTTCAATCAGAGAGAGAACAAAGAGGCGGGGTGCAGAGTTGGATCTTCATCCCTTCTTATCAGTGTTCACAGGGTTTGTGACAAGTGACCCGGTTATTTGGAATAATTAGAAAGTCATAGTTTATCATAGAGTATCATTTTGACAGTCCAAAAAGTCTGGATGGCACACTGACACACACACACACACACACACACACAGACACACACACACCATAAGTCTGTGTCAGGAAGAAATCCATTTCTCATCTAATGATTTAAACTTTGTTAACTATTGAACACTCACATGACAATGTCATCTGAGAAAGAATGTATTGCCATGAATAAAACAATGTGGTTAAAAAAAAACCCAGGATCATATCAACTTAGCTTTAGAATGATGGATCACAAGTTGTATTTTTAATTATTAATTTGGATTTTTACTTTTTTATTGTACTGGGGATTGAACCCAGGGCTTCGGCACTGAGCTAGGTTTCTGATGGGCCCTGGCTTATTTTCGATTTTGAGATAGGGTCTCACTAAGTTGCCCAAGCTGTGTTTGAACTTGCAATCCTCCTGACTCAGCCTTCCAGAGTGCTGGAATGTACCATGCCCATCTAGATTTTTACCTTTAAAGAAATGATTTTCCATGGTTGTGCTTGGAATTAATTTGTGCTCCCCAGAAAGACGCCGAGCCAGATGGCAGTGGCTAAGGACTGGGCACGATAGTCACCTAGCCTGAGGTCCCATTTTTGCTTTGAGCAAGACAAACATTCTACCCCGAAGGGACAACACGTTTCTCAATCTAGTTGTAGAGTGAGGCGCTGTGGGCCTTCACTCTTAGAGAGGGTCATAAGAACCAAAGAGACAGAAGAAGGCGGGAGGAGAGAAACATTCTAGGCTTTATTTCTTTTTTTCCTAGAATTTTTTCCAAACAGGCTCGGATCTGAGAACAAAGTGGATCATAAACTCAACTCCAGCTTCAGGCTATTCAGTGCCTATTCCTGCGTACGATTTCACACTCTAGTAAAACCTTGCTCACATCTTTCGGGTTTGGCTTGGCTGTACTATGAATTATTAAAAGAGAGTTCAGGCAAGCACTTGGACTTGATATTCCCCGAGGTCCCTGCACCCCCAATTACCAAGTAGCAACCCATGGCAATATGTGGAACAGTCACAACAAAACAAGAGTTCAAACACAAAGGGAATCTCCAAGCTCTTCTGGCTTGACTTGCAATGTGACCCTTGAATAATGCTTTTTATTATGCAGATCTCATGTTTTCTCAGGATGGGGTAGGGGGTGGTCAAAGGCTTGGATTTGGGCCTTGATTATCTGGGCTTCTTTCCTGGCCACCCGGGTCACATTCAAGAGTACCAGAAAGGCCTGTGATAATGGAAACACGAATTTGTTCCCAACTTGGCTCAGTTGTGATGGCAGCTTCCCACCAGGGTGCCTAGGGGATGTTAACATTTCCTTTAGTGTTAGGGCTGGTGGGTGATGGTTTCCAATCTCAGTGTGAAGAAGCTAAAGAAATAACAGATCAACAAAAAATCTTGATGGGCCTGGTGACTGTGACCCAACACTTTGGAAGGCAGAGGCAGGAAGGTCCCAGGTTTATCCCAGCCTAGATAAAATATCATGAATTCTATCTCAAAAAGGAAAGTGAAAGGGCTGAGATAGTGCCACACAAATGCCCTGTGGTTAATTCTCACCACTGAAAAAAGAAAACAGTCCTAATTCTTAAAGATCTGTTTGAATCTAGCCGTGATTGGTCACTGTGGACCCCACAGCCATATTGTAACATTGCAACTCATGAAGGAAAGAAAATTCACTCCATGGGCAAAGTGTTCAGAACTGTGACTGAGGGCAGCTTTCCACACCTGTAAGCCAGGTGTGGACTCCCTTGTCCCTCTCCCAAACTCCCAAAGAGAGAAATGGAGATGACACAGAAGCTGTTTTCAGCATGACCAGAGGACAATGGTTGGATCATCTCAGAAGACAAGCAGTTGACATGCTGGGGGGCGGGGATTGCAGGGAATTGACAAGGCACAGCCAGGAACAGTGTCCTTACAATCATAGCAAGAACTCCAATTAAGCAGGAGTCAGAAGAATCAGGGATATTAGCACAGGAGTGCCTGTAACTCAGCACTCTAGTAAACTGAGGCAGGAGAGTTTCAAGTTTGATTTCAGCCTGTGTAAATTAGTGAGAGCCTGCCTTGAAATTACAAATCCCAAAGGGCTGGGTTGTCGTTCAGTACAAAAGGGCTGGATTCAATCTCCAGTACAAAAAAAAAAAAAAAAAAAAACTAAGTAAAAAAGGCTGAGAATGTAGCTCAGAGACAGAGTGCTTACCTAGCAGGCCTAAGGCCCTAGGGTCACTCACACACACACACACACACACACACACACACACACACACACACACACACACGCCACACACAGTCAGGGGCGACTGCTTCAGCAGGCTGCTTCCAGAGGGCAGTTCTCAATACATTTCCAAGTTTGGGTGGTTTATTTAGGTGATTTGTTTTCTATCAAGGGAATCAGCAAGACACTTTGATCCATAGATGTCAGTCTACCAGGTCTCAGAATAACGAGGAAGATGCTTTCTATATTACTTCTGCGCTGAGTACATTGGAAGGCAACATCGTACCCCAGCTGTTAACTGCGGCCAAGAATCTTTCTAAATTCTGATTGTGAAACAGCATCGTGGTCACTTGAGGCATCTGGGAATCCGGGAGCGAGCAGTAGACCAATCTTCAGCAAAGCGCATGGTCACAGGGCGCGTGAAAGCATCGAGGTGAGTGACGTAGACCCATTGCCGCCGTCCTACGGTGTCTTCACTGACATCTTTGGGACAAGTTAGTCCATTCCGCATTGTGTCTCCAAGTTGCCTGATATCGTTGTTTTATTAAAAATGTGCCAATTGCAGGACAAGAAGAAATTCCCTGGCATGGCTCCCTGTACCCATGAGTCAGATGCTCTGCAGTTGGAGATGAACAGCAGCCCCGGTACCAAGAACCTCTGCGTTTCTGCTCCTCATACGATGCTGGGCTCCTAGGACAGCTATTGTCCTCCTGAGGGTGGCCCATTGTTTCGGTGCTGGTCCGCGGGCTGTCCCATGCCGGGAGTCCAGTCTTATGGTCACCGGGAGGACGGCATGAGGACCGCGGGAGAGAGCCTGTCGTCCTTCCTGCTGGGAGATGCAGGCAGTGGCAAGAGAATTTGCTATTTTGATTCATCTTGGGGAGGTGAGAGAAAGGACTGGGAAGTGGCAGTGGGGGCCGTTCAGAGGGGTCTGGGGTGATGCTCAAAGATGAGGGAGTCCGGTTGGCATCAAGGCCTTCCCTGCTGCCGTAGGGACAACTGGTGTCTGTAGGCCTCCTTTCTCTTGTTGAATGATTGGGCTCAGTGACCCAAGCCGTTATCTAATGGTGAAGACTAGTAACACAACGGGGCCAGGGGTGCAGGCATGGAATCCCACTACCGTAGGAGGCTGGGGCGGGAAGATTACAAGTTTGAGCCCAGTCTGGGCAAATTAGTGATTTAAAGAGGTGTTGTCTGTCGCAAAGTCAAAACTAAACAGTGGGCTAAGGATGTAGCTCGGTGAGAATCTTTAGGTTGGATCCCCAGTACCACCAAAAAAAAAAAAAAAAAAAAAAAAAAAAAAAAAAAAAAAAAAAAAAAAAAAAAAAAAAAAAGGGCTGGTAACAGCAAACTGCTATGTGTGCAGCAATCTTTATTGTAGAACCATTATGTTCCTGAGTCTACTATGAAAGAATTCTGCTTTTTCATAATTAACTTTTTAAATCTGCAATGAAGTATGCTTTATCCCCATTTCACAGAGAAAGAAACCAAGGCTTATGGAAACGTTGTAGCTTGTTTTAGCAAGTGCAAGGCCCCAGGTTCAGTTCCCCAGTACCGCCTGGACTGGACGTGATGTCTGTAATCTCAGCACTTGGGAGGCTGATGCAGGAGGATTGCTAGGAGTTCAAGGTCAGCTTGGGCTATATAGTGAGTTCAGAACCAGCCTGGGCTACAAAGTGAGACTTTGTCTCAAAACAAACAAACAAACAAACAAATAAATAGGATTGCAAAGATGACATACTCTGCTCGTCACACACAAGCCTGTACATGAATATTTATAGAAACTTTATAACTGTGAGGACATGTCATAAGATGGGAGGATAATTTCAGTAGAAAGAAGCACTCTGGGAGGCTGAGACAGGAGGATCAAAGGTTAAGTCCATCAAGGAGAAATTAGTAATTTAGGGAGACTATGTCTCAAAATCAAAAATAAACAAATGTGTTGGGAGTGGGAAAGGTAGCTCAGTGCACACGTGCTGGACTTGATGTCTACTACTACACAGAAACATGTGCATGCTTCCACACACACACACACACATGCATGGAAACACATACATATGTGTGTGTGTATATATGCACACACACAAAGATGGAGGAGGTGGGACTGTAAGCACACGGAGAAAGAGCAGCCAGTATTCTGGTGGATGACCAGAGGGACCTTTGCATGATGCACAGGATGGTCCTTGAGCAAGAGGTGACTAGCAATTCTGTTGTGGGTCAAGGAGATCAACAGATAACACGGAGACCCTGACTGGCTTTGGCCCTTTTCCCCTGGGACCTGTTTCCCAGAGCCAGAAAGAGCCTATTGATGGAAAAAGGAAGGGGAATGAAGAAGGATTTGCCCACTGCTACCTTGCCCCGACCCTTCCCACATTCCCACCCTGAAGCCAGCACAGCTACCAGCAGGAAGGTATTATCTTTATGTACATTCTAGATTTTGGTCTTGACATCTTGATGGCATGTTGGCTGCTAAAATGAAGTCACTCCGGGATTTGAGCGATTTGGAAAAGCTCTAGCTCTTCAAAAGCGAGACATAGTGTGGTATGGTCGTGTAATCCCAGCACTCTAGGAGGCAGAGGCAGAAGGATCGCCAGTTCGAGCAAAGGTTGCACAACCTGGAAGTGTGTAAAGGCCCTGGGCTTGATCCCTGGAACCACAGATGAAATAAAATGAATAAAATTAAAAAAAAGAATATGGTAGTGGGGAAGCAGCACACCTCCAGTGATGGGTGATCCTTGGGGCTGGGAATGGTGGGTAGATGGATTTGGACATGTGATGGAGTTAGAATCCTTAGGTTGAGGAGCCAATGGTGCAGTCACCAGGGTGCACCAATAGGCGTGGAAGCGGGTTTACCTGAGGTTCTCTTCCACCCGGAGGGAGGCGTGCCTGCACTGCATGCAGAGCATGGGCACTCTGGATGGTGGGTTGTGGGTACTATGGACCCCTTGATTAATAGTTCAAACAAGTGAATACTGCACAAGAGAGAGTTCTTGTGACCCAGAAGCTCAGTTAGAAGCACATAGGCTTGGGATCCCTGGTAGGCCAGGTGTACTTATAAGCCCATTGTGATGGTTTATTTTATGTGACACTTTCCAGAGCTGGGAACTTTTTTTTTTCTGCCAAAGGCTCTTTGAATATTTGTGATATCTTTCACAGGCCATATAAAATTATAACCTAAAGATTAACACGCTATATTTGCTAAAATGTTTAATTAACTCACACTTTGTGTCGTGGTTGCTATGGCCGGACTGGACTAGATCATAGAGCCCAAGGGCCAGTTGTGTCCCCCTCACTCCGGTGGGATGCCCAGAGAGCTGATTAAACATCGTTTCTCTTGTGCCTCTGGCAGGAGATGTCTGGATGAAATTAGAATTTGAGTTGGTGAACTAAGGGAAAGAGCCAGCTCTCCTCCACATGGGCAGGGATCTGGGATCTGCTGGAAGCTGAACAAAGCACAAGGCGGAGGCAGGAGGAGTATGCTGCTTTTCTCTGCTTCAATTCCAGAGTTGAGACATCTTGTGTCACTTTCTCCAGCCCTTGTGCTGGGAATTACACACCACTCCTGTGGTTCTCAAGTCAGTGAACTTGTCCTGAATTACACTGCAGACTCCACCTTGATGACAGTAGTAGACTGGGGAACTTGTCAACCTAAGTAATCACACACTTTCAGATAGATAGATAGACAGACAAACAGAGAGATGGATAATTCTATTGGTTCTGTTTCTCTGGAGAACTCTAATATACTGAATATCTAAGGTCAGTGGATTACACCAAGTGGCCCTTTCAAGTTTGAATTCTGAACTTCAGGTGGATGAGCTGGAGTAGTAAATTCCCAATCTGGGCTCATAGAACACTGGGACAGTCTGTGTGTGTGCGCATGTGTGTATGTGAATGCATGTTTGTGTGTGTGTGTGTGTGCATGTCCAAGCACACACGCCTGGAGGGGGATGTGTAACAGGGTTCAGAGCTAGGGCAAGAAGAATATTTCTACCCACCTTGAAAGCAGGTGTCGCTAGGAAATCCAGCTAGTAAATAGGGTAGATAATAGTAAATACGGTGTTCAACAAGTGTGCAATCAAATGCACACTCTGAGTGCATTATTGGATTTTTCATAACACTGCACCATTGTGCGGTTCCCAGTCATGAGTGTTATCCTGTGAGGACCCAGCGCTGTCTTATTTGGTTTTGTTCCTTTAAAGGGATGTCCCCAAACCAGATGGAAATCTTGACGGCAGGGCATTCACACTAAATGTCATTTAGCCAGCTCTCGGGCTGCCAGATAACACCACGAGGCACGAGTGGGATGAAGTGAACATTGTCAGGCCGTCAAACTTAGTGACAACATTATCTGCAGATCTTAGAAAAATCAGCTCAGAAAAATCCCTGGTTGGTAGTGAGCCTCTCAGATAGATTGAAATCTTTCCGGGCTGTTCCTTGGGGCTCATCAATCAAGGGCGGTTGTCATGGCAAACAGTCGAATGGATCGTTTCCATTTAATTATTCCCCGCCCTCTGGATACTGAGAGCACTTGGGGACAGCAGGCTGTGCAGGGACTCAGTCTCCTCAGCTAAAATAAATATTGCTCTTTCCCCACTCCCTACCGTTAACTGAGAGCATTATTCATTCATTTACTCGCTCATTCATTCTTTCACAAATAACTACCAGTAGTCTACCACATGCTGGGCACAGTATTTCTGCCAAAGCTGCCTCTATATAAATAAAGCGCCAGCTATGATGTGTCACACACCAGGCTGGCAACAGACAGACCCTTGAATGATCACGAAGGTGGTGAGTCCGTGTTCTCTTTCTAGAGAGGTGGAAACCCCAGCATGGGAAGGCACCAGAGGGGTGGCCAAGTGCACGGGGAGCTTGAGGTTGAGCTCAAAGGGCCAATGGTTCACAGCAAGGGTCTTGACTCTACAGAGAAATCCAGCTCCGGTTCTTTTCAAAACAAGAGAGGAGCCCAACGATGCTGGGACAGCAAAGTCCATCTGCCAATGGGAGGGAAAAAGTGATGAGAAATTAAGTGGGTAACACAAGGAAGGGAGAAAAATGCACCACGAAGGAAGAAGGTCCTGGGGTAGCTTTTGGGCAGTCATGGTGGTTCGCATCTCTCGCCCACCTGATGACAAGGTTATGGTATATCAGAATAACAGTGCGTCGGAATGACGTAGAGCTAGGGCAGAGGGCAGCCAGCCAGCCACCTGTGCGGCCCTCCAGCCTTTCTCTACTCACGCGTCTTGCAGTGTTTTCCGAGAGTCTGCTGCATGCTCATGCTGAGGGTGAAGTCCAGATGAGCAAAGAACTGTACGAGTGTTTTTTCAGTTATAAATGTGGAGCAAGTTATGGAGACAAATTCCGTGCTATAATTTTAATGTGTCCTTGTCAAATGTGGGCACGGCTGGTGGGAAACAGGTCACGAGGGCAGCGTGGTTCCTGGCCCATGAATAGAATTAGGTCCTTCCCCCCGCCGCCCCTTGAAATACTGGGGAGCCGAAGGCTTGCTCTGTTGTTTGCTATTATTTGGGTTTTGCTGTCTTTCTAATCAACCTAGCACATACTTCCCTTCACCTCCACCACAGGGCTGATTCACTAGGAGCTCCAAGGACATCAGCTCTGCTTCCTTACTGGTTCATCGTGGGGACCTGAGCATCCTTGACTGCCACCTGGCTCGGATGTGATTGTCAGAGATGTTCTCTCTAGGGGCAATCACCTCCATACCAAGTGAGCCTCTTTGCCGTTGTTCTAGGTGGCCGTGAAGACATGCGTGTTTATGCATGTTCGTCTGTTACGTTGTGGAGCTGGCTCCATCTCCCTCAAGGAGCTTCACTGCAAGCTCGGACTCCAGGCGCAGATGACCTCCCCTCTACCTCTGTAGGTACCCATGGTGGCCCAGGCCTTGAGGGGTAACTGTGGTCTGGACTGACCACTCTCCGCCTCTTTACTCTTGCCTTCTGTTATGGTTCGGATGTGGTGTCAAATCTCGTGATAGAAGTTGAATTGCCAGTTGTCCGAGTACTGAGTAGTGATGGAACCCTTCAGAGATGTCTGGGTAACAGGGGTTCTGCCCTTGCAAAGCCTTGCTGGAGTTCCCACGAGAGTGGGTCACTTGTCACGATGGATGGTCCTGACACAGCATCTCCCCTATTTCCCTTTTCTCTCTTGGCACTCCTGTGCCCTTCCTGCATCACGCGCAGAACAGCCCCAAGCCTTACTACCACCCCAGCAGAGGTGGCTGCCTCCTCCTGAACTTCCAGCTTCTACAGCTGTAGGCTAAGTCAACCATTTTTACATAAATAACCCAGTCTTAGGCATTCAGAAAATGGACTAGGACACTCTACTCCACTGCGGTCTCTCATAGCAACTGGAGTAATAACTCAAAACTGCACATCATTTCCTAGCTGTCCTTTCCTTCAAAGTCATTTAAGTATTCTTAGGATGGAGCACTACTGATTCTCCACGGCACTGAGCATCCAAGTCTTTTCACTGTGTACTTGCCTGTCTGTGAGGTCCCCAGCCACTACTTGTGCCTGGAAAATGTGCCTCACATCCACCATCCACTTCCTCTTCATTCTCTCGGTTCCACGGAAGCCATCCTTGACGTTCTGATCGTGGGTTGCCAGCGTTCTAACAAAACACCGTAGACTAGGTGATTTAAGGAGAACAGAAATATATTTCTCACCGTTCTGGAGGCTGGGAATTCTGAGATCAAACTGTCAGCATCAGGCATCTGGTGAGAAATGCTACGTTCTCAGGTAGCAGGAAGTAAAGGAGCAAGAGAAGGACCTTCATCTATCAAACCCTTCAAAGGCACCTGCTTGGGCCTGGCACACACTTTTAATCTCAGAACTCTGGGAGGCTGAGGCAAGAGGACTACAGTTTAGAGGCTCAACCCCCAGTACAATACATGTATTTCTTTCCAGTAGTGGAGGTTGAGCACAGGGCCTTCACACTGAGTCACAACCCAAGCCCTTTTTGATTTTTACTTTGACATAGATTCTCTCTAGGTCACTAAATTGCCAGAGCTGAGCTTGGACATCTGATCTCCCTACCTCAATCTTGCAGAATATTAGGATGACAGGTGTGTACCTCCAAGCCTGACTTGGTTTTTATCCTTTCTGAACCCCAGGACCCAGCTGTACATGTTGAATGGCAGGGCTGAGAACAGGCCCTGTGCTACCCTTGGGGTCACTCCCTCATAGACAGCCAGTGGAGGCGCTTGAGCTGACCTTGGGCACCCTCAATGTCTTCCTGTTGCCCCCGTGCCATGGATAGCACCTCCTCTTTCAAAATTCACACGTTGAATCCCTGATCCTTAATGTGATAGAATTTGAGGTGGACACTGGGGAGGTGATTAGGTTACAAGGGTGGAGCCCTCATGATGGGATTCGTGTCTTTGTAGGAGGTGATGAGAGAAAGCTTTCTCTCTACATAAGATAACCAGAAAAGACAACTTCCCTGGAACCTAAACTTGTTGGCAACCTAACCTTGATGATCCATCATCCAGAACCATGAGAAAAAAAATATTTCTTGTGGAACCCATGTAGTGTGTGCTGTTCCTGCTCTGCAGCTAATGAGGACACTGTATGGAGGTTAGATCTTCAGAGAAACCAAAGGAACCAAAGCTGAGCATGGTGGCTCAGGCCTGGAATCCCTGTGGTCACAGAGGCTAAGGCAAGAGGATCGCAAGTTCAAAGCCAGACTGGGCAACTTAGCACATCAGTGAGACCTTGTCTTAAAATGAAAAAGGGTGTAAGAATGTAGTAGAGTATAAAGGCCCTGAATTTAATCCACAGTACAGAAAAAAAAAGTGCTAAATTTGGATGAGCTTTGCTGAGGAAGATGTGTTTCCTAGGAATAAAGCAGGAAGGAGTTGGCCCCTCCACAGAGGCCTCAGGGGAGCAGAGGTAGGGAAGGGGCAGGAGCCAGGTGGAGGCGACTTGGGGTGCAGCATGCTGATCAGTTTTGGCCACTGGCAGGGAGACCCTGAGTTAATATTTCACTGTGTTTCAAATCACTCCGGAACCTGACAGCTTGAATCCACAGCAAATTTCCATTGCCTCAGGGTTCCTATGGGGCAGAAAATCAGGAGTAGTTTGGCTGAGTGGTACTAGCTCATGGCCTCTGCATTATTCCTGATAAAACCCAAAGCACTGGGGAAGCACCCCGGAGACACCATCTTGTATTTCCAAGACTCTTGCCAAGTCAAGAGGAACATTGTACACGTGCCCAGATTTGAATCTCTGGGTGAGGATTATCTGAGGGACACTGGGACCTTGGCCACTTGGACAGACAGCCAATCTGTCATTCTGAGCACTGGCTAGGTCAGCTCTTCTTAGGAAGATGGGACACGCAGTGAACAAGGTGACCTCATGCTGTCTGTTTCCCTCTGTAAAGCCACCTCGCTGCAGCAAGTGTCTCTGGAAGGACCCATTGTGCTGTCCATCCCATGGCCACCAACCAGACATCCAGAGTGGCTCTGTTAGCTCACAACCCCTGTGAGCCCTCCAGGTGGCACTGCCTGACCTTTGCCTGTTTCCTGACA
This sequence comes from Ctenodactylus gundi, assembly GCA_004027205.1. Lineage (NCBI taxonomy): Eukaryota > Metazoa > Chordata > Mammalia > Rodentia > Ctenodactylidae > Ctenodactylus > Ctenodactylus gundi. Next base: position 356,879 of record PVKB01000805.1, read on the forward strand.
ATGAATTTCCTCAAACTTTTCCTCTCACAAGCTGTGTCTGGGTATTTTTTTGTTTGTTTGTTTGCTCGACAATTAGGCAGCAGATTCAAAGCTGAGACCTGGGCATGGTTGGCTTTCTTTTCTGTCTTGGTGTGGCCGCTATCTCCTAGTCCTCACCAGGAAACTAAAAGAACAGTAGACCTAGAAGAAGGTCCCCGTGGGAGAAGGACAATAAATGGCCACAGGCCGACGCAGACCGAGCTCCACTCTGCAACTTACTTCACATATGTTTCTCAATATTCCATGGAATCTCTGTGGCCTCTGCTCTAAACTGGGCATGCTAAAGTCAGGTATGGTAGCGCACACCTGCAATCCCAGCCCTGAAAGAAGCTGTGGCCAGGATGCCCTATCTGGTGGCTACAGTTCAAATGTTGGCTGTGGTCATTTGAAGACCTGACTTGGCAGGAGGATGGCTGACTTCCAGGATGGTCGCTCATGTGGCTGGGGACTGATGCTGGCTAGGACACCTCTTTGTCTGGCTGTACGAATGTTCTTGAGGAGCTTTTGGAGAGTTCTGACGAAATATCACTGGTGTCCCCAAAGACAAGGAGCTGGAGAGTGTGGGATGGCAGGCATGGTGGCTTTTATCCTGCTTGGTAACATGATGGCCTCATACAGGGAGAACTGACACAAGCCATGAACACCAGGAGCAAAGACACTTGAGACTCTTAGGAGGGGAGGCTGTCTGCACAGCACACCCGCAAGCCTGGTAGATGGAGCCTTGGTGGGGTAGACGTAGCCTAGTCCTCCTGCCCTTGATATCTTTGACTTTGGACTGGAGCATCTGGGGGGAAAAATGGAATTTAAGTCATAGCTGCAGAAGAGTGTGGAGGTCTCGTGGTGGATCTGCAGGGGCAGGGGTCGGTTGACTGCCAGCCGCATTCCCCAGGAGCTTCTGCTGAAGGACACCTGAGTGGACCTCACATGGCTCCGCATCTCCCACCTCCTTTGTCACTACACCTGAGAATATCTGCTGTGCCACCCCGCTCTTTTCTGAGCTCTAGGAAAAGCCCATCTTCAAGACCCACTGCAAATACCACCCAACAAGATGAGAGGCCTGAAGCAGAGAGAGGAAGAAGAGGCACCAGAGGGATCTCACAGAGGACAGAAACAAGACCCCAGCAGAGGTATTTAAAGACCAAGCCCAGTCTCCCTGCTTCACGCTGCAACATCCCAGGCCATGCAGCCATCTGTTGGAGAGTCTGGCTTGCAAGGACACTCCAGAGGGCTAAATATGCCGCTCTCTATAAGGCACATTCCTATTTGTGCCATTGCGGCTGCTACAGCAACAGATTTGCTTCCTAATTATATTTTGCTTAGGCTAATGTAAAAATTAATTTCCGTTCCCTGGACAGCCATCAGCTACTAGTAAGAGGCCATAACTTTGGAGAGGGAAGCCAAAACGCCCTGTGGTGGGAAGAGGAACGCACTGCTGTCCAGGGGCGGCATGGGTTTGCTTGTACAAGGGGTCATCTTCCACCCAACTCTCATTGCTGGAGGAAGAGTTTTAAACTGAGGATTGAAAACAGGGCCTTTCACACTGAGCTAACAACCCAAGACCCACCTTTCTTTCTTTCCTTCCCTCCTTCCTTCCCTCCTTCCTTCCTTCCTTCCTTCCTTCCTTCCTTCCTTCCTTTCTCTTTCTTCTTTCTTTCTTTCTTTCTTTCTTTCTTTCTTTCTTTCTTCTTTCTTTTTTTGGTTTATTTTAAGGCAAGGTCTCTCTGAGTTGGTAATTTGCCCAGGCTGAATTGAAATTTGCAATCCTCTTGCCTTAGTTGACGAGTGCTGGGATTACAGGCTTGTGTTACCATGCCTACCTTTAATATTTTCATTTGCAAGCTGAGAAAACACAGGTCATACAAATTCAGCAAAAGCTTCAAAATACCATAGGCACTAAATTGCAGGGCAGAATCTAGTCTGTGTCTGTTTGGGTTCATGTTTCTCTTTCTCCTATGCGGAGCTTTTTCAATTCTAGTGTTCTTTTAGTGTCTTGGCTAAGAGTAAGAGATAGAGGCAGAGGGGTACCAAGAGGGGTGCCAGCCATGTCTGCTCCAGGTATGACTGCTCAGAGTCCAGTTCTCAGCTTTGGATCTGCTGCATAATTGTTTTGTCACAACAACGTTTGTGAGTCTCAGGAGAATGGGAACCACATATCAGTTAAACTCATAAGAGACAGATGTATAAACCCGAATAAAAGTCTGTTCACTTGCAAAGGACATACTAGAATTTTCATGTTTATCCTTCAGATCATCCACTTCTCAGAGGCCTGATGGGTTGAGTCACTAAACATAAAGCCTCTTGGGAAGTATAAATTGGAACCAAAAGAATGGGGAAGCAGTTTTGAAGAGTCCATACACCCAGTTCGTAGAGAATCTTCTCTCCTTTTCCCCCTCCCCCCATTTTATTGATCCATCTAAGTGCAATACATAAAATTTACATTGAATTGAGTATTTTGCATGCATACATTTTGTGGCAAAGTTACAAATACTTTCCTTCTCTCTTCTTGACCCTTCCCTACCTTCCTCCTCCTTCCAATTTCCCCTCCGTCCAATTCCCATTATTCCCCATAATAAGTTCTATGAAATAGTTGTGATCTGGGTTTCTCATATCAGAGAAACCATTCAATATTTCACCTTCTTCTGACTCACTTCACTAAGCATGATGGCCTCAAGTTGCCTCCATTTACCTATAAAAGTGAACCTATCCAACTTAATAGATGAGTAATATTCTATTGTGTATAAATAGCACGATTTTTGGATCCATTGGTCTGTTGATGGGTATTTTGGTGTCTTCCACATTTTAGCTATTGTTAGTTGTGCTGTTATGAACATGGGTATACGTGTGTCTCTGTTATATGTTATTTTTAACTCTTTTGGGAAAATTTGCAGAAGAGGTATTGCTGGATTGAAGGGGATATGAAGTCACTGAGAAAGAGCTAAGAAGAATAATCTTATTTTCAATAGCTCAGCAAAAATTAAATATATAGGAGCATACCTCACCAAGGAAGTGAAGGACCGATATAAAGAACAGTACATTACACTGAAGAAAGAAGTTGTAGATGACCTCAGAAAATGAAAAGACATCCCCTGTTCTTGGATAGGCAGACTTCATATAGTCAAAATGAGTATACTGCCAAAACTGATATAAAGATTCAATGCAATACCTATCGAAATGCCAACAATTTTTTTCACAAAACTTGAAAAAATAATTCTTACCTTCATATGCAACCAAAGGAGACCTAGAACAGCTAAAGCAATCTTGAGTAACAAGATTAAGGCAGGACACATTACAATTCTAGATATCAAATTATTCTATAAAGCAATAGTTGTAAAAACAATATGGTACTGGCACAAAAACAGACAGACCGACCAGTGGAACAGAATGGAGGAAGACGAGACAAACTCAAATACCCTCACCTACCTAATCTTTCATAAAGAAGACAAAAGCACACACTGGAAAAAGAATAGCCTCTTCAACAAATGGTGCTAGGAAATGGGACATCCACATGCAGAAGAATGAATATAGACACACATTCATTGGCATGCAGCAAAATTAAATCAAAGTGGATCAAAGGCCTAGATATTAAAAGTGAAACATAGAACCTCCTCCTGATAGACCAATTAGGCAAATATCTAAAAGACATAGGTAGGTGCTGGCAGACACTTTTTAAATAAAGTACCAAAATTTAAAGAAAGCCCCTAGAATTAACAAATGGGATTATGTCAAATTAAAAAGTTTCTGCATGGCAAAGGAAACTATCAATAGTGCAAAAGTGAACCAAAAGAATTGGAAAAAATATTCACCATGAATACATCGGATAGGAGAACCAGATTATACAGGGAACTGAAGAAAAGGAAGCCCCTCAAAATCAAAGATCCAATTGAAAAATGGGCCAAAGAAATGAATAGGCAGCTCTCAGATGAAGTTCAGATGGCCAACAAATACATGAAAAGGTGTTCAATATCCTTAGCCATTAGAAAGAAATGCAAATCAAAACATCACTAAGATAGAATCTAATCTAATAGAATCTAATCTATCTAAGATAGAATGGCGTATATTAAGAAAACAAACAGCACTCAGTGCTGGTGAGGCTGTTGGAAAAAAAGGAACCCTCCTGCACTACTGGTGGGAGTGTAAACTCTTACAACCACCATGGAAAGCAATATGGAAGTTTCTCAAAAGATTGGAAATAAATATCCCCTTCGATCTCCTCCTTCTTCTTCCTCTTTTTTTTGGTGACACTGTGACACTGGAGGTTTAACCCAGGGCCTTGCAATTGAGCTAACCTCCTGAAACCTTTTCAAATTTCTATTTGGAGACAAGGCCTCATAAAGGCTGGGCTCAAACTTGTGATCCACCTGCCTCAGCCTTCCAGAGTGCTGGAATTACAAGTCTGCACTAGAACGTCTGGTTTTAAGTGACCTTATCTTAGATTCTCTTCCGGAGTCTCTCCTCTTTAAACACAATTCTGAGTAAGTAGTGAAGTACCTCTGTGTCTCATGCGTTGCTTTTGTTTTGCTAGAATTTTCTGGATTTCTTCTTTCTGTGGAAATGTTTCTTCAAATGCCTTATTATGGTTGATTAGGTCATAACTTCCTTTGATTTATGTTGTGGTTTAGATCTTCAATGTTCCTCCATAGTCTTGTGTGTTTGGAAGGTGATTGGATCATGGGGCACAGTGCTCATCACTGGATTCATTCACTGATCATTTGTTGCGCTGTTAGTAGGCGGCGCCTGGTTGGAGGGCTGGACCCTGGGGGTGTGGCCTCTAGGAGGGTCTTCCTTCCTGGCTGCTCCCGTCCTTGCTTCCTGGTTTCTATGCCTTGAACTGCTTTCCACCCCAGGCACTTCCACCATGACCAGCTCACCATGCTTGGACAGGGACCTCTGACACTATGATCTCAAACATATTTGTCCTCCCTAAGTTCTAGGTGTGAGGTATTGTGCCCAGGGACAATTAAGCGCTGAGACAAAATACAACCATGCTTAATTTCAGGACCTGCTGTTACTCTTTTGGTCTGGAGCTTCTCTGCCTTTTAGGAGCACTTCACAAACAGCTATCTTTACATGTTTTGTGTGGTTTCTCTGGCAGTAGAATAAGATGTATCTATCTAGTCCTGGCAAGACCTCACCTCCTCTGGAGTAACATATGTACTTGAACCCTATTCTGGATGAAGGGGCACGATCTGTTGTACATCACACCCCTGACTGGCCCAGGCATGGGACCCTAGTTTAAGAATAACAAATCTGCACACAGTTCTAAGATGAACTATCTGCCTAAATAACAAATGGAGAAAAGATCTCCAAAAGGTGATGAAGTAATTCAGGAATGAGAATTATAATGGAATTATATGTGGGTGTGTTTAAGTTGGCAAAGGAAGACAAGGGTTTACATAAATCATTTCAAACACTTATCCCTGGCTACAAGGATTTTTACTGTGGGACGGACAGTTGCTGGGCAGATGTCCTTACAGAAGTATTCTTTTTTATATAAGGTTGGTAAGATTGTAGGGATCAGTATGGTTCTTGAAGAGACTTTTGTGACAGTGTATTTTATTTTACTTTAAAAAATTTTTGGTGGTCCTGGGGATTGAATTTTAGGACCTTGGAACTGAGCTACATCCCCATGCCTCATTATTATTATTATTATTATTATTATTATTATTATTATTAAACTTTTTGAGAACCTTTAGGTAAAAGAAGGTCCTATGTAAAACCAAAAAGGACCAGAATCAAGACAATTTAACGTGAATGTTTCTGGCCCTCATGACTTCAAGTCTAGGTAGCAATTATAAGTGGAAGGCCTCTGATTGTGGATGAACAGAGCTTTTATTTAGTGTAGTGGATTAGCCAGCAGGAGAGTAGGTTACTGGGGGGTAGGAACTGGGAGAACTGGGCTATTTATCATTGTGTGGGTTAGGGATCGGGCAGAAGAGGACCAATAAAGGTCGCCTGCTGCTTTGGGAAAACAGGCAGGTGGGCTACAGATTTATGGAGATGAGTCTACACCAGAAGTCAGAGTTGTCATCCTTCGTTGGCCAACTTCCAGGGCCAGGAAGTTGTTGTGTTGATCTGGAGAAGGTTGCTGTGGTCAGAGGAATGAGGGACTCGCTGCCTCTAAGCCAAGGTCACACACCACACAGAAAGCCCAGCTCTGTGTTGGGAAATGGCCGAGAGTTCAGCCCGGGCATTACAGCACAAAGACCCCACAAGACAGAGGCTTGCGAAGTTGCTACGTTGTCCAGATTGGGCTGAATCGTTCTATCCTCTTGTCTCAGCTTTCTAGAGTGCTAGAACTACAGGTGTGTGCCCCTGTACCTAACTTTTGATAGGTCTTGTTTTCAGGCATATATGTATGAGATCCCTTTAAAACACATTGGCTTCATTTATTTTTTTATTTTTGCTGGGGGTTCAACATCAGTGACTCTGTTTTGAGCCTGAGTGCCTTGGCAGAGAAATATTTAGACCAAATAGATTCCTTCTCTTAAGAACTGTGAGACATGCAAATGAAAATGTCAGAAGAGAGTAGTGGCCAATGAGCGGCCAGGAAGCCAAGAGTGCACTAGGGTTGCTAGCCCAAAGCTGTGCAGTCCTAGGGGCCTGAGCAATACGAAGCAATTGCCTTGTTTTACAGTGCTGGCGACCGGAAGTCGGAGACCACAGCATGGATACTTTGGTTTCCTATGAGAGCCCGGTCTGTTCCCGGCTTCTCTCCTGGCATCCGGTAGCGTTGGTGTGTCCTTTGATGAGATTATGTCAACTTGATGGAATCAGGACCCACACCTCCGTTAGGATTAGGATTTGTCAACCACCCTAGACCGGGGCTCAAGAACTTGTCGGGATTAAAGTGTGAGTCATTTGTGGGCTGGCCAATGCGATAACATGCATCCAGATGTGGGAGAGCTAAGTGGAACTCCAACGGTATAAAAGGGAGGAAGAGGGGCAAGTGTTACAGCTTCTTCCTCCAGGAAAGCTCTCGCCTTCGTGACTGTCTACGGACGCTGCAGGTCGTCAGCACAGATTCGCTCCAGTCTCGACTTGTGCTTGTCTGTCTGTTGCTGCCCTTCAGTCGCCAGTTTTCACTTGAGATCTGCAGCAGATTCTCACCTCACCGGCTGTTCTGCAGTCCCGGACGGGAGATCTACTGCTTGGCTGAGCAGCCGTCTTGGACCACCTCTGTTATTGGACTTGTAAGCCTTCCTAATAGGCCTTTTTTTTTTTTTGTGCTAAGATCTGTAAATTCTGTCTTTTGAAAGGAACCCAAACCAATACACTCGGCCTTCCTTGGCTTATAGGTGGCACCCTCTCCTTTACGTTGTTTGCTGTCTAAATTCAAATTCTCCCTTTGCGTGGAGACATCAGCCATATTGTTACCCTGTTGACCTTACCTTTGCAAAGATTCTGTTTATCAAACAAGGTTACACTGTGAGACCCAATGTGTCTCAATGTGTCTTTACTGGAGAAACACAAAGTAACTCCGAACTCCTTCCTTAGAACCCAACTCAGAAAGCAAGGATGAGAGGGAGCTGAGGACCACAAGCTCAGCTCATAGTAAGCTGACCTTACTGTGGGACACGTGACCTTAGCGAGGAGATCCAGGTGATCTCCCCATGGGACCTGTCTTTTGATGATCAACTGTCCCCACGCAGGCAGATACAGGATTATGCCCACATGAACAGCTGGGGAAGAACTATCCTTGGGCCATCTTGTGGTCAAGCAGGATCATCAAGGGGCAGGATATTCAATCGAGAGCTGTAGCTATGCCCCCCAAATTACATCCCTTTTTTTGGTAACACTGGGTATTGAACCCAGAGCCTTTGTACCAAACACACACTAGTCCTTTTTAGCTTTTATTTTGAGACAGGATCTAGTAAATTGCCTAGGCAGAACTTTAATTTGCAATCTTCCTGACCCAGCTGGTCAGAGTTTTAGTTACCAGTGTGTGTCACCATGCTAGGTAACTCTTCTTTCAAGTGACTATCAACAATGTGCCTCTCCCAATCCAAGAAAAACATCTCTGTGTCTTTGAGATCTGGGATCACGGTAGACACAGCTCCTTACAACTGGCTGACCCATTATCTCGGCTTCACGTTTAGTCACAGGTGGTCTGAACAGGCAGACAAATTTTTGCTTCAATTTTCCTGCTGCCGCAGCTTGACCACATGACCTCGGGCTTCAGTTCCCTCTGGTGTCAAACAAGGGCTCTTCCCAGCTCTCAAGTGCTGTGATTTTATCATAATTGATCAATTAAGCCCAAACAATCCCTCCGACAGACAGCCTCAAATATGCACTTTAGAAAAACTTACTATCTGGTTAAATAATGGGCCCATAAGTGAGTTTATTATCTAACACTCTGGGAAGCAGACTAGGATTTCCTCCCAAAGTGAGATTTACTTTAAGCTTAAGTTATTTTTAAAAGGTAGCCAAAAACCATGATATCATCTCTCTACTAATTTGAGGACGGGAAAAAACAGATCCCCACTGGCTCGGAGCCTTAGATAAACACACAAGAGTAATAATAACTTTTGCAGAAAGGTATCGACTGTCAGTTTCCAAAGGTGCACTGGGCTCATTCCAGGGAAGCTCCTCTCTGGGTCTTTGGCTCTGTCTGTAGCTACAGAAGAGGTAATTACTGCTCTCTTTCTATTTTTATTCTCCTGTATCATAGAATTATTTCCATTGTGGTCCGATTGTCAAGAGAAAAAAATCTGACTTTGATGTGCAAAAGGTCCCACACTAGAGTTTTTAAACCAACCAACCAACAAACAAATAAACAAAACAAAAACAGAGAGAGACTCCAACGCATGTCTCATGTGCACGAGAAGGAGGTGGCAGTTTCTGTAAGAAGTCTCTCTGTGATTATTAAGGTCATGGACTTGGGGTCCACAGGCTTCCTGGAAAGCTCTTACATTTTAATGCAGTGATGCACAGTAATAAAATAATTTTGATGGGGTACAGTGGTTTCCTCCAAGTCCACATCCAGCTGCACGGAAACCATGAAATGCTTTGCAGGATTTCTACAGAGTTGAATGTTATACATCAATTAAACACCAGGTGTGTTAATTGTTTTTTTGTTGCTGTGACTCAATACCCAACATAAAACAAATTAGGGGAGGAAAAGCTTATTTTGGCTCACGGTTTCAGAAGGCCGCAATCCATTCGTGGGCAGCTGGCAACAGTGGAAGGACATAGGGGAGATGGAGGTGGAGGCAGCTCCTCATGAAATTGTAAACAGAAAACCAAGTGACAGAGGAAGGGAGGAGGTAGCACATATCCTTCCAGGTCCTGTCCCAGTGGTCCGCCCCTTCCTGATCCAACCTGTGTTCCACCCCTTTCAGGTTTACATCCCTAATCCACCATAGACCTGTAATCTATAGTCTGTCATGTGTCTGTCCTCCTCCACACACCTATAATCCAACACGTACCCGTAACCCACCCCTCCCCTCCAGACTAGGCCCTCATCTCCTAAGCACAGTTAGTTCCATAGATAATCCGTAACATCCAAAGGCATGAGACTTTTGGGGTACATTCTTGACCTGAATCACAATACCAGGTCTCCAAATAATACTCAGTGTGATTTTTGAAAATTTACTATTGAGTAGTAAATGACAAAAAGATCAGATACAAAGTTCTAGATAGGATAAACTGACCTTAAAAATATTATACTATGCTGCAGAAGGATTGCCAGTTGGAGCCCAGCTTGGGAAACTTTTAGTGACTTAATGGAACCCTGTTACAAAAAAAAAAAAAGGAAAGAAATAAAAATAGGACTTAGGATGTAAAAGTGTGAAGGTCTTGGGTTCCATTCCTAGAATCATACAAACATACAAAAATATATCTATGTCTGTATATAGATAGGTATGCATATATAGATACATTTATAAAATACATGTGTATTTCTGCAGTTCACATATATTTACAGAGACGCATGCATATTATACTACATATTAATAGCAAGGAGCAACTGAATGCTTACTGCGTGACTTACTACATTTTAGGCACTATGCAAAATTTTTTACATACTGTATGTCATTTTAGTCTTAAATTCCTTTTTATGTAAAATAGGTCTTGTACACAAAAGAGAGGGTCCTACATGTGTACAGTGTAAACAAAAGAAATGACACAGAAATTCCAGGTGCTGTCCTCCGGCTCCAGCTGTGACACTGACAGGCCTCTTGGTGTACAGCTCTTGCCCCTCCCTCAAAGGAAGTGCTGCTTTGTACATTAGATGTATAATTATGTTGTTCATCTTTACTTTGTGGGGGATACTAAGTCTAAAACATTTTTTTTGAGACAGGGTCCAGGCTGTTCTTGAACTCACTATGTAGCTCAGGCTGGCCTCGAACTCATGGCAATCCTTCTGCCTCAGCCTCTGGAGTGCTGCGACTACGGGCCTGTGCCCCTGGGAATAGCTGGATTTCCTTCCTTAGAGAGTCTGCCATCTGCGTGTACCATATTTTCTTTGCCCACCATCTTGGGGGACGTTGAGGCAATTCTACACCTTCTCTGTTACGAAGAGTCGTGTGATGACAGTGAGAACACAAATACACTCTCGAGGACTTGATTTCAATGATTTGGGATAAATATCTAGAAGTTGGTTGACTAGGTCATATGGCCGTCCTACTTTTAATGTTTTGAGGGGCCCTGTTTTAGTTACTTTCTCATTGCTGTGACAGAATACCCAACATCCAAAATTTAAGGTAGGAAAGATTTATTTAGCCTTCAATTCCGGAACACCTCACACAGTCCGTTCACAGGTGGTCAGCAGTGGTGGAAACACGTGGCAGAGGCTGGAGAGCTGCTCACCCCAAAGCAGACAGAAAACTAAGTGAAACCGGAAACAAGTGACTGGAGAATCAGGCAAGACTAGGGCTTTCCCAGGAAGAAGCTGAAACAAAGTGTCTTCTTCCTTTACTTACCCTAGTTCAAGCCGCCAGGTGGACCCCCTCTGTTCTGGGTTGGCGGCCCTTCCTCTCCTTCTGGCCCGCAAGTCAATGGCACACATCCGAAAGCTCTGCGCTGGACACTCCCCAGTCTCGACAAGTTGCCACAACCTTTCCAGGTCAAATTCCAAACATCTGCCTCTTCCAGCCGGGCTCTCCCTCCCAATAACACACAGTTCCACAACATACCCAAACACATGAGTCTTTTGGGGGACACTCCAGATCCAAACCGCAGCAGATCATGATACTGTTTTCCATAGAGGCTGCACTATTTTGTATTCCTACCAACAGTGTGCAAGAGTTCTGAGCTCTCTTCATCCTCACCAACAGCTGTGACTTTTTTTTTTTAAATATATAATGATGTCAGCCACTTCTCAGAAGCGATTCAGGACTTGGAAGAGGAAGAATGGATTTTGGAGGCCAGTTAGCACTCTCTGCCAGACAGGGTCAAGCCAAGTGTGTTTCAAATTAACTGTGACCACACAAATGACCACAAGCAGGGCTTAAAAAATCCTGAAGCCACACATCTTTGCCAAGAGCTGGTATTGCCTGAGTCCAAATGTTTTGACAGTATGACATTTCTCTGATTATAATTTAGAATTTTTCCATGGCCTCATGGTGTATGAAGAATGGCTGTTTCTAATTCCCACCCCCTTTGGTAAGTTTTTCCTTCCTCTTTGAATTGTCAAAAGTTGTGAATTCACTCTGAATATTCTTTTTAAGTCAGTGCATGTCCAATCAAACTCCAAATTTGTGTTTTTTCTTTGCATTCTCTGTATGTTGTCTTCAATGTACTAGTGTGGAGCTCAGGCACTTTGTACTGCACGATGTTAACATTTGAATCTGGCAAAATTATTGCCTACTCTGACATCCTCCCCACAGCCTCCGGTATTTTCTCTTAAAATTATTAAGGATTTGTCATTTTGTGTGCGAGTTCTTGATTACACACATAGGGATTTAAAATGACGTGTGTATGGTCTGAGGTAGAAATTCGGATGTGGGTTTCCTGTGCTGTGATTCATGTGCTGAACTTGTCAACTGCTCCCTCACACAGAGCTTGACTTTCTGTGTATGACCTTGGCTTAGAGATAGCTATATCTTCATTCCTTCCTGGCTCTGGTCATCTTCCCAGCCTTAGCAACTCCAGCCATAGCAACCTTCCTAGCCCCTGACACAACAACTTTGCTGGTCCCAGCTATTGGCCAACTGATGATGGCAGTCCTGACCCCCAGCAAGGACTTTAACCCATAGCCCACCTGCCTGTTCTCTCAAGTCTATCAGGCAATTCTGCAATTCTGACCCACATGCCAGCTCCACAGCCTAATCCCTAACCCTCATGCTGACTAACCTACACCCACACTAAGCAAAAGTTTTGTTCACCTCATAATCACCTGAACTTCTTACCCAGGAATAGAGTCATGGACACTTTGTACTTGAACCTATTTCCCAGTGGTGAGGTCATGGAGGCAATGTGCTTCAACTTCAAATTCTCTTGATACCGGCCGTAGTTTTGTTTCATCTGGGTCTTTCTTTGACCCAACACTGACTGGCTCCATGTTTTTTATTTTCCCACAGGATTAAGCAATTATCATTTTCACTCACTTAAAAGAGTAGTTTTTCCTCAGTGGTCTGCAAGGCTTTCTCTGTTAGGTTACAGTGTTTTTGTTAATGAGTGAGTCCTTTTCTAGGCTTTTCATTAACTCATTACTTATCTATTTTGCCAGGTCTAGATGGTCTTCATTATACAACCTTACACTAAGTATCAATTTTGATGTAAGTCACCCCTTTTATGTTAGCCTTCTCCCCTCGGAAGTCTCTTATCCCTTTTCTCTTCTACTTTAATTTCAGAAAGTTTTTATCATGTCATAATATTGGCTTTGCATTGAGTATATAGGTGAACTTTGGAGAACATTAAGTTCTTTATAGTATCAAGGCATGAAATTGGAAGATGTCTCCTTTTATCGTGTCTTTTTAAGTGCTCTTAAAATCTTGCCATGTTTGATTTGTTCTAAATACTGCACAATTTGTGTTATTATTGTAAATAATATTCTTTTCCAGCATCATTTTCCTTCCTTCCTTCCTTCCTTCCTTCCTTCCTTCCTTCCTTCCTTCCTTCTTCTTCTTCTTCTTCTTCTTCCTCTTCTTCGCTAGTATGTGGAAATCAAGTGGACTTTTGTGATAGTGTATTTGGAAGCACCACCAAATTTCCTACAAAATACTTTGTGTGTATTTCAGGGATTTCTACATAAATAATCTAAAAATTGTGACCACTGAAAGTGTTTTCAGTCTTGCTTATCAATCTTTTTTATTTTTTAATTTATTTCTCATTCATATTTGAGTGTGTAAAATTTTATATATAGTGAAGGGTTACTTTGAAAGGTGTGTATATTGCATACTATTTATCTCTTTAAGCGTTCATCACTATCCTTACTTTGTAGTGAAAATTGTCCAAGTCTTGTTTCCACATTATTTATAAAGTGTGCACATTGTTGGTACCTATTGGTCACCCTACCTGTGCACTAGCACATGAGATGTTATCACTTCTATGTAAGAAACTTGTGATCAACGTCTCCCTCAGCCCCTCACCAGTCAGTCTTTGGTAATCACCGCTTTTGTTTCACCATCTATGAGGCCAACCTCTTTGGTCGGATTCCACACATGACCGAGACCAGGTGGTACTCGATTTTCAGTATCTGACTTGTTTCCTTGAACATAAGAATCCTTGTGTCATTGGTGTTGCTGCAAAAGACCAAGTTTCATTCACTTCTGTGACTGAATAGGATGCTATTGTGTGCCTGTGCCACATGTTTAAATCCATTCATTAGCCACTGGACACTCAGATTAAATGTGCTTCCTATCTAGTCCGACTAGTGCTGCAACAAACATGGAAAGTTGATGTTACTAATTCCATTTCCAATCTTTACATTTTTCTTGTCCTATTGCGTTGCCCTCAATCATTAACCCGATATTGACTGACACTCATACTAGCTGACCTCTGTTTCATTCCTGTTTTTAACGGGAAGATATTTTCCCATAGAATCCATTGAATAATTGCTCTGTGTATGTATGTTTTCCAGTTAAGAAAATTATCTTCTGTTTATAACCTGATATAACATTAGTTGTTTTTTTAATAAACTATTTCAAAATTTTAAAATGTCCTTTCTTATCATATATGTATTTTTCATTGATCCATTTTTAAATAAATTTCATTGCTAGAATTGTGAATATTAACTTGAATTTATGAAATATGCTTACTTTCAAATATGTAGGGGCTGGAGGAATGGCACAGCTGTTAATAAGCTTCCCTTGCAAGCACAAGGCCCTGAGTTTGATTCCCCAGCACCGCATAAAGCCGGGTGTGGTGGTGCACACCCGTCATCCCAGCACTCAGGTGTGGCCAGCCTGGCTTCATAGTGAGTTCAGGACCAACCTGAGCTACAGAGAGAGATCAACTTACTATCATTTTGATACATTTCTGGTGTCGACATTAATAATTTTTTTTATCTTGATATTGCATCTAGGTTAGCTTAGCTTCATTAAGTGAATTGATGAATTTTGCTTTTTTTCCCCCTTGTCATTTAAAGGTATTTGTGTAACATTAGTATTATCTTTTAGTTGAACATTTTGTAGAACTCATTAACGAAATTTTTAGAGCTTAGTGCTAGTGTTTGAAAGCTTTTATACCGCCAATGTTAATATTAATGATAGTTTAGGTTTTAGGTTCTTCTGGGTTATTTTTTTCCTCATAACCACTTATATATTCAGAACCTTAAAAATAGGGTCATTTAAAAATTTTTATTTTATCTATCTATAACCTCGCTCTCTGTCTGTCTGTGTACCTAGTGTGTGTTACTATGGTTTGAGCCCTGCGCCTTCACACTGAGCTACCTATCCAGACATTTTTACTTTTTGTTTTGAGACAGTGTCTCACCAAGTTGCCCAGGCTGGGCTCAAATTTCCATTTCCCCTACCTCACTCAACCTGTCAGGATGCTGGGATTACAGGCCCATATCACTGTACCTGGCCACATATTTTTATAAGTGGGAAAATACTTGTAAAATAAATATTATGATCATTAATTACATTGTGCAGTAACGTTAGAACACAAAGTCACCCACAACAGTCAGGTCGTGTGGCCCACACTTGTAATCTCATTGGATTATAAGGCTGAGGAGGGGAAATGCAAGTTTGCGATCAACCTGAGCAATTCGGTGGCTCAGAGAGACTCTGTCTCAAAATACAAAGGATTGAGGTTGTAGCTCAGTGTAATGGCCATGAATTTAATCCCCAGCACCACAGAGCAAAGACAACAACAAAAAGAATACTTCAAAACCGAAAGTTACCAAAACTAATGGAAGAACTGAAGTGGAATAATTCTTCCAAAAAGGAGGATTTGTTAACATAATTAAAAATTTCTCATCTGAATTTTTGTGTGTACACAAACGACTCCTCAGTAAATTATATAAATTGTTTGCAAAATTCTTTTTTAAAGACAATGTGGAGTGTACTTCTCTTACTTGCACTTGCAGTAGACTTTTCCAAGTCTAATTTTGGGAGATGCTGGCAAACATTAAGTCAGGTAATGTAGTTGAGAAATATCACCTTAGATTAGGTAATTTTTTGAAAAATTTAATAGTATTATATCATAATTGTTAGATCAAAGAAGGACCCATATGAAACTAAAAATCTGACTAATAACAAAACATTGAAGTGAAAGTTTATTTTCTCCATGACATCACACTTGGGTAGCAAAGGCAGTGTAAGGTCCTGATTATGGGGTAAACGAAACTTTTATTTAGTGTGGATGGATTAGCTAACATCAGAGTCAGGAATTGGGCTGTTTCACTGGCATGTGGGTTGGGGATTGGGTGGCAGAGGATAAAGTGGGATTGCCTGATAGGCTGAGAGAGCAGATGGGTGGGCGTTGGATTGGTCCATGCTGGGGGTTAGGGTTGTCACCAATTGTTGGCCAATGGCAGGGGCCAGGAAAGTTATTATGTTTGGGATGAGAAGTCAGATTACTGCCACCAGTCAGGTTGCTAAGGCTACAAGGGTTACTATGGCTGGGAAGGAGTGAGGGGGTAGCATCTCTAAGCCAAGGTCACACATATACACAGAAAGCCAAGCTGTGTGCGAGAGCAGTTGAGAAATTCAACCTGCGAGTTACAGCATGGGGATCTCAAAACAACAACAATACTATCAATGAATAACTCCTCGAGCCACTGGGGAACTCGAAGAAAAAGTCTTCCGGTGGTGAACTTGGTTGCGTATCAGTCAAACAGGAGACGTTTTTGTTGCAAATGTAGGTGCAGAAAATATTTCGGTATGTGAAATCCACTTTCGTACAGTCTCCCAAATTGGGCATGCTTATTGTCATTGTCAACAGCTTTCGCCAAGCGCTTGATTTGTGTTGAACCTTGCACAAAGACGAGCAAAGACTATGTAAGTATGTGCCCTTGAGTTTCAAATAATTGTTTTGGGGGAGACGAAGGTATAGGCAATCCCCTTATGGAGTTCCTAGGTTATTAGAAGCAGAGTTGAGCTCTGATCTCCAAATCCCTCTAACTCGCAGAGTCTTTGATTCCAACTTAAGACACTTCCGGATATAAGGATGTTGACCCTAATGCCACGTGACACCTGGTTGCCATGGTAACTAAAGTCCAAGAGCCCTTTTTATGTGGGTGTGTAAGTCTCATGATATGTCGTAATAGCAGTAGGTGCTGGTGAAAACCAAAACAAATAAACGACAATGACACCAAAATATACACAAAATAAACACAAAGTTATTGCACGGCGCTTAGAATGCATGTCATATTTACTTCCTACTGTTGGGTTTCTTCCCAAGTGCATCTAAATTAGGTTAAGAAAACAACGTGGTGTATTTCGAGACTCCGCTGCCCCATTTCTCCGCATTCGGTTTCTTCACTGCATTCATCACCGTCGGGTAGCCTGTCCCTACACTTACAAGTTTATTACTTGTCTTCCCTGACAGAATCTTGGCTCTGTGTAGCAGGGATGCGTAGCTCTTGTTCTCAGCATCATGCACTCAGCGCCTAGAACTGGTCCCGGTGCACACTGAGCACCTGATGGTTACTATGAATGGTATGAGAGTTATTAGAGAGGAAACAGATCCAGGGTTATCATGTCCAGGAACAAGAAGCAGGCTTGTGTGTACGCCTCAGCCTTACCAGGAGGTCTTGTCAAAGCCTGGAACACAGACCTAGGCTCACAGTACCTCTATACCAGGATAGATAGTACACAAGAATTATCTGTGTTTTAGTGGGTTTCCCAGAGGGGTTGATGATGCTGGTCTGGGGCTTCACTGTGAGAAGCACCATTTTATTATATAAAAGGGAGGCCTAGCTGGACGGGGTGGTGCACACCAGCAATCCTAGCACTGTGTGTGGGGCATTATGGGACATTGAGGCATATAAAATATATGAGACCCTATCTCAAAACTAAAAAAGGGCTGGGGATATAGTTTCGTGTAGAGATCTTGTTTTTTATCTCTCAATCCCTACTAAGATGAGAGAGAGGGAGGGAAGAGAGAGAGAGAGAGAAAGAGAGAGAGAGAGAGAGAGAGAGAGAGACTTTTATATAAACAAGCCTCTATCCTCATTCCCACAATACCAATACCATATATAGAGTAAATTTATCTGAAGGTAAAGACTTTTTAAAATTTCAAAAATTTCAAAGATCGTTACTGTCACTGCAATTAAGTTAGCTACATGTCTTCCTTTCTGGGT
The DNA here is from genome assembly GCA_004027205.1 of Ctenodactylus gundi. Lineage (NCBI taxonomy): Eukaryota > Metazoa > Chordata > Mammalia > Rodentia > Ctenodactylidae > Ctenodactylus > Ctenodactylus gundi. The sequence goes on from PVKB01000805.1 coordinate 374,607, forward strand.
AAGGAAAGTAGGAAATAGCCACGACATGATTTTAGAGACAGACAAGTAAGATTCAAGTAAGTAAAAAGACTTGTCTAGGTTCACACAGTAGAGGGACAAAAACATAATATATTATACTTTTCTACCAAAAACTGACACTAGAAATGCCAAAACTATCCTCAGCACACCCAGGCCTGATCTAAAGTAAAGGTACAGGACTAAATCCCCTAAAGCAAATGATACTTTAGAAATCCAAACACCAAAGAACTGTGTTATCTTTTTAAATTTTCAGTTTTTGAAAAGCAAGATATACTACTGTGCAGTTGAGAAAAAAATAGAAACACTGTAAGTACTTATGATAACGGGAGAGAAACTCATTAAGAATTTTATTAGACCAGGATGACAAAATTAACTTTTCCTGTTTTTTTTTAAAAATCATTGAGCATCGTGTTTCCATAATAAAAATATGCAATGAAAGGAAGATTGGACACAGGGCATTATCCCTTCTCCTCTGCAAGGTGGAAGAGGTTAAGTTCTCTCCCTGGGGAGAGGAGGGAGGCTCGCCGTAACTACAGAGGTTGCTGGCCATAGAGAAAGAGCAGGGTATCAGTTCCCGTAACTGCCTGAGACTTCCTCGGTTGCATAGAAGTTGCACACCTAGGATTAGGAGTCAGACAATACGATTTGAAATCACACCTATTACTTTCTAATAAGATCGTGGACAAGACAATTGGTATGTTCATTTTTCTGTTATCCTAAAAGCACCTGCCACAGCGGAGCTCTAAAAGGAGAGATCTGTTCTTTAGAACAGTAGCTGGCCCACAGCGAGGGACCCCTGCATGCCAGCTAATCTGTCTGTCCCTTGCACAGAATAGCACGAGTTCAACCACATGGTGGGGAGGGGACACACATTTGGGAAGGTTGGATTTTGTCTGTTAACCTATTTGGCCATTCAGTCTCCAACCCAGAATTTTGTGCCTGGTACATTGCATGTATGTCACCTGACAACATGACACAGATCGGCCCGGCCGCCTGCCACACTTAGTAGCTGCTGCCCCAGGGAGGGGGTCTGCTGAATGGGGTGGAAAGGAAGAGCTCTGAAGAGATGGGAGAGTCATGCATTAGAGGGAAAAGACAAACGCCAAAACAAACAGTACAAGATGAGTTCAAAACATACAGTGAATGTTCAAATTTAAAAAAATTACAGTAAAAGACACATTGCCGAGAGTCTCCTGAAATACCCGCCCCTCGCTTCCAACACTCTTAGCCAATTGCTCTTGCCAGTTCGTGAACCAATTCCGAAAGTCCCCTTTCATGAGTGTCTTCAGATGCACACCAGTGGTTGTCTTGGTGTCCTGAATTCATTCCAGACATTTATCTTTCGAGGTCATTTTGACTTTGAGGAAGAGCCAGAAGTCACATGGTGCTAGACACAGTTAAGACCGATGAAGACTCACCACATGGTGCTTCCGATGGTACGTGGCCTTGGAATCCATCCTAGCTTGGATCAGACCTCATGAAGACACAAAAGAGGACTTCCGGCACTGCTTCCGAAGGTAACAAGGATGGTGGGAAACGTGTGTTCTAGTCAAGAGACAGGCATTGAGGGGGGTGAACGGCAATGTCTCTTTTACTTTAATACATTATTTTTCCTTAAACATTCACTATCTCTTTCGATCACACCTTACTTTCTCACAATGGAGAAATACAAAGAAGAGAGATGTTGAAAGAAGAAAAAAATGAACTTATAATCATTTTTATTGCCTTATCAAGATTAAGAACATTCAAAAGATTGTTAAGGATTGGTAGAAGGTTGATCCCAGAGAAGCCTGCACGGTTGGAACTTCGGCTTCCTAGCTCCTTATTGGGTAGGTTTGATATGTGGGCAAATTGTTAGCTGTTTGTTAATTTTGTTTGGCTAAAGGCCAGTAGAAGCGTCAGCATGGCCACACTGGAGGCCCTAAGTGTTCTGGTTCCCAAACTCAGCTTCTGAAACAAGGCAGTTGTGCTAAAGTGGTGCAGGTGCACTCTGTGAGTCTTAACACACAAGCAAGCTCTGGTTGCTGGCTTCACAACACCACCAGGCTCCTGGGATCAGCTTCTCCTACCTGCTGCTCTGACCCAGGTCAGGGAAGGAGAACTCTGGTGCTCAACCAAGGCACGTCTGTGGCCCCTCTGAGCAGCAGGAGGCATTCTCACACATCACAGGGCTTCTATGTATATGCTTATCATTGAAAAAATAATTCCCAATCACTAGGCCATTTGCTTCAGGGTAGAGCTGCTTCTCTTTGAGGCTGTTACTAGAATATTCTTCTGTAGTTCCCAGGAAGGAGCAAAACAGTTTTCCTCCCTGTAATGAAAAAATAAGATGTGCCAGTGTGCATTTTTGGTCAGTAAGTAAAGAAGAATGAGTTAAACAACTGTTCAGCTCTAGTAACCTCAGACAGAAGAGTGAAAAAGACAGAGAGAAAAGGAGAGATCACTAAGATCAATGATCGGTTCTTCATTTCCATCTCTTCACTTGTAGACCAGCTTCCATACCAGCAGTCTCCAGTCATTTTTGGAATGAGAGACCAACGTCATGGAGAATTATTTCTCTACGGGTCTTGGGGTTGGGAGGTGGAGCCGGTATTACCAGCCTGGCTTCACCTCAGCTAATCAGGCATTAGTTTCTCATTAGAAGCTCAGCCTCATTCTCTCACAGGCACAGTTCATGGTAGGGTTCATGCTCCTAGTGTAGTGGCACTGCTGGTCTGACAGCAGGTGGAGCTCAGACAGTAAAGCAAGTGACGGGGAATAGCGGTAAACACAGATGAAGCTTCACCTGCGGGCTGCCTCTCACCTCCTGCCTATCGCCCCACTCATACTAAACAGACTGTGAATTGTTACTGGTCCATGGCTGAGGGATGGGGAGCCTTGTTCCAGACAACCCTAGTCAACTCTACTGTCTCATTTGGAGTAGTTTCTTAGGATTTTTAAAAATATGATTAGTCTATAACACTGACTAAAGTCTGTGAGCACGTATGCGCCAGATACTGTTCTGACTGGATCGACATCCATTTGATTCTATTGGTGGCTTATTGTCAATAGAGACAACTGAGGTTAAAATAGCCAGGTAATGTTCCTGAAGTCTTAAGCTATGAAGCGATAGAGCTAGGCTCCGAGTTGAGAAGCTGGTGATGGAGGTTGACCTGCGTGGACTGTGTTCTGTTTCTCTCTGCCTAGAAACATTTACTTGCTCCTCTCCACTCATTACTTTTGGTTTATTGTGTCAAAAGTCTGTAGCTCATTCTTTAAATATAAAGAATCTAGAAGAGTCTAAAAATGGCTGTCTGGCCATCCCCGCAGAGCTTCTCCAGCTTCCGTTCCCAAGGGCCACGCAGAGGAATCCTAGGGCAGGCCCCAGGCAGGATGGAAGAAGGCCATCAGAAACTCCTCGGAATCAGGGCTATTTCCAGCTGAAATTGTCTCCGTGTCCAAAAAAAGAGGGCAATCGGAGATGGCTCTAGAACCTCAGTCCATCGGTACTACAGTCTCTCCTCGCTTCCGTCCACCAGTGCATCTGGGCCTGCATCCCTGGTGGTAGCAGCAGACAATGCAGAAATCAGAGTGCCCCAAGTGAACCTGGGGGGAACAGAGAAACAGCAGACTCAGATGGTCACCTTCCCTTCTGTAGTTACTCTTTCATTGCCGGGACAAAATACCCCACATCCACAGCTTAAGGGAAGAGAGATTTATTTTAGCTCACAGTTTCAGCAGGTGTCACACAGTCCACTGGTGGGCAGCCAGCAACCCAGTGGAAGCACATGGCGGAGGCTGGAGAGCTGCTCAGCAGCTGCTCCCGCTGTTGGGCGTGCCAAGTGGAGCAAGAAACAATCGATGTCTGGGGACTCAGACAAGGCTGGAACCTTCAAGAGGAAATTGTAGCGGTGTTTCTTCTTCCTTCCTTTAATTATTTCAAGCTGCCCGTTGGGCACCCCCACCAAGGTTCCCCACCCCTTATTTCCTGGCCCACAAGTCAACAGCATGCACCTGAAAGCTCTTCCCTGGGTGCCCCCAGTGGCAACAAGTTGACACAATCTTTCCGAGTCAACCCCCTACCTCACAGTAACACACAGTTCTAAATCCACTAGGCTTTTGGGGAACACTCAAGATCCAAACCGTAGCATCTTCCAGACTTCAAGGCTGATGGGTGCATTCTGGAGACAGCCTTCCCTCTCTGCTGCTTCTACCGGGGGATTGAGGCAGAAGCCCCAATCTGAGACAGCAGTTGGGGTGCACCGGCCATGTACCGACGATGTCCCAAAGCAGGTATCTTCATCCTACAGCACCCGCACCCTTCACAGTTTCTTAACTTGCATGGCTGATGCTCTGGCCTCCTCTTGTTTACCATCTGCATTGCTCCATGAACCAGCTACAGTCCAGGGAGGATGAGCTCCTGGGCTGCAACAAAGAGACATCCAGGGAACGCAGCAGCAGAAGAGCAAAACCTGGAATACGGATCCCATCTTATGGGCACCAGAGGATCTTGGCTGGGGATGGACACTAAAAGGGACAAACACGCTAAAGGAAGCACAAGAAGACAGCAGTGTGACGAGATGAAACAAAAACACAAACCACACACACACACACACACACACACACACACACACACACACACACACACACACTGAAGATACTAGATAGAGAAGGAACATCATCCAAATAGAGATTGTTCTGATGTGCGCCATGGAATGAGTCAAGGGGCTAACTAGGAAAGTGAAAAACTGTTTCCTATAGTAATAGGCAGAGGGATGCAATATAAAAAGAGGTTAAAGATTATAGAAAATTTAGGCAGTAATAACTACACAGCAGAGAATTGACACTGTATCATTTTCTATATGTGGCCCTGCAAAGAGATCAGGTAATTTATAGCATTGGTCATCTGTGGAAATGTAGGACGTGGGCCAGGGAGGGCTTTGATGGAATTTTATAGTCTAACTATTGGTATTAAAAAGAAGCAAAGCTGGAATATCACCATGATATTTCCGAATCAAGGTGAGAACAGGGAATGCAAAAAATGCAGAAAGAAATAACACAATGATAAGAGAGATCAATGAAATAAAATAAGCTAAAATGGAGATCAGCAGACAGAACTATTGGATGACAGAAATGAAACAAACCAAGCAAACCCTAAGACTGAGCAAGAACCAAAGGATAAAACGCAATAAGTGGTGCTCGGTAGTCAAAGGGCGTCACGACAAACAGAACCGAGGTGACGGAGACCAGCGATTGCTGCCTTTGCGTCTCACGGGTCCCTCAAAGGCCGGTGGTCAGAGGCTTCATGTCCAAGGTGGTACCTTTGGGAGAGTGGAGAAGGGAGGGCCATGAGGGAGTGTCTGGGTCCTTGGAGGCGTGTCCTTAAAGGGGATTGGAGGATCCTGACTTCTGTCTGATTCTTATCGTTGCTGATCACGAGGTGAGTGGTCTTGCTCGACCACAGTCTCCTGGCATGATGGGTCACCTCACCTAAAAGCAATGGCACCCACTGATCCTGGACTGTGGTCTCTGAAAGAGCTAAGACAAGCCTTTTCTTTTTATAAGTTTATTTTCTCCAGATATTTGTCATAGCAGCAGGCAACTGAACGCGAAGATGAGGTGGAATGAATGAGCTTATAGAAAAAAGCACCTTACCTAAAGCAATGGACAAGAAATGTAAAAGTCTGAATATTCATGTACTTATTGGAGAGACGATCTCTGATCTCCCCGGCTCGCACCCTTCCCTGCCATTGTGTTGCCTTGTGCTACAAGAAAGCTCTCACCCGGGCTGGGGTGATCCTGTGTGTATTTTAAGCTTTCAGAACAGCGAGCTGAATGAATTTCTTCCTCTTTTTTAAAAAAAGTAAGAACTCAGCCTCAGGTATTTTGTTATAGTAACAGAAAATGGACTAATATAGTAATAGTGAATGTCAGGTTGTTACTCTACCTGAAAATTAGAAAAAATTGTTTTGGAACTGGTTAATGGGTAGAACTTGGAAGAGCTCATAGCAGCAAGCTAGGAAAAGCCTAGAGTGTTGGAAGCAGAGTATTGTGGGTGGTTCTGCTGGAGCTCAGGAGAGGAGCTAACTACAGATGGGAATGAGCAGCCTGTTGGAAACTGGAGCCCAGAGCATTGTTGTTATGAAGTAGAAACCAACTGAGCTGCAGTGCATCTGGGAAGGCTGAATTTAAGGATGGCAGGCAAGTTTATTCGAAAGGATAAGTTTCTAAATAAAATACAGAAAGGGTGATACGGGTTCTTTGGGGCTGTCTTCAATGCAATTTGGGAGCAGAATAAAATAGAGCAGAAGGGTTCAGAAAACGTCCAGCCTGGGTGGGGGAAAGAGCAAAGACGATACGGAAAACACTGGGGATTGAGGAAGAAATGCCACGGTTTGGATGTGGTCCACCAAAGAATTTATTTATGTCTCCACTGTGGTGGTGTCGAGGCAGTGGAGACGTTTTCTGATTATTTTCCAGGACTAGGAATTGACCTCAGGGCCATCTTGACCTGCTCCACTCCTAGCCCATTTTTTAATTTTTGATTTTGAGACACTGTCTTGCCCAGTTGCTAAGCTGTCCAGGCTGGGATCACATTTGCCATCCTTCTGCCTCAGCCTCCAATAGTGCTGGGGTTTCAAGTGTGTGCTGCCGTGATTGGCTCTGGGGGTCTTTAGTAGGCGGAGCCTGGTGGCAGGTGGTGAGTGAGACCTTCCCTTCCTTCTTGCTCTGCCTGCCTGTCTCACCGTGTGATCTCTCTCTCTCTCCGCCCCCCCCCCCGCCCTCTCCCACATCCCTCTGCCATTCTGGTGCCACCCACTGTGAGGCGATGCAGCCAGGACAGCACCTATCATCAGAGCTGACACACGCGGCTTAGGCTTCAGCCTTCAATCCGCACCTCATTATAGCAACATAGAATGAACAATGCACCCTCAGGCGACATTTTCTGAACACCCTCTTAATTGCTGGCCTCACAAAATGTTCTAAGGCAGGTACGGTGGTGAGTGCGGCAGGAGGATCCAAGGTCAAGTTCAGCCTGGGTAACTTAGTGACTTAGTGAAACCCTGTCTCAAAATAAAATACAATAAAAGGGCTGAGGACACAGCTCAGTATGAAGGACTTGGGTTTAATCTTCAGTAACACACACACACACACACACACACACACACACACACACACACACACACGCTCCAGAGCCATGTGATCACCGATCTTGTCCCAGTCCTGAAATCAGCCATCTCTCCTATGAACTGTGTGCTTTCCTGCTCTTGGATACATGTACGCTGCAAAAAGGGTCTGTGTGGCAGACACAGAAAAAGCACTTTGTGACATTTTATAGAAAACTAGAGAAAAAAGTCAAGTCATGACAGTATGTTCTCACAGCTTAGACACCAGCTAGGTATTTATGGCTAATGTGGCCAAATGGTTAAACTAAAAGATTTTTTATAATCAAGTGACAAAATATTTAATCTAATCAATAGTGATTTGTGTCGGGGTCTTTGATGTCCCTGGCCACCTTGGCCACTAGCGGTCAGGAATCAGCAAAGTCCGGGGGGCCAGGGTCTTGAGCGGACGTGAGTGAGATGGGAACAGCATCCGGGAAACTGAATCCGTGTTAACAGCTCCTTTCCTGTCTGGGCGGCTGGGCTTATAAGCAGTTGGAGGGAGGAGGGTCAGCCAGGGTAATAGGGCAAGGGGCCTTCTCTGGTTGGAGGAAGTTTGGGGTCTGAGAGTCACCTAATTTGTGTGTGTGTGGAGGGGTTCTCTCAAAACCCGATCACGTGACTTTTGATAAGGGTCTTGTGGTAGAGAAAAATTGGGAATTTGAGTAAAGTGAACCTTTGTTGTGGGCCATCCTGGGCCTGGGAGTGGTCTCCAGAGATTATCTGTCTCTGAGCCGCCTTCTGCCTTTTGTTATCTCTCAACCTAGTCAGGGTCCCACAGATCGGCAACCCACTGTGGAGTTCCCCAGAATGTGGAACTTGCAGTGTGAAAGCCAGGAAAGTCTCAGGTCATCGGGGATGCGTTGCTCACCCCAATATGGGATGGGGTTGGTTAGGGAGGGAGGAGATCCAGGTCCACTGTGTTCATTCGGGTAGGCTTTGAGTTGGAGAATGGGGCGGAGCATAGCTGGGGGAGAACTTGGAGTCCTTAGGAGATGCCACCGGAGCGCCTGTTCTCTCACTGATGCTCTGTCACTCTTTGTGAGTGGCTCTTACAGTGCAAGCCTTTTCCCCAGCTTCTGATTATCCGCTCTCTCTTCCCAGTGCTGTCGATAATAGCTTTGGACTTTAAACAGCACTCAGAGAAGCTGTGGTGGCAAGCACAGTCCATGCCTGTGAAGCCAGTGCCCCTGACAGGGACAGCCTGCCGGACCATGAGGTGCGAAGCCCAGCCACACTGTTACTCCTGGGCTTCCAGCCGCGCGGCTACGTCCACAAAGGTTGCGTTTCACGCATCACTGGCCTCAGCTGCCGTAGGATCTCAGCTGTTCCTGTCAAGTGTGTCCCACATGGGCTGGACGGGAGGCTGAAGGATCAGGCCAAGAAAAATTTAGAGAGGGAGAAATTCCAGGCATAAGTAGAAGCTCAGTCAGACATCTGGTTAAGCTCCCTGCTCTTATAACCCCAATTTGAGCTATGGTTCTCATTTTACAGACTCAGAAACTGAGGCTGCAGGACGACATGATCATGTCCAAGCGGCGACATTGTACATCCCCAGGAAACACAGAAAGAACTCTTGTCCCTAGGATACTGCTTTTATTTTCCTCACTAAAGCTTCTCCAATCATGTCCCAAAACTCCAGAATGCACACAATGGGAAATCCTTCACTAGCCACATACTTGCATGTTCTAGATTTTTCATCTTATTTGAGCACGATGCCTATAATGTGTCCCCCAAAAGTTGAGTCCAAGAAAGTTTTTATGGATGATGGGTGGTGAATTTATGGTTAAAAAACACCACAGGCTTCATAGGAAATTCTATAACCACCGTGAATAGACTGAGATCTCCTGAAAGTATGAACGAAAATGACCCCTTCCGTCCTTGGGTTGTGGGGACTGGTCTTGTACCCCAGCATTGAGAAAGTAGCTAAGACACCACCCTGTCTGGTGTGGCCACTTGCAGCCACATCTGTTTCAATCCTGTTCTTCAGGGGTGAAAGAAAGATGTCAGCTAAGTGAAGTGCCTCCTTCCAGGGGTTTAGGGCCTCTTGGCACAAGCACAGTGAACTGTGGGGCTCAGGTGACAGAGACTGAGGTTGAGGTACAGCCCCTAGCCGTGTGGGGCTGGCCCATGGAGGGTCTGTGGCAGCTGGAGCGTGAGGAGCTGGCATGACCGACAAATATACTGACATTGTCATGCAGGGAATTCTGCCCAGTGGTGGTAAAAAGCAAGCATCCCTGATCCAGGAGGGGAGAGAGGCTAGGAAAAGGATGATTGTAGATAGGGAGGCACCAGGGTTCATGGTTACTGGTTATTGGTCATCAAAAGTCAGACAAATGCCGACTCAAGTTGAGAGCTACGCCTTCACGCCGGCTAGGCCAGGCGACAACGAGAGAGTTAACGAGGGCAAGCGGGTGAGAGAGCCATATGTCCTGCTTGCTGGTGCCAGGGTGGACTGGTGTGGTGGGAGTGGAAGCCTCATGAGATTATTCATGCAAACCACATATACGCATATTGGGAACTCAACCGATGGATTTGCTCCCTGGTAGAAAAGCCACTCAGGTCCTGCAACTGGCTGGGCACCAGCAAGCTTGTTGCATGACAGCTTAATGGGGAGAGGATGAGGCTAATGGAGAGCCCGTCACTGGCAGGAAGAGGGTAGGCAGCGTGGGGTTGCGATTCAGCTGGGAGGCACCGTGCGGTGCAGTTGTACTGGTTGTCGACCTAGGAGTGTAATGTCCCCGTGCAGGGTGGCTCCTGGCTGCTTCTCAATGCCTAATAAGCATGCTTCCGCTTCCCACCAATCCAACCCAATCCATGCTGGCTGCAGCGACTAAAAGGTTAATGCTGGACAATTTAGGGACTTGGAGGACCTGGCTCTGGGGCTAAGACAGCTTCCGGGTCGGGTCAGGCTTATGTCATTCAGAGGTTAAATACCTCGGCATTAACCCCGCAGAGATGTCAGAGGTGGATTTACACGGTGGGACACTAGACCGTGGTGAGAAGCTGGCGAGGCACACACAAGTCTGCATCTTGGGAAACGTGATTTGTTCTTTCACAATGTCACACACGCAGACTAGACGTTGCATGCACTTAAAATTAAAATGGACATAATGTAAGAATCTATTCAAGAGATAAAGATGGGCTGGATATGGTGGTGTATTCTTGTAATCCTGACATTCTCAGAGGCTGGGGCGGGAGGATGGTAGATCGGAGCCCAGTCTGGATGACTTAGTGACTTAGCAAACGACCCTGTTTTAAACAAAGTGAGGGGGTGGGGAGCTAAAAGGGCTTGTTTGGATTCCCAGTACTGCCTGAAAAGATGTGCATAAAATACACTAGAAAGGATGCTTCAGGAAGAAAAGAAGATGAGAATGAGCTGCAGTGATTCAGGAAAGGAAATAAATGAATTAATGGCTGAATAACTCTACAACAGGCTCTGCCCAGGTCAGTAGTAAGAAATTATGCAGAGACGAATGCAACCAGCTAGATCATCTTTTGTTGGAGCACAAAACAGAAAGTTATTAGCCGAAACCTAGTGCTCTGTGCCAAGCCCTGTGGAGAGCACTTGGAACACATTAGCATATTTGATCCGGACAACGCCCAGCCTGTCCAGCCACCATCTGCCTTTGGATATGGGCCCACCGCTGGCCTCCCTCTGCCATGTTCTGCCAGCAGTGTAGCTGCTCCAGGGGATTCCAGGGCAGCCAGCGTCCAGAGCCTCAGGGAGCCAGGGCAACAAGGAGCCAGGGATGGGGGCGGGGGACGGGGCTCTAAGTACCATGCAGACATGTCCGCTTCGAGCCAAACCTGGGGTGCAGGCCTGTAATCCCAACAATCTGGGAGGCTGAGGCAGGAGGATCATGTATGTAAGCTCAGCCTGGGTAACTTAGTAACCTAATTAGACTCTGTCTAAAAAATCAAAATTTTGAAAATTAAAAAAAAAATAACAAGTAAATATCAAACTTTAATGAGTGGACTGGGGATGTAGAACAGCCCAAAGGTTCTAAGTTCAATATCTAGCATAGAAAGAGAAATCTCCTGGGAACTGTGTTGGTCACCTGTTACTGCCACAGCAACTGCCATCAGTGGAGTGACTTGAAAACAACACTAATCTTGCTGTTTTGCAGTTCCGTAGTTCAGATGTCTGACACAGAGTTCACTGGGTTAAATCCAGGCGGTCCGCAGGATGGTGTCCCCCTGGGAGCTCCAGGGAGAATGTGCTTCTTGGCCATCTTCAGCGAAAGAATGTCACCAGGAAGCTGACGCCTAACTCTACACTGTGAGGAACCAGCAACAGCCCTGAAGAAAGAACTCAGTCAAGACACGCAGGCTAGTGGATGGGGCATGGGCAGAGTTATTGCAAATGATGGATTTTTCAGAGCTAGAAGGAGAAATGGCGGGCAAGTCCCAAAACAGCAGCCACCCCACACCGGCCAGAGTCTCTGGTGACATTTACATTCCTAATTGCATCATTCCAGGACTGTCCTTTGCTTGCTGCTCCAAGATTATTCGTTCTTTTACAAATAAAATGATCTGTGTTGACCTGCTTCAGAGAGAAGCAGGCCCCCGTGTTTTCTTTTTATGTGGATGTTTTCTGTTTATTTTGTTTATTTGGTTCAGACCTTGAAGGTGTTCCAGTCCACAACTGTCTTCATGACACTTTCATTGCTGAAACACAAAACCCAACATCCACACCTTGAGAAAAGGTTTATTTTAGCTCAGTTTCAGAAGGTCTCAGTCCATTCATGGGTGGTTGGCAGTGATGAAGACACTGAAGGTCGGAGGCCTCACTGGGGAGAAACTCTTCACAGCATGGCAAGACAGGAAGCCAAAAGAAAACAAGGAAGGGTAGTGTTACCCTGCACGCTTCCAGGTCATATTCCAGAGCTCCACCCCTTCTGTGTGGCCCCTGTGTCCCACCCAAAGGAAGGAAGGAAGGAAGGAAATAACATATATCCTTCCAGGACCTGTCCCAGTGATCCACACCTCCACCCCCAGTCCAGCCGTAGTGCTCTGCCCCCTCCAGGTTCAAGCCCCCACCATGCACCTGCAGTCCAATCCACATGCCTGTCTTCCACCACACGTCCACAATCCACCCCTTCAGACCAGGCCCCAGTCTTCCAGCAGCACCTGGTTCCACAGATAATCCACAACATCCAAACACATGAGACCTTTGGGGGACACTCCAGATCCAAAGCACAATAAGTCCCCACCTCTTACCAGCACAGGAAATCCATGGATAATCCCTACATTCAAATAGATGAGGCTTTCAGGCGACAGTGCAGCTCCACCCATCGTCTGGGCTTCATTTGCACCCTGAACCTCCTCAGCATGCTCAGAGAATGTTACCTTCTCTTCCTCTAAGGCTTGACAACTCAAGCTTCTCTCATCTATGGGTAACGCTGAAGAAAGCTGTGAGACACGAACTATGTCCCCTTTGCTTCTCAGCTGCCCCAGCCACCTGTTTCTAAACCTGCTACTGTGTCATTCTTCCTAAGAAGACGATGTCTCCCTTTACCCAGTTCACAGCCCTCCGTCACTGCCAATGCGAGCACTGTCCTATCCTCCTGTCCCCTTCTTCAGCCAACCACAGCTCTCTGACCATGGCCCCTCTTGGGAACGTGCCCGTAAGGACTCCTGTGATCAGGTGTGGGGCACCTGGGTAATCCAGACCAATCTTCCTTTCTCGTGTCACATCCGCAAAGTCATTTCTGTGGGAATGATGCAGAGACTCAGGTTTCAGGAGTTAGGGTTTAGACATCTTTATGGGACTGTTACTTGGCCTTCTGAACTTTAGGGTTGAATGATGCCGAAAGACAGAGATAGAGCCTTTTGCAGCAGGTGGGGAGGGAAAGAGCCTCATGGGTAATAATGGCATGTGGGTGCCCTTATGTGAGTTGTGTATGCTGATGACATCTGCCCGCATTTGAGTTACACTTAGAGTCATATGCAAAGATCAAAAAAGACTTTGGAAAAAGAATGGATAATCCAAGGGGTTGAGAGAAACAGTGTGCAAAACTCTCAGATTCACTGAGGGGTGGGGAGGTGCATGGGAGCGAGGTAGAGGGGGAGGAGCAGTCACGGGCTGTCAGAGGTACTGTCTTAAGGTGGAAATAAGAAAGAAAATTGCTGGAAAGTTCACATTTTCTTGTCTTCTTTGTAACCAAGATATCTTCTATGAATGGCAGTAAGTACAGTTTTAATTAGAGAGCATGGTTACAGGGCGATAACTTTGGAATTAAGAACTCTTCAATGTCTTTAAGGTAGTTCATAGGAGAATCAAAAGTTGCGGATTTTCTCTGCCAAGCCAGTGACAAAGATGAAAATAAGTTGCGCTTTGCCCCTGTATATCAGAGGGTAAAATAGAACGGATTCAGTGAGAGAGTGTGTACCTACAATAGTGGCTGAATCGAGGCTGGCGGAGCTCTCAATCAGTGCAACTGACGGAGTACTCTGTGCTGCTAAAAAGCTAAGACTCTGACTACAGCATTGTTTTTATGTAATAATCGCTGCTTGTAAGACATATAACTAAAGAAAAATGACCTCAAAGGTCTAAAAAGAAAAGTTGAGAAAAGTAAAACAGAAGAGGTGAATGACTTTCTTACCTCTGTGACAAAACACCTGACATAGGCCAGTGAATAGGCAGAAGAATCCTTTCCACTTTCAGTTTCAGAGGCTTTAAGTCTGTGTCCTGGTGGCTCTGGTGCTTGAGGCCTAGGGCAGGACAGAGCATCATGGCGTAAGGGTGTGGCGAGGCAGCTGGAAGCAGAATGAGTGGGAAAAGTCAGAGAGGAAGGAGATGGCGTAAGATGCACCCTAGAAGGCACATCTCCAGGGACCTACTTCCTCTTATTGCTTAGGGTTTTTGGAGAGGCAGAATGAATAGAAGTTATATATGAATAAAAGGGAATTTATTTGGATGGCTTATGAGTCTGATGAGTATGAAATGGCCACATCCACATGCGAGAACTGGAGAGTCTAGTAGCTGCTCCAGTGTGAGTTGGAAGAGCATTCGTCCAAGACTACAGCTCAGTTGGTGCGAGTCTGCCATGAATTGTTGTCCAAAGACAGTGGCAAGAGCTGGCCATGTAGTCCAGTAGTTAGAGCTCTTGCCTAGCAACCGCAAGGCCCCGAGTTCAAACTTACCACATAAACTGGTCACGATGGAGCACAATTGTAACCCTAGCACTTGAGAAACTGAGGCAGGAGGATTGTTCTCAGTGTGAGGTCAGCCATGGCTGCAGAGATAGACCCTGTCTCTAAAGCCTCAACATCATGTACAACAATGACAACAACAGCAAAAACAATAAAAACAAAAAGAAACAGCACCAAAAAAAAAAAAATGATGGCACAGACCTAAAGACTGGACTGAGTCTGCAATGGAGATTAGCAATACAGAGACAGGAGCGAGTCAACGTCTGGCACTCTCCCAGAAGACGCAGCTGAAACAATCTTCCTTCTTCCTTTTTATTTAGTTTGAACTACCAGTCTATTGGCTGAGCCACCCATGCCAAGAGTGGGTGTTCTTCCCTCATTGGCTGAAGCACAAGTCAATCACACTCACCAACCTCTGGCCATTTCTTCATCTTTTCAAGTTGATATAATTCTGCCGCTGGTCACAACCTGCAACTGAACCCACCATCCTAATAGCCCATTCAGCTATGAGGGCATCGATTTATCCATGAATAAAGTCGACATTCTCATGACCCATTCAGCTCTCTAGGCTCCACCTCTGAACATTGCTGAACTGGGGATCAAGACCTGAATACCTCAGTTTTTGGAAAATGCTTCCTATTTACTTATGAACCATTAGCAGTGGTTTACTACTATGTTTGAGCAATACCATGACATCTAAAGCTGTTGACCAAGATAAGTAGGAAGATTATTTATGATGACAGTGTAAAATCAATAATAAATTAAAGAGTATCAAAGTTTTGTTATTTGAATCATTAAAATAATTAAAATACAACCCTTTATACAGATAATGATTGCAACTGCAAGAGATTTTAATTATCATTTATGAATATTAAATTAAGAATACAGAAATTAAATATGGACAGAAATAGCAAGAACAATGTAAATTAGTTGGAGTGAACAGAATCTTTTTTGAACCTAACTGAACATATACCTTCTTGTCACATATTTACAATTTATTCATACAAACACATTGATACAACATTGAAGAATATTAAATAACCAAAAAGTAAGTCAATAAATTAAAAATAGCATTTTAATGAACATTTCACCAAATGACAACTGTTCCAAGAGTCAAAATTAAAGTAACAAAGAGGCATATGCAACATAATAAAAGAAGCACTCTAACCTAAACCCTTATTTTGAAATAGTTTCTAGTAAAAATAAAATGTGGCAAACAAAGTTGAAAATTCTAACTAACATTTAAAAGAAAAAATGAAATGATAACCATAGTACCTATCAAAGCAAAAGTTAATTTGAAAGCCAGGAAGCTGAGCAGGAAACCTAAGTTGTATTTTTAAAAAAGTTTCAAAATATGAACAGTGAGAAAAAACATGAATAATGAGAAGTACTATTAACAACAGAACATGAAAGAATGCAGTCACCCCTCTGTATCTGTGGGGTGTTGGTTCCCAGAGCCTTAGAGACAGCCAATTCTTAAGACTTTTATGTAAAATATCCTGGTATTTGACAAAAACCCATGCATGACCTCCCACAGAATTTCAGTTGGTTGTAGATGACTTATACCAAATACAATGCACATGTGTGTAGATGGTTGTTTTGCTGTGTTATTTGGGGAGTAACCGCGAGAAAAGGAGCCCTCTGTGTTCAGTATGGACGCAATGGCTGTTCAATGCTTTTGACCCCAGTTGGTTGATTCCATACCCCTGGACCTACTGCATATGCTTACAAATGATTAGAAATGTTAATTCTGAGCTGCTCACAATCAGATCCTATTAATAATAAAATCATAATGAGAATGAGAGTTTTTACATGAATATGCAATAAGAAAGTGAAAGAAGACCAAATAAGCAGAAACCAAATTATACTTATGGACGAGAAGGGAGGCGACCTCTAGCGGGGGCGTTTCTAGATGCCCCTCCAGCCATCTTGCACTGTGCTCTGTTCTACCCAGGAGCTGATGTGTGGATACTGCTGTGAACCTTCGGCCTGTTTCCAGCTGGGTTATGACCGAGATCACTTTAGAGTCAGAACTGAAGAGGTGACTGTAGCTGGGGATTTAATCTCAGCCAGCCCTATCATCAGGGGCTCTCTTGGCTTGTTCGTGTCCCACCACCCACTGTTGTCACTGGCCCTCCCTGCACTGGCCTAGTCTTGCTGGATTCCAAATCTCTCAGAGATACTCATAGAAACAACAGTGAAATCACTGGTCATTTCTCCAAAATATCAAGGAGTGGATAAGCAGCTCTTAAGTTTTATAAAAGGCACAAAATGCACAAGAGTTCACAGAAAGATATAAAGCTGTACAAGATCTTCTGTAATGGTAATGTGCCAGGTCCTGAACTCTGACAAAGATAACCAAAAGGATTATGGAATAATCTCACTTATAAAAGTAGAAGTACATAGAATAGAAACAATCTTAATAAATAGAAGCTAATGATGTATTAAAATAATAATCCATAACCACAAAGGGTTTATTCTGAGTACAGAAATGATCAATATTTGGTGAAATGTTAAAATTTTACTACAGCTTATCTACTTACATAAACAATGAGAATCTATAAATCAATCAAATGAATATTGGAGAATATTTTATAGCTAGGCATGGGGGCAGATGACTGTAATCCCAGATGAGGCTGAGGCACAAGAACTGCAAGTTTGGGTACAGCCTGGGCAATTTGGTGACTTAGACCCTGCCTCAAAACAAAATACTTTTTGAAAGGCTGGGGATATAGTTCAGTGTATTGGCCCTGGGTTTGATCTCTGGGTCTAGAGGGAGGGATAGCAGCAGTGACACATTGTTGAATGGCAGGGACACTTACAAAGAAACGTCTCATTAGGTGATGTCTCGTGAGGATGTCACTTGAGTGTACTTACACAAATCAAGAGTATGGTATAGCAGATGCATGCTTAGGCTATATGGTGTGTGTGTGTGTGTGTGTGTGTGTGTGTGTGTGTGCGCACACACACATGCATGCGTGTAACTGACTATTATCCCAAGGACCATGATGAACCATAGAAGGTAAAATTAAGCCAAGCACAAGAGAAAACAAGTCAGTCAAGAGATGTAGCACACACTAGGTGGGGTTCTTGCTGGTGTAACAAGGCTCACTGTTTTACCCATACTTTTATTTTTAATTTGCACTGGGGATTGAACCCAGCCTATTTTATATTTTTCATTTTTGAGATGTGGCATCACTGCTAAGTTGCCCAAATGACTCAAATTTGTGATCCACTTGCCTCAGCCTCCCAGAGTGCTGAAGTTACAGGTTCGCCTGACCAGGTCTGGCTTTTCTTTTAAATAAGTCAGCATGCACACTGTAATAATGACAAATACTAAACATGTAAACCAATGACATAGTCATTCTTTGTCGTTACTGAGCGTTACATACCGTCTGTAATTGTATTGCTGCATTTCTATGTGACAGCAGGTTTGTTTAAGCTAGCGTCATCCCAAACACCTGTGTAATGTGTTGGTGTTAAGAAAATGTTACGAACGGGCTCGGTGCTACAGGCCTAGAATTGCAGCATTATGGAAGGCTGAGGCAGGAGGATGACAATTTCAAACTCAGCCCCAATCTAGCAAGACTCTGCCTCAAAATAAACAATAAAAAAGGGGTGGAGATCTAGCTCACTGTGAAAATCTTAGGTTCAATGCCTGATACCAAAGACAAAGAAAGAAAGAAAGGAAGGAAGGAAGGAAGAAAGAAAAAAGAGGAAGAGGAAGCAGAAGAAGCAGAAGGAAGTAGAGGAGGAGGAGGCAGTGGCTATGATAAAATGTCCCAAGGTGATGGACAGGCATTTTGTCCCCTCTGTCGTGATCTCACTGGACCACCTTCAGATATGTGGCCTATCGTTGACTGAAACCGTGTTTGCACATACTTGATAAAATCCTTCCTTAATATTATTTGGAGTAGATTCCAAGCTGGTCATTGGCCTTGTGCCCTCAGGAGAAAGCAGGACTACATGCGTTCCTGTTACACAGGAAACCTAAAAATAGGTCTCCTCCACCTTGACACTTGAGTCTTTTTTGACAGTTCCAAGAAGCACTTCCCTTCACCTTGGCTGCCTCGGCAGGGTGTCACACCTGCCACCTGAGGCGACCTCCAGGAACCTGGAGGCAGAGGCTTTCCTCCTGTCCCCAGGAGGGGTGATGCCTCTTTTCTTCCAGAAGTCTGCTCTGCAAACACCTGGCAGTGGGGAACACAAAGCTAAGCTTTATTCTTTAGAGGTTCTCCTGTCTGAACCTGTTGTTTTGCATGCGACAATTTCAGGAAGAAGTGAAAGAATAAACATCTTCCAGGAGTGGTGGCGCATGCCAGCAATCCTAGTGCTCTGGGAGGCTGAGGTAGGAGATTGCGTGGACAATCTAGCAATTTAGTGAGACCCTGTCTCGAAAATAAAATGAATAATAAAATAATAATATTTAAAGGGCTGAGGATGTAGCTTAGTGAGAAGGCTTTGAGATTAATCCTCAGTGGAAAAAAAAAAAAAACCTAAGTTAGAAAAAGGACAAATGATGACAATTTCCTGAGTACCTGCTGCTTACTCCTGGAACAGCCCACTGGAGAAGCCACTCTCGTGGGTACATTTTTGCAGGAGAGAAAGGTGTGGAGAGAGTTGGCCCAGGATCACATAGTGGAGGGAGCTGGAGGCAGAGACCATACCCAGGAAAAGATTAGCATTTTTATTTTTCTGAAATTTTGTAATTGTTAAAGGTTTGTATCCCTATTCAGTATTTTTCAGCACTTATCCCATGCGCTTGGGATCAGTGTACCATATGCCACGGCAAAGGCAACCCGTGTCTCCCCCTGCCTTCCTCCGACAGGTTGGCAGCCCCTGCACTCTGCCTCGCAATCTAGTTCTGAGACAAGGTCTTGAATCAGAGCCTGGGTTGTTTGGTTCCCAAGCCACTTTCTGAAGGTGGCACTGAAGCCTGCTGGCTCTCTGGAAAGCGTGCCTTGCTGAGGCACCGGCCGCTGGAAGTTGAATTTGAACATTCATTGCTTTTCCCTCCCCCAGAATACCTGGTGTGTTTTGTCTGCCTACAGTGTGCAGAGTGTTGAGCAAGATTTCAGGTGTGCGGGACCCGGCTTCGCTTGGAAAGTGAGCTGAGGCCGAAGTGTGCAGTTGTGCCTGCTGGCTTTGGTTATACCCGGTGTCCTTAGAAATTGGAGCCAGGGGCCTGGACTGTTCATAAGAACTGCTCTGCTCTTTCTGGCACAAACTTTTCCAGAATTCCTTTTCTGTTTGTAGTGGACGTGTGTGTGTGTGTGTGTGTGTGTGTGTGTGTGTGTGTGTGTGTGTGCGTCTATTTTTCTTCACTCCTGGGGATGGAATGCAAGGCCTCACACATGAGAGGCAAGGCTCTACCACTGATCTAATCCAAGCTCTTTTGATCACGAGATGGGGTCTCCTTAATTTGCCCAAGTTGGCTTTCAACTTTAACTTGTGCTCCTCCTGTTTCAGTCTCCCCTGTAGGTGAGAAAACAGGCGTGTGTGCACCTCCCCGCCTGGCATTCTTCCTGTTCTGTTTTGGGGTTCATTATGTCTAACATACCTTGCTAGGGAGAGTCTGTGAACTATCTCCCCATGGACTCTGACATTGCAATTTGCAGTTCAGACTCTCTCTCTCTCTCTCTCTCTCTCTCTCTCTCTCCTCCCCATACACAGGTCAAAGCAGCCATAGTGTCATGGTGCTTTCTACCCCAAAGCCCTCGCTGCCCTCTGATATCGTGCTGCCATGGTGGCCTCCAGACTCACTTCCTGGAAGACCATAGGAAGTGTACTTTTTTTCGGGGTTCCTCTCATCGGCCAAGCATGTGTCTCTGTGTAGCCCACTTATGGGTCTGAAGGTCACCTCTTAGCAGCACCCATACAACCCCAAGAAGCAGTGCTGATAGAACTTGGCTGGAGAACAATGAGGTATTTGCATTGCTACTGCAACATAACTCTCAATTAGCAGCAATAACCATACCGAGCTGTTTTTAAATATTTGTTCTGTGAATTTCCCAGAGGCCCAGTGGCACAGACCGGGACACTCAAGTTCACTGCCTGTACTTGCCTGCTACTGTCTGAGTCTCCTCATCACCCGGGGAGGAAGGAGACTATTTTATCTCATGTTCAGGAATTTATATAAGTTCTCTGTGTCCCCTGCCCCAGCTGCATCCACTTTGCTTTCTTGCAGTGGCTTTGTGGTTGAGCGAGATGGGCACCTGCTGCTAGCTATTCTATTCCACAACACGGGTTCTCACGTACCACACCTTTGCCCAGTCCATGCCCTTCACCCGGAGTGTCCTTCCTAGATCTGTGCCTTCCTAGAATCTGCATCAGCTTTGATATGTTCCTCAAATGACAGTGTTTTTTATAGTGTGCTTTGAAACACATGGGGATTGAAGAGGCTGGGAAACACGCTTACAATCCAAGCAGTCCTCATGTCTGCTTGCCTGGGCTTGGACTTTCTGTTGGGCTCCCTTGAGTCTTGGTCACCAGGGACCCATGGAGAGCCGACTCACAAGTGTGTACACACCTATGTATGTATACTTAAACACACATCTACATAAATGAAGGAGGTAAGACCAAAACACTTGGTGAATTTGTGAATTTTAAAAAATTACAGTAAAAAGACGCACGGCCATTAATCTTCCTCGAAACCCTCCACTGACTCCAAATACACTTGTTCAATAGTTCTTCCCACTTTTAAAAAGCTCTCCAGGAAGTCCTCTTCTGGGATATCTTAGTTGTGCTGTAGATTCAAAAGGTTTACCTTTCAGGGTCATTTTGACTTTGGGGAAAGTGTCAGAAGCCACACTGAGATATTGCTAGATCCGATGAATAGTAAGGATGCATCGCAACTTGACAGAAAATGTCACAGGTGCTTTGAATCAGTTTAGGACCTTGAGCCAGCCGCAATATCCTAACTAAAGACGGTAAGAAACGTCTTTATCGAAACACATGCTGTATTTCTGATCAGCCCTTGAAGATACCACATCTATCTGTTACCCAAGTCACTCGCTCTTTACAAGAACCCTTTGTGGTGTTTTTCTCTTATGGCTCTCAGTAACAAGAAGACATGAGCTCCCATTACCCTCATTTTTTCCAGAAAAAGAAACGGAGATTGACGATCACCCCTTTCCCCCGTCTTAGGGGTTTAGGCAACGAGAAGTCTAGGACCACCTCTTACAGATGGCCTAACACAGGCTTGCTTAGCAAATGGTTGAACATGTGTGTTAAATAAGAGAAAACCTCATGATGGCGCTGTCCAGTTACCTCTTACGTGTGTAGCCTGGTTTCTTTCGGGTGATACAGGCAAGGTCAGGGTTGAATTTCTTGGCTAGCAGCACGTATTTTATTTGAGGAATAATTCAGAAGTGTGAGCACAAGATAAAATGTCAATCTGACTCCAGGTTAACCAGTGTTTCTAATTAAGTCTTGGTGAACAGTGCTTGCTGCTAAATACAGCGTGGCTGCAGCGATAACTGGGCCAAGAGCTTGTTGTCTCCGTTATCTTGTCTGCTGGCATTTCCCTGGTGAGTTTATAAATTCCCATGACATCACAGCCTCAATCTCTTTAATGAGGTCTTTAAAACCTAGGCAAAAATTATAGTGGCAGATAAGGTTGGCTCTCCTGTATACCTACTTCGTAAATATTTCTCTTCTCCCCCCGTGAAGTAAATACCACTTGATAGAATTTAAAGGCAGTTTCTGTCTTCCTTGATTGGCTAAGGACTCTTCCTTCGCTCCAGTGCGGAATGGAGTGGGGTGGGAGAGCTTGGCTTTCATAGTCATGGACCCAAGTAATATTGTACATATCCAGTGTTTACCAAGGCCCTTCTGTGTGCTAGTGGAGACTGTGGGTCAGGTGCTGAGGTTGTAGCCATGACCAGGGAATTTGAAGAAAGGTGCACCATCACTAAGAAGTAGGGGAAACACGTGACCCCAACAGATGGACACACTGGTCACTTCTTTGCACCATTTGTCTCTGCTCTCTGCGGTGTTGCGGGTGCCAAAGAATGGAATCTGTTTCCCCCAATCCCTTGCTGACCCAATTCTCATTTATATTCTGTCCCGAGAGCCACATGTTTTAGAGAATTGGAAGAAAGAGGAGAAACAAGTTATTCCTCTGCCAGCAACTGGAGAAGAGACTTAGAGCAGACACATGATATGTCACTGCAACACTTGCTTGGGGTGCTATGGGTAGATGTGTCCTGTAGCAGCCAAGTTTGGAGACAGTGTCAGGACCAGAGTCTCATTCGGGGGCAGAGAGTGGATAAAGAGCTCACACAATGTAGAGCTATATTGTGACAAGTAGAAATGAGATATTGCCCTTTTCTTCATAGTTGAGAGCTAAATATTGGAAATATGTACATAGATAAAGAAATTTAAAGAGGTGGACTATGGCAGTAGTACTTATTGTGTAAGTTTCTTTGAGAGATGTAAAAGAGGCATCTACCTCTGAATTGAGACTGGGCTGACAGATCAAAGCACAACTCAGAAAAATTTAACTTGGTGAGTGCATGAGTTTATCAGGGGTGGCGTATGGAGTCATGGGTCACTTGTGGATGGCAGCCCTTGTGAAGTTGCCAACTCCTTGTGCTAGGTGACTTGTTTTATAGGGAACTAATCACAACAGCAGAAGCAGGATCAAAAGCAAAAAGAGTCCTCAGGAAAAATTGTATGCACTTTATTTTCACCTCATCTTAATCAGGAAGTTCCACCAGTCTCAATAAGCATCGTCAAGCTACAGTGATGCGTGACTTTGCTATGTTGCCATCTGCTACACAGCCTCAGCACATGGGAAGGGTTAGGGACCCATTGGATAAGTAGACAGATTAGAAGTAGGGTTGTATCACAAAATGGAGTTATGTTGGTTAATTTTGCCAGGGCATATCACAATAAATAGAGCACTATGCCCTCCCTATGGTGCTAGTGAGGAAGTCAGGAACTTGTGTATTCTACAGTTTGGGTTCTTTCAAAAGGAAGAATTTACAGAAATTATAACAAAAAGGATCTATTCGGAAGGCTTACAAATTCGAGGATAGAGATAGTCCAAGATGGCGACCTGCACGTGTGAGAGCGGGAGTGTCTGATGGCTGTTCACCGTGAAGTAGACCTCCAGTCCAGGACTGCAGGACAGCCAGTGAAATTCAGTTGCAATTCTCGGTTGTTTGAAGAGCAATGGTGAAGCCTGGAGACGGAAGATCGGTGACTGAAGATGAGCAACAGGCACAAACTGAGACTGGGACTAATCTGTGATGAAGATCACCAGTGTGTAGCAAGTCGGCATCTGCAGACGATTGCGAAGGCGAGAGCTTTCCCAGAGGAGGAAGCTGGCATAATCATTCTCCTCCCTTCCTTTTAGACTGTTCGAGTTCCAGTTGGACCGCCCACAATTGGGTAGGTGTTCTACTCTTGTTCGCCGGCCCACAAATCACTCATGCTCTAATCCAGGCTGGTTCTCAATTCCCAGTCTAGGCATAGTTCCCAAACCCTAATCTAGGTGTGATTTCTGCTTGCCTCAAGTTGACATAATTTCTCCAGTGGTCACAGAGACCTTTCAGATCCTAGCTGTAAGCAGGCCTGTGAAACTTGGGCACAGGGAATACTCGGGTTATTAGGGGAAGTCAGCGACAGACACTATGCTTGTTGCCTACTATGGTTCTCCATATATCTCAGAAATAATCCTGCTTAATACTTAGAACAAGAGCCTACGCTTCAGGAAGCAGATTGTGACTTGGGACGTAGCTCTTTTTCTTACACACGATGTGATCATAGGTTAGGACAGCCAATTGTGGAGGGCCCAGCGTTTCACTTAGCCTGTGTGAGTTATCAACTTTCCAGTCCATAGGATTATGGTGAGAATAAAAAAGACCATCTTTATAAAGAGCTCAATGCTTAAGACAAAGCAAATTGTGGATATGCATGGCTCCTGTCATTTCCTTTCTGTGTTGTAAATGAAGCTATTGGGCTTCACAAAGAGTTAGAAGACTCACATGCAATCATAACAATATACTATAGAGCCAGAACTCCTAAATCCATGTTCATTCCTCTATGTCATAAAATCATTAACAGAGGAAATATCTGATAATGAAACAAGTGGCAACCAGAAAGACCCATATGTTTCACTGTGGTTCTAAAAAGCCCCACATCTTGTGTCTTAAAGCGATGTTAGGGATCTGTGGGTTGTTGGTGGCTCTGTTCTACTCTGTTGGATACCGTTTGTCTTTTTGTCTGAGATGGACCAGTGGCTCTCTGAGATATGCTCATCTCCTAAATACAGAATCTCCACAACCTGGAAGAAATATGCGTTATCTCTCAAAACCTCTTCATGGACTTCTCATACTGTCTGTGGTTCTTTGACCAAAGCAAAACATTTGTCTGAGTCCACATCAATGAAGTGAGAAAGTAACCTCCACACCCAGGACTGAAGGAAAGGGAGAATGAATATTTACTAAGCAATAATTAAATCTACCACCTTGTTACAGATCAGACAGACCTAGGAGCCATGCCTCTTGTCTGCTCTATGTCTTTCTTTTGATTTTCATTGGATTGGTTTATTGTTTTTTAACTTAGTATCACATAACCCCCATTAGAGGACAGAAGTCTGGAGATATTTCTCAGTATGTCAGCTTCCATGCTGACCCAAGTTAAGAGTCTCCCTCCAAATCAGGGCGAGCAAAAGTAGAAAGACAAGCTGTGGGGGCGGGAGGATCACAAGTTCAAGCTCAGCCTGGGCAACTTATCAACTGAGGTAGGTCCTGTCTAAAGATAAAACATTAAAAAAGGACTAGGGAAGTAACTCTGTGCAAAAGCCCTTGGTTTAACCCCCAGTATTTAAAAAATAGTCAGACAAGGTATAATTATTGTTGTTGGTGGCAGATGCGCACAGTCCCATGGGCAGAAGGCCAAAGCGAAGTGTGGAGTGCTTCCTGCGGAAGCCCCTACAATTTCCCTGTGGGAAGCTGGCATTGCTGGGGTTGGTACCCTGAGCTTCCTGACATTTGCTGTGGGTTCCCGATGACCTCTTGTTAATAACCTCCTTCTCAAATCTCCTCTAACAACTATGCTGGCAGCCCTTCCTATGGTTACATAAGCCTTTAATACCCTTTGTTAAAGCCCTTCCTACCTGAAATACCTAGAGCAGCTTCCATGTGTTGATGAAATCCTGAGGGTAAGACTGTAATTGGCAGGTGGGGATTTTACACAGGCTGGTATTAAACAAAGAACAAAAAGTGAAGGAGTTTTTGATTTAGATCTGTAATAAGTGGATGACAAAACAGTGGTTTGAGAATCTCTAAACATATTCTTCGTGGGATTATGTACATATAATTTTCTCTAAATATGTGTTTGCAGTGAGCCATAGAGAATTGGTATAGAGCTCCAGTTTCTCGTTGGTGAGAAGTAACGGCAAAGCCCAACCGGTGTGACTACAGGCCAAGTCCTGCTCAGAGGACACTCTTGCTTGTTCTACTGCTAGACAATTCCTGTGTTTAAGCGCCTACTCATCCAGATGGGGCACCAGCTTCAAAATCTGCCTTTTGCCCCTGAGGAAGATCCGACGACTTGTTTAAGCTCAGCTCGTAGTCCTTAATCACCAAGGACCCTGCTTCGTCTTGTTGTGTGTCAAATAGAGCTCAGTGTGCATTGATGGATTAATCATAAGCTCCAGTTTACAGTTCACCCATTCCTGATCTGTGGTGGCCTCTCATTGTTTGTTATTTATTTGCTAATTAGCGTATCTTAGTAATGTGATGAGCCTCATGAACCTGCCTCTCTTAGGACCCATCAGAAGCTTTTGTTTCTGTATTGCACTCTGCAAAATGCTGTTGGCAAAATTTTACACATTTTCTCCCCCATGTTTTGACACAGGGTCTTGTCGCCTAGTCCAGGTTGCCCTGGACCTCGCTCTAGCAGCATGGCCTAGAACTACTGATCTTGCCGCAGCCTCCTGAGTGTGGAGGCTGCAGGTGTGCATACACCATAGCTGGTAGAATTTTACATCTAAGCAAAAATAGTTCTCTTATGTTGCAGGCGTCTCCTTGACCTCATCAGTGGATCCATATCTTAGATATAGTCTGCATTTTTTTCTTTTTCTGTAGAATCAAGGAGTAGGCCTTTCAAACTCACTTGGTCTGAAAGGATAATGCCTTCCTAGTAGTTCAAGCTATAAAGGGATCAGACTTGGACAAAAATATAAATGTGCCAACGTTTCTGTTCGGCACTGGTAAGCATCTCTGTGGCATATTGGGGTGTTTCTACATGGCCACTCTGGAACGAGTCCCACTAAAACTTTGGGGACTCTTTTTTGGGTTAAGAGAAGAAATTAAAATTTTGTATAAATTAAAGCTTTATAATTGTATACCTTCAAAAATATCGAATGAATAATTATTGATTATTATTTAAGCTCTCCAAATAAAATACTTGTTAAATGTTTAATGAACAACAATTACATACCAAAGGAGTGGTAAGATAAAAATTTATAGAAATGGAAATTATTTAATCATAAAATTTCAACTCTTTGAACTGTGGCATTCAACGGAATGATCACTCAACAGAGAAAATCATAGTTAAATAAGCCATGTTGCTTACTATTAAATTAAGTGGAGGAGCAGCACAGCACAGTTAAAGTGCTCGCCTTGCAAGTTTGAGGTCCTGAGTTCTATCTCCCAGCACCATAGAGAGCCAGGCGTGGTGGCACACACCTGTAACCCCAGCACTCAGGAGGCCTGAGGCAGGTGGATTGTCATGAGTCAAAGGCCACCCTGGGTTATACACTCAGTTTGGGGCCAGCCTGGGCTGCAGAGTGAGACCCTATCTCAAGATAAATGAATGAATGAATGAATAAAGAAATAAATAAAATGAAAACCGTATTAAGAAAAAACAAAATTATGTTTGAAAATACAAAACAGTGAAAAAATAGCAAATGATCTGTTTGAATTAGCTAACATCTGAATTTAGAAAATGTTTCCTGGAAGAGTTCTTACATAACCAAGAAGAAATTCTTTAAAGTAAATATGAAATCAGATGCTCCTTTTTAATAAATATTACTTAATTGTCTTGTAGTGAGTTGAACATTTCTTAGAGGGCCAGTTAAGGGGAGAAGGTTTATAATCTCCTTTTAGGCAACTGACCACCTTTCAGCCATATTTATGCTGAAGAGAAATTTCCATCATGGAGGACTAATGATAACCTCGAAGGAAACCCCATTTGCAGCTAGCACTGCAGACCAAGTTCAGCAGTTAAATGATCCTTCTCCTTGGTTCACAGAACAACCTTTCTCTAGCTCCAACATATCGAGAGGCTTAAGGAAGATCACAAGTTCGAGGCCAGCCTGGGCAATTGAGTGACTTAGTGAGACCTAATTTCAAAATAAAATAGAACAATAATAACAACAAACTCCCTCCAAATAAACATTTAAAAAGGGCTGGAAATGTAGTTCAGTGCAAAATTCTGATACCTTAAAAAAAAAAAGGAAAGAAAAGAAAACAAAGGTAGCTACATCTGTAAGACAGTATGGAGACAGCTCATGCAACTTGCCAAGCAGCAAAGGAGTAGTGGTGGCCACAGGGTGAGCAGATTACTACACACTTTCCATTGTGTCTCGTGCCTGTGAAGCACTGCCAGTTGACTTTCACCAGCAAAGAAAGTGCGGATAGGAAACCAAAGGTCTCACCGTCAGCCTCACAGTGACTGAACAGTGCAGGCAGGATTTGAACATGAATCGTTCCTTAAAATTCACATTTTTTCCCCATGTTACCCTAGAGTCTCAACCACATTGTCTTCCCTGGTTCTCTGACTCTTACAAGGATGGGCTGAAGAGAGCCAGTTGGCTTGTCAGCCAAGTGAAATGATTAGCGGAATCTTGCCTGTCACTTTTACCACTGGCGCTACTCTAGAAGCTAAAGAAAAAATGTCTTTTGCTTTTCTTCCCTCCCCACACGGTGGGCTTTGGAGTACACTCCCTCCCCAGATGCGCTCCTCCTCAGGCAGGTGCTGCGTGCTCCTCTCCTGTGGAGGCATGTGCAGACATCTACTCACCCCAGACAGGACAGAGCCAACAGACGCAAGTGACAATTGCACAAAGTTCGATTTGGTAAACCAGTGAATTTACTGGGGTTACCTGCAGGAGTATGGGGAAGGGGTTACCTACAGAAGCACACATAAATCATTATCTACAACAGCATGGGTGAGGGCTCACTCACAGGACCGTGGGTGACATCACTGAAAACCTGCCAAAACAAAATGACATCTCACGGGAAATTTCATACTTCCTCGTGGGACCCACCTTCCTAGTCAGCCCCCTCTCTTTTCTCAGGATTCATCAGCCACTGTTCTCTCTTTACTTGTACTGTGAGTCAGTGTATCCATAAGTCATTGGACTTGAACTTGCAGTCTTCCTGTCTCAGTGTCCCAGAATGTTGGGATCATGAGAGTGTCCCGCCACACTTGGCCCTCATCTTTAGTTTTACTGGAACAGCTCTGTGAGAAATTGGATCAGCCTCACGCAAGAATGCTTCCGTCTCCTTTTCTTCTTCCTGCTTTGAAATCGGGGTAGTTAATCCTCTAGGAATAAATTCCTAAATCCTAAAACCTATATTTGATAGTCAAGTCCCCTAATGTTCCTAAATAAGAGAGCACTCAGGAAGTTAAATTGTGTCCTTTCGATGGCACGTAATATGTGGTCAATAAACACATCATAGCATTCTTGTTTGCTATATCCAACATCCATAACTCTTCAGAGAATTTTACCAAAGTTTCAGAAAGTTTCAGTCCATGGGCAGCTGGCAATGGTGGAAGCAAATGACAGAGGCCTTGATGGAGAAAAATTGTTCATGGCATGGCAGAGGGAGAACAGAGCTAAAGCATCATCTTCCAGGTTATTTCTCAGTGATAGGACCCTTCTGAGTTAAGCACAGTGGATCTAGCCCCAAAGATCTTACCTTCCAGGTTAAATTCCAGGGATCTGCCCCTTCCAACCAGGCCTGCCTCTTAACAACATACGGTGTTAGATGACATCCGATACACGAGGCTTTTGGGGGACATTCCAGATCTAAACCGTGGGAGCTGGTAACCAGGCAGAAACCAGGAAGTCAAAAATTCAGTTCCAAAAACCAGTGAGGGTAGGAAGTATAGTTTGTGACCCCAGAGCCAGTTAGGCAAAGGACCCAAACTCCCACCAAGAATCTGAAACCCTTGTGAGGGCAATAAGGCCCAAGTTGGAATTGTCCAGGCAGGAGAAGGTTCTGGAAGAAACAATTCTGAATGGGAACCCCAGGTCAGGGTCAAAGAAGCCCAGGCGAGCTAAGAAGCAGCAAATTGAGGAAGACATCAAGAAACCAACCAAAGACACCTGTGTTGGTCTGGGCAGCTCTCTAGGGGCTTTCCTTGCCAGTTCTTAGCTTGTCCCAAAAGAACATCCAGTACGTGAAAGGCAGAAACAGTTCCGAAGAAGGGCACAGGATGAAAAGGATTTATTGGACTTTTAGTCAAGACAAAAGCTCAAGGTTTCCGAGTGCCCCCTTTCACTGACAGTTCTCTTATTGAAAAATATAGAGCACCACAAAACAGCCTTATTTACTTCGGAGGTCTGAAAATACTCACCTGAATCACACAGGAAACGACACTGACCACTGACTATTAATTGGGATGATGGCTGCTCCTCTTGCTCTCGGGACGTACCTGAAAGCACTTGAAGCTGAACTTTGCAAATGGTCTTTGCTGGTAATGAGCTTGACCAGAGCTGACCTTTGTTGGTTTGGGAGCCGGAAGAGCCATAGATCACTTCCGGGAAAAGCCAAGATAAGTTCCCTACTTCCCGCTTAAAGGTGAGTCAGAGGAACAAGAACTGGTCTCCGATCCAGCATGGTTCAGCCAGGAGAGCAGAAGCAATTTACTTACGCTCCCTTCAGTCTGCTCCACCTCCAAAGGGGCACTGCTGGAGCCCAAAAGTCGGCTGGAAATAGACTCTATGTTTTAAATTGGTTGGCAACATACTCTCTAAATCACAACTAGCTCACTGCCTCACGTAACGACTCCTAACATTCCTAGGTGGACTCCCACCCCCTTCCCACTGGTGGCTCCGAGCTTTGGCCTCTACTCTTGTAGTGACGCATCGTGTGCGATGTTGCTTGTCAGCATCCAGGTAGGAAACCCCCCTCTGCCTTTGATTTCGTTCCAACCCTTCCCATTTACACCTTGGTATTAGTGGATCCCTTTGCAGGCCATTTGAGAGCAAGCGATTTTAAATTGGCCGTGAAGTAACCTTATTCTTTCAGGCAATTTGACCTCCACTAAACATTATTTTCTTCCTTCTCTGTACATATCCTTTGTTTTCTGCACACCACCCTATTCATTGTGCTGTAGAAGAATTTACCTGTTCTCTTCATAGTACCAACTAAAGGGTCTCACCATACGTTGAGTGGCTCATAAAGTATGCTTCTAAGCAGAGGTTTCTTCATCTTCTGTTCTCTAGACATTCACTGCTCTTACTCCTGTGGTGCGTGGAGAACTCAAGGCAACAGTAAACATAATGTGCATTCAGAGACTTCAGAGCACTTAAAACACACCAAGCACAACACTAAGAATTTCATCATCGGTCAAGTCACACGTTCCCTTCAGAGCTCTGAAATGTGACATCTGTATCTTAAACCATCTTCACCCCAGAATCTCTCAAGTTTTCTCACTCTGAGGCCAGGTATGGCAGAACCATCCACAAGAAACATGAAGGTGTTTCTAGAGAAATAATTCTGCACAGGAGAGAATAAGAAACCGGAGTCTGGGTTCATGACCAAAGATTCTGAGCACAGATAAATCTCTGATGCCAGAGCTCAGCCTTATTCTTACAGTTCCTACTCAAGACATGGGGCAAACAGGCCTGCAGTCGAGACCTGCACGGATGCCTGCTTGTGTAGCTTTGGTAGGATGATCAGCGTGAGTCACTGAAGAGTCACTGCTCCTCTGGAGTCTTAAACAGCCTCCGACAGAAGCATTGCTATTCAGGTAAGAGATCTCAGCAGGATCTGTCCCTGCGGGCAACTGCAGGAAGGGAGGGCTCTTGCTGAAGACAAAATGGCTTGACAGGTGCCTTTTGAGAAATCATAGGACATTTTGTGGGAGGCTTGAGGGGGCTGAGCATCTCACAGAGCATGTGGGAGTTGAACCAGAACAATACGTTGTATGAATGTGGTTTTTGAAAAAAAAATATGTTAGAAGTTTTGTACCGCTATTTCAGGAAAATGCGAAAGATAGTACAGTGTTGCTGTGCGCTTCACCCTGATTTCTCTTTATTGTTAACTCTGCACACCCGTGGGGTCTGTGTTTTACAGTTCCAGTACCAAGCTGCATCCATCATCACTAGCTCAAGCTCATACTTTGTTTATTTTTCCATCTCTTTCACCTAATGCCCCCCTTGTGTCCCAGGATCTGACCCAAGATGCCACCTGTCACTTAGTTGTCACATCTCCTCAGGTTTCTCTTGGTGATAGCGGGGTGATGGCTTTCCCCTGTCTTTGGTGACCTTGGCAGAGTGACAGGGAAGAGTTCAGGTCCCTAGTGGGTTGTTCCTGGACTGGAATCTGCAATCTTCCTGCCTCAGCTTCCCAATTAGCTGGGATCGCAGGTGTGCACCATCACCCCTGGCTCATGTGTGCGAGCGTGTGTATGTGTGTGTGTGTGCACAAGTGCATATGTCATGATTTAAAATATGAATGAATTACAGATGCTTTAACATGTTAAATACATACAACTTGGGAAGTTGTGCCCATATCTATCACATCAGACCACTTTTTCCCCTCTCCTACCTTTCCCTCCTTTCCCTCTGAGTCTCACTGTCAATGTCTCTCCTCTTTCCATCATCCTTCCTCTTTCTCTCTTATGTTAAAATCTTTTATGCATGTATTTATGGCAATCTTAGGTGTGAGGCACCAATCAATATCCAATCTTTTGTGTCTGGTTCTTTTCACTGAGCATTATTGACTCAAGGTGGCCCCACTTTCAGATGCTTCATATCTATCATCTTTATTGCTGCATAGTGTCTCATTGTGCATAAATACCATATTTTCTTTTCCCATTCCTCTTTTGACGGGCATGTAGGTTGTTGGAGAGGCTGTGGGGGGTGGGGAAGATTGTTTCCACACTGTTGGTGGACCAATGTAGTTCGACTGTTATGGAAAGCTGAGAATAGAATTACCATTTGACCCGGGTATAGCTGTCCTGGGCACCGTCCCAAAAGAACTAAAGTCATCCTATCGTAAAGACCCATGAGTATCCATGTTGGTAGCAGCACAATTTATAATGGTTAAATCCTAGAAACAGCATACTTAGTCATCAACAGAAAGAAAGTGTGCTACAAAGTTCTGTGAGTTTTTGACAAGTGCCTCGTGTCTTATGTCTACCATTATAGTATCATACTGAATGTTTTCATCACTCTAAAAAAACCTTCTCTCTTTTCCGTGATTCAACCTTTTTCTCTCCTCTACAGCTTCTGCACCCAGAAGCTACAGTGAGATCCTTTCATACATTTTTAATATTTTCACATTGTTTTTCTTATATTCTGTGTTTTAACTCCTAAAGCCTTTTCCACAGTGCTGGGGATTGAACACAAAGACTCTGCTACTGAGCTATATCCCTACCCCTTTTTAAATTTTATTTTGAGACAGGTGATCTGAATTGTCAAGTAATCGGAATTATACATTATATACTTTTTAAAGACAAATTTATTTAATTCAGCCATATGTATTTAATATCCATTCATATCTCTTCATGGATTGATAACTTATCACTGAAAACCATTACACCATATGGTGTCCCATGGCTTATTAATCCATTTACCTATTAAAGGACATGCTCTTATATTTTGCAAACATTTTTAAAATTTATGTTTAGCATTCAGCATAATTAACTTGGTTGGGGATTTGTGTTATAGTTTGAATCTGAAATGTCCCTCAAATCCTCATATATTTGAACACTGTGGATTTTCTATGAATTTCATGCACTGTTAAGAGGTGGGACCTGGCCAGGCAAGATGGATTTCTGGGATGTGGCAGATCGCCGAGGGTGTGGCCTGGAAGAATAGGCTCTTGCCCCAGCTTCACCCCAAGGCTTGGTCCTTCCTGTTGTGATGCCATGGGCAACCGTCCTTCACCAGGCTCTTCCCGGCATTGCCAGCTGCCCACACGTGGACTGAGACCTCGTGAAACTGTGAGCTAAAATAATCCATTGGCTGTGGGTGTCTGACATTGCGTCCCAGCAACGAAAAAAGACTAAGATGGGAAGATGTTACAATCAGATTTTTTTTTTGTTAGATTTCAAATTGCAGTTGCTTATGTTGAAACATCGAAAGTCCACTGGCTTTTCTGTATCAAGCTCATGTGTTGCAACCCTGCTATACCCACTTACTAGTTCCAGGCGATTTTATTTCACGTGTTAAGGTTCTTTTGTGTTTTTTTTTGTAAACAGTCATGGCATTTTTTTTTTTTTTTGTGAAAAGGCAGTTTTTTCTTTCTTTGTAATCTTTATATATTTTATTTCCTTTTTCTTGTTTGAGTGTACTAGCTAGGTCTTCTGGTAAAATTGTCAGATACTTCATCTTTACAAAAATGAATTACATTACAAAATTCTGAAAGATGATAGCATCAGTCCCATTTCACAGATAAGTGCCCTGAGATTTAGAACATTTAAGTCAAAGGAGACCCTGACTGTGGTCTTCTATCCCTGCCTAGAAAGCACATACTGTGTCATCAGTCACTGTGAGATTTTGAGCATGTTGCTTAAGCTATTTCAAATGTCAAGTTCCTCCACTGCAGAATGAGGCTGTTGATAACAGGCTTATCTTAAATTAAATTAAATTAAATGTGTAAAAAATGAGGATGTATCCAGAATAGCATGTTACACCAGATATATAAAAAGAATAGCCGAAAAATAGAGCCTTGAGCTTTTTCTATTTCAGCATCTGCCTTTGAATCCATCTTCGTTTGAGACTAAGAAATATTAATAGAATCAACTTCCTAAATTTATTGAATGGATTAAATAAAACATTGCCCGCGAGACACAGACCAAAGAGACAAGCATCAGGTAAGTGCTCAACAAATACTGTTTATAGTTATTAAAATACTGAGTTGGATGTTCTCCCTGGATTCACTAGTACAGATATTTCCAAAATGAGCATCCTTAGACACATATTTTTGTATGATAATGATTTTTCTGCAATGGAGTTCCTGGGTCTGGGGTATGAATGTTTAACATTTCGCCAGGTATCGCACTATTTCCCCCTAAGAATTGCATGGTATTAGGCCTCCAACAAACAAGATATATTTCTACAACTCGACCAAGCCAAGATATCATAAGCCCTTCTCACTTCTCTCACTACAAAAGTTGAAGCCAGGCAGAGTGGCTCAGGCCTCCCATCTCAGCATTCTAGGAAGCTGAGGCAGGAGGATTTTGGGCAACTTGGTGAGACCGTCACAAAATCAAATACTAAAAAAGGGACCTAGGATGTTGCTCAGTGTGAAGTTCTTGGGTTAGGTCTTCAGTATCACAACCCCCAGAAGTTGAGAAATGGTATTTTATTTATTTCATTTTATTTTTTATGTATTAATTTGTCGGTGATTGCTGTCTCTTTTGGCTTATTAATGCTGCTAGCCTATTTTTTTTTTTTTAAGATTTTGTTTCAATGCTGGGCATGGTGTCTGGACCCTGGGAAGATGGTGGCTAATAACAGGGAAGATCCCTGCTCTTGCTGAAATAAGCTTTGACATTGATTGTATTTATTGATTTGTAAAGCTTACTGTGTAATTTAGGAAATTTTTTCTTTGTCTGTGAAGAGCTATAAATTTTGCCGGAGAATGGCATTTTAAAGGCAGAAACTAATACAGGACATCTTTTAAGAATGAAATGAAGTGATAATTTTCAATAGGAGCAGGGCGATTTTTCCAGACTAGAAGCAGCTGTCACAATAGAACACTAATGATTTTCCTAATTCTCCACCAAATATCAGATATTAAGTCCCATAATATAGGTGTCTACAACATCAGGGTGCGGACCGGTATTGGTCTATGGCCTTGCAAGGATACAGCCACCGCTGGGACAGGTGATCAAAGTGCTGCCTCCTGCCTGCAGGTTCCCATTAGGTTCTAATGCCCCTGCCAAACTGACAAGAGGTGGAGCTCCACTTCCCTGGTTCCTGGGTGAATGGGTTTTGATTGAACTGTTCTCTGCTGTCAGATGCTTGGGTACCACTGCCTTAAAACATACCGGATAAGAGCTACAGCGTTGTTGAGTCAAGCAGAGTTAAGGTAATTCTGCAATCCTGAACTCCTGGCCTGTGGCAATTCTCCTGTCTTATTTATTTATTTATACTTCTTAAAACCAATTAAACAACGTTTTGTGGTAAGGCCTAAAAACAGAATCTGAGGCTTGAATCCAAATGTGAAAATCCCCTGCTATGGCTGAGTGGGAGTGTCATCATCTGGCTAGTAGGTTGGAAATCAAAATTTGCACCTCAGTATAGAGCCGTCTTACCCAGAGGGACAATCTGTATCTAATCTGTGGCAATGCTTCAAAACTGAACCGATAGGGCACCAGACCCAATGCTCTGTGGTGACCGCCATTTATGACCATTTGAGTTGTGGGGACTGGGTGAGCATGGAGCTCTCTCACCAAGATAGTGCTCAGAAGCCAAGCAGGTGACCCAGAAAGGTGACATTGGGCTGAGGACCTTGGAGATAGCTGTAAACATTTCTCAAATCATCCCTGTTTGATGTTTTCTCATCTACTATGAGAAATAAGGTATGATTCCGCAAAGCTCTGTTTTCTTGCCAAGACTAGGGGACAATCCTTGTGAGTAGGAAAGAAAGGATTTTAGGGGGACTGCCCTGAAACAGAGACAAACTAGACACACACCACCTCTGAATCTCCTATTTTTCTGCGAAGTGGCTCTTCTTATAATGAAAATATCCTGAGATAAGTGATCCCTTAGTTTTTTTTTTTTTCTGATGTGGATCAAGCCAAGGGCTTTGGCATTGATCTATGTCCTCAGCCCCTTTCAGTTTTGATTTTGAAGCAGGGTGTCACTAAGTTATTAAATTACCAAGGTTAGGCTAGAACTTGTAACCGTCCTGCCTCAGCCTCACAGAGTGCTGGGATTATAGGCCTGTGCCATGGGCCTGGTTTAGTTGCTTATTATAAGTAGTACCATAAAAGAAAAAGAAAAAAAATTCCAAGCTGATTATTGCTGCCTGTAAAGGGGCTAAATTGCAGCTTTTGTTGTTGTTACTTTGTTTGTTTGTTTTTCTTTTTTGTTTTTACATTTTTAAAAACGTCTTTAATAGTTTTACCAATTATCCAGAATGCCCAAATTGCTCACAAATACCATAAATACACTATTTGGAAGCACCAGACCCGAACAAAGGTTTCTTTTTATTTTTCCCCCCATTTCATTGTTATGTATAAATGCAAAATTTAAAGTTTACAGTGATCTTGAGTGTTTTGTGCACATACATATCTTGGCAAGGTTACAAGACCTTCCTCTCTCTCCTTTTGGCCCTCCCTTTCTACCCCACCCCAACCCCTGCCAGTTCCCATTATTTGCCACATTAAGTTCTGTGAGATAATTGTGATCTTGGTTTCTCATGTCAGAGAAACCATTCAATTATTTCATCTTCTGCTTCTGACTCACTTTGCTAAGCATGATGGTCTCAAGTTGCCTCCATTTGCTTACAAAGGCCTCCAACCTATCAGTCTTTGTAGATGAGTAGTAGTCCATTGTGTATAAATATCACAACTTGTGTATCCATCGGTCTGTTGATGGGTGTTTTGGTGTCTTCCACATTTTAGCTGTTGTTAGTTGTGCTGCTATGAACATGGATGTGCATGTATCTCTGTTATGTGCCGATTTTAACTCTTTTGGGAAAGGTTTCTCCTGCATTTAATTTTCGACTGGAGTTGGAAGCCCCTGCCTTTGCACTGAGCCACGTCTTCAGAGCATCCACTTTTTTTTCTTTGATTTTTGACATAGGGTCTCACTAAGTTGCTAAGTTGCCTGGGGTTGGCCTAAACTGTGATTTTTATGACTCTTTTCTATGATTTGTGTATTGGCCATTTGGGGATAGTTAGTACAAGGCTGAGGCAAGAAGTGTTTCTTTTTCTACAGCATACTACAGAAGTTTCTTTATTAGAAAACACTGGAGAACACAAATAAGATTTTAAAACAAACTAGTCACCTCCAGAGTGTTTTGTCCTTATGAGTTTCTCAGATTTATGACAATTTTTTTCTGATTTTAAAGAACAGATATTATTTATTTCACACTCACACACTTAGATATGTAATGCATACATTTTGCTCATATTGTGTATATATGTGTTAAATGTAAACATACACTATGTAGGTTATATAGGGCTCACATTAATACATGCTATATGTTAACTCAGTTTACTTCCCTGAAGCAAATACAGTCATCTCAATTTATAAGTGAGAAAACAGACACAGAGAAGTTAACCCACTTTCCGCAAGTCACCTAGCTTGTAAGTGTGGGACTGATTTGTGTAAGCCCAGGAATTCTAGTTCAGAAGCCCAGGGATCTTGATAGATCTTTAAGATACATTTCTTAAGGTAGAATTAAGAATGTTACGGTTTGAATGTTTTCTGTGATATGAGAAACCCAGATCACAATTATCTCCTGGAACTTAATGTGGAAAATAATGGCAACTGGGGTTTGGGGGAGGTTTGGAGTGGGGTGGGTAGGGGGAGGGCCAAAAGGAGAGAGGGGAAGGTCTTGTAACCTTGCCAAGATATGTATGTGCACAAAATATTCAAGATCAATGTGAAGTTTGAATTTTCACTTGTATGTATCAATAAAATGGGGAAAAACGTTATGGTTTGACTCTGAAGTGTTGTCCCGAAGTCTTGTGTTTGGGGAGTGATTGCACCACGAGGGTGCTAGACTCCTCAGTGGCTTCATCCCTTGGTGAGTTTGGTAACTGTGTTCTGTGAGGAGGCAGGACCTGAGGAGAGGTGGGTCACTGGGGGAATGGTTTGCACAGGTGTCTTCTCA
Organism: Ctenodactylus gundi; assembly: GCA_004027205.1. NCBI lineage: Eukaryota > Metazoa > Chordata > Mammalia > Rodentia > Ctenodactylidae > Ctenodactylus > Ctenodactylus gundi. The sequence goes on from PVKB01000805.1 coordinate 412,972, forward strand.
TCCCTTGTCTTTCTCCTTCCTTTTCTTCCTGGCCACCTCGGAGTGAGTAGCTTGCCTCTACCATGTTGCTTCTCTTTAGAACCAGCTAACCAGGGACTGAACCTCCTGGAGACCATGAACCCGGTAAACATTTCCTCCTTGAGGTTGTTGGTGTAGGGCATTAGGGCTCAGAGACGGGAAAGCCAAGGAATGCGAAGAGTGAAAGAAGTCACGTCTAATCTTTTTCAAACATCGACAAATCGCTTTTGCAGCAAAAACAAACGAACAAACAAAAACAAAACAATAAAAACGATCAGCAAAATCCAAAATTGTAGCACTTTGGAAGACTATGGATTACATTGTTAATGTTTATTAAATTTGCAAGTTCTCCCTAGTTAATTTGTTTTGCACTTGGTATAATTGTTTGGAGTGACTGACACTTGAAGTAATAGGGCAGCGAAGAGACTGAGCCTCTCTTTGCCTGCTCCTGCTAACTGTAGACTGTCATTTTCTTGTGGGCCCCAAATGTCCCCGATGGAAGCCCAGGCTTCCCCCTGGGTCCGTATTCATCCTTTTAGTACCACTTTCCCAGGCTGGTCTTGCAATGAATCCACTTGATCCAGGAGGAAGGAAAAGTATATCTCCCTGAGGGCCACAGAGGCCAAATGGCCATGTCTTTCCTCCATCCCTGCAGACGAGACCTTATCCTTTCCCACTGGACTCACTGAAAGCAAAGCAATCATTCTTTTTTAGAAAAGGCAGCCAGCTAGAAGTTCTGGAACTGAGGGCTCAGAGTCCCAGGACATTGTCCAGAAAAGAGACGACTCTCCGTTCTAGAATCAAACAGACCTGTTTGAGGCCTGATTCAACCTCTCGGTCCGTGTGTGGAGATCACGGGAAGAGAAAGAGAAATTTCACACAAGGATGGTGTATAGTATATGCTCACTGATTCCAGCTATGATCACAACTCTTAGCAGTGGAGATTGACCCAGGGAGCCAATGGAAACAGCAATCGGGAGAAGAAAAATGGTGTAAGGAAAAGATGATTTCTTAGAAGACTTGATGTCCTGATCTTTTAATTTTCGAAGGAAGATAAACAGCACGGTCGCCTCTTCCCTCTTTTTTCGGATATTTAGGATCCCAACCGAGTCCTCCTTCTCAATTGTAAGTTATGACCAAACGACTTGGTTGCCATTTGTCTACGATGGAGCGAAATTGACGGAAACCTACACCATTTCCTTGACCAATTAGGCTGGTCCCCATAGGGGTGTTAGCTTATCTGTTCAAGCAGAAGGCACCATCCGAAAATGTTAGGCTGGAGTTATTCTCATCAGCAAAGACAAGACTAAGGGAGCAGAACACTCGAAGCCTTAAGCCACGCTATCTGGTAAGATTTTTTATGAAAACCTCATTTTTCTAAACGTTCCTCCTCAACTCCCAGAGGTTTGCATATTAAAGTGCTTTGATATAAAGATAAAGTATGACTGTGGTTTCGGAATTGTCAGAGATGTGACTTGAACATGAAAATTGACACTAGAGTCAAACTTCATAGTTTCCATGGGGCCAACGAACCTGTTTGGTTGATTCTTGCCATATAGTTATTTCTAGTATTAGTATCTCCAAACAAAAGAAGCAAAGTTTTTCTTTATGCACACATTAGCACATTTATTTATTTGGTGGCCATCTTGACATCTGAAGTCAGCTTTTAGCCATGTAACTGCAGATACAGTGCTCCAATTCTACCTCTCTCCCATCTTCCCCATAGATCCAACCCTCAGCGCTTTTATCTTGTGTCAGTTAACAAGCTGATGTTTCTTATTCCTTCCCAGAGTATCTTTCCACTAAGTACTTTTCTAAAAGACAAAACGTCATACAGAATTTTCCACAGATAATATTCCTAAGGCTACCAACAGACAATGATGAGCTGTTCAATATGGCGGCCCTTAACCAAAAGTGGCTACTGACAATATCAAGACTCATAGGTGAGCATTATAAGCCAAGTTGATTTTCAAAAATGTTTAATTATACTTAAACAGCCACAGATGACTGAAATGGCGTGTACTAGATGCTGGAGGTCTACAGAGTTAAATGCAAGTTGCTTAGCATGGCATACTGATGCCAGTCTTAATGGCAAGTGGTAGAGAGCTTCCATCTTTTGGCTCCAATTACCTTTCAATACTGATCACCACAGTTCTTCGACTTGATTTTTCGCAGCAATGTAACACTTACTGTAGCTCTCCAAATACACTACATTTGAATCTAGAGCATCTCCAAAAAGCCACACTGCAGCATTTGGAAGGTGATTGGATAATAGAATTAACTGGATCAAGTGAACGATTCCCCTGATGATTATCTGTGCTGTTAAAAGTCGAGACCTGGTTGGAGGGATGTGTCAAGGAGGACAAGGCGTATTCTTGCCCTTGGCTTCTTCTGACTCCCCAGTTCCTGTCTTGCCATCCTATGAACGGCTTTTCTCTGCGTAGGCCCTCCCTCTTGCCCTCCTGCTAGCCAATCATGCATGGACTGTGACCTCTGAAATGTGAGCCAAAGATAAATCTCACCTCCTCTAAGTTGTGGGTGTTGGATATTGTGTCCGAGGAACAAAAAAGTAGGTGAGTTACCATGCGGTGCTACCATGTCTGTGTACAAGTGACCCCCTTGATCTGTGGGTAGGCCTCGCCCAACCTTGGGAAACTGCTGTTCTCTTTAGGATCTTCTGAAACCGACCTGAGATTGATTTCTCTGGGTATTCTCCCTTATCTAATCAAGAAAAGCAATCACTTCCTTTGTTAGATTAATTTTTCCTCCTGTATGTGGTTTTGTCTTTGCATGGATAACATTAACTTATAATTACTTACCGAGCTGTCAATTTCCCGAGGACACATTCGTAACTGACTTTGTTTGTTTCTCTGGTGTCTGCACACTACCTGGTATAAGACGGTCACTTACATGCTGGTTCAATTAGATGTCATTAAAGTATGTAATTGACAGGACACGAACAAAAGATAATTATTATTTAGTTGAATTTTTTTTCTTCTCAGTGAACATCCTTTGGACTGAGCGTTAAGTAAAACATGAAGAAACCTCATTTCCTTGGCAATAGAGAAAAGGACTGGGGATGGAATGAGATTACTGAATGAAAAATCAGCTGCCAGCATTCCATATTCAGTTTCCATTATTCATTCAGCTCACACAGCTTGAGAATCAAGAGCCATTACAAGTACAAAGCCCCTTTTCAAAAACAGACCTGATTTGGTTGTAAGATTGTTTCTCCTACTCGCCAAATTTCAGTTGCATTTAAAATATATGTAGTGCCTGTGTTTCCAAAAGCCATCTATAAATTATGTCTGTCCTTTTCACAGTTTAAAATATTACAGTAATTTCTCAGCGTGGAGGGAAACTGCTTTTTTTATGGTGAGCTCATTCCTTTAACAGATGTTCATACAATTAATAGACTCCATGTGAGTATCTATGAATCTGACCTGAAACACACCATGAATTTTCCTCCCAGTTTTCCCTCACTGCTCTTAAATCTAACACCTAATGTTCACTAGGTTAGATTTGATGCACGCTGAGGCTTTGCGTGCAGGAACTGAAATAATACTGGATGCTCTAATCCACATGGTCCAGCAGCCTCTGAAATGCAGACACTCAAAGGTCAGAAATAAAATCAAAGCCTCACATCTGTATAACATTTCACAGTTTACCAAGCACATGTAACCCAATTATCTCATCTGATCATGACAAGAATCCTTTGCATAAACAGAGCACAAACCACGATCTGCATTAAAAAGGAAGTGATGCTCCTGCTGTTATCTGCCACATACAGTCACCACCGCAGATGGACCTCTAATTCAGCCTGACCTAGAATCCAGGGCTATTTTCCCAATTTGTTCTGCCACTGTGATTATGGGCTGGTCATACTCTCCTGAGAACAGGATCTTGTGGCCAATGGTAGAAGTCTTCTCAAAGCTGTAGTTTCTAAGTAAAAATGTGTTCTCACTATGTCATCCTGTTATTTTCTTTCTGGAATGTTGCTTCAAACAAATGAGCAGGAAAATTGCCCATGACAGTTTGATAACTACCCCTAGCCATGGTTGACAGAGGTTACCTACAGCCAGTAGGTAGGAAGCAGTCTCCATGGAAACCCAGAGGCAGAGTTCTTTCTCAAATACATCTCAGGCATATGAGCTCAATGGCACACTTGGCCAAGAGTTTTAGATTGTGCCAAAAGTTGATGGAGACTAGAGTCACACTTCTGCACAGGGAGAAAGGTCTCCAAATAATAAAGTAATAATAATAATAATAATAATAATAATAATATAATAATAAAGGGATCGTAACTTTCTGCTACTCTCTGTTCAAATGACAGATGCATCTTCTCTTGTAGTGCCAACTATGTCCATGAGTCCCATTGGTGAACTGCAGAGTGAAGGGGTTTGGCCACACTGTGTACCTATCCACAATGGCTGCTTTCAAATCCAGCAATGCCGATTTTGTCACCGTAGTGATCCCCTCACTGGCCTTGAGAATGAGGTTTAGAGGTTCCACTGTAATTCCAAGTCCCCTGGCAAGTTCAGTGGCTCAGTCAAGGCTGAGAATTATTGCTGGATAACAAATCACCCCCAAGTAGAATGGCCTAAAACTTTCTTTTTTTCACACAGTGTTGTGGATCATTAAAAGTGTTGTCTGTTCCAGGGATTGTAGGCTAAGGTCCTCTGTGCAGCTAAATTTTGCTGGGTGTCGGACTGGGCCTAAAACATGTGCAATGCCTTCATCACGTTCTGGGGAGCTCCTACACAGAAATTGAAGTGGCCAGTGATTGGTGGAGTTTTTGTATTTGTCCAGAAAGCCAATTTTACATGGAAGTTCAAAACAGTGAACGCTGATGCTACCAAACTTTTGAGAACTAAGCCCAATATGAACACAGTGCTATTTCCAGTACGTTCTGGGTAAAAGCAAATTAAAGTCCAGGCAAAGCTTGGGCGTGGGGTAGATAATGTAGTTCTGTATTGGAAGAGTTGCATGTGCATACAGAGAGAACATGGACCATCTTTGGAGACGACTTACCACAGTCTTCTCTGTGGACACAATAACTATTGTGCCTCACAGTACAAATTTCACCCATCGCACTTAGAAGACTGTCAGTCTCAGAGTGTTTTGAGCTCAAATTCTAAATCTAGAATTTTAAACCAGTTTGGCTGTATCTATATGTGTTCAAAGCTACTCAGCTGTGGGTCTTCACCATCTGGAGACTTCGAAATCAAAGTCTCAGGCCCCAGCACACATGGATTCCCCTAACAGAATAACCACAACAGGCAGGCACAGGTCACCATGACCCCCACAATGAGCACAAGAAATATACTCTTAGAGTGGCTCCAGAATCCACAGTTCTGGGCTCTAAGCTCAGTTCTCAGAGTTCTTGGCTCTGGCCTTGGCTTAGGCTTAGAACTGAGTCATTTTTTCAGCCTATTTCTGCCTGTGGATACTGTTGGGCATCCCCCAAAGACTCTTGTCATCTTGGATTTTTCATTTGAGTTTAAACTGGGTCCTTTTGATAGTATTATTTTAAAACGTTGTAGGTATTCTGTGGCTCTCGTACATGTTAGTTCATGCCTGTGAAAAGCCATATTCATAATTCTCTTTGAGTCATGATTCTTTCCACAAAAGGTTGGGAAGCCTGATATATGACAACACTTTGAAGATTCTCAGTCAGTCAGCCAGGCCTTGTAACACAGCTTTGTAATTCCAGCATTCTGGGAAGCTGAGGAGGGAGGATCGCAAGTTCAAGTCTATCCTGGGCTGCTTAGCAACTTAGTAAGACCCTGTCTCAAAATTAAAAATTAAACAAAAAGTCTGGGGATATAACTTAGTGTGAAGGCCCTATGTAGCCAGGAAAGTCTACAAGTATGACCCCTTATATCTCCTCAAGGTCTTAAAGGAGGGTTATCACTTAGATTCAAAGACAATACGCTAATACTTTTATTGAAAGTGTGATGTGATTAACGTGAATAGGAGGTGTTATTTGTCTGTCTTTGGGCACAATATGTCACATACTGAAAGCACTTTAAAGATCATATGAGCCACAAGAGAGATGCAAATCAAAACAACGCTAAGATACCACCTCACTCCAGAGAGAATGGCCTATATCAACAAGTCAAATAGCAATCAGTGCTGGTAAGGCTGTGGGGAGAAAGGAACCCTCCTGCCCTGCTGGTGGGAATGTACATTCATACAACCACTTTGGAAAGCAGTATGGAGATCTCTCAAACGACTAGAAATAAATATCCCCTTTGACCCAGCGACATCCCTCCTAGGAATATATCCAAAAGAGGCCAAAACAACACATAATAGTGATATATGTATACCCATGTACATAGCAGCACAACTAACAATAGCTAAAATTTGGAAGTCACCAAAATAAAAAACATCAACAGACCAATGGATACACAAACTGTGGTATTTATACACAATGGAATACTATGCATCTATAAAGTCCAACAGCGTGGAGGCTTTTACAGGCAAATGGAAGAAACTTGAGAACATCATGCTTAGTGAAGTGAGTCAGAAGCAGAAGGTGAAACATCGAATGGTCTCTGATATGAGAGACCCAGATCACAACTACCTCATGGAACTTAAAATGAAAAACAAAGTGAAACAGTGGGGTAGGGTGAGGAGGGATGGAGGGAGGAGTGGGTAAAGGGAGGGACAAAAGGAGTGTGGGAAAGTCCTTGTCACCTTGACAAGATAAATAGGTGCACAAAAATGCTAAACTTCATTGCAAATCTTAAATTTTGCACTTATACATATCAATAAAATGGGGAAAAAGATCATATGATTCTATTCATTTTGCATCAAAGACACCTTCCTCAGAGATTAAGAAATCAAGACTGAAAGAGAAGAAAGGACTTTGATTCCAAACCACAAAGAAGGTTGAGAACCAAGCAAGAAAGAGAAAAATCTCTTCTGATACTGAGGTTGTGTTTTCTACTCTTTTTTCTCGTAGCACTTAATTGGAAAGAAAAAATAACCTTAAAAGACATTCTTAGGCATATAAAATATAAATTATCTTTGAATTATCTTTTTTCTTTATACCATTTTTATCTTTCCTCAGTATGTAGAATATTGTTTTGCCTGCCCTAGGAAGATTTAAAACCGGAGAACAGCAACTGGTACCAAGTATAAAACCAATTTCCCAACTCTTACAGGTTTGAAGCATCTGGAGGAGGAAGAAAATGTCATCTGTTTGGAGTTTAAAAGGATGTTTTACTTTACATTCATTCTTCATTTACTCATGGAACAAATGCTTTCTTGACACCTTTTAGGAGTCAGTCCACATTCTCCACATTGGACATGGGCCACTGGGACCCTCAGTGAATAGGTGTGTGTGGATAGTTGCTGGTCTGAAACAGAAACTTGTAGTGAGAACAGAGCAAGAAATGTTGCCTGGGGAAGCTGAACTGGAGACATAGAAAGGTATCAGGAGTTGTTCACCACAGGGAGAACCAGGAGATCAGTCACCCAAGTTAGATGCAGACTGATATGTGGGTGATGGGTAGAGGCAGGAAGGGACACTCAGAGGGCTGAACCCATCATGGTGTGCTATGAGTCAGACAAGGAAGCTGCAGTCAGCAGCTTTATAAAGATGGGATGAGAAGAAAAATGTAGCCAATTCTGTGCCAACCTCCAAGCAGGGCCCTGGACCTGGCATTTTTCCAATTCAGGGGTCAACATGATCCCTACTTATCTTACCTGCTGAGACATAAAACCTGACATCCACAACTTCAGGAAAGAAGGGTTTATCTTAGCTCACACTTCGGCGGTTTCAGTTCTTGCATAGTCAATCATGAATGGCAGAAGGCCTGGCGGAGGAAACCTGCTCAAGGCATCGCAACGGGAAGCAGAAGGTTTGGGTGAAAGCTAAGTAAAGAACATATCCTTCCAGGCCACACCCTCCACAATCCACTCCACCCAGCCAGGCTCCTCCTCTTAACAGAAGTTGAAATCAACAGATTAATCCACTTGATCTAATTAATCCATGTAACCCAGTCACTTTCTAAGTACGCAGGCTTTGTGGGGAGCAGTCTAGGTCCAAACCCATGTTCAGTCCAGTCTACTTATTCGTTTCCTGTTGTTGCTATCCCCTGTGGTAACACGCACTGATAACGGGACCAGCTTTCGGGGCTATCTGAAAGAAACAGCTCAAAAAAACCCGATGACATGAGGTCATAAAATCACCAACTTGAGCAAAGTCATGGGTGCTGGGTAAGTGACTACATGGAATACATCAGCGTTTTCCAGTTGGGTCACACCTTTCATTCAAATGTTTGAAATCTCCTTTTAAATCATGTCCTCACGCTTCAGGATCACTGCCATGAGACAGTTGAAACACAAGTTGTAGAACAGGCCTTAAGCAAAATGAGTATACATTATTTGAAAACATCACTCATTTTTAGAACCCGTGGCATTTCACCAAAATGAACGTTAGAGATCATTGAGATGAAAATCTGCTCCCAGTTAAAAAAAAAAGAAGAAGAAGAAGAGGAAGAGGTAATGGTAGGAGCCTAATTTTTGACTGTCCGTATAAACCTGGGCAGGGTGACTTTGTCCAGTTTTGTGTCCATCCTCTAACCCTCTTCCCTCACCTGAGCCTGGCTACCTGCTCAACATCAGCCATGGCTCAGACATGAGGCTGGGGGCCGGACCGGGGAGATCTCAAAGAGGCAATCAAGCTGCCTAGCAAAGAAAACAGAGGCAGGGAGAGGGCGGGATGCCATGAAATAAATTAGAACGAACATCCCATTTTTATCTCCATGGCAGTCAGCCCATTCCATTCTTTGCATGCTATTTTCATATGTTAACAGCAGTTTGAGAGCTGAATAGGAGGAGAGGAGGAATAGTTCAAAGGAATGAGAGGGAGAGAGAGAAACACTCATCGATTATTAATTCAGACCTAGGAAACCCCGCTTGTGTCTGCTGCAATGAAATATAACCGGGGGTTGGCTCAAGGGGGTTGCCATTGAAATGACGGCGGAACCCTCACCACGTCGACCTTCTGTGCTTCAGTCTTTAGTCTTGGCTTGGTAGCCGCTGCAAGCATTTATGCAGTATCAACAAACAGAGATGTGCTCCCTTGTTCCGCTTCTCCCTAGAGGAGAGAGAGAGAGGGAGAAGGAGAGAGAGAGAGAGAGAGAGAGAGAGAGAGAGAGAGAGAGAGAGAGAAAGAAAGCGTGGGGAGAGGTCTCTTCCTCCCCACAAAAGCTCAGGGGTCTTCCTGTTCCCACATCCCTCTTGCTCACACATAACGCAGCGTCGCGGAAGAGTATGATTCCGGATGATGGGCCGGGTGCCAGGCTCTGAGATCGTGTTAGAAAATGGCCAGTTTCAATGGCAGATTTTGTCCATTAAAACCTATTACTAGCTCCCTCCCAGAGCCCAGCTGGTTCCATTATAGAAAATTGGAGTGAAATGATGTCAGCTTTGTGCCATAAAAATGAATAGGCATCTTGCTTTTCATTATTTTAAATTGCAGATTGTTGCACTGGTATGTATTTATTTTTGTCATTTCTCTCTGGCCCCGGTTGAGGGTCTGACCCTTGAATAATGAATAAAATGACACCTGTTGCCACTTGAGCCTTGCCTGTGTCTCCCTGGGCTTATTTTTTTTATCCTTCCTGTTTGTGACAAATTCAGAAAAAAAAAAAAACCAGCAACACTTTTAAATGGGCTTGTAATCTTCACTCTTTTAAACTGTCACTCAATCTTTGTCTCACGAAATAGGCTGTTAAAGCTAAGGAGGAAATACCTCATAGAGACTTCAGCCTTGAGAACGCCTTGAGAGGAAGCCCCTCCGTAGCTTTGGCGTTAAAGTAAGAACTTGGAGTAATTGTTGCTTATCGAGACAAAGGAGTTTCATTTGGAAATGCCAAATGCACTTTAGCAGTCTTTAAAATGATGACTTCTTTTGTTTGGGCTGAATCAAATTTTTCAGATGTTTCTTTCAGGCCCTGGGTTTTTGCAGGACTTATCTCAAGAGTTAGCGAAAGGGCAAAGGCACAGCGAGTGTCCTGGTCATGACCGTGGGTGCATTTTAAACTGTTCTATTGCTAGATTTCCTATCTTGTTGGTTCAGCCCTTAAGGAGCTACAGAGAGTGCAAAGACCAATAGTATAATAAGTACTAGAATGACTAGAGAGATGAGAAATAGTTGAATTATGGAGAGATAAGAGAACTTGCACCCTAGGCACCTTTGGTATTTAGGAAGATATGCATCTCACAGCGGCCCTAGGGGCCTTAAAAAAAGAGAAATAGGGATAAAAGAAGCCTGGCATCAAATAATAATCACTTGAATTTAATTTTTAATGCTATTGTTTAAAAAATAAACAAAACATGTGCTGGCATATGCTTCCTTCCCAGTTTGTTTATTAACTGCGATTTATAGATTATAACAGGGATTCCCCAACTCCTGAGCTCTGGACCAGTTACATTTGTGGCCTTGGAAGGACCAGGCCTCTGGGACAGATGAGCGCTGGCAGGAGGTGAGGAGCGAACAAAAGTCAGCCCTGTCAGTAGGCTCCTACTCGGTTCTAATGCCAGCGCTGATCTGACAGCGGGTAGAGCTTTGCTCCCAGCTCCTCCCCACCGTTGCTCACCATCCTCCAGCAACCTACTGAGTAACAGGTGTGTCCCCTCCTTCTGATAATGGTCCTCAAATAAACATGTCCCCGGTGTCAAAAAGGGTGGGGACAACTGCATTATGAGGAAGATGGTGGCATGAGAGCCAAACACAGTTGAGTCAGATCTGATGGTACAGTTCTGTATTCCCAGCAACCTAGGAGGCTCAGGCAAGAGGGTCCCAAGTTCAAGACCACTTGTGGGCAACTTGGGGACTTAGCAGGACCCTGTCTCAAAATTAAAAATCAAGAATGGACTGGAGATATAGCTCAGTGTTAAGGCTCTAGGCTTGTTTCTCAGTATCAGAAAAAAAGGCACAGTAATATCTTCTAACAAGTCCCATTGTTCTTGGTAAATTAGCCTACTCTTTATTGTCAATGGTTATAGTAATCAAAGATCTGATCTTCCTGAAATGCCTCCACCCGTGGTTAAGAGCCTGAGTGATGGAATCTGGGAGAACAACGGAGCACATGATTTCCCCTACTGTTAAATTTGAATGTGAGAAATATTTTTAAAAATCCATATACCATTTCCCCGAGATAAACCTAATTAATTTGTATCACAAACATAAACTAATAATAAAAAAGTTAATCTTACCCAAACTCTACTGACAAGCTGTTAGGGAATTCTATTTTGATCATTGTTGGAAACTCCTACCCCTAACCTCATGCCTGAAACATTTAGAAAGACTGCCAAAATTTAGTTCTGTGCTTGTTATACAGAGATGGACAGTCCCCCCTCCCCCAAGTGCAGAGTCTTTGCATAGCCACGTATCTACCACTTTTAAGTCACAGACCATGAACTTTCCTGAGACTAAGACACTCCCACTGGCCCAACAGACCTCAAGATCCTAAGATCCAAGTCATTTTTTTTTCCCTGAGGTCCACTATGCAAGGGACTTGGATTGATTTTCTCTACCTAGTCTTGTGGGAAGTTTCTTCTCCCACTTACGGGTCAACTGCATCTTCCATTCTAAGCTCCTTTCTCTGGTCTCTCTTTCCCTTCCAGGAAAGTCTCCTGCCAATACCTGTTAGAAATACAGAGTTGTCTTTTATTCATCTTGGAAGGAGAACAGATTTAAGGTACTTTCTTAAATTTATGTTCTGACTTCATCACTTACTAGCTCTTAGATTTTGAAAATGCTAGCTAAGCTTTCTGCCTCAGAGCTTTCCAAACTGAGTAATTATAGTGCCAATAATACATGACTACTGTGTTGAAAAAACCATGGACATATCTTAGCTCATTGCGTACAAGAAGCACTCGTAGAAGTCCATCCGTAAGATGGATTGTGGCTTCATCATTCATTACATCCTGTGCTTCAGATTTTGGTGGGAGGAGACCTGAAATCAGCTAGAGACCTTCGCCTGGAGGTGACAGTTCCAAAACACAGCCTTCTGAGAGTGACACAGAGCCGGGACAACTAGAGAAGGTAGATTCACAGTCCATTTGGTGGCTACAGACACAGATTTTTGTTTTTATGTGTAACTGTGTCAGGTTCAGAGTTCTGTGCTTACATCCAATCTGTCCCCCGCTTCTTGTCAGCATAGGATTTCCTAAGACAATGCCTGAAGAATCATTTGTTTGCTTTCCTTCTTTCTTTCATCCTTTCTTCTCATACGCTGTTAGCAGAGCAGAAATCCTGTGACTAAAGCTATTTCTTCAAATGAAGGTGTATATGTCTTACATAATAGTTTTATTTGCTCTGAGAAGTTGTATGTAGAATATTCGGGTCATTAGCTCCCTCTCTTTCCCTTTCCTCCTCCCTCCCTTTTTTCACAAGGCTAACAGAGCAATGGACACAGGTATTTCTAGGAGAAGTCTTTGGGATAATACTGGGCTTGCTTGACGTGGTGAGTCTTTGTGGAATGATTTTTAATGAGCGTGAGTGATTGAACAACGATTACCTCCCTATATGGGGGTATCGGGTCCCAATGTCTGGAATGTCTAAAAAAGTGATTGATGTGATCTGAAAAAGGACTTTTATACATACACAAATTAAATTAGAAAGGTGGAAGATGGGGAGATTATTCTGGATAATCCCTCAGCGACAAATGCCACCATGCCTCGTTGGAAGAAAGGAGATTTATCACACCCACAGAAGAAGCAAGGTGAAAATGAGGCAGAGAGAGAGAGAGAGAGTGGGAGATGATGCCTTGAAAATGGGGATTGGTGAGACCACAATACAGTGGCAAAAGTGATTTCCTCTGCAGGCTGGAGGGAGAGGGGTTGTTCTGATACTAATAGATTTTTGGCCTTCAGCCAAAGTAAATGTCAACTTCTTTAAGACACCTTTTTTTTTGTCATTTGTTACAGCACCCACAGAAACCTAATGCAGTGTGAAAAAATAAATGGAAAAAAGATGTTGACAACAATATAGAAAAACAGGAGGACAGTGGAGGGTAGAGAACAATGCTCCAATCTCTGGAAAATTAGTCTTCCACCTCTTTATAAAATTAAGCCAAGTTCTGAGTGTGGAATTTGTGGGGTTCCAAGAGTATTAAACTGAAGTGAATTAGGTCCTGGCGTGGACCACTCTGTGAGCACTAAAAGCCTGGCAGCACTGTTTATAAGGCAAAGTGATAGAGATTCTATGATAGTAAACTCTCCCAAGTGTGGCCCAATGCACAGAGCCAGAACACAGGGGCATGGGAAAGAGAGCAGGTTCTTCTAGCTCCCTCAGTAGCTACTGAAATTATGCTAAGTTTTTATGTTTTGCTGATGAAACAATATAATTTCTTGCCAGTAATGTCTGCAATGTCTGTTCATGGCTACCACCTGCTTCATTGTAATGGGAAAACAGACTAAAGAAAGCTGAATATTCATAAAAAATTTCAATGGAGTCCTTTGGGCCAACAGTAGGAAATGGCAGAAGAGAAAGAAGCCAGAATTATTAGAAAAATTTGCGCGTGTGTGTGCACGTGTGTGTGTGTGCGTGCGTGCACACACACACACACACACACACACACACACACACACACACACACACAAAGAAACACTACAAATGGAACACCCCCTCTACCCAAATAAAGCCTGACTCACAACAGGACAAATTTTGAAATGGAAAGTTTCCTAGTTTATTTGAGAAAAAAACAGGATTCACTCTTAAATAAGAAGAACTTGGGTTTTATTTTTTAAATATACAAGAATGAGGCAAATTAAGAACAACACAAGCAGTGTGCTGAGCAAGCTACAAAACAGAGATTGATATCAGAGGGAGAACTCTGGAATATAGGAGCAACATTTTAACAATACCAAAAGGAATGTTCACAAAGATAAATGAAAGTGCTGTGAGAATAGAACACTTCTATTTTTTTACTTTGAAAAGAAAGATGATAGGTACGGAGGTCAGAATCTCAAGAATCCAATTCGTTGATAGAAAAAGGGTCTTTCCTTCCACCAAGAAGTAGCCACATGACTCAAACAAATAAAACAACTAGCTCAGAATTTTATCCTCAAAACTAATATGAAAGAGAAAAACCGAGAACTTACAAAAGACCCAAGGATTAGAAATCAGTAAGACAAAATAGGTTCAAGTAAACAAGACAAATCCCTTGTGAAAACTTTCAAGTTAAAGGAGAAGGGAAGATAATCCCTTGAGCTTTGAACAAAGCAACCATTTACTTTCAGCAGAGTTAAAATTAAGTCGGCTTCAGATTTCCTCTCGGCCACCATCAATACTCACACATCTGGTTTTAGACAATTTGTTAAGGTCTATATAGGTGCTCTGAGGTCTGTGGGGTTTCAGGTGATCTGCCACTCAATGCTCCTTCTAGAAAAAAAAAACAGTGTCATTTTTTAAAGAATAAGTTCTCAACAAATAGGAGTTTTTAATGTTTGAGGGGATAGGAGTGCTTATTACGTTGCTTTGATAATTATAAACATTATTGTACCCTACCACACAAAACATCATAACTTGTTTAGAGATGTAGTTTACACATATGATTAATGGCACTAAGCAGTAATAACACGTAGATGTCTACAGATGTGACACAGTTACATCCAGCTCCTCCAGGCTGGCTTCTTTTAGCAACCAGATATACTAGCCAGGGGATTATCCCACAAGCCCAAAGGATGTCTGAGATCCTCCTGCACTGGTTTCTCTTGGGAACCTCTGATGTCCTACGTCCACTTCATCTCTGAACCCGAATTTAGCCTATGTGACCCATTCCTCAAGCAACCACAGATTGTCAGTAGTATGGGGCTAGGGTTTCTATTTCTTGCACAGAATATGGCAGCTCTAGACCCTAAAAAATGCTCAGTGAATGAACAGATAATTTCTATTATCAATGCTGAAATTTTTCTGCAGTTGTATTGGTCAGATTTCTATCACTGGGACAAAGTACTCAACACCTGCAGCTTAGTGTGGAAAGGATTTTTTTTCTGGCTCACGGTATCAAAAGTTTCAGTCTATAGGCAGTTGGCTCCAACATGGTGGAAGGGCCTAGTGGAGGAAAGAGGCTCACCTCATGTGGCTGAAAGCAGAGAGAGAGAGAGAGAGAGAGAGAGAGAGAGAGAGAGAGAGGGAGAGAGAGGGAGAGAGGGAAGAAGGAGCCAGGATGCACCTTCTTAAACAGGGCCCCGCTTCCTAACAACACTTCTACAAATTTATCAATGGATTCTTCCACAGATGGATTGACGAACTGAGCATATGTGGAACCCAATGCCTTTTCAAAATCTCCACTTCTGAACACCTGAGACTTTTGAGGGTCATTTTAGACCTAAAGCATACAAAAGTATTGGCAGTGAAGCTAGATATTAAAACCATTAAGCAAGAGATAACTCAGATTTGAGTCATGCACATCACGGTTTCAATGTTCCCTGGCCGTCTCCGCCATTGTAGTCTTGTCCTCAAAATGGTCATCTTGCATCCTGCTGATCCTTACTTTCAAACTTCTTCATCTCTTTCCTTAAGCTCAAAAGGCCCTACGGCTTTATTCTCCAAACCTTAAAACAAAAAAGGTGAGAATCCATTTGTTGTGAAGACATTCTTATTTGTACTTGAAGTCAGTCCTTGCTTTATCTCCTGTGAACCATACACTTTCCAAGGCGGAATAAGTGTTCCCATGCTCCTCCAAAACACATACTAATGTTTTGAAGTTGGGGTTTAATTGAAGTTTAAAAAAAAGGCAGAATCTTAGCTACCAGTCTTTATGTCTCTTAATCCTGTGTGGTTAGTAATTCAAAAATGCTAAAAAAGCGAGAAGGCTGAAGAAGCAAAAATTAAAGAAAATCTTGCTCTCAAACTGCTGGCTTTTGGAGAAAAATGGCACAACTGGAAGCTCCAGGCCTCATGTTTAATGCAGATATGAACTTACCAATAGTAGATAATGGAGGATTGTTGTTATTCCAAAGGGTCTGCAATTCCACAGACAGACATTAGAAGGAGGAAGACATCACATGACATCCCAAAAAATTGCTGGGCAGCTCTCTCTGGATTATGGGAGTCCATGAGTGGAGAAGACTCACCCGCAGAAAAGATCTGAGAGGCCCCAGCATCTGCAATCAGGCTGATGGCTTAAGGTCTTCCCTGAATGAATCTAACCGGTAAAGATTGGAAGAAATTGCCAGGTTCGTTTCTTCTTTCTTTCTTTCTTTCTTTCTTTCTTTCTTTCTTTCTTTCTTTCTTTCCTGGAAAGAAAAGACTTTCAGGCAAAGGGAAACATTGTAAAATAAAGGGAACAAAATCTCGCTGCAGAAATCTCACCCCTAAAGGACTTTCACTCACTCTTTGCCCCCACTTGAAAAGTTAATAAGATAAATTCTATGGAATAAATTTTATACCAAAATAAAAATGGTTGCTTTAATTTTTGTTGTGATTATGCAAATACAATTTGTAATAATATGAAGTAGTCTGAGACAACTACTGGATAGATTTGTAAATAACTTACTTTTCATGTCAGTAACCTTTTAAAGCTGTCTTTCATATAACAGACAGTCAAAAATATCTGTTGAATAAATGAATTAAGTGGCTTATTCATTAGAAGAAAAAGCAGAAAACTAGCAATAAGGTACTTTCAAATATGATTACAGATTTTGTAGTAAGAGCAAATATTATTACCAGAAAGGGTAAACATTTTAAATTGAATAGTCCTCAGAATGAATTTTCTTTCCTTCATCTATTTTCCCATTCAAGACAAATACTCAAAATGGAATTGAAAAACCAAGATTACATTTGGTCCTTTCCATCAGTGAAATCAGTCCAGCAACATTGATTAAAGCTCAATTCAGAAATTCAACCGAGACAATGTTATGAAAGATTATGCTAAACAAGAGTTAAGAGTAAAATCGTTTTTATTTAAAAACTCCAAGAAGCACAATGTAGCACATTCTCAGCATAGTATCATCTGCTTGTGACTAAAGAGATAGATATTAGATAAATTTAGCAAGTAACATAATGAAAAAGAACAAGCAAATACTAACATGTAGACACTGTACAAATGTGGATGTCTTAGTTACTCTTGTGAATCAATATCTGACATCCACAAATTTAGGGGACGAAAGGTTTATTTTATCTCACAGTTTCAGAAGGTCACAGTCCACTCAGGTGGCCAGCAACAATACAAGTACATGTAGCTCCCCTCAACATCACAAACAGGAAGCCAAGTCCCATCAAGTCCAGTCTCTCCCCAGAGAAAAAAAAAAAGCTGTAGCAATCTTTCTTCTCCCTTCTTTTTATATGGTTCAAGTTCCCAGTTGGTCCTCCCACATCCAAGTGGGTGCTCTTCCCTCATTCGCTCGCCCACAAATAACACTCCAATCCAGGATGGTTCCTAATTGCCTAATCTAGGCATAGTTCCTAAACCCTAATCCAGGCATAGTTCCTACTTACCTCAAGTTGACATAATCTCTCTAGTGGTCACAGTGGAGTTTTTGTTGACTTAAATAAATACAGGACCTTTTTTGTGACAAAATAGAATAAATGCAAAAACTGCTGAACAAAATGCTTTCACGTATCGTTTACAGGGAAAATATTCAGAGACATAGTCAAAGATGAATGGAACAGCCAAATGCAAAAGAATTTTTAGTTCTATACCTCTGTAACATAAAGTAAGTAGAGGTGAAATGTACATGTATGTGTATATGTGCATAAATGTACACACTGAGAGATGCATATTCTACGACATACAAGAAAACTGCTGAAGCAATGTTTTATATCCGTATCTACATATTCATCTATATACCTATCTACATCTGTATCTAGAGAATGGCATGTGTGTGTGGATGTGTGTGCACAAAGTCCTGGCTTGAGAATGACCCCTCTCAGGATGACCTTATCTTAAGAGTGGGGAAGAATAAGTGAAGAAAGAGAAGAGACATACCTTCTACCATTTTTCACACTGCGACCAATTGTGTTATAGGGCACGTAATGTGGGCTACTTGGTCTGCCCCTCCCCTCTCACTTTGCACTCTGATCTCCTGCACTGAGCCTCAGCTACCTGATGGCACCCTGGCTTCTTTTGCTTCTGAGGCTTTGAATGTGCTTCCTATTGTCCTCTAATCCCAGCTTCAGTTTGTAGGTCTGAGTTTAGATGTTGGTTCCCACGGAGCACACGTCTCCCCTGAAGCTGGCACAGTCCACCCCTTTCATTCTTTTGTCCACAGCACCCAGTTCTTTTCCTCTAACATTACTGTGATAGCTGTATAACTGTCTTTCTTCCTAATACACTGGGAATGTTTGGAAGTCTTTCTGTCTCTTATTCAAAGCTTTATCCTTGGGAACAATAAGAAAGTGAAGAACAAATATTGGTGGAACGAATGAAAAGAAATAGTAAATAAAGCAACAGATGTGTCTGTGAAAAGCTCCAGGGCCTTCCACTGGGGCAACATGGTCTACTGTTTCACAATGCCTGGGACAATGCCTGTGACCATTAATCCTGGTATGTTCCAAGTGCTCTAAGTGCATTAAATCATTTAAACTTACAATTACTCTGTGAAGAGACATGTCATTATTCCCTCAAACCGGGAAGATAAGTGTGACCGTTAGATCTGGTATGTCAACTTCTTTAGATTAATACGTGCCTAGCAGACTAATAAAGCTTGCTCCTGAGTATGTCTGGGTGGGCCACAGCCCTGTTACTTTGGCCACTATTGCTGGTTCCTGATATCTCCCTTCCTGGCATTCTTTTCACTCCTCTTTCACCACAATGGGGCCCATCTGCCATGACGTTCTTGCCGTGGAGCTAGCTGACCATGGACTTCTGAAACTATGAACAAAATTAAAACTCTCCCCGAAGTTGTGGGTGTCGGGTATTGTATCCCAGGGACAGGCAAGTTAACTAATACAACCAGCTTTCTGTCTGCCTCCCTCCAGGAGCACCCCTACCTCACAGTCACGATGGTTCCACCTCCAGGGCTTCTTACCATCCAAGCCCTCATTTCAGTGCTACAAATGGGCATCAGCAGCTTCGGTCCATACTCCTGCAAGAGGATGAAGCCAGACATCAGGCACATGCCACATGAAAGGAGGCATGTTGGGGAAATGTGCCAGCAGGAGGGGCGTAAAGATTGACTTTGCAAGGGAGAGCCATGTTCTTAACAGCGTTCAGACTCCCACACACATTCTTTTCCTCTGAGCCTATGAGAAAGACAACATTACTGTCCGTGCTTCCGGTTCTACATGGCTCCAGATTCCACTAAACACAAGAAAGAGGAGTAGCTCAGCTGCATCGGGACCAGGAATTCCCAGGGGCAGACCAGAAGGATGCAGGCGTTCCTAAATCAAGTTCTACATTTTCAACTTAACTCTCCTGATGGTCTGACCAGTTATCGAATGGCAAGATCTTCTCTTGATCAATATAATGGCAATGTGATATGCTGGGATGAGTTCTGGATCAGGAGACATGAGAATTGAGCTCAATTTCCTGGTCACTTTTTTCCATATGGGTTACATTAGACAAACCAATCCCTGAATCACCTCGCTCAGGGTTTCCCAAATACAAATTCATGAAACAGCAGGAGGCACAGGCCTCACACGCTCAAAGCAGGAAATTCAGAATGTGTGTTTATTGTTACCCAGGTGACTCCAATGTCGTAACCATTGAAGAGATTATGTTAACTTGAGGGAATTAGGAACCACACCTCCATTAGGATTAGGGTTTGGGAACCATGCCTAGATTAGAGTTTGAGAACGAACCAGCCTGGATTTGATTGTGAGTGATGTGTGGGCTGGCCAATGAGGGAAGAGCACCCACCCCCATGTGAGAGGTCCAGATGGGATTCCAACAGTATAAAAGGTAGGAAGAAGGAGGATTGTTGCAGCTTCTTCCTCTGGGAAAGCTCTCGCCTTCGCAATTGTCTATGGATGCCAAGTTGCTACACGCCACAGATCTTAATCACAGACTCACTCTCGTCTCGACCTGCACCTGTCTACCCAGCCCTGATCTTCGGTTGCCGATCTTGAGCCTCCAGTCTTCGCCATTGTTCTTCAAGCAGCTGAGAAGCACAGCAGACGCTCACCAGCCGTCCTGCAGTCCCAGACGGGAGATCCAACTTCACGGCTGAGCAGCCATCTTAGACTGTCTCTATCACTGGATTTGTAAGCCTTCCTAGTAGGTCAGTTTTGTTATAAAATCTGTAAATTCTGTCCTTTGAAGAATCCAAGCTAACACCAATGTGGAGGCTTATTTGAGAACGACTCACCTGGGTGACTTCTAAGGCCACTTGCCTGCTTCTGTGTGGTGCTCAGTTACAGGAATCCGCTCAGCTCATTTACCCAGTCTTTTAAGGAAGGCAATTGGTTTCCAAACATTTGCCATGATGAGTAATACTGAGGCAGTGTTCCTTCTGTGTTCCTGTATACACGGGCCAGGGACTCTAGAGTCAGTTCCTGAGATGGAAATCACTGAGTAGTGAGGTGTATACACCCCTGTGTGTTCTATCACCAAAGTGGTTGCATGGATTTACCTTCCCACGTGTAGTGTCGAGCGGTTCTTAATCTACATCTTTGCTTAATCTTAATGTTGCCAGCGTATTAGTATAATTGAGATATTTTGGTAGATGCTGTTCATAAAATTCTCCAAGGAGGAGCTCTACTCCCTGCCCCCTGCCCTTTTGATGGTACCCTATGGAATGCGTACTTTGCTTATTGCAGAACGGTCTACTGCTTTAATGTTCTGTGTGCTTTGTACATATGCACTTGAAACTAAATTTGAGGACTATGGTCATGTTTCACACTCAGATGCCAGTTTAGTTAAAGGTGTCAATGCACAGCTGTCCACATTATTGTTTATTATAGCTAACTATGAAATTAATAGAAATGGATCACAATTACTTTTGTGATGGTTGGATCAATTTTAACTGCATTGATAAATGTAATAGTGATCTAGATATTGACTTTATATTAGGTCAACAAAATAGAGACATCTCCTAGCTGATTGCATAGGGCGTGCATGTAGCAAGTTATCTGAGCACAAGCGTAGCTAAGGAATTTCTTTCATGTTATCTGGACACACCTGCCATGTTCTCTAAGTAGTATTCTCTAATCTTTCTGACACCAGGGCCTGGTTCAGTTAAGACAACTCTCCCAAGGACTGGGGCTGTGGCGTTTTGCCTCCTGTTAGATCAGCAGTGGCACTAAATATAATAGGACTTGCTGGAAGTTGGCAGAGTGTTACCTATCTGTCCCAGCAGCCTGATCCTTCCAAGGCCACAGACTGACATTGGTCAGTGCCCCCTGCTCTAAGGGCTCCTTCCACCATGGATCCCTTCAAATCTCCTTCTTTAGCCTTTGGGGACTGTCACAGTTGAAGAGATTATGTCAACTTGAGGCAATCAGGAACCACGCCTGGATTAGAATTTGGGAACCATGCCTAGATTGGGAATTGAGAACCAGCTTGGATTAGAGTGATTTGTGGGCCAGTGAACAAGGGAAGGACACCCAGCTGGTTGTGGGAGGCCCAACTGGAACTCTAACGGTATAAGAGGAAAGAAGAAGAAAGATTGTTACAGCTTCTTCCTCTGGGAAAGCTCTCGCCTTTGCGATTGTCTACGGACACCGACTTGCTACACACCTCAGATCTTCATGACAGATTCACTCCAGACTTGACTTGCGTCTGTCTGCCTGTCGTTGATCTTAAGTCTCCAGTCTTCACCATTGTTCTTCAAACAACTGAGAT
The DNA here is from genome assembly GCA_004027205.1 of Ctenodactylus gundi. Lineage (NCBI taxonomy): Eukaryota > Metazoa > Chordata > Mammalia > Rodentia > Ctenodactylidae > Ctenodactylus > Ctenodactylus gundi. The sequence continues at coordinate 434,739 of PVKB01000805.1, forward strand.
CTGCAGCGGACTCTCACAGCTATCCTGCAGTCCCGGGTGGGAATTCTACTTAGCGGCTGAGCAGCCATCAGACACCCTGGCTCTTGCACATGCAGGCCGCCATCTTGGATTATCTCTATCCTTGGATTTATAAGCCTTCTGAATCGACCCTTTTTATTATAATTTCCATAAGTTCTGCCTTTGAAGGAACCCTAACTAATACAGAGAGCTTGAGGAGATGCCTTCAGAAAAGATGGGTAGAAAACTGAGAATAGAAAGACAGCCACCCTTGACCAGGGGAAGAGCTCTTGGAATGAGAAGTGACCCTGAAACAGATAGGCTAGAGTGCCTAAAAAATACGAAAAGAGTGAGTTCCACTGAGGTACAATGACCTTTCTTATCTCCTCAGTCCTGAGTTATTGAAGGGGTGACCATGGAGCTGGCACAGTTTAGAGAGTGTGCTGCTAATTGCCAATGCCAAAGTCAGAAGGGCTGTGGCTCTAGATGTGAGATGTCACTTGGCTTCTAGTTCAGAAGCAGAAGTATTTGGTTGGCAGTTGGCAGTCTGCTCCCTGGGTACGGTGAGAGGGAGGCCTACAGCGAGGGAAACTCCAAGGGCAGCGTCGTGGCTGTCTGGGAGGCAGGTGCCTTACGCTTCGCTCTCATTCTGACACCCCGACCCTAAGTGACAGCAGCAGGGTGAAAGTGAAGCTGTGTGTCTTTAGAGTCTCACAGGCTCTGCTCAGGGGCCTCGGAGGACTGGGAATGGAAAAGAGCGGAGATAATGCAAAGGATTTGGCTTTGACTTGTGATCTTCTGAATGAACCATGGATTTTAAAAACCAGATTAAATTGCAGTCATTGCTAGGCTGGACTGAGCCTACAAAGGGGCGAAAAAAGGAGATGTTCCTTCCAGCAGTCCAGATTTCAGAACAGAGCGTGCAGCTGCGAAGTTCCAACCAGCTCTGTGTTTAGCCACAGCTCAGATGAGACTCATCACACAGGCCAGTGATGATTGTAATTTTCTTATTATAAAAATAATACAGAGTTTTCGCTGCAGAATAGATACTTCGTCATTACTTTTGACTTTTCTGTGTTTTTGGTTGTTGGTTTTTGTTTATTTGAGGAGTTTTTTTTAGAGATGTTGGGACTGGGGTCATAGAGTCTGATGACTTTCACTGCCCTATAAAGTCAGTACGCATAATTCAGTTTCCCTTTACTTTTAATGAAAAAGAATGATATTTTTCAAAGAGATGCTGGGGGCAAACAGCAAGGTGGGAAGGTAGAGATCAAACTCCTAATAATCAACTAAGTGGCATATCGGGGCAATGTCATTTGAGAAACGATAGTCCAGAAATCCGAAGAGTTACGGAAAGATCATTGATAATGTATCGGAGCTCAAAGGTATTAAATCTCTTAACAGGCATAAGTGCGCACGCTCAATAGTGTTTTAGCCCTTATGACATTCAAAGCCAACACATTTACTTAAAGCACCTCATTTAACCCTCACAATCGCTCTCTTGAGCTGGGTACTTATGTTCTCACTCTGCGGAGGGATAAATAGACTCTAAGATGTGTGATGGTGTCTTGAGATTCTCAAAGTCTCCGAACAGGTGAACAGCAGCTTTAGCCTGCAAAGCCTGGCTCATGACTTTGCTGTTGGCCGTTTCGTCTCTGCAGTCTAGAATATAACTTGGTTCTCAAAATTCAATTTTTCTGTCCTGCCAATTTTAGTCTGGAAACAGTTATACTCCCTAAAAATCCAGATGGTGGCCAATGCAGATTTTCTAATAAATTTAGACCTGGGAGGGGTGGGCCTTGTTATTAAAGTTTGGTGTGGAGAGCAGAGAGGGTAGACTGGAGCATCTTGACAAATGTTTTTGCTTGCAACACTCCTAAATGCAACAGGCATGCAGGCTTGGGTCAGGGGTGGGCAGGAGAGAGTCAGAACTGGATTGGATTTCAGGCCCTCCAAGGAAGTGACGAAGGGTGTGACTATCACCAGTGGAATTTGTGCACAGTGGCCCAGTTGGGGCCTTGGCCTGGGCTTGCTTTTCTTTGTGGAGAAAGGAGTGCACACTGTGTGACTGGAAAATGCAATGAATGTTCAAATGAAGAGAAATTTATTATAGTAAAAGAACACACTTATACCTTTGTTCTTGCTACTTTTGAAACAGTTTATGAAGTTGTCTTGCATGAATATGATTAGTGTGCTGCTGTTACTGTCTCAGTGTCCTGAATCCATTCAAACCATTTGTCACTGATATCTTTGTGCCCTTGGGAGAAGACCAGACGTCACACAGTGCCAGATCTGGTGATGGATGTGTCTGGTAAAGTGGATAAAGACACACAGCATTGTTTTTATTTGGCGGACATTGCAATGGACATTTTGCATCAGTTTGGAATGTTGAGGCAGCCAACCAAAGACACTCATGAACGAGGCCTTCCAGAACCACTTCAGAAAGTGGCAAGGATGGGACAAGTGGGATTCAAGTGAGGGAGAGTCACTTTTAAGGTGTAAACATTTGCTGCATTATTTGCTCATGTGACATAGATATATAAAGGTCTGGTCTTGGTATCCCAGGCAAGTGAAACTTAGCCAGTGAGTTGGGTCCCAAGTGGATACTACCTGCTGAATGTCTCTCCCTATCGCCATCCCCATTGGAATGGTTGGCCTGCTTGGTCTTCCCTAAGTCTATGCAGCTTTCTAATATACACACTCAGAGGAGTACGTGGTCAGACTCCAGGACAGCCCTCTACCAGTTTCTGGATCTCTTTCTATCTCTTCTTGCAAGTTCCAGCCTCCTGACCTCCAGCTCCAGAACTCTCCCTCCTTCCCAACTCCAGAGGCTTCACCTGGGTCTCTCTCCACGTATTTGCCTTTGGAAGCCTAGCTAAGGTGCTCTCAGAGCCTTCATCCTTGCAGGGATCATGACTGTCATCTGCTTTCTGAAACTTCCTGTTTCCCACAGAGCGGTACCTTGAGCCCTGCTGTTCCCACATAGTTCAGAATAGAAATAATTTTTTTTAAAAAAAATACATAGCTTCAGGTTAGCTTTCCCAGAAAGGTTTCCTTGTCTATTTAACTTTTTAACCTATCTCCTGAAAAATTAGATGATGCCCACCAAACCGTCAACTCTGAGCCCGGGAGGAAATTGAAACAACCTTCACTTAGTTAATATGGAACAACTCACTTAAGATTTATGACCCATTGGTCTTAGCCCCTTTGTGGGACACAATACCTGGTACCTACAACTTAAAGAGATCTATTTTGGCTCACGGTTTCAGAAGTCTTAGTCCATGCATGGTCTGCCAGCTTCAAGGTAGTAACAGCAATGGGAAAGGGCCTGGCGTGAAGAAAAGACGCTTGCCATATGGCAGCTAGGAAACAGAGAAGGGAAAAGCCATAGAAGGAGCTATATCCTTTGTGGTCACATTCCCAGTGACAGCTTTCCGATAGGGCCTAGCTTCCTAACAATGCCTAATATCATTGATGAATTACTCCCCTGATACACATAGCACCTTATGATTCAATTTCCTTTCAAACACATGAGACTTCTCAGGGATGTTTTAGATCTAAACCCTGACACTATCTGTAAGGTAAGTGTCTTAGTCCCTTTTCTGCTATTATAACCAAAAACCACAGACTGGGGAATTTATAAGGAATGTTTTTAAAGAATAAATAAGTTTATGTAGCTCACAGTTCCAGATGTTGGGAAGAACCTGAACATGGAATTGGCCTCTGGTGAGGGTCTTTTTGACTGCATCATAATACTCCAGATAGCAGCATGCGATGAAACAGAGCATGCGTGTTACCTGAGCTCTCCCTCTCTTGTTCTAGAAAGCCACTAATGCTATCATGAGGGCTCATCTTCATGAACTCATCCAGCCCTAATAACTTCCCAAAGGCCCCACCTCCAAATATAACCAACACATAATTTTAGAGTTACTCTAGCTACCAGCAGATGAACTTTTGGAGGACACAGTCAAATCATATTAATTATCATGATTTTTATTTCCAAGCACTAATTAATGCAGACCAAAGGTCCCACAGCCGGTGGACAAGACTTGACTTAGGCTCCCATCCTCTGACACTTCCCACCACATATCAAAGCAAGTTCCATGTCGAAGAGAGAGTTTGATTGGAGAGAGTATGTGGCTACTTAGTGTATGGTTCTATGTGAACAAGATCGATGGTTAGAAATAAAACATTGTGTCATAGGGTTATGAGGTGATGAAACAAACCTGACTCCCAGGCTTAGTCGCCACCTTTTTCTCCATTAATAACAACCCTGTGAAAAACATCATTTTCCATAAATCTCCCTTTCTTCCCCCAGCTTTAGTCAGTTCCTCACGTGTACTACTTAAAACTAGAATTTAGCAGGCTGTTTATTTTTTCATTACTGAACACTGAAACCAGCTTCATACTCTAATTTTTGAGACAGGGTCTCACTAAACTGCTAAGTTGTTCAAGCTGGGCTAGAATTTGCAGTCTTCTTGTCTCAGCCTTTCACAGTGCTGGAATTATTGACGCACACGGCGACATCCAATTTAGGGATAATATTTATGTGTATTTTAAATGTTTTTTGTAGCTCTTTCTGAAGAGTTTGTGCCTGTTGTATCCTCACCAGGAGGAACACATTGCTTTGTGTGTTTATCACACTTTGGATTATCAGTTTAGTATCTTTGTTAATTACATAGGAAAAAAAAGACCCCCTCTTTTATTATAACATTTTCTTCTAATTTCTGTTGTGGTTATGGATTATTTTCAAAGTTTGTTAGATACCTCTTTGCCTTTTTTATTTTATCGATCAATTTACCCTTCAGAGAGTAATTAAATATGAAAAACTTACATTTCTCATATTTGTTGTAAATTATTGTTTCATGGTGCTGGGAGTTTAACCCACAGCCTGGAATGCTAGGTAGGCATGGACTCTACCACTGAACCACAAACCTAGGTCCTGCTGTAAACTTTTTAATTCTAATTTTTAAAAGGAAGAATTTTTCACAAAAAATTTGTACTTAAAAATTATCATCTTAAATGCAAAATTAGTACTTTAATTGCAGATCTTTTTTCACCATATATATATATATATGTATGTATATGTATATATATATATGTATATATATATATATATATGTATATGAATTCCAGTGTATATATTCCATCTATATATTTATGAATTTCAATTCAATAGCATATTGAAGCCATGGGGTTTGGGGAATCCATGCCCATCTGTGCCCTCACCTCCTGTTTTCCAGATATCTATCCCTTTCCTTGGAGTCCTTTGTCCCTCCTTCTATCCTGTTACCTCTGTTGGCCTAGATCTGTAGGCTTAAAGAACGTCTGATACTTAAGCAAAGTGCATTGGAATAAGCCAAATGCTCACTGGCATGAAACGTCTCCAAAGTCAATTACCTCTATTGGCCTCTTCCTCCAGAGCTCCTCTGGAATGTCACTGGCTTCCTCCCCTCCCACCCCACACTCCATTTTTGAGCTGCATCTCCTGCTCTAGGTGGGATTTGAAGTAGTTTAGACCAATGGTAATTGTCTTTCGTCTAATCCTCATCTCTTTTTACCCCTCCCCCTCTCAAACTCTTCTTACGCATTAAGTATCATAACATTCACAGAACGGGCCCATCAGCCATCTGCCACTCTACGCAGAGAGCAGTGGAGGAGAAATCATGTGTAGATTAAAGGCTGTCTCCTTCTGTCACTTAAACAAGCACATCCCGGATTTGGATTGTAACAGAAATGAGAGATGTAAGCGAAATGTCTGGGCCATTTCAGTTGCATGAAATTAGTACTGTGTGGTTGGACAATTTCCCTGAAGGGACTGAAGGAAAGAACGTCTTTGCATGGATGCCTTGGTGGGTGTCATTTTTAAAAATATAGGATGCAGGGGAAGAGCAGGTGATAGTACCTCGTCAAGGCCAAAAAGCTAAAGATACTGAAATAGATAAATTTGTGCAAAATCTCTTTCCGGTGACCATATACTGGCCAAGTGAAAAAGCCATCCACCAAGCCATCCATTTATTCATCCATCCACCCATCCATTCATTCAAGACACAGGTATGCTGTGTTCAGTGTGGGACAGCGAGTGTGTGTGTGTGTGTGTGTGTGTGTGTGTGTGTGTATGGGCTTTTGTGCTTATGTTCATGTACACACAAAGCGTTAGCTCCTATGGAGCCTCACGGACAAACAGATAAATAACAGAGCACTGTGATTTCAGAATGAGGTTCGGAAAAGAGCCCAGCCTTCGCAGCTGATGTCTCAATTAGAAGCCCAGCCTGGGAAACTCATTCACTCAGTGTCTAACCTTGAGCTTTACTTTTTGAGGCTTAAATCCATCATTTGTAACAGGTGGATCAAACTATGTCTCCCCAGGGAGTTTCTGTGAGAAGTAAATACATAAAACAGCAACCTCAAGGCCTGCATTCCATAAGTGTTATTAAAAATCAGAGGCCTGGCTGAAGCACTGTGGTGATTCAGAAGAATAAAGGAACGTGCTAAAGGTGAATCATCACTAAAATGGAAATTCTAATTGGATTTTGAGGGAAGTGTAGGAGCTCACCAGGAGAAAAAGGCGGAGGGACAATCCCAGGCAGAGATATGAACATGTGTAAAGCCTGAGAAGGATGAAACAACACCCAGTTTACATCAGGGTTTTTTTTAAAAGAGCATGTATCAAAGGTGAGAATTCACCAGGAAATTTGGACTATTGGGTTTCATGAGGCTATGGGGTCACGGTTCACAAAGTGGCTCTGTAGGTTGAAAAAGCCCAGGAATTTGATTTTATCGATGTACCTTGAAGAGATTTGATTTTCAGAAAGACTCGTACTAAACCAACTCTTCATGGCCGAATATTTAACCAAAAAGCCTGTGCTACTTTGCATTAACAACCCTAACTTACTGTGAGGATAGGGGACTTACACCAACTTATTGTCACCTTGTCACCTGTCCATAGGTGCACAGAGATGGCTTCTCGGCTAAGACAGTGTGAGGCACCCTTCTTCCTAATTAAGCAGAGGCAAAGCACTGTCACAGTTTTTGCTCCCGGACAGGAATGCCACCAAGCCAAAGAATGCCTGTCTGAGTCTTTGCCATGCTTCCCTGTAACTATCCTTTCTGGTTGAACATGTAATTATATTTGAGATTAGGAATCTTTCCCTGGAGTCATGATTAGTCTCACTTCCCTCTGGCGCCAGCCCCTATCACAGGGACCACCCTGGTGCCTTTGCTCTCGGCTGTCGCCTCCCTTGCTCATCCATCACTATATCCTGCCTGCCTAGAGAATTGCACAGAGCAAATACTTCCTAATGAAAGAGTAGGTTATTGGTCCGTGATGCTCCATTTTAATGCTGAAACTTTCAGAGGCGACTGTCTGTCCAATTGTTTCCTTTAGCATTTGGAGAGACTGGGGGTTCTGGGAGATTGGCAAGGGAAGTCAGCATACCTCGTATATAGAGCCAAGACAGAATAGTCAGTGGCCTCTACCTAAGTATACATTCATCTCCACTGAAAAAGCTGCCACTGTTCTTCAGGATGGACAATAGTTTGACCTTCCTATAAAAACCTCCAATAGGCATTTACTATGTGTATTAGTTAGGGTTCTTAGAAAAATAATTAATAAGATATATACATATGGGTTTATTAGGTTGGCTTACAGAGTCCTAAAGAGAATACAAAGTGGCCGCCTGCATGCAGGAGACATGGAAGACCCAATGGCTGCTTGGATGCAAAGATGGACGAACACCAGCCGAAGGTGGAAGGTCTGGAGATTCACTGCAGAACAGCCAGTGCAGGTCTGTTCCGTGGACTGATTCCAGGTGTGGTAAGAAGACAAGAAGGAGCAATGTAACACTGGAGGTCAATGTTTAGAGGTTACGGTCAAGGCCAGAGCTCTCCCAGAAGGGAAGACGTTCTTCCTGCTTCCTTTTTATTCAGTTCAAGCTACCAGTCTATTGGCTGGGGCCACCCACCTCTGGGGTTGGTCGTCTTTCCTCGATTTGTTGGGCCAAGCGTCGGTCATCCACACCCAAAGCTGCACCTTACTGATCAGGTGGGCATTTCCTAGTCCATTCAAATTGACACAAAGTGATAACATGGTCCCACGCCTCTCACCTCCCCAACATTACAGCTGAGTCTGGCTTACCTTAAATATGTTCAGAATGTTTCCGTTAGCGTAGACCTGGTGAAAAAAATCACCTGACAAAAGCCTACTTCATACTAAAGTATTGAATGGCTGATAACAAGTTATTAAACACCTACCTCACTGAATGTGAAAACCAGTATGGCACTGTGGAATGTTTGGAACCATTATGAAGTCAGAGTGTTATAACTTGGGAACTCTCCGCATCATTTCTCCTGCCTGAGGTACTTCTGGCTTCTGTAACAGTTATACCCCGAATCTCAGATTCTGTACAACTGGTTAGCTTCTCACCCAGCCCAGAGATAATGTGTGGTGGAATCAAGAGTCCCAGATCCTGGGGCTTGAGGAATGAGACTGTGGTTAAAGCGTTTGCCTTACAAGCGCAAGAACCTGAGTTGGATTTCCCAGCACCATGTAAAGCTGAGCATGGTGGCACATGCTTGTAAAACCAGCACCTGAGAGGCAGAGGCAGGCCTGGGCCCTGGGCCATGCTGGGTCACAACAGTGACTTCAGGACCAGCCTGAGCTAGAGGACAAGACCCTGTCAAAAATAAATAAACAAGAAGAAAAAGAAAAAGGAAAGAAAAAATCCCAGACCCTTCCACTCAGTGCTCTTTTTCCTTCATAGCACTGGTTTTAGACCTGTGGCCTCTATTTCACCAGCATGGAAATTGGCAAAAATGCAGATTCCTAGGCCCCAATCCACATCTATTGAATGGGAAGCTCTTGAGGTGGGCTTCGCAGTCTGCAACCTGTTCTTTCTTTCTTTCTTTCTTTCTTTCTTTCTTTCTTTCTTTCTTTCTTTCTTCCTTCCTTCCTTCTTCCTTCCTTTCTCTCTCTCTCTCTCTCTCTCTCTCTCTCTCTCTCTCTTCTTTTTCTTTCTCTTTCTTGTACTGGAAATAGAACCCAGGACCTTTACAAAGAACTACATCCCTAGTTTTTTTTTAAAATTTATTTTGAGTCAATATCTGTAAGTTGCCCAGGCTGGGCTCAAAGTTGTAGTCTTCCTGCCTCAGCCTCCCAGAGTCCTGGGATGGAAGGCTTCTGTCACAATTCCTTCCTGGCAATTTGTGGCTTAGCAAGCCCCCAGACCATTCAAGCAAACGCCAATGCCAACAGTGTCAAAGCACATTTCTAAGAGGAAGGTGTAGCTTTGGTGACGTGGGGCGAAGTTCATTCCAAAGACAAAATGAACAATCAGGGTTGACAATTTCAATACGATGCCACGCCCCCTCGGTGCCTACCGTGCACCAGGACCCTGGCAAGCTCTGGAGATACCTCGGCCACCAAAGTCCATTACTACCCTGCTTCAGGGAGTTTAGGTTGCACATGTTTTTACAGGCTTGCCTGGTACACAATAGGCAATTAATAGATGTTTATCAACAAAAAAATAAGTGGTGGCTGAGCCATATTTTCTCCCGGGATTCAGTTTTTATAACTTTGGGGAATAAGAAATCAGATCTCCCAATTAACCTCCAGAGCCCTGTCTGGGTATATTCTAGCAAAATATCTCGAGTATTTATAGGAATACCTCACTCGCAGAAAGCCACAGTGGATGGAGCTTGTCTCCCTTTGATGCTTGCAGTCGCACAAAGTGTCCCAACCTCAGAGGGCAATGGGATCCACTGGGCTAGAGTAATAATCATGTAAATGTTAATGATAATAATAATAATCCATAAAGCCATTAGTGATCATTCACACAGAAGCAGGCGTTTCAGGGGTGCGGTTTTGTAGGACCCTCACCGCCTCTGAGGGATTTAGCACTGCTTGTGCCCACACCAGAGATGAAGGTTCTGGGCAGAGATTCAGCAAACTGGCCAAGTTCATGCGCCCAGAACAGAGCAAACTCAAGCTCTGACCGTGGGCATCGTTAGAGCTGCTGCATTTCGCTTCTGGCACAAACTTTCAAAGCAACTTGACACAGAAACAGAGGGAAACAAGAGAAGGAAAACTCTAGATTAAAGCTTGTATGGAGTATTGACAGGGATATAGGGAGTGGTGAGTGGGAGGCCTGTCGGGACGGATTTTAGGCGGGAAGCATCAGACACAGCCAGGCCCCACCTGGGTGTGCAGTGTCCTCGCAGAGGCCCAGCTGACAGCCGTGGACAAATCAATTAACCTTTATGAGTTTTATGAACATACAGCCTATAAAATGAGGGCGATACCTTTAACGACTATCTTACATGGCCATTAGGAGAGTCCAATAAAAAAATAACATAGTAAGCATAAAAATGGTACCCGCAGAAGCTGTTCTTAGAAAGTTGGCTGAGCCAGGCATGATGGGACATGCCTGTAATCCCAGCACTCTGGGAGACTGAAGCAGGAGGATGTCAAGTCCAAGCCCAAGCTGGCTAGCTTAGGAAGAGTCTCTCTTGAAATAAAAAATAAGAAAAAGAGCTGGGAATGTAGCTAAGGGTGTAGTACTAAGAAAAGAAGGAAGAGGAAGAAGGAGAAGAAGAAAAAGAACTAATATTATCAGTGTCACCAATGCAGGTTTCCTTGGAAAATTCTAGCAAATTCTGCGGACAGAGAAAGGCTCCACCCACTGCAGTGAGCCTGTGCTGAGGCGGGAAGACATGTAGAGACCAGGATGTCTAGAAAAGAGTGGCTGAGCTGTTTGAGGGGGAGCATGGGACACGACTGGGGCTGAGAAGATGAGGGACAAGTAGACACAAGGCTTACAGGTGCTGCTGGTAGTTTCCGTAAAGTGGAAAATTGCTGTGATTGTATTAAGATGAAAACAGTGTCACTGAACCACCAATGGGGAAAAACGTGTTTCCTGCAAGCCTCGCACGAGGCAGAGCAGCATGTGACTGTTAATTATTGCAGTGGCTGTCAAGTTCCAACAAGCCCGAGATCGCACTTCTTAAAAGATTGTATGCAGCTGAGCCCGGTAGCTCAGGTTACAATCCCAGCACTGTGGATGGCTGAAGCAGGAGAGTCACAAGTTCGAGCCTAGCCCTAGCAGACTTAGCATTTTAGTGAGATCCTGTCATTAAAAAAAAAAAAAAAAAAGACTGGGAAGGTAACTCGGTATGAAGGCCTGGGATTCAATCCTCAGTTTAAAAATAATAAATAAATAAAATCAATGCCTGCAGTTGTAGGAAGTGCTAAAAAAATGAGTAAAATAATGAACTGAGCTTCCCCGTGGGAGGCAAGTTGCTGTCACAGGGGAGGGTGACTTATTAGCACGGGTAATCAATAGTAGTGGGTCTACATCAATTCTATATCTAATTTAAAATGTTGAGGTCTCCATGTGCTCATTAAAGACTATAATGGATTTACATATTTTAATTATGTTTTATGGATTGTGAACATAATGTAATTAAGATACTTTTCAGATTAATGAGCAGGGTGGTCCAACATATGGCTGGAAACACCACACCGGGTGGACTCGGGTGACAGGAGTATGGACCCCACGGCTGACACCCTGGCCAGAGTGTCCAGACACTGTTTTTGCAGTGGTGCTGTAAGGTGGGACCGAGGAGGCCCGGAGAGCGGAAGCCAGTGGACTGGCCCAAGCCATAGTTGTGAGGGACAGCAGGGCCTCCGAGGTCCCCAGACCTGCCCCTCCTCACCTTCCCCCCACCACTGCCTTAGGTACAGCCCCACAGATGCTTTCGTTTTTTAAAAATATGGCTAAAAAATCAAACACAAATAGCACAAAATACACCACCTTTGAATCCTGTTTAGTGCGTAGGTCTGTCAAGTTAAGTATATTCACGAAGTTGGTCATCCTGAACTTTTTTACCTTGCAAATCTAGACCTCTCAAAGGCAGCTCACCCTTTGCCCCTTCTCCTTCAGATCCCAGCTCCTGTCATTTTTTGAGTTTCTAAGAATTTGACATTCTAAGGTCTCATCTAAGTGAAACCATACAAGATTCGTCTTGTCCTTTGGTAGTCCTAAAAATGTAGCTCAGGGCCTTCACACTGAGCTACATTCCTGGCCTTTTCTTTCTTTCTTTCTTTCTTTCTTTCTTTCTTTCTTTCTTTCTTTCTTTCTTCTGTTTTCTTGTCTTTAGAAAGGGTCTTGCTAAGGCACTGTTTCTTAGGCTGAGTTCAAATTTGTGATCCTCCTGCCTCAGCTTCCCAGATAGTTGAGTTTACAGTAATGTGACCGACCCCATTCCTGGCTGCCCGCCTTCCAGGGCTGTGCGAATCTGCCCCCCTTCAACCACATGCCCCATGTGTCCCTGGCCCTGCCGCCTTTCCTGAGTGCTCTTCACGTCTAAATACGTTTGCGTCTTCCTGACCAAGCAAAGAACAGCATGGGACATAAGTTAGGGAACCACAGCCAGGAGCCAAGTCCTTCCTGCTGCCTGTTTCTCTAAATCAAGTTTCATGCCCAGTTCCTGACGTATTTGTCTGTGGCTGCTTTTGAACTACAATTTAACAATTCACAGCTCTTTCAAGAGAACATTAGCTGGGTCATTCCAGCACCGTGGGAGGCTGCAGTAGAAGTTCTACAAGTTCAACCCCAGCCTGGACAGCTCAACAAATCAGTGAGACTCTGTCTCAGTAAATAAATAAATGGGGCTGGGGCTGCAGCTCCGTGTGAAGGCCCTACGTTCAAAATCTAGTTTGGACAAAACCAGGTTCCTCTTTAGGCCCTGTCTTGTATTCAAATTCACCCCCGCTCCTTCCGAGCCACGCCCCTGGCTCAAAAATGCAGCTCATCTAAAGGAGGTATAAACCTAACAGTCCCAGTGCTCCCCATGATGCGAAGACTGGAGTGAGGTGACAAATGCCCTTGCTCATTCGGGCAGCAGGGGTGACTGTGCTGAATCACCTGCTTAGTCACAGATCTGGCTGCCCCGCAGACGCCTGCCTCTTCCCTTGATGGAAAAGCGGCAAGTCCAGAGCGTGGGCCTTGGCGTTGAAAATCTTGAAGCCTACTGCTTTCGCCTGTTTTGGGGTCTTGGTTTTAATCATGCCCGGAATGTGGTAAATGATACCTGGCCTCGGGTTCAACAAAGGAGTTAAAAGCACTATGAGTCTTTATTCATGATTTATGGCTTGGAAAACCTCAAATACCTCCCACACAGCAGCAGGAAGCAGACGCTGGGCCAAGTGCAGCTTCCTCCCGCGCTCCCTGCTCTCCATTTTGTAAGGGGGAAAGCAGCAATTCACAGTCATAAATACGGATTTGCACAGATTTTCACCCCACACCCTCCTTCCTACGGGAGGTGCTGTGAACAGGCTTCCTGGTCCGATGCTCCCGGAAGGGATCTTTTCTGCGTGCCTGTGCTGTCCACATCTCTCTCTCTCAGGCAAAGATCCAGGAACTGTCATGTGAATCCACCGGCAGTCTCCGGTTCCTTTCTCTGATTTCTTGCTGGCCTCTAGGGGGCGCGCAAGACTTCCTCATCCTGTTGGACAGAGTCAAAGGCAGTTGTAAGAATCCTCAGCAGCTCACTAAATTTTGATTGAACGAAGGAACTGAAGATGGAAGGAACAATGTCGCGGGTAGGGGTAGAACTAGACTTTCAAGGCTTTTTTGAAATTAAAAATTTACGCTTTTGATACGGGCATGGTAGTATCCCGCCATTCTGGGAGGCTGAGACAGGGGGATTGAAAATCCAAACACCACGGCAGCTAAGTGACTTAATAAGACAGTGTATAAAATAAAATATAAAAGAGGGCTTGGGGTGTAGCTCAGACAGAAGGCCTTGGGTTCAATTGCTAGCGCTGTACTAAAATGCTTGTGGATTCTCTCCTCACACTCGGTTCTAGGGACACTGAGGGCAACTTCCTCTTGAGTGGAAGTGAAGACATCCTGTATTCTGCCACCATTCCGCTTGAGAAAGCCAGGTGCCGCTCCAAATGAGGCCAAGGGCAAAGGGCCTCCAGGCCTGCGTGTGCAGAGCAGTTTCTTTAGGCTTCGTGGAGAAACACTTCTATCCCAAAGTATCCGCCTTCATTTGTCTATGTATTGGCTCAACGTCAGAGAAGAGGCTTTGAGGACGGCCTTGGAACCCTACAGGAAGGAGCCTACCAAGGCCACCCCATCTTGGTTCTTTCTTCATTTTGTGCAAAAAACATCTTGGTGACATTAATCTGGGATCCAGTTTATCTAGTACTTACCATAGTGTTTGGGAAGAAAAAGTTCCAAATACAAATAAAAGTTTTGTAGCCTAAACTTATCCTCTGTTTCTGCAGAATGCCTGAAGCCATGGTATATAGTTGGCCAACAGTTTTGTAAATGATATATATTTATTCATCTCTTTCCTTCTTTATCTTGAAGACAAACATATGATTAGGCTCCTGGCAGGATCACGAGAATCCTGGGAAACTTTCCCGGATAGGGCAACTGATCTGAGATTCAAGAGTTAAGGGCACAGTGCCAGGGAGATGTGTGTCCCAACAGCTTGGGAATGACACTTACCTACGAAGCATAAGATATGGCACATTGATCTGAGAAACTGTTGAATCTTAGAATGAAAAGAGAGAACGAAGTGTAATAAAATTAGAATTAGATAGATCTCGGGGCATGTGATGGTCACACTTAACTGCCAACTAGATCCCCTGGGAAGTCACCTAGAGGATTGCTAAGGCATGCTTCTGCTTATGACCGATTGGACCACAGAGTGTGGCCTTGGGGTCTCTATCTGGTCCCTGGTTCCTTCTTCTCTGGCTCTGTCATGGGCTCTGCTTCTTAGCCACCATTAAGCTGAGTAGCCTTTCCTTTCCAGGCCCTTCTGCCATGATGTTTCTGCCCTGGTTCCAGTCAATGAGGGAATGAAATCTTTTTGAGCCATAAACCTTTTCTCCTTTATGTTGTATGTATCCGGTATATAATATATGTCCTAGCAACAAGAAATTTCCTAAAGCAGAGTAGACCGGAAGTCATTTTTTCAACAAGTAATTTTTGCAGCATTTACTCTATAGACTGCTGCAAGAGCTGTGGGTAAGTGAGCAAAGCTGAAGCAGTTGTCAGCTCAAAGGAGAGAGAATTGGATCCCAGAACCCAGAGGTGGCTCCTGGAAACCAGGGAATCTGGAATTATTAGAGAAAATGTCACACAGAAAGTGGCCACATGGTCAGAGCTGCGACTTAAAAAAATGCGCTGATGTCAATGTGGAGAATGGGCCAACACTGGTGACACCAGAGCTAGGAAAACATGGAAGAATGCATTGCAGAAACAAGGTTACTTAACGTAGACTCAAAGTGACAGAAAGAGGCCATGGGTCCTGAGGTTGTTCTGTAGGGGAAATTTAGAAGTACATTTGGAAGAAATTGGTAATACTTTTAAATCAATTAAATGTTGGAGGTTAGGGATAAAGGAAGCTCAAGAAGTCTCAGGTGGTTATGGTACCCTGGTACCATGATAGCCAGAATAGAATACACATTAGAACTACATGCTGGGCTCTATGGGAGGCTGTGGCAGGAGGATTGCAAGTCTGAGCCCAGCCTGGGCAGCTTAGTGACTTAGGAAAACCCTGTCTCAAAATTAATAAAATAAAAATGGGTTAGAGACCTAGCTCAGGGTTGAGGTCCCAGGCTCGATCCTCAGTACCAAGCGTGCACACACACATATATGCACGCACACACACAAAGGGAAAGATTGCAAAAGAAGAAAGGAGGGCCCGGAAATGTTGCATCTGCTGTGTCTGGTGCAGGGACAGAAACTTGTCTGGAAAATAGCTGGGTTTTGTCGGATGTTCAAGAACCTTTCAGGCAAGACCCTTTCAGATTTGCAAACATGAGGGGTTTTTGCTGAGCTGAGAGGAAGGGGTTAGGAAAGGCAATGCAGGAAACAACACCTAGAAAGGGAGGAACAGGACTGAGCTTATGAGGTAAAAAAAAGGAAAGCAGAGAAATCTTAAGAGAGGCATGGATGAATATGGTATGGTTTCAATTTGCAATATTGCCCCAAACCCATATATTGAAGGCTTGTTCCCAGCCCGTGGTGTTTTGGGGAAATAATAGATCCTTAAGAGAGGTAGGACTAGAGGGAAGAAGTTAGATCATTGGAGACGTCCTCTTAAAGGGTACCTGTCTTTGCTTCTTGGTCATCATGAGGTCAGTATTTTCCTCTGACATGTGCTCCTGACTGCATTTCTGCCTTTTCCCAAGCCCAGAACCAATGGAACCAACTGATTATGGACCCAAACCTATGAAACAATGAGCCACAGTAAATTTTCCTCTTTTAAGTTGATTAGCCCAGGCGCTCTGTCACAGCGATGAACAGCTAACCAACACAGTGTGGTTGTAGGTAATTTCATGAACCAATCTGATCTAACAACAGAAAGGACAGTGGCAACCACGGAAGACAGTGCCATTGTCATTGGTGATGCGTACACTATATATTATACACCGAGGGACAAACGGTGGCCTGAGGAAAACAGAAGCTTTTAGAGAACCAAGTCAAGAGGCTATTATGGTAGTGAGGAGATTCAGTTTGGTGGTGTGAAAAACTGGGGGGATTCAGTACAGAGTTATGGCTTAAACATGAAATGTCCCCAAGAAGTCTCATGTGTTTGGGAGGCAATCAGATCATGGGGTGCCACGCACATCAGCAGATTCCTCCATTGAAGATTCCATGCATTGTTAGGAGGCAGGGCTTGGTGGGAGGGCGGGCACTCCAGTGGGTGACCTGGGAGGGTGCACCTGTAGCTTCTTCCTCTGTCTTGTTTCTCTGGCCACCATGGAGCGAGCAGCTGTTTCTGTCAGGCTCTTCTGCCTGGCCCTTCCACTTTGGCCAGCCTGTCGTGCTGCCTGGACTGAGGTCTCTCAACTGTGAGCTACAATAAACCTGTCCTCCTTTAAGTCGTGGGTGCCAGGTTTTGTGTCCCAGTGACATGAAAGGGACTAAGATGTCCAGGAATTTATTTTAAAGAAAATGGGAGGTGACTTGCCATATGTTGAAACCTCTTGACCACCAGTGGATGGGAACGTTGACTAAAATGCTTATTTTCTTGGATAATGCCAGCAACAAGTGCTATCAGCTTCTTATTGGGCATCTTCCACTGTCATCTGTCACATGTATTATGTGACAAGAATATCTATGAACTAGTACTGTATGGAGTGTTCAGTACTCTACAAAATTAGTTATGCATGGTAATGGCCTTTACTCACTAATGAAAGCCAGGGGAAGTAGAAATGCTATTTCTTCACTTCGATGGTCATCTATGACTGTCACTTATGGGTTAAGTGACGGTAAGTCAGCTGCTGACTCTTTCTAAGCCTCGGTGTCCTCATTTATAAAACAGCAACAATAATCTCATTATGCGGATGTTTTTGGAGACTTCCATTCTGCACCATTAATTTTCTTGGAGCCTGGCATAGTTAGGCACTCAATAAATGTTAGTTCTCTCCGCCCCACCCCCTACCTGCATTTGATTACCAAGCATCCGATTACTTTGGCCTGTGCCAACTCCCTTAACGAATGTTTCCACCTTCGATTAAAATTAATTCAAAGACAGGGACCAGCCACACATCCTGTAAGGGACTAAGAAAATGGCATTAATTTTGTAAATTAATAAATATGCAAATAGAGCTTTGTATGGAATCAGCTATATAAGCGGGAAGTAAATTGTGTTGTAAATTATTCACTGCCGTATGGAGCAGATCCCCTTGACTTAGCATGCAAGACAGAGGAAGCTGGCGCAGAGCTAGCTGTGGTGGCTTCCAAGAGTGAGTGGTGTGCTCCTCCCCACGTGCTGGGTCACGTGGCTGAAGCTGGAGTGGCTGCGAAAGCTTCAGGGCCTTTCAAGCTGCTCCCCAGCCACTGCTGAGAGGACAGTGTGGAGGTCCCCCATGCCCCTGAAAGGCTGGCCACCCATGAGCTCCAGCGAGCATCCCAGATGCTCAGAGCACACTGCGTGGGGAGGTCACCGGATGGGAGGACTCTCCTAGGCTCCCAGAGCCTGAGCTGGTGTCAAGAACAACTCCAGCTTCCAGCCAGGTGTGACTGGCCCGGGGAGATGTCAGTTCCAGCTAGATGTATTCATCAATCTTTAAAAAACAAATGGTCCAGGAAGAGCACAGGTGTTCCACATCTCACTAAAGAGGTGCTTTCTGTCTATTTGATGGTTTCTGTTATGACTGTGCAGCGGCAGCCAGAGAACTTTTTTAAGAAATAGATTCCTGGGCTCCTGTGTCTGGAATTCTGATGCAGGGAACCCGAGAAATCTGCAAAGTCCCTGGTCACTCTGGTGATGAGCTGGGCTTGGGTTGGGGCTGCAGAGACCTTTCGACTGTGGTCCTGATCTGTGAGGGTCCCAAATGTACTTAGAGACACATAGGTTGCTGGGCTCAGTAGTGCAGGCCTGTACCCCCAGGGCTTTGGGAGTTTCAGGCAGGAGGAAGTAGTTCTGAAGTAGTCACAAGTCTGAGCCCATTGATAGGCAACTTAATGACTTAGCCAGACTCTAACTCTCAAAAATCAAAAATGAGCTGGAGATGTAGCTCAGTGTGATATGGGGCTTGGCCCCCAATGTCTCAGAGAAAAAGGAGGAAGAGGAGGAGGAAGAAGAGTAGAAGAAAAAGAAGAAGAGAAACTTACAATAATTTAGAACTAAAGACGGGACTGACTTTCTTACCTCAATGCCTGTGGGCCATGTGGCAGAGAGCAGCACAACCCAGGAAGGAATGAGTAGTAGCCAACCAGGTCAAGAAGGGGAACCAGGATCTCAATGTAACTAGCACAGATGACCGAAGGGAGACCTTCAAAGCTGGAGAAGACCCAGGAAAGGCCAAAGGAGTGATCTGTAGGTTTGGGGACAGGTGTCTTAGACCTGAACATAGGCTGGGCTGGGATGCCAAGAGCAGCTACACTTTGTCCCTTTGCAGTTATGTGTGTGGTCCTCCTGTGGGAACGTT
This sequence comes from Ctenodactylus gundi, assembly GCA_004027205.1. Classification (NCBI taxonomy): domain Eukaryota; kingdom Metazoa; phylum Chordata; class Mammalia; order Rodentia; family Ctenodactylidae; genus Ctenodactylus; species Ctenodactylus gundi. Next base: position 453,694 of record PVKB01000805.1, read on the forward strand.
AAGCAGTGCAGCAGTGCTGGGTGGCCTGAGGCCAGAGTACCTATGATGTTAAAAGACCAGGGAAAGATGTTAAAGGGGTCATCTCCATGGCTCAGGCCACAGCAACTCCCACAGTGGCTCACACAGTGAGAGTAATTTTCGAAGACTCATTTCTCTTCTATAATAATGTTCTGGAGAGAAGTATGGTCTCCGCAGTGTCTTAAAGTCCTTTCGCTCCTTTGCTTAATGCCCTTCCTCCTCACTGTTTCTCTCTCTCTGCCTCTTCCTCTCCAACGGTCCAAGCCTTCTTCTTCAAGCACACTCTTTGGGGCAGCTGCCCCTTCCCTTCTGACTGGCTCTCCTTACCCCGTGGGACCGGAGCAAGTATGAAAATCAGAGGCTGGCTTGACATGAGGACAGAGATGAGACCCGCCCGCTGCATTATCTTCTTTAAAGGGCAGGGGTCGATTCTAACTTAGTCATTCCCAGCCTGACTCATGAGATCACAGGGAGGAACAGAATTGCAGCATTTCACCCTGGACAGGCTCTGAGCATGACCTCGTGGCAGGGTTTCTGAATGAGGTGCTGGTGAGTTCCTCTGGAGAGGATGCATAAATGCGTCGTCTCTGGCTACTCCTACAAGCCACTGTATCTGAAGCTCCAGACCGAGGCCTGGGACTCTGAGCCTTTCAGCGTTCTCTGCTGGTGGCCTACCCTCACACAATTTTGCAATATTCCCTTAGGGAACTGGTTTTGCATGTTGAATCAGATGCTAGCTGGTTGCTGGGACAATGTGCTGGACACCCACAGCTAAAGCAGAAGCTTCTTTAGGCTTACACTTCTGACTGGCGAGCTTCATGGAAGAAATGGCATGGTGGAAGAGGGAGGCAGAGGAGAGCTGCTCAATTCTGAGGTGCCAGGAAGGAGGGAGGGAGGGAAAGAGAGAGACAGAGAGACAGAGAGACAGAGAGAGAGACAGAGAGAGACAGAGAAAGATGAAGAGAGAGAGGAGCTGGATACAAGAAACACTCTTCCCCAGCACACCCTCAGTGACCACCTCCTCTAACCAGGCCCTACATCCCAGTAGAACATTCAGCCACAAGCTCCCCAGAAGATAAATCCACTCATGAGCGTGCCACGCCCGCAGCCTCATTATCTTCCAAATAGACGAGCCTGTGGGGCACACACTAGATCTAACCATAAGACACACATCACATATCGGAAACCTTCTCGGCCACCAAATCACAGTAGAAATCACCACAACCATGGCTTTTCTAATACAAGCTTGTGTTATGTAACTGAGCCTGCTCTCCTGGCCACAGCGGGGGTGGGTTTTGTGGTCCTTGGACTACATTGGATTGCTTGTTGGTCAACCCCGTGAGACTTCAGACAGGATCCTGCAACTCTCGGCTTCTGTATCTGTAAAATGGGAACACCGAGAAGACTGATTAGCTAGGGCATCTGGGAGAGTTGAAGAAAACAATACATGGAAAGGCAAAAGAGGGTGTAAGGAGGCAATTAGGTGTTTTAATTAGGTAATTAAGTGTTGCTCTCGGCTGAATCTTGTCCCTGCAGAATGTCCGCTGAGTCAGCTACTGGCTCCGTCTTCAAAGAAGCCAGCCCTTCCTGCTGGCAGCCTGGCGTCCTTTGAGTCCATGATCCCACCCCTGCACAGCTCCTCTCCAGGACAAACATCCCCATGGACCCACACGAGCAGTGTTCGCCCTCCCTGGAGGTAGCTCATTTTACAGCTGGGCAAACCCCAGCATGCAAAGTTCATGTCTTTGCAAAGTCATGCAGTTACAGAAATGTCTGGGCGGCAGGTGGCAAAATGGTATTGTTAATCGGAACCACACAGATAATCAGGCCTTGCGACTAATAATTCTCTATGTAGTTCATGTTTTATCATCCACAAAGGGCTTCCATACCCGTTATCTCCTCTAGCCCTACCCAGCATCCCTGGGCTGGGTAATTGTGCACAGTGATGCCAACACCAGGTGCGTGCACGTGCATGGCAAGCTGTCTTTCCAAGCATCTCTCCTCCCACAGGAGTAAGAGGGTCAGGACTCGGACGAAGAATAAACTAAGCAGCCCTTGGCTGCCTCCTAGAAGATACGTAAGCTCAGGTAATAAGGGGATGGATATGAACAAGATGGATACATTGAATGCCCCCCAAAAATGTGAACCTCGGGGGAGGCTGGGGCCAGGGCTGGTGGATGGAGGTGTTCAAAGTACATCCTGTGCGTGGGGGAATCTGCCAAGGATGAAATCCATTAAACAGAATCATCAATAGAAGAGGAGTGTAAAGAGAAATAATTGATGCTATGCACGATTGTATTCTAATAATGTTGCATTAAACTCACATAAAATAAGACAAATACAAGTTGAACAAATTAAAAAAATAACAAAAGCAAAGAATTCCGCAGCAGCCAGAACTGATGCTTACCCCTGTGTTTGGTCATTAAGTCCCTTGGTCGAGGTCTGGCCACCACCAGGACGCTTGGGTGAAACTGCTGAGGAGCACCAGTCCCTGGATCAGTAGACTGAGCCTCCAAGGAGGACAGGCTGGAGATCGTGGCTCAGTGCCCCGCCTCCCCCCAAGTCTATGCTGAGCCTCCCCTTTCCCAGGGGAAGTCAGGAGACTTGACATCCACCGTTTTCTTTCTTCTGGCCTCTGCACACTGACAGTCTCCAGGGGTTGGAGGTAATGGTCCCCATGACCTTAGGATTTCTGATTATGCTTTGGCTGGCCTGAAATTAGCCAAGGAAGAGAAAAGATACAAAATTGACTCAACTTGCAGAAGGCTGAGGCAGGAGGATCACTGGCTTGAGCCCAGCCTGGGCAACATGGTGACTCAGAAAGACCTTGGCTCAAAAGGAAAAATAAAAATGGGCTGGGAATGTAGCTCAACACGAAGGCTTAAGTGGGCTTGATCCACAGAATCATAAAATATGAAAAAAGATTGACCCAGCTTTTTGTACCTCCCACCCTGCAGAGGGGGTTCTCGGACCCCAGGGACCTGGTGGCCGTGCTACAACCAAATTCCTTCTACAAGTTTATTCTGCCATGTATTTTTGTCATTGCAGGGGCCATGAACAGACTAAGACCCCTGAATCATGAGCCGAAATAAACATAAGCTGAAATAAACATCTCCTCCCTTAAGTTGCAAGTGTCTGGTATTGTGTCCCAGAGATCTAAAAATTGCCTTAGACACTAAGTCAGTAAGTTGTCCAGGACTGGATTTGAACTTTCAACACTCCTGTCTTGGCCTCTCAGAGTGCTGGGCTTACAGGCATATGCCACTGTGGGCACCAATGACAATGTGTGGTGGCATCACTGGATGGTGCTATCTATCTATCTATCTATCTATCTATCTATCTATCTATCTATCTATCTATATCAGACGTGCCTACACCCTACAGCAAGTCCCCTGGCAAACACAATGCATGAATGACATTGTAAGCTGTCTGCATTGTGGCTGATAGCTTTTTCAATGTATGATTTAACAAATGTTGAATTAGACATGTATTAACGTTTGGCTGTTTCTTAGATGCATCTAAGAGACTCTGTGGGCCACTTGTCTTCTACCAAAGAGCTCCATGGAACAATGCTCAGCACAAGCACCTGCATGGCTCTCCACATGTGTCAGCCAAGAGCTACGGGCACCCGGAGAAGCGTGTTTGCTTTTTGAGTTGCGAGCTACACGCTTGATGCCCTGTTCCAGATGCTTCCTTGTGGGTCAGTGGCTTGCACAGCTGCCTTCTGAGTTCTTCCTCCTCTGTTCTCCTGGTGAGAGCACCTTTCTCTCTCTTTGGGGTAAGAATTCCTTGTTTTGGGTTCCAGGACTTCCTCTTCCTTATTATACTTCTTCATTTTTTTCCGAGACCACACTGTGTGTCCCTCAACGTTCAGAGGTTGAGTCTTTATTCTCCAATGTGACTGTCTTTGGAGACAGGTGTAGAGTCTTCAAAGGGATATTTAAGGTTAAGTAAAATCCATATCAGGGCATGTTTCTGAGTCAATGGGAGCCATGTGCTTAAAAGAAAAGGAAGACTGGGTGTTGTGGCACGTACTTGGAATCCCAACTCTCTGGTAGGCCGAGGCAGGAGGACAGCAAATTTGAGCCCAATCTAGGGGACAATTCAGCAACTAACAACTTAGCCAGACTCTTACTCAAACTTAAAAGGGAGATTGGGTGTAACTAACCCCTTGAAGGCCCTTGGTTCAATTCTTAGTATTGAAAGGTTGGGAGGGGGGGGGGGGAGAAGGAGGGGAAGAATGAGGCATTGGGATGTGGCCATGAATAGAGATCAGGTAATGCAGGAGTGAACCAGCCCAGCTGGTGCCTGGGCTGCTGACTTCCACCCTCCAGAATGTGAGAAACAACTTCTGTTCTCTCAGCCCCTCAATGTGTGGCATGTTGTTACGGTGACCATAACAGACTAATACAATGAGTGTTTTAAGCGGCATGTATTGAGGAAATATGACTTCATCTAGTTCTGGGTCTCCCAGGATCATTGAAGTGTCTAAAATAAAAAAAGAAGAACCCCACATAATGTAAAGGGACCAATAAAAGCCATATTACTCACGATGATCAGGGCAGGAGCTGACATGGCCAGAAGCATCCCACAGATCAGCTCAGAAGGAAACCCTTTTCTGGATTCTAGCCACTCACGTTGCTGCATACGACCTGGTGTTTCCTGCTCTATCAACCTTACCTGAGTACCTGTGACCACCGTGACAATGGTACCCATGCTGGGGCTCTGTCTGTGCCCTGGTGTCTTCCCATCTAATGGAAAGATTCCAGAGCTTCCCCAGATCCCAGATCTCCACTTTGAGTCACTGATTTGTCCTTTGAAAATGAAATCCGGGCCTGGATGGTGGCCAGGGGCTGGGGAACTCTTCCCCTCCTCTGCCTTGCGGTTTCTCTACCCATTTATTCACTGAGAAGTTGACGTGCTTCCTGCTACAGCTCAAAAATAATCCGGCAAATCCTTGAGATTTATTTTAACGATTGATTAGAAAAGTCAATGTTGTACAGAAAGGATTAAAAAAAGAGAAATATTTGGAATCTGCTTAAGTATCTGTTATCTCCAAGTCAGTCTTGACTCCTCTAAATTTATGCTGACCCCAGCAGAAAGGGGAGGAAAATTCCTACTCACACTTTGAGTACTCTACATTAAGGAAAGAACACAGGCCAGCCCTCAGATGACACTAACCCTAATCGGAATTTATCCATGGATTGGTGGCGTGACCTTGATTGAGTTATTTAACCTCTCCAAACTCTAGTTTGATTATTTCTTTATTTGTTTTTGAGATAGGGTCTCGATCTGTAGTTCAGGCTGGTCCTGAACTCACCATGCAGCCCATACTGGCCTTGAACTTTCATCAGTCCTCTTGCCTCAGCCTCCACAGTTCTGGGATCAGAGGTACGTGTCACCATGCCCAGCTTATGTGGTGCTGGGGAACCCAACTCAGGACCTTGTATTTGCTAGGAAAGCACTTTAGCTGCTAAACGAGGCACCACCCACACCCCAGGTCCTGTTTATTTACTGTGTTACGATAAAATTAAAATGTAAAATTTATCAACAGGGTGTGGTAGCCCACACTTGTCATTTCAGCACTCTGGGAGGTTGAGGAAGGAAGATCACAAGTTCAAGCGTAGTTTGGGCCCTGAGTAAGTAAGTGAAACCACATCTCAAAAAAAAATACATATGATTATAGTGAAGGTGTCTCTTAATCATTTCCCAGAGTTAACTGTGCGCACATGGTTGTGTGACAGATCTTAAATTTTTTTGTCCGATCACACTGAAGCTCTGTATTCACTGAGCGGTTCTCCTGTTCTCCCCTCCTCTCTGCCCCGGCAGCCTTCATTTACCTCTGTTTCCAAGAGCCTGGTTTTATTTTCAATACAACAGCACCCATCAAGAGGAAGGAAGCCCTTGCTGCAATGGCTCTGTTAGGGAGCGCCGCTGAGGCGGCTGGGAGATAACACTGCTTTGGATGGGGAACCAACCACTGTTCCCAAGCCAAAGCCAGATCACGAGGACGGGTGACAGGGGTTGTGACATAATTCTGGCATCTGGGTTAAACAATCTAACAGCTGGGTTCTTTTTGGACAGCCAGGATATCTGAACTGTAATATTAACAATTACAAGAGCTAAGAACAATTCCTGGAGGATGTAGTGGGGAAGAACCTTTTTGTTTTAAATCCAGGTAAGCAAAGGTCATGAAAACTAGGCACTGACCTGGCCTCTGGCCTTGGCTTAACTGGCTCAGCCCTTGTGGTGTGGCAATCATCGTCCTGCAGCCAGGTCACCTGTCATCTTGGCCAGGTGATTCACGCAAGTGGAGAATGTGTCTTGGTAGGTGTGAGAAAATAAATGCTACAAACTTGACTTCTCGCTATTTTTAGAGTTCATTCTTTAAAACTCCCTTATTTTGTGTTTTATAGTATGCATGGCATATTATGGCTTACATAAATAAATCTATATCGATTGGAGCGTATGTTCTATTTAATATTTATACACATATACATATCTATACTAATTGATGGCATATATTAATAAAAAGCTACGAGGGCCAGTAACCTAACCTCTATTATCAGTCAAGGCACTCACCTAAAGATGACCAATAGGATCTACTTCTGTCTGTCTGTCTCTGTTTCTCTTTCAATTGATTTTAAGGGGTTGGCTGCTGGGTCCAAAATCTGTAGGTCAGGCTGAAAACTCACAATATCGTTCCCCCTTTTCTCCTTTCTTCTCCAACCTCCCCTCCCTTCCTTTGCAGTGCCGGGATGGAGTCCTGGGCCTTACATATGTGAGGCCAGTGTTCTACCCTTGAGATACACCCCAGCCCTTTGGTAAGATTTCTATGTTATTATTATTTTTTGTTTGTTTTTTGAGAAGGCATTTTGTTCTTTGGTCCAGGCCGATCGCAAACTCACTACAGAGCCCAGGCTGGCATCAAACTCACAGTGCCTTCACAAATTCCCCAACTGTAGTAAGTGATTGTTACTCAACACACAAATTCTTCCTCCCCTTGCTTTTGATGAGCCATAATGCACCTGCTGGAAGATGAGTAGTATTTTGGGTTAAGAGAAGCTAGAATTCTAATGCAGCTGCATATTAAATATTTGCAGCTGCTTCCTGTCACGCCCTTGCTCTAGGAGGCCCAGCGACAATCCAAACAGACCTAACATTGATTAACTGCCAGCGGTGTGCAGTGAGTTACAGCGAGCATGGTGAGAGGCAAAGGGAGCTAGAGAAGCCATGTCACCTGTTCTCTTCCAGCCTTCAATCTCCGCAGCAGCAGGCGTCTGTCCCCAAGCCTCTACCTCGCCATCTCTCTGTCCTTCTATCCCTCTGTTCCTTTGCCCCTCCGCACCACACACCTGCTTCTCCCAGGTGGTGTCCATTGCTCCTATCCTAAGCCATCCCTGCCTCGACACACAGCCAATTCCTGCTCCTGCCCAGACTCCAAGATCCGCTAACGTGGGAACACTTCCTGGCTTAACACTGCAGGACATCTGGCACAGTCCAGCTACTTAAGACGTAGATTGAATTATGAAAATAGCTCATGATTTTCTATCGAGTACGGAGTTAAGTGTAAACTTTCCAGCAAAAATTCCAGTGCATTAGAATTAGGCACTACCTCACCTTACTTGGGTCCAGTGGCCTGGTTCCTCTCCTACACCTTACATATTTTATGTTCATTCACCTTAAAAATGTTTGTAGAAAGCTGGAGGGGTTGGCACACATTTATAATGCCAGCACTCTACGATGCTGAAGCAGGAGGATCTCAAATTTGAGCTCGGCCTGAGCTCAACTTAGTAATTTACTGTAACCTTATCTCCAAAAAATAAAATAAATAAAATGGTCTGGAGGAGTAGTTCAGTGAAAAAGTTCTGAGTTTGATCTGCAGTGCTGCAAAAAATTAATATTGAAAACATGTATTGAAACTTACTACATGCTGAGTCCTGCTGTAGATCTCATGGTAAAATGATGAAAAAATTAGATATGGTTTCTGTCTTAGTAGAATATACAGGATGAGATGGCAACTCATATCCAGTAATTAATCAGTTCTTGCGTAAATGGTAGAGTGGTGTGAGAAAAGCCCCTGGTGTCTTAGAATGGTCCCTGCTCAGCTAGCTCTTCCTCTGGCTGTGAGGTCAGCTGACCCTCCTAGGCCCCACCCACCTGAGATTCAGATCTCTTTTGATCCAAGGCTCACACATCCAGATGCCTTCTCAGAGGTCCTGCCTGACTGTGTGACAGTTGTCCTGTTGTACCACCAAGCACACGTGACTCTTCCAGCCAGCAAGGCTGGAAGCGTGCCCACTGACCTGCGGCACATGTTCACTGAGCTAAGAGGAGTGGCTGACAGCAGTGAGCGGGCATCCACGACACAGGCACCTCTAGAAGCTCAGATCATGGCTCATGGACCAAAAAGTACCACTGAGTGCACACTAGCTTGCTAATAGAGAACAGTCCTGTCCAAGGCAGCTGAGCCACCAGTGCAATGACGCCGTGGGGACTTCCCAGACCGAGAGTCATCAAACCTCATCTCTGCCGACCCTACCTAGCCTGGCACACCTGGCTCTGGGTGGAGCCTGCCCCCTTTTCTTCCTTCCTGCATCTCAGGCTCACTCTGGGAAGTCTGTGTAATCTTGAGTCTCACCCACGTCTAAGGGTTGCAGCCCGCCTCACTGTGTCTAGGGAGAAACCCCCTAACTCCCAGTTTCTAAAAGCTTGGCAGATTCTCCCCACCACTTAGGGAAGTGTCTTGTGTAAGACAACGGACAGTTTTAGATGACTTTCTTTTGTGGTTTGGATTGGAATGTCCCCCAGAGGCCCCACGTCTTTGGATGTTGTGGATTACCTATGGGTTTGTTGTTTGGAGGTGCGCCTGGTAGGGTGTGGCAGATTACAGGGCCTGTGGCCTGGAAGATACTCCCTTGGTCCAGATTTCTCTCCCTTCCAATCCCTCCTTTTATGATTCTACGAGCAGCTATTCTCCACCCTTCCTGGCAATGGCCAGCTGCCCAACGAATGCACTGAGACCTCTTGAAACTGTGAGCTAAAAAAAAAATTCCCTCCCTTACGAGGGTGGGTGTCAGGTATCAAGTCTTGGCAATAAAAGAGTAACTACGGCACTTCCAATGTTCTTTTTGCTTTTTTTTATTTTTTATGGTGCTAGGGATCAAGCCCAGGACCTTCACAATGAGCTACGTCCCCAGCCAGCCCATTTTTATTTTTGATTTTGAGACAGAGCTGGCAAGGTCACTAAGTTTCCCAGATTAGGGTCAAATTTTTGGTCCTCTTGCCTCAGACTCCCAGTGTGCTGAGATTACAGGCCTCACCCCCAGGACTGGCTGGACTAAGCCCTTGTGAACAATTGAGAAAAGGGTGGCAGAGTTGGAACAGGACTCACATTTGACATAATATAGTTCACATTTTGTGTTTATTAATTCCAATTTTAAGCTGTCCTGCAAAATATGATTATTCATATTTTACAGATAAGGAACATTAAGACACAAGACAGTGAAACAAGTTGACTAAGAGCTAGTTTGTAGCTCACTGAAGTTCAGTCAAGTGATGTGAATTTGATATGGACCCGTCACGATAGAATTTTGCATAGAGATATGTTGCGGCCATTTGAGCAGGCGTTAGAAATATCTAGGAGACTCCTTAAAACAGATTGCTGAGCCCACACCCACTGTTTCTGGCTCTGTAGGTCTCAGGAGAAGCCTACAAATTTACATTCCCAATAGGTTCCCAGTGCTGTTGCTGGAGGTCCAGGGAACACACTTTGAGAACCACCACCATCTATAAGATCTGAGCCCAGAGGAAAGAACAACCGTCAGTGCTTTGGAGTAAGTCAAAGGGGGGCTTCATAGGGAAGGTGGCTTTGTTCTGGAAATGGAAGCTTGTATGAGAAGGCCCCTAATCACTCCCCCTGTGTCACTCATAGCAGGAAAGAGCAAAGACTGACAATACGCTGTGTGCAGCTTTAGAGTCAAGGCCAGTTTCAGCGCAGGGTGTTGAGAGGTCAGCGGGTGACCCAGTGGTGGCCTAGTGGAAAGACATACTGAGTCCAGACTTCATCCCTGGCTTAGCTCACTTTTAATCTTTCTAAGTGGGTTCTAATTATTCCTTCATCAGAGATTTAAAAAATAAGTCTTAATCACGAACTATTCTGAGAAAGGAGAAGGTATAAAATCTCACTGTACAAATAATAACAACAACCACAAGAATGAGTATTTTGAGGGTTGTTACTCCAGCGATGTGGGCTTTACCTGAATGTTCCATTTACTTCCAACGACCCATTTTAACAGATCCTCACCGCTGTTATCCCATCTTAAAGGGGAAAAGACTGAGGTTCTGGGGAGTGAGGAGACACTGCTTCTAAGTAGCTGGGGAAACCTTTAAGTCTAATGATAAAGCATCGTCTTTGTGCCTTAAGCCTCATTATCCATCATAGCATCTTTGAGTTTAAGGGCTGTATCTGTGCCTTCCCGGTCACCCCAAACTTGTTCATGAAGTGTGTGTGTGTGGGGGGTACCTACCTCTGCTGTGCCTGGTGACCCTGCCCAGTCCTTCTCTACTACTCTGTCCCACGCAGGGCAGGTGTCTTGACCCCTGCTCCTAGGCAAGAGGCACGCTGGAGCTGCGACTGTTATCAGAGGCTCTGTGGTCTCTGCAGTGTGGCACTGTCATCCGAGGGGACCGGAGGGATCTGTCACTGTCAAACCACAAGGCCTTTTTTTTATTATTATTATTCTTGCAAACTCAGGGCTTTTCAGATCTTTAAGGCTGATCAGAGATAGAACACTACAATAGCTGACTTAAATCTCAGCAAGTGAGGAGGCGAGGCGAAGCGAGGTAGCACGCATAAAATCAAGTACACGGGCTCTTTCTGGGAAGATAAAACATAACTCTTGGTAGGCACTGCACAATAAAAGCCCGTGGAGAACAGAGGAGATCTTCGTCAGGAATTGTATCTCATTTAGCACTATTGTTTCACTGCCTTTCTCTCGGAATGGAAGTGATTCATCTTGCTTTTGTTTCGGGTTGCCTTTTATTTTTTATTTTTTTTCCCCTGTGCAGAAATTTCTCTTCCATTAGCAGGGAAGCACTTTCTTCCTCTCCCGTCTCTGCACGCACAGGACTTTTATCCTCTATGTGTTTTTGCCTGGCTCTCACCACCCAATTCAATGATTTTTTTCTTTCTTTCTTTTTTCCCTTGGCCTAGTGGTGATTTAGATAATACAGATAATACAGATAATACTGCTATAAGTGGGTCTTAAAGAAAGGGGGAAAGATTCATTTACTTGGAAGAGTGTGAGTGTGTGCATGCTTCAGGCTACAAATGTCCCCATCATTCATTCACTCAAGAGGTGGTGTTTCTGAGCCTGTGCCAACCGCATCGTTCTGCTGAGGGCGTGGAGCAGTTGAGAGGCTGCGCTGAGCCCGTGACTACAGAGGAGGTGACCCACTCATTGTGGTGAGCAAGTTAAAGAGTGAAATGACAATGTAAGAGATTCCCCAGAGGCAAACTTGGGACCTCTGTTCTCGCGTTTGGGGCAACAAAGGGAAGCTTTCTTGCGCAGCTCCATAATTCATGGTGAGTTTGATGACAGGGCTTTCTGAAAGGCAGAGACAGGCTGATGGAGTTACTCTCTCCTTGGTGCCCTGGTGCTGGTGCCAGCCAGGAATGCTGCCTTTATTATGTTATTCCCTGTGGCGTTGAGCAGTCTTAGCAAAGGGTGAGCTGCCCAGCTCACAGAAGCTGAGGGACTTTCAAAAAGTGCTGTGTGACGCCTGCCCAGCAGAGGATGCTCCAGTAGTAGATGATCGATGTTTTCTGTATTCAGAATCTTCTGGGGGGTTTCTTTGTGGTCCTTGGCCCTTTTCAGGATGACTATGGTCAGTGTCCGGCTGAGTAGCTGGGACTCCCAGCAGCCAGCTAGGATCTCGTGTTCAAGTCCCCATGGTGAGTGGTGTTGGAAAGAGGCTGTGGGCTGGCCCATTCTGAAGGATGGAGCCCCAGGAATGTCCAAGCAATGTGCTGGAGAGGTGTGGGGCTGCGGCATCCCCCACCTTGCTACACCTGACCCGAGGTGACCAGCAAGTCTGCCCACTTTTCATGGGCTTCCTACTCCATAAACTTCTGGCTGAATCTGTAGGGAGCCAGGCATCTTAGCCACATTGTGCTGAACCCACCACACCTGCCCTTTCTCAGGCCACCAGAAGCCACAGTCACTGGTCTCCTTCCTACCTCACGCTTGCACTCACTACCTTCGCCAGGGAGGAGCTCTTCCAGGACAGGCTTACGATCTGAGGGACCTCGCTCACTTCCGCCCTTCCAGGTCTTGGAATCATATATGAGATACATATATGTAAAATGCACACATGTGTTATTCAAAACCACACATACATATACACATGACTCAGTCATGTGTACACAAAGAATACACAAACAGTTATTATTCAATACACAAACACATGAGCAAAATCATGTGCATATGCACAGATGCTGCCTTAGTTCCTCTTCGTCTCTGCGACCCAGTGCCTGACGCCTACAGCCTAAGGGAGGATTGGTGTCCTTCAGGTCACAGCTTCAGAAGGTCTCAGTCCATTCTCAGGCCACCTGCGATGCTGGACAGGCTTGGCAGAGGCCTAGCTGGAAAGCGGCTGTTCATGGCATGGCACTACAGGAAGCAGAGAGCAAAGGGTGGAGCTAGCGAGGGAGGGAGACGCTTCCAGGTCACGCCCCAGTGATCTGGCCCCTCTCACCAGGCTCTGCCTCCAGACAGGAAAAGAAATTAATTGATTCACATTCATGATTGAACCACCTTCCAAACATGAGGTTTCTGGGGGGACTTGATCCAAATCAAAACTTTATGTGCACACATCCAGGCACATATGTACCATACACATACACAGATAATATTCAAAATCATGTACATGTACATATATACACACATATACACATGCTTAATTGCTCAAAGTCATAATGCATACCTAGACTTACACCATATGTAAATACACCTATTTGCATTTAAAAAAATTTACCCTGAGTCTCTTTCTTGAGTTCCGGTCTCATTGATCCAGATGCCTATGCAAATTCTCTATAAGAAGGCTGAATAAAAGTCTCAAACTTAACATAGCTTAAGCAGAGCTAGTACATTTCCCCTCAAAAGATCAATTTGCCCCTTAAAAAATCTTACGAATTTCTTTAAGTGGTGCCATCAGCACCTATTTGGTTGCTGGGTTTATTTACTTATCATTTTTATATTTATTTTGTTTTGTGCTACTTATTTTTTCTGAGACAGGATCTTCCTCTGTAGTCCCAGCTGGTCCTGGACTCACAAAGTAGCCCACACCTGGTCTCAAACTCAGGGCAGTCCACCTGCCTCAGCCCTCCCAAGTGCTGGAATTATAGACGTACACCACTACACCCAGCTCCTTTTTATGTGGTGCTGGGAAATCAAACTCAGGGCCTTGAGCCTGCCAAGCAAGCGCTCTTGTCCATGAGTTACAATCTCAACCATTCAGTTCCTCAGGTCTCATGTTCAAATTTTTCTTTCTTTCCCTCACCCCTTAGCATACTGTGCACTGGGAAGTCCCATCAATTCTAACGCACGTCCCCACCCCCGCATCCAAAATCCACAGCTGCCGTCTGGATCCAAGCAGACTGCTGGCCTGGCTGAGGCCACCTCCACTCTGGTCCGACTCAACCACTGCACCGCAGGAGAAGCGCTCTCCAACGTCGTCAATGACACCGTGCTGCTCCTCAGGTGAAACCTTCCAGTGGTTCCCCACGTCCCTCAGGGCCACACGTAAACCTCACCAAGGCCCCCAAGGCCCCTTGGCATGTAGTTCTCCCTCTGTCTTCCAGACGACCTCCCTCAGTACTGACACCTGGGTCCCTGCTTGTGTTCCTCTAAATGCCACACCGGTTCCTCCCTGAGAGCCTTTGCGGTTTGTGTCCTGCCCAGAGCTCCTCCCTGTGATGCTGGCAGGGCAAGTTGGTTCATTTTCATCTTTCAGAGCCTAACTCTTACATCTCCTCAGAGACACCTTTCCTGACTCCCGCACTGAACAGGCCTTCTCTCTACCACCGTTCTCTAGTCAGTCTTCCAGCCTACACTTATGTGACCTCCATTGTGGGACATGACTAGGCCTGGGATAACAGAAGGTAGAAAGCAGCTCATACCCCATAATCTCATCTTGAGACCGGCAGGAGTGGAGCCCCTCCCTCCTATTCCAGGCACAGGATGGCCTGCAGCTCAGATTTCACTCTACTCAAATTCCCAATTTTCCCTTTCCCTAAGACCTTTCCCAGAAACCATGTGATCAGGTTTTAAAAGACCCGCCACGCAAAGTAGGCGACTTTCAGACCCCAAACTTCCTCTAATCAGAGAGTGACCCTTACCCTACTACCCTGGCTGACCCTCCTCCCTCCAACTGCTTGTAAGCCTGGCCCCACTCAGATAGTAAATGAGATGTTAACACCGATTCAGTCTCCCCAGAGAGTTCCTCCATCCTACTCAGGGGCCCTGGAGACCCCACTCCCCACAAACTTTGCTGATCCCTGATCGTTGGTGGCCAGGTGGCGGCCAGGGACCCAGAAGACCCTGACGCTCAATGGTATTTTTTACTTATCTCTGCATTTATCTTCTCTCTTTCCACACTTTCTCTTGATGACATCAGAAGTTTTAAAGTTTGGCTGTTGTTTAGGTCTTCGGTGCAGTGTAAAACGATTTCTGGAATGTGGTATGAGGTAAGGATCAACATCATTCTTTTGTGGTGGCTATTCAGTTTTCTGAGAAGCACTTGCTAAAAACAACTAAAACGTTTTCCCCTCACGGGATGGTGCATTTGCCTATTTTTCACCACTGTAACAACATCCCTGAGGCTGGAACTTTACAAGGAACCAAGTTTTAAGTAGTTCACAGTTTTGGGACCAAAAGTCCAAAAGCGTGGCACTGACTCTGACAAGGAACCCCCTGGCTCTGCATTACTCTGTGGCAGATGGCTTTGTGTCTGGAGCACACAGAATAAGAGGAGGCCATGTGGTTAGGCAGGAAGCCAGGGGGAGAGAGAAAGAGAGAGAGAGAGAGAGAGAGCGAGAGAGAGAGAGCAGGACGACCTTCTCTCAAGAACTAACCAGGGTCTGTGAGAACTATCTTTATGTCTTCTGAGAGCAGTACCCCCTTACCACTGACCAGGCTCCGCCTCTTAAAGGTTCCATGCTACCTCCCAGCACTGCGAGGCTGGGGACCTGGCTTCTAACATGTGAGTTTCTGGGAGACAATCTGTACCCACATGGTAGCAGATGGCTTTGAGGCCCTTTAAAAAATCATTTGATCACATACACAAGAGTTTAACTTTGAGTTCTCTTTTCTGTTCAATTGGCCTGAATGTCTTTTTAAAGTTTTCTTTCTTTTTTTTTTTTTTTTCCTTTAACACTGGAGATAAAACTAGGGTCTTTGCACTGAGCCCCGACCTACATTCTCAACCTGTTTAATCCCCCCGCACCTCCCCCACTCCTTTTTAAAAATTAAGACAGGATCTTGCTTTGTAGACCAGGCTGGTCCTGAACTCACTATGTAGGCCAGGCAGACCTGGAACACATGGCAATCCTCCTGCCTCAGCCTCCCAGACGATGGGATTACACATGTGCAATACTTCGCCTGGTTTGTGTGGTGCTGGGGAGTCCAACCCAGGGCCTTGTGCTTTCCTTGCACTTGCTAGGCAAGCTCTTAAACCCCTGAGCCACACCCTTAACCCAAATAATTTCTTTGAGGCATCCCACTGAGTCACTAAGTTGTCCTGGCTGGGTTCCAACTCGCCATCTTCCTGCCTGCCTCCCAGAGTGTGCGACCGCAGGCCTGTGCCACCAGGCCCAGCTGCACATCTTTTATTCCTTTTTTCTTTCTTGTAACCATTAGAAGGTAAGTTCTTGGAGGGCAGGTGCCCTGCGGGGCTTAGACCTTGGCACAGGGGCTGGCTCAGTGGATTTCCAGTGGCGGACCAGCTGGGGTGGTTCCTGGGCCTTATTTCCATAGCCCGGATGGGTTTCCCGCCGGCCAGGGCCTGCTCAGCCTGCGCAGGATCCTCCCCCTTCCCTGCGGACCTGGGGCCCCTCAAGCCCGCTCCCTCTCCCGGCTACATTAGCTTCAGCTCCCGGTGGCTCCTGGTGGTATAACTGAAGCCTTATGTTCCCTGTGCCGCTCCCTTCTTCCTGCCGCCGTCCCTACCCAGCGGGTCCTACACACGCTGCCGGCGTGTCCCTGTGCTCCTGGGGCCACCTGGCAGACCCCCAGGGGCCTCACCTGCCTCTGGGGGTCTCCTGCTTCCCTTGAACCTGGCACATCAGGTGCAGGCAGACAGGAAGGAGAGCCCAGCCTGCCTCTCCCCAGGCACATGCAAAGGCCAACCTGCGTTTTCCTTGTGCTTCCCGTCTCATCCATAAGGCCTGGGTAATGGCAGGGAGGGGAGGCAGAGGCCAGGGGCGCAGCATGACATCATCACATTACCGAGCCTGATGCATTTTCAAGGCCGGCAAACTCAATTAGCGCGCTGGTAATAGCTGTCCCAGCAGTGGGACGCTTCTGCAGAGTTTATCGTTTTGCGGAAGGACACGGAAAACAAACGACCCTGGTGCCCAGGGACAACATCTGCGGCAAAACTGCCCAGGGCCGCCGCTCTGCACTAAATGCGACTCTCCGAGGTACGTTTGATATACTTAAATCTCGAGACATTGAATGATACTTGTTAACAGTGTCCTGATTATTCCTTCGGTCACCCAGTCTTGAAAAATTTTGCGCTAGCAGATTCTTAGCAGCATCGAGACCTTGGGGGGGAGGGGCGTGACTTCCCTGGGAAGATGCTGCAAGTGGCCATGTTCAGTCAGTCACTATTTCTTATCTTTTCTTCCCTTCTTTCTCTTTCTTTGTAACTTTCTTTCTTCCTGTCTTCCCTGGGGATCGAACCCAAGGCGTTTGCACTTTCCCCAGCCCTTTTTTTATTTGGAGACAGAATCTCACCGTAACAAGTTGCCCAGGCTGTACCCTGACTTGCAATCCTCCTGTCTCAGCCTCCCAGGGTGTCTAGCTTGTGAATCTTGTTATTTTACTGACCAGAAAAACAGGTGCTCTGGAAGATTATGTCTTAGAATGTATGGCCTTGAAAGTGCGTCTTCTGCATCCGTGGTTCCCAACGTTTCTGACAGAGGGCACCACTGAGAGGGCGAGGGCCTGCTTGGTATGGAGCAGGTTGTTGGAGGACATCTTGGCAAGGCCCAGAAGTGGCAGGAGGGAAGCCAGTGTGAAGCCCCACCTCCTACCTGTCCATCAGCAACAATGTCACAACTTGACAGGAGCACAGTGACAGGAGGTGGAGTTCTGCTGGCCTCTGTCTCCAGGCCACTTCACCTGTCCTGCTGGCCCAGTCTTTCCACTGCCACGCATCAGTACGTGTCTATAGCCCTGAGGTTGAGGACCCCTGGTCTAGATCACATGGCCAACTATGTGGAATTACCATGAATAGGCCCCCATCCACTGACAGAAGTGCAGGGTATACAGATGAGAATGTCATCATGCTGACCCCGAGGCAGATTTCAGATCAGCACACAGGGGCCTTCAGACGGAAGCAATGCAGATGCAGATAGGGCATCAGAATTTGTAAATCCATAAGCCTTTCATAATCTGGTGTTAGCGTTCCATTTGCAACAGTGAGTTCCATATCAAGAGGGAGTTTCTGTAATGCTACCAAACAGAAGTGTCAGGTGAGGCACCTTCCACGGCCGGAAGGTGAGATTGCAGTTCCCTGGAAGCAGCCACTCTTCCCTAGGCCTTTGGCCTGCAGAAGAAGAAGAATTCAGCACACAGGCTTCCTGCATTTCAACTACCAGCGATGCCCGCATCTGTGTCGAGCTCATTTCCAACCCACGAGGACAGGGCTGTCTGCTAAAAGGCTCGTCAACCATGTGTTTCCATAAGATGAATGCAAGCAGGGTTGAGGCATTGGGTAGCCTGTCCCCTCCTAGGGCAGCCTGGTCGGAGCCTCGTACAGTGTGTGTCCACTCACAGCTTCCAGAAGCTGCTGGGATGGGAATGGCTGCTAAGGAGAAATCGCCCCACTGTGTGAAGATCTCCCTCGAGCCTTCACCCTGTGGTGCTGTGTTAAATGAGTGTGCTGGAAATGTGCTAATGCTCTGGGGACTGCTACGGAAGCTCGGAGGTGCAAAAGCAGCGAAGTTGTTCCAGCCAAGGAACCCTTACTTCATTCGCCACTTGGACTCGCCAGGGTGTGATGTCTGTGTTCGTGTGGTTCCCTCCCTCCCCTTCTTGCTTCCTCTCTGTTTATTTTGGTAATGAGGACCTACATCATTAGGGAACAGAGCAAAGTGGAGGAAGGCATGGTTCACATTTGAGGCCCGGCACTCACCAGCTGTGCCTATGTGTATTTGGGGGCTGCTCTTGTTCTCAGCAGATGAGCGAAAAGGTCAGTGTGGAGAGAAAATTGTGTAAGATCAGGTAGGGAGAGAGATACAGAGGTGATGGATGACGAGGGATAGAGAGATAAGAATGGATGAGTAGTAGATGGACTGGACGGGTGGATGGGCAGATGGATGGACGGGTGGGAAGATGTAGGCGGTCAGACATAGATAACCCTCCACTCAACACACACAAGTATAAATCACTTTATGCCAGGCGCCTCCTACCTGTAGCCTGTGAAATTTTAGCCCTTTTTTGAGTGTACCTCTTCATTCGTATATGTATTATAGTCAATGTGTATATGCAAGTATATAAATATTGCAACTTTCTTTGTAAAACTTTTCATTTTCTGTTTCAAGCAAGGACCACAAGACGGTGGGCTGCAAGGTCAAGTTGGACACGCTTGCTTTGAGCCATGACCCTTTGGTTGGTTTGTTAGGTAGCAAAGACTAATGACATACCCTCAGAGGAAGGCTTAGAGGAAACAGGAACAATGGAGTAAACTCACTGCAAACAGGAGTCAGGTGTGACCAAGGGAAGCTGTGATGGGGCCACAGCTCGCTCCTCTCTCCCTGGCCTTATGCAAGAGAGCATCCTTTGTCCAAGCTCACACCTTGACGTGGACCTCTCCCAGCCCCTCCTTTCCAGTCTGTCTCTGCCTCTACCTCACCCCTTTGGTACTCACCCATTTCTGCTTTGCTCACTGACTTTTAGATTAAGTATCCATTAAACAGGTACCCCCTGCTCCGCTCCATCTTTTGCTGCTCCCTGCGCACCTCTTAATTCTGAGGAGGCTTAGCCTGGTCTGCTGCCAGGCTTCACAGCAGTTGTCTGGGCAAATCTTACCTTAAGGAGCTGGCACCACCTGGGAGGCTGTGCTAGGTGCAAGACCCCTGCCTGCTGGGCTCTTCTCTCCTTTCAGCATTGCACCCCCTTCTGCAACCCCAGGGCTGTCTTCCAACCCCCCACTGCATCCCACTGTTTTGCCTTGTGTTCTCACCTGCTAACCTGTTTCCCAACACATCAGGAAACTGCTTACTGAGCATTTCAACGTCTGGCATCCATAGCGGGCAGCCTGACTCATCCTGTCCCTCCCTGACCCCTCTGTGCAACTTTTCTGAAGTCAGCGGCTGCCTCTTGTAAAGGATTCCTGAGGACTTAGCCCACCAGCCTGAACTGCCCTGCTACTGAACTTGGCAATGATGGATGAATCCTTGGCACAGTGGGTTGTGCCTGAACTGTTGGTTCATGGTTTATTCGATAGGGGAAAAAATAAAATTCCTGTGATATATGAAAGAACCACATGATTAAATAGCATGGGGAAGAAAATCTAGATCTGTGGGGGAAAGTGAACTTTCAAATCACAGTGAAACAAAGATGCAGGAAGGATTGTGTCATGAATGTGAGATAATCTTATTAGGAGAAGATATTCTGGGGACGGCAGGTCACAGGAAATCTACCATTACTTGCTTTGATAAGAAGGCTTTTTGATCCTAAATTACTCTTTACACGTCTTTGGGATAATTAAAGACCTGGGAATCTAAGAGATTGAATTGTCATACAATGTGCACAAATCTCAAAGCACTGTGGTGTGCACGTGATTATATACATGTGTCTTTGTCATTTAAAGTTCTAAGTAAATGTATAAGATATGACTTTGAGCGAGCGTGAAGACATTTTTGGGGGTTCTTCATGAGGTATTTGAATTATTTGGGAGGGTCCATGGGCATTGAAACCCATAGGTCCTCATAGCTGAGCTACACAATCACACACGCACTGAGAAATACACACATTCTAGGTAAGATTTGTCATCTGTTGTAGATGGCCCAGGATAGTCTCTGACCTAATCACCTGTCCTTCTATGTTGCACTCTCCCAAGATCTAGCCAGTTAGTGAGTCTAGTCCTCAAAGCAAACCTTGGAGTGAACTGAGATTTTGTCTGATGGTTCTTTCTGCCCTTGATGAACGCGAGTGACGGAGGGGCTGTGCACAATCTCCAAGTACATGTACAGGGATGTTAGTTTTCCGGGGTAGGTTCATTGCCTCAATCATATCAGGCTGTTAGTGTGTCGTCTCTGGGAAAAGGTCACAAAGTAACTGCAGTTCTAGGCAAGTTTGGGCTACATAGTGAGTTCAGAACCAGCCTGGACTCCTGGGCTAAAGAGCAATACCCTGTCTCAAAAGAAAAGAAAAAAAGAACAACAACAAAAGAACCAGGAGTCTCATTTCTCTGTGAATATAAATGGTATCTTCTTTTTCAAGTGGAAAGTCCCCATGGGCTCGGCTCCGTACTGCAGCTTGCGATTCCAGTCTGAGGCTCAGACAGTCAGTCACTCTGAGCCTCATCCTTCGTCCAGTGGGAATCCCTGGAGAATGGGAGTCCAGGGCCCTGAATTTAGTCTTCAGCACAGGAGGTAGAGGTTCCTGCAGTTTGCGTTTCATGGTACAAACCTAGTCCCACGGCCACCAGAGCTGGGGAAGGCATTCCCACGTTGGACTTGGGTCTGCTCCAGTAGACTACTGAGCATGCCTGTGCCTAGGTGGAGCTGGCCTTTCAGATGCACCGTGGCTGGCTTAGACAGTGACAAGCCAGCTCTCATTCTGGATGGTGGACATTCTGCCTCAAGATCAAAGCTGTGGAGCTGCTACCTGCATTCAAAATAAAGACCTGATGGGGTATGGGGTTGGGGTGGGGACTGTGACTTGGACATAGGAAATACATGTGTATATACTTTTCATATAAGTTCATTTATGATTGAGAAAACAGAAAATATTTTTAAGGTAGCCTATCTCTTGATTGGGTTTGGGTTATCCTGTGTCTGACCTGTTTACTCCCGTGTCCATCTCCTGGTTCATACTTTGGGGTCTCAGGGACAAGGTCACGGTAGGTGATACCCCGTGCCCTCCAGCACTTCCTGTCACTCTGTGCTTGGAGCAGTTCAGCGCTTGCTAGTGACCAGAAGGAGCCATGCTCAGGCTGGTTGACCACGGCCTTGTGCGCTTCAGCCCCATCTCTGGGTATTAAGAGGAGCAGGGGTCACAGTGCTTCATGGTTTTAACCACGGAGCCCATGTCTTGTACCAACAGCAAGAAGATCACCCCTATTCTTCTCATCACATCACTTGGTTGGTATCAGCATCCCCAGCCCCAGATTGCCAAGTCAGTCCTGTATCTCTGGGTAATTTCTTCTCTGTTTCTCATTCTTATGTAGGACTTGGAATGTGAACCGCAGAGCTCAGCCGTGTTGCAAAAATAAATATTCATGGTCACCTCTTTTCGCCTTAAGATATTCCAAAGCAAAACACTTCCCTCAAGCATATTTTTTTTCCAGCATCATGCATGGTGCCTGGTAGGAAAGAGTTCATGTACTTAAATGTGAGAAAATTGAATGAAGAAAGTTTTGCTCAGACTGGCTCAATATACCTTTCAAATCTCTTCACAGATCTGGGCTTGGACCCTCCCACTCCAGTTCATAGCTCTAGTAAGTCTATTGGACTCCTGTAAAAGTATATTTATCTTAAATTACTAGCATAGGCCTTCTTTGGGTCAGAATCCAATGGGCGTCACCTGCCAAGCCCAGTAGAAAAACCAGTTGTAGGACATTTTGATTAAGATTGCCAGTGCCTTTCTCACCTGAGCATCAAGATGGTTTGAATGATGGTGTCCCTGTCTCACCACCACCCCCCCGCCCCCAACCCCGGCCTGCCCCAGAGTCCTATGTTGATGCTCAATCCTCAATGTAACAGTGTGAAGAGGCATGGCATTTGGGAGATGACTCAGTCACAAAGGGCCATCCCTACAGAATGGCTTCAAGTGGAAGGGGGCACTGTCTTTCTCTCTGTCATGTGAGGACATAGTGTTTGCCCCCTCTGGAAGACACAGCAATATGGTGCCACGTATTTCTAGGCTCTGGAAGTTTGCTTTAAAGAGATTTGGGGTTGTTGACTTCCAGCGTGTGCCAAGCATTAGGGTAGATGCCATGACTACATTATCCAACTCAATCACTGTGTTCACTGTCCTCATGTAACAGATTAAAAGGTGAGCCATGTTCCTACTTCCAGTTTGAAGGGAAATTTGAAACTTGATTTTTTGTGGTACCAGTGATCGAACCCAGGGCCTTTACACCGAGCTCCACTCCCCAGCCCATTTTTATTTTTGATTTTGGGACCGAATCTTGCCGGGCTGGGCTCAAACTTGCGGTCTACCTGCTTCAGCCTCCCAGAGTGCTGAAACTGTCAGCCTGTGCCACCAGGCCCAGCTGAATCTTTTTCTGTCCAACTTCAGAAGTGCTCTCTGCTAGACCACATGTGAAGCACTGTGCGATTCTAACATTCTGCACCTCAGTGACCCTGTGGCTGAGAGACTCCAAGGGTGACAGTGTTCAAAGACCCCACAGAGTGGCTCGAGGAGGGCAGAGAAGGTCAGAAGGTGAGGGGCAGCGTGAGGGTGTAGCAGGAACAGAGAGAAACGACTCAGGGGATCATTCATTTGATTTCTTCCCCACAACATCCCTGTTTATTTCTGTGTATTTGCACCAGGCAGGCACGTGGCCCAGGAACAGCTCCCCGGGGAGGCAGGACTTTCCTCATTTCCTGGCCCTTAATCTAATAGAAATGTCTAAAGTAGTTGGCTGGCGCTGCCTGAGAGAGAAGGGGAAAAATTCTATGATCAATCACTCCATTAGAAACTGCATCTGCAGAGAAGATGTCACCCGGAGTGGGGTGGGGTGGGGCGGCGCTATGTTGATCTGGCACTTCTCCCAGCAACCACTGCTCCATTTCTGGTCCCTTGTCTGTAACCAGATAAAGACATCCAAGAGGGGCTTCCTGGCCAGGCCAGGGCACCGTAGCCCTGCCACCTGTCAGCTGGCTTTCCTTCTTTCTCAGGAGAACTCGCCTTACAGTCTGGGGAAGTGCTTGTCTGCCTCTTGTCAACCATAAGGCTGGCCTTGAGTTTCCAGGCCGTTTTTTCTCTGCATGTCTCGTGAAAGGCAAAAAATATTGCCCTGCTGGGGGGTTGCCAGGAGGTCTGTGAAACTAACTTCACTGACACCCTGAGATAGCCAAGGCAACCCCCCTCTACCGAGTTAGGATCTCTGTGGCAGAAGGACAGTCCTGGATCCATGCTTTCAAAATAGTATAGCACCTGTAATTTGTTTTCAGTTTTGAGAATTGAACCCAGAACCTGCACACTGAATTACACCCCCAACCTGGTATATTTTTTTATTTTGAGACACGGTCGTGGCAAGTTTCTAGGTTGTACAGATTGGGTTTAAATTTGCAATCCTCCTGTGTCAGCTTCCCAGATCACTAGGGTTATAGGTATGTGGCACCACACTTGGCTTAAACTTTGTAAGTAAGGGCATTGCTCCTGGGGCTTCGCTGTCAGTGGAATGAAAGACAATTTGCCTGTGTTCTACTTGTAAATGCAAGATGCAGAATTTTTCAATACCTGGGTACCTAAAGTGCTAGGTTGCTGGAGGCAGCGTTACCTACCACAGTCCTCACTGCCTTTGGGTGCGTAAGGTCATCACAAGAAATGGTTTGCCTGAGGCTTGAAACAAACAGGAAAGATTTTTCGACATCCCTCCACATCAAGAGCTTGTCAAGTCCCTTTCTATGAGAGTCGCCTTCCTTCTCCTCATTTGAAGTCAACATCTCCAGTAAAATAAAGCGTCGAAGACAAGATCCATCCCATAGATGTTATCCGTGTTCCTCAAAAGTTTTGGAAGAGGTCACAAAAGCCAAGAGAAGGACGAGAGGTCCCAGGGACACAAATATCCTTCATTAGGGCCTAGACTACTCTCGAGACCTGCCAAGAAGTATGTGTGTGTGGCGGGAGGTGGAAGGGACCTGCTTCAGCCAGTGCCAAGCCTACAACAGGGCTGCCTGGATAACAGCACTACAAGGGAGCGTGCTAGAGCTCACTGGAGATGGTTGTCACTGTGTTGTGTCCCCACTGGGGGAGAAGGGCCGTGAGAGAACCACATGGGCATTCCATGAAGCCCTGGAGTTGGGATATCACAGGGAACAAAAGGAAATAGGCAACTGACAGGCTGGTGCCTGAGCTATGGGCTGGGCTTGGATTCTCACTGCTTGGTTGTTGGATGGAGACAGGCTGTACCCGCGTGAGCAGCATGTGTGGGATAGGGTAGAGACTGAGAGGGTCTCTACATGCCAAAGGGACTTACCAGCAGGGACAAAGTGACCTCAAGAGAGGGCCAGCTTCAGGCCAGGAGCTGAGGCGAGAGCTGTCAGGCACCAGGGGAGGAGCCACTGGCCACTTGAAGAGAACTTCAGGTGAGAGATTCCTAGTGGTGAGGAAGGAGGTATACCAAGGTCTCTCCGAATTCCCCCACGGGGACAAGCGGTACCACGTCTCCAAGGTCGAAAGGCAAACACAAGGTATCAGTCAAGTGCCGCTTCCCCTCCTACTTTGCCCTCTGCAACCCTGGAGAGCCCAAAGTGTGGCTAGAAAGTGATGGAAAGAAACAGAAGAAAGGGGATCACCCACCTTCCCCCCACCCACGCAGGTTCCCCACTAAGGAAAGGCTGGTCTGGGGGGAAGGAGGGGATTTTTGAGAGAATAATAATAGCCAAGTTGGATGTGACTAAAGACCGAATTAAAGTACCTGGGAAAAAAAGCAGCCTTTTCTTATTATACCTCTTTTTAACCTGAAAATGACTGGGGAGCATCTTCCTGTCCTAGACTGAACTGAAAAACCAGAATGCCCGATGGAAGTGTCATGTAGCTTTAGTGGAGACGCAAGACAAGGCAGAGAGTCTAAATTCAAAGTACAGCAGTGGGCGGAGTAGTGACTGAGTCTGTCTACGCCCAAGGCTAGTGAATTATTAAACCTGGTGCAAGGAGTTATCCTAAAAAGCAGGAGGCTCCAGAACAGAGCTAAAATGATAATAAGTATCAACCCAAAAGTTACATTAATCGTACAATGTGAACATATGACATGCAGCCTTCATATATGGGGAAAGCTATTAGCACAAGAACCAACCCTCCTTCTGACGCCTTAGGACACTCTCGGGAGTCACCGAGTAGACGGCATATTCTAAATGAACACTTAGGCCACCCTAGTCTCACTCTGTCCCTGTTGAACCCTTACGATGCTAAATGCTGTAGGAAATGTTCTGTTCTGAGTGCTCCATTCAATATTCTGTCATTGATTTCTCTCAGAAATAGAATAAGGCTTTGCAGAACTTAGCAGGCTTGATGTAGGCGGATACACTGTGGCCACATTTTCCCAACAGAGCCCGGAATTTCTGAAGCATTGCAGTCTACTACTTAATACGAAAGGCAGAATTCACTGTTGGTTGAAAGACACTTTTTTTTTCCTTTCGGTACTAGAGATTGAACCCGACCTTTGCTCCAAGCCACACTCTCAGTCCATTTTTAAATTTTTGTTTGGAGGCAAGGGCTTAACAAGTCACTATGTGCCCATGCTGAGCTCGAACTTGTGATCCACCTGCCTCAATCTCTCAAAGTGCTGGAATTATAGGCCTGTGCCACCAGACCATTCGGAAGTCAGTATTTGGTCATGTTAAGAGATTTTTAATTCCCAAATGTCATATCCAAAGAACAGAGACTGACTTCCGCAGCTCCCTGCCAAGCATTCTGCTGCCGTACGTGAAATGTACTTTCATTTTCTTTCTCTTATACATAGAGTTTACCACCCGCCCTCTGTCACCACCAGCAGACACGGTCTCTGCTCCCCAGTCGGTCTGTCCTCCCTCTTTTTCTTCCTCTAGGTAAAGGCCTTGAGATCTGTCTTCCTGCTTGCTGACCTTCCTCTGATCCGGTTGGATCCCTTTCCCTCTGGAGTATGAGCTGGACTTAGTGACTCATTTCTCACAAAAAAAAAAAAATGCAGAAGTGATTCTGTGTAACATCCAGGAATAGGTCATAAAGAGAATCCGTATTCAGCAGGGACACTTTGGGAGTCCTTGCATTTGGAAGCCAGCTGCCACACTGGCCCCTAGGCCGCACAGACAACCTCAGGCTGGCATCTGGCCAACAGCAGGGCTGGGCTCATGGCTCATACCCAGCATTGACCACCAGGCAACTCTACTGGGGACCCAGAGCTAGAAACACGTGGCTGAGCCTGGTACTGTGAGAGAGGGCCAGGTGTGACCACTGTCGCTTTATGCCATGAAGCATAGGGGGAGGTGGACACCATCAGAACTCTACTCAAATAAGCTGCTGGAGAGAAGTTAAACATGGCCGTCCTCTTTCAAGCACTGTCCCAAACTGTGATTTAGTGTCTAACTTAACTGAAGCAAAGATATCCTTCACCTGCACAGGGTAGCGTACCAGTACCAGGACCACCTGCTTCGGAAGGCTGTAACGCCTCCTCTGGTGGATTCCTGCCCTGCCCAGTTCCTAGTCTGACTTTCTTCTAAGGCTCCTCAGGCTTGGCTGGAAATCAGTCAGCTGTGAAAACACAGCGTTTCAAATCACCCTGTCGGCTTCCCGATGCACGAATTCCTCTATGGCAGAGAGATTTCTCTGGGGAAATATTGAAAGTAAGTAGCGATGCTGGAGGAGTTTAAGGGAAGATTTTTTTTTTTTTTTTGCAGAGACTATTCTAGGTGCAATTAAGTTGTCCCCAGGTTAGAGAACATTTGAGGGAGAAGGCGTGACCTCCCCATGTTACTCTATCTTACAGAGATGGCAAAAGGAGGAAAACTATCATTACCTCACAAAATTATTAGAGGCAGAAGACATGCAAAAGAAGAGCTCCCCATTGAGCAAATCCAGCCGCCCCTCACCACATGCGGCCCACATTAAAGCAGGGATTGTGCCAAGCACGGCTTGCATGACTGGGTCCAGGGATTTGGTGACCCAAGTCATCATCTCTCACTACCCTTTCTGACAAACAGAGACACAATTCTTCAACTGAGGAGGAAAGTGAGGCCCTGAGAGAGAAATTTAGTTGTACGAAGCCACACAGCTAAGGACTAGATGAGACTAAAACCCAGTTCTTGAATTTCAGATCAGTATTATTTTTCCTCTCCACAATCCTGTTTGGAAGAATTTATTTTACTTGAAAAAAGAAATTTAATTTGAAAAATATTTGTTTTAATTTTCCTATGCTGCATCCCAAACCAGGCCTGTTTTACTGATGTCAAAACAAGTTCTAAATGGACTGCAGATTCTAAGTACAGCGTCTCACCTGTGGGATGGGGGGAATCTCTCTTTTTGAGAGTTCTCGTGAGGATCGATGAGTTAGCACTTGTAGAACCTTCAGAAGAGTGTCTGTCACATAGAAAGTACCGTGTGAGGGCTACATATTCCTGTCACCAGTAGTAGCATGTATTTCTCTCCCTTTTCCCATCAGGGAGCATGACTTAAATGCCTTTTTGTTTTTCCTTCCGGGTGGCCAGAGTACCTCCTATATGCGAAAACCCCTCCCTTGTTCTCCTATCTCTCTTTGACAGTCAACCCATTTCTTTTCTTTTCCTGTGCAACAATATCCCAGGTAACCTTCCATACTTCCCACTTCCCTCCTTCTGGTCTTCCTTGAACATCCTGCTCTCAAACTTTCTATTTCACCAGGGCACAAAATTACCCATGTCAAGGTCATAGTGACCTCCATGTTACTAATGTAACAGCCTATTGCCAATATTTGATACAGTGGATCCCTCTCTTCTTGGAAGACTTTCTTCTTTTTTGGATTCCAGAACACTGATTGCTCTTGGTTTACCTCCTGATATAGGCTGGTCCTTTTTAGCCTCATTGGCTCACTTTCTCTTTCTTTCTTTCTTTCTTTCTTTCTTTCTTTCTTTCTTTCTTCTTTCCTTCCTTTTGGCTATACAACGATAAAGTTATTTGAGAGATAGACTCTAAATAGTGTATACATTTGCCAGAAAATTTTTATCTCTTCTGTGCTTCTTGCTTTGATCTCCTGAGTTCTGAATACCAAGCTAGAGGGTCTCTTACTATTTTTAATCTTTCCTGTAGTTATTTTTGGACAAAACTTAGTTTACATTGTGAGCAATAAAGCTGGGAATTCACAGTTTTCTAGCCTCTTCTATTTCTGTTATAAAACATGGGTACATGATCATAGTTAACACTTATGGAGCAGTTATTATGTGCTGCTGTGTAAGTCGTTTGCAAAAGTAATTTCCCCCATGTGCATTCTCCTTTGCTGTGTAAATCTGCAGTTTTTCCATCAAGTGACAAAGCCAGCTCGGTAATGACTGAATCTGGGATGGCCGTTTAGCTTCCAGTGATGAGCAGGGTATGAAAAAAGGGGCAACATAGAAAGGCTAGGCCACAAGGGCCTTGCCTACTTCTCCGTGTTTCTTGGAACCATGGGTGGTCCTCATGTGAACCAGCCCAGCCCAGCCAGCTAGGGGACAAGATGTTGCAGGGAACATGGAGCTGGGAGAACAGCCCACGCAGCTAAGGGCATCCTGGCTCAGCTAGCCTCAATTGGCTGGGCAGTTCACTTTATACACATGGGCTATCCTCAAAAAAGCCAGGGAACCACATAGCTTATCATGATCCAAGTGATCAAGGCTTAGCAGTTGAGAGGTCAATAAATTGTTGTTTTAGGTCAGGAGTTAGCAAAGTATATCAGTCACTTTTCTGTATCTGGGATGGAATACTAAATGCCTGTAACTTAAAGAGAAGAGGTTTACTTGGCTCTCAGTTTCTGAAGGTTTAGTCCACAGTTGGCTGGCTTCAAGGCATAAGCAGCACAGAAGGACTGGATGGGGGAAGCTGCTCAGTCTGTGGTGGGGAAGGAGAAGAGGGAGGAGAGACAGAGAGAGAGAGAAGCTGAGAATGGGAAGAGAGTCAAGGAATCAAGAATACACTCTGCTATGACTTGGACCTGGAGTATCTCCTAAAACTCATATATATATATATATATATATATATATATATATATATATATATAATAAAATGTTCACATAACATAAAATTTAACATTTTTTGTAATTACATCAATTCCAAATTTTGTATCTCCATTAAAACCACGAGGTTGAGGGATTTAGTGAGCATCTGTATCCACCCCTTTTTTAGAGGTGAGCTTTGCCCCTCTTTCTGCCCTGTCATTTATGTTTGGGCCTTTTTATGTTATTATTTTTGTGCATTTCATAAGAGGCGCACTTGTCTATAGTCAATCTTCTGTGCTAGGTCAATTTCACTAAGCATTATTGACTGTAGGTGGGCCCATTTTTGCTCAAATGCTTCATATCTGTCTTTCTTTGTGGGTGCATAGTATTCCATTGTGTATAGCTACCACATCTTCTTTAATCATTCCTATATAGATGGGCAGGTCGGTTGCTTCCAGGACTTGACTATTATGAATTGTGCTGCTATAAACATGGATATGCATGTGTCTTTTTGGTATGTTGACTTTATTTCTTTTGGGGATATGCCCAGTAGGGCAGTAGCTAGATTAAATGAAATTTCCATTCTCAGATTTCTCAGGAACCTCCTGACTGCTTTCCATAATGTATGTACCAGCTTGCAATTCCACCAACAGTAGAGCTCCTTTTTTCATATTCTCATCAACAATGTTTTTTTTTTTTTGAGTTCTTGATGTAGGCCATTCTAACTGGGGTGAGGTGAAACCTCAATGTTGTTTTTATTTGCATTTCTCTGATGCGTTCATTTCAGCTGTCTACTTCTTGAAGGGATCATTTATTTTAGGGGGTTTTATGTTTTTCAGTTCCTTGTATAATCTAGATGTGAGCCTTTCGTCTGAGGCACTGTGGGTGAACATCTTCCCATTACGTGGGTTATGGCTTCACCTTGCTGATTGTTTCTTTTGCTGTGCAAAAGCTGCTCAATTTAATGTAGTCCCATTTGTTGATTCTTGTTGAGATTTCTTGTGCAGTTGGTGACCTGCTCAGAAAATCTTTTTCTGTCCCTATGTATTCTAGGGTTTTACCTATTTTGTCTTCAAGTAAGCTCAGTGTTTCTGTTTTGATGTCCAGTTCTTTGATCAATTTTGATTTGACTTTAGTGTGTGGAGAAAGATACGTGTCTAGTTTCATTCTTATGCAGGTGAGATCCAGTTTTCCCAGCACCATTTGTTGAAGCTGCTGTCTTTTCTCCAGTGGATTGTTTTGGCCCCTTTGTCACAGATAAGTTGACTAAGGGCATTGGGGTTTGTTTCAGGTAAACTCTCAGTTACTGAATGTTGTGAACTACCTGTGGGTGCAGTGTGTGGTTGGGAGGTGGAGGTGGAGTGTCACTGGCGGGGGAAGATGCTTGGAACTCAACCTGGAGGGGTTTGTTCTAGTTCTGCCTTTCTTTCCTCATCGTGGCTTCTTGTCCTCCATGCCAGGAACAGCCCATCTCCTGCTCTTTCTGCAGCCACATGCTTCTGTTATTGCCAGCAGCACACATATGAAGTGTGACCCTTTGAAACTGTCAGCTGAAGTAAATCTTTCCTCCCTTAAATTGTGGATGCTGGATATTTTGACCCAGCAATGAGAAAGTAACTAAGACACAGCCCTTCTAGGTCACGTCCCCAGAGTTCTACCTTCTGCAACCAAACCCCACGTTCTAATAACACATTAGCTATGAGCTCATTAATGGGTCAACTCATTGATTAGTAGTTTCCCCATGATCCAATCACTTTTTAAAAGCCCCACCTCTGCACACATGAATCTTTTAGATGACATTTTAGACTTAAACAGGAGCACAAAGTGTGACCCAAATCTGCCTACTGTTTCTATAATTTAATTTTATTAGAACACTACATCATTTATTCATTTATATATCTCTGTGATTTGTACATGGAGTATCCCCACAAAACTGGTAATGAGGGTTGGACTTCCACGTAGTAAGGTGGAGAGACAGAACCTAGTAGGAGGTGCTTGGGAAGTGGGAATAGATCTCTTAAGAACAGATTTATGCCTTTCTATGAGTGTGAGTTTTTACTCTGGTAAGGCTGCATTAGTCACTTAGAGAGTAGGCTGTTGTAAAGCCACTGCCCCGTATGTTTTCGCTCTTCTGCATGTAACTGCTTCCCCTCAGCCGCGAGGTCCTCATCAGAAGAAGACACACTCACAGTATGATTTTGGACTTCCTGGTCTCCAGAATCACGGACTAAGAAAATCTCTATTCTTCGTTAATTATCTACTCTCAGCTATTCTGTTTTAGCAACAGAAAGCAAACCAAGACATCTATTCTTCATAGCTGCTCTCATATTACAACAGCAGAGCTGAGAAGATTCAACAGGCTCTGTGTGACCTGCCAAGCTTAAAATATTTATTCTCTGTTCCGTCATCCAAACCATTCTCAAATCCTGTGTTAAGACACTAAGTTGAGAAATGATTTGTTATATCCAAGAACTAGGCCAAACACTTTAAATTATTATATTTTTCAATTTTCATTTTAACCAGTAGGAGTTTATTCTGCTCATCTTACAGGTGAAGATTAGACATAGTGAGGGCTAGTCATTTGTACATGGGGAGGTGGCATTGGGGGAAAGCCCACACTGTCTGTTTTTCTGGATTCGTTATATTGGATGACTGATTCAATAGTATTGTTCAATAAACATGTGTGGAGGAATATACGCTTGGAAAAGGAGTGTATGTTAGTTCCAGACAGGACAGAATGCAGACAATGACACCCTTAGAGCCAGTAGCATGTACATGTCTGGATGCCAATGGGAATTTCTCATGGGAAGTGTTGGGAATCTCTGCATCTTCTAGACACGACAGATGCTTGACAAGTCTTGTACCTGTGTGTCCCTAGGAATGGCTCAGAAGTGCTGAGGTATACGTCGGCAGAAGAAAGGAGGAAAAACTTCGAAGTGGAGGAAGAAAAATTGGTGGAGGCAAAGGAAGTGAGGGAAGAGAAGGTTGAGAAAAGGAAAGAAACACAATTCACGCCCTGGGGAGGAGGCCTAGTCCCATTTGCCTCTGGTCACCACTCACTGTTACCTGCTTTGAAGGCAGGAATTATTTGTCATTGGAGAAGCTGGTTGCTTGTCAAGGGTCATCAGTGAACAGGCAAAGAGTCTATAGCTCATCTTACATTGTTTTCTTGTATGCCATGATTTACATCTAAAATGTCCTCCAAAAGTCTCAGGTGTTTGGAAGGTGATTGGACCTTGGGGCCCGTCCTCCTCAATGGATTCATTCATTGATAATTTTGTATTAGAAGGTGGGGTCTAGTTAGAGGGATTGGTCAATGCAGGCATGGTTTGAAGGGGTATATTTTAGACCAGATTCTCTCTCTCTCTCTCTCTCTCTCTCTCTCTCTCTCTCTCTCTCTTCCTCCCTTCCTCCCTCCCCCTCCTCTTTCCCTGCCTCTCTGTCTTCCTGAGTTTCAGCTTTAAGGTCAGAAAGTCAACATGGTAAGCACTTCTCCTCCAGGGTGCTTTGACATGCACTTCTGCCGTTGCAGGTGATGACATATAGACGGAGCCCCCCACCCCCCCACCCCACCCCGAACTGTGTGCTAAAATAAATCTCTTTCCCTTTATGTTGTGGCTGCTGGGTACTGTATCCCAGTGACACGAAAGCAATTCTGATGTTTGCTGGTGCTGGACATTCAGCCCAGGGCTTTAAGCGTGCTAGGCAAGTACTGTACCACTGAGATGTGCTCCCGGCTCTTACCCTGCCTCAGATTCAAGCCTTGATCTTTTCTAGCACATCATCCTGTGCAGTGGGTGAGGGGCCTGCCCCTTGGATCCCCACAGTGTAATGGAACATCCTCATTAGCCCACTCATTTCCCAAGAATAGGAGCATGGAGTCAGTACATCCCTGCATCCCAGGCACAGGCAAAATCTCCTTTCTTTCACAGCAGCCTCCTCCCACCCCCAGCCAGGCTGATGCAATTCAATAACTTGCATTGACTTTGGGAGGAGGAAAAAAAAAAACGTAATTGTTAAAGTGTAAATCCCCTTAAATGCTAAGATCAAAAGGAAAGTTTCCATCCAATAACACATAATTAAACATGCAGACGTGCCCAACTTTGATTCATGAATGCTTATGCACTTCTAAATTGTTGCCAAGGAGATCAGGGCCTGAGAAAATTAAAAGCATTACGCCTCAAAAGGATACATGATTTTCACAGCTTTCTAACGTGATTTCCTGTTGTGCAGAACTTGGTATTTTCCCATTTTCCCCTCTCTGCCTCTGCACTGATGTTCAGGGTTGAACAGAAACAGCATTGCAAATATTCTTCGGTGGAGAAGATGGAGAATTCCCACCGGCCCAGCGTGATGGCAGCACAGAACCAAGCGAGACCTACACCTTCCTGTCACTTCCGGTTCAACCAGAGGGCAACCTCGCACTTTCTAGAAAGAGTCCCCTGAGGACGGTCTCAGGTACTCCAGCCATGGAAATGGTAGCTTTACAGAGACCTCAAATTTATGGGGTGTCTCACTATAGGACAGTGACTTGAACAATTTACTTGTTTTCTGTTTGCCTTAGTGTCTTCTGACGGGTTCCCTGAAAAGCAGATATGCAAATAAATAGGAGAATGTATAACATAAGAATCTGAGGAAAAAACAGCAGTAGAGAACTGGAGAAGTAGAACAGGGAAGAGAAACTGAATTACAAGGACGCTTATCAGCTGGACCTGAAGGTACAGGCCTGTGTTCCCCACCTCTGGGGGACCGAGGCAAGTTCCAGTCCCAGTAGGGTAATTTTAGTGACTTGGTGAAACCCTATCACAAATTAAAATAGAAAAATGGGCTGAAGGTGTAGCTCAGTGTGAAAGCTCTGGAATTGACCCCCAGCACAATAAAAAGGATAAAGAAAGAAATAAGAAAAGGAGAGAGGGAAAAAGAAAAAAGAGAAAGAGAAAGAAGGAAAGGAAGGAAGGAAAGAAAGACAGGAAGAAAGAGGGCAAGCAAGCAAGCAAGCAAGCAAGCAGTTGTCAGTATGGATCCTGCTGAGAAAGGTTAAAAAACACACGTTCAAAGCTTTCTCCCCAAAGTGCAAGGGTGCTGCTGATGTTGGCCGAATCTTCCCCACCCACCTACTGGCTCGGCAAGAAGGAGCCATGTAGTCTGAGCCCTCGCAGGGCTGAGATCTGGCCATCACCTGTGACAGGTGGGCCTGTAGCACCTCCTCCAATGCTTTCTGCAGCTCTGGCACTCACCTTGATTCTCTGCAGGGGTAGAGCAAGTTGCTCAGAATTAAAACCTTCACTCCTCTAGGGAAACTCAACACGCACGAGACTCAGGAAGTAAACAACTCACGGGTGAAACTTACTGGAGTCACTAGCCCCTCAAAGTGACCTAGAAGCAGTAAACAATTGCTGAGGAGAACACTCTCTTACTAGCTTAAGTGCCTGCAAGTCTGAACTCTAGGGAAGGCAGATTCCGTGAGTCACCACCTGGGTGGGCTTTCTAGTGACACAGCTGCCTTTCAGTCATCCATGCTCCTGCATTTAACCCCAACAAGCCCACCGAGTCGCCTGTTGGTTGCACAGGTTGGTCAAATCATCATTGGCCTGTCATTGTTTTTTTCCTATTTGGAGTGAATAGACATTAATTCATGTTTCTCCAAGAAAAGTTTAATGTGTTCCCCATAACTTTGGTCTTGACTTGGTTCTATGGGACTATTTGCCCCCTCCTGAGACAGAATATAGACAGTCACTAGAATAGTAACTTCAGCAAGACAAAGAATTCAAATTCCTCACAATCAAGCCGCTCAATATCTGGGAAATGTTAATTTCACAGGCAAGAGGCATACTTCTTATGACAAGTTGAGTTTTCCTTACCCAAAATGCTTGGGATAAGAAGATTTTTAGAGTTGATTTTTTTTTTTTTTTGATTTCAGAATACTGGCATATACATACTGAGATATTCTGAATGGGATCCAAGGATAAATATGAAATTAATTTATGTTTTATATGCACCTTGTACCCATAACCTGAAAGTCATTTTTATGGCATTTTTAGTAAGCTATATTTTGTCTGTTACCTGTCATGTGACGTCAGGTGTGGAATGTTCCACTCGCAGTTTTATGTCATTGCTTAAAATGTCTTGGATTTTGGAGAATTTGGGCTTTTGGAGCATTTTGGGTGACGTATGTTGGATATGTAGCTGTTTTCCTCAATAACCAGGACTCAGATATACACATAGCTACACTGATAAGGTCAAAGCTCTGTAAGGAAGCCCACAGAACTGAGCTTAGTGGACTCTGGAGGTATGAGAAGGCTCTGGGATTGTGCGGGACAAATGACAGTGGGATCCAGAGATATTTTAGACTTTTCTGTAATGGTTTTATATTTTTAAACAAATAAATCTTGTTCAAGTGTTGTTTGTAATTCGAATAAGCAACATTGCTACAGGTCCTGGCCCCTGTTCCCTGGCTGACTGCTGAGGCTGTTCCCGGTTTCTGTTCTCCTAGATCCCTCTCCTGCCATCTCTGGTATGTACATGATTCCACCCTTCATCCACATCTCTGAATTGCTGCCTCTCTCCTCTCTTCCATTGGATCCTGTCTACCCACTGTAATCCGTCACAAACAGGCCTCCTTCTAACTTGCTATGCAGGCTGCCTCTGGCTCACCTGCGTTCTTTCCCTGACAAAGGAAGGTGGGAAGGTTCCAGGTCCTTTCAAAGAGGAACTACAGAGCAAGTAAAGAGCTGAGTGCTAGAATTCACCTTGGGATGAAAGTGTGGGAGATTCCAGGCCTGAAGAAGAGACCCAAAGGGACAGAGGAGCCATCTCCAGAAATTTTCAGAGCCATCAAAGGTATGAAGAATTAGGCTCATTTCATATGTCACAAGAAACGGAATAGAATAAATGGGTCGATTAGCCCAGGAGTCAGTTTTCAACTGTTGATATTGCAAAAAAGAGGAGAAACTTCCTGGCTTGTAGAATAATTCCACAATGGAAAGGGCTGACGTGATATAGAACGAGCTTCCCATCACAGGAATTATTCAAACAAAATTAGAAATTTCAATCTGAGGTTCCTACACTCAGTGTAAACTGAAAATAGGTGGCGCATGAATATCTTGATCTTATGATTCTCAAAAAGAGTTAGACTACAGTTTTTGGTCATAGCAGGATTTGGGCTAAGCCACGCAAAAGAAAAAAATCTGATTTTATGTTTGCATGCTGTGTTAGTGATATCTGAGATATATCAATTTATGAAGAGAAAAGGTTGATTTTGGCTCACAGTTTTGGTGGTTTCAGTCCATGATCGGCTGGTCTTGCTGCTTTGGGGCCTATAGTAGGCCGGTAGACCACAGCAAGAGCTCATGGTAAAACAAGACCATTTACTTCATGATGAACCAGAGATCAAAAGAGAGAAAGAAGAACACACCGGGGTCCAATTACCCTCCTAGAGGACCAGCTGATCTTCCACAGATCCCACCTCTTAAAGTTTCTACCACCTCCTGATACGGGGTTACACCAATGGGGACCAACCTATTGGTATATGGGCCTTTGGGGAACATTCCAGACCCAAACTATAGCACCTTGATTTGCGTAAGGTATCAAGTCATCTAGTTTATACAATAGCAGTAGGCTAGAGTAGCCTCAAGCTCCCATGAAAGATGTGCCTATATCACACCAAATTAGACTCACTGGAGCACTCAGCAAAAGTTTTCTATTGATGAGAATAGAGTGGCTCCAAAGTTATACACAATGAGAAAAATGATCAGATAAAATAACAAGACTTTTTAAGGGCTTCTCTGGGTTTCCAAAAAGTCCCTTGGATCAAGTGGATTATTAGTGCTTCTTTGAAATATATTTCCTGCTTTGATATACATTCATGTTGACTTCAGAGGGCTTTGACTTCACTAGTATTGGCCTAGAAGAGAAGCAAAGGGAGAATTGATGAGTGTAGCTGGTTACTTCATGCGTACTGGGCTCTGTTTGCAGAGACCTTTTCAGTCTCCTAACTGCCTCCCTAACACGTAGCTTGGAACAGAGGAAGTGTGATTAATGCCTCTATGAAATAAATGAGGGAACCAAACTTGAGCATGAGTTATAGGCAGAGGTTGACAAGAGTTTTTCTTGCCCCATTGTTTCCAGTAGCTGATTATGGTGGTGCCTCAAGTGAAAAACCAAATTGCGGCTTTTTTTTTTTTTTTGCCCAGAGCAAAGTGAGAATGTCATCAGATTCCGCATGAATAAGAATCAACCCTTCTTTCCTTTCAAGAAAGTCACAAAACTACAGCCAGCTGCCTTGCGCGATACCACAGGCTCTTCTACCACGTCACTCCCCAGGGATGTTGTGGTTATGTGTCTCTTTCATGGAGCAAGTAAAACAGTGGGAAGTTGCCAGGAAAGAGCCCTGGGAGACAATACAGCAGAAAGCACCAGGTCATCCCGTGCTTGCGGAGTGACTTCAAATGTACTTCATGCAGGGAGTCACACTGCTCTGACAAAACAAGGTGGAGATGCACAGAGGACTCTGGCTTCTACGATGAATATCCCGGGACCCTTTGGCTCAGGCCTCTGCATTAGGAGAGCACCGTTCAATGACTCACCTGATTGCTTGGCCCTGATTGCTCAGCCAGTTGCTGGTTTAGGATTCAGCAGAATCCAAAGTGGCAGGTAGAGTTTAGACAGGTTGTATCAGTCACTTTTTTCATAGCTGGGCACAATACTTGATAATCACAATTTGGAGGAGCAAAGGTTTAATTTGTCTCATGTTTGAAGGGGATTCAGTCCATGGTCCATTGGTTCCAAGGCAGAAACGTCATGGCAGAAGGGCTTGGGGGAACAAAGCTCCTTAGTGCAAGAGAGTGTCAGAGAGGAAAGGGTGAGGGGCCAGATATGTACCCAAGGTCCAGTCCCCATCTCCCAATCCAGCTTAACTGTCACACAGGTGCCTATGATCTGGACACTATGGACACTCAGAATCATGGTTGTTGCAGGTGGGCTGGAGACAGAGTCCTGTTCTCCAGGGAAGAGGCAGGTCTGTGTATAGCAGACCTCAATGAGCAGGCTGCTTCCAGGTTGCAAAATAGCTATAGGACTGGGCAGGACAGCTGAGTTCAAAGTCCAGGTACCTCTCTGGACCGGTGAGAGTCGCTGAGTACAGGAATAATAGCTCCCCATAGCAGTATGCAAGACACCTGGTAGGTGTTTCTCAGCTAAGTCTTCTGTCCTTAGCTGCAGGGCTCAGACAGTAGATATCTGCCTGTCATGTCCAGGATTACATCAAACCCCAGTAGAGGCTAAGACTCAGCCTGATGTGGTAGTGCATGCCTATAATCCCGACAATCTGGGAGGCTGAGGCAGGAGGACTGCATGTTGGAGCCTAGCCTGAGCCAACATAGTGACTTAGCAAGACCTTGTCTCAAATTAAAAAAAAAAAAAAACAAATGTTAAAAAAGAGATATGTGTGTGTGTGTGTGGGGGGGTGGTGCTGGAGATACAGCTGTGTGTGAAGGTCTTAGATGCAATTCCCAGCACTGCAAATGCACATGTATAAAATGGCTTAGGTCCTGGAGAGACCGGGTCCTCTGATGGAAGAAGCTCTGGACTGTGAGATTGCACAGAAGCCTGGGAAAATTAGGTCATCTTTTAACAGGACAAACCTCTGTCACGATGGGCAACAAAGCCAATGCCACCAACATAAACCTTTCTTCTAGAGGGGCGACAGTGGCCAGTTTCTATCCGGGGCCCATGGAGTGAATTATTAAACGAACACATTGCCTAATAATGACTTTGCTGTAGCATTTTATTGATAACTAGAGAAGACTTGCTCATAGACTCTCCATGTCGATCTAGCAGACAGCCCAACTCCCTACTTCCCACAGGTAATTACCTGCTTCTAATTGGGTCTGGAAGCAGTGGGCTTGTATTTAGACATAGGAATACAGAATGTGTTGGATTTTTCCAGAGACCGCACTGAAAGAGGTTAGCTCTTGGTACAACAGTGGCTTAAATGGTCAGGTGATTTCTTCATGAAGCCTAAGTCCT
Source organism: Ctenodactylus gundi (assembly GCA_004027205.1). Lineage (NCBI taxonomy): Eukaryota > Metazoa > Chordata > Mammalia > Rodentia > Ctenodactylidae > Ctenodactylus > Ctenodactylus gundi. The sequence goes on from PVKB01000805.1 coordinate 493,061, forward strand.
TCACTTAAAGCTCTGTGTCCTTGGGCAAAACATGCCACTTATTAGAGCCTGTGAATTCTCATTTATAAATAGGAAGATCATTACATGGGGACAACATCAACATCTCCAGTATCTGACAAATACAGGTACCCAGGGTTTAGGAACTGAACCTAAATCTTCCTCCTTGACATGGGCTGAAACAGTGGGAGTTTTTTGTTTGTTTTGTTTTGATACTAGAGACTGAACCCCTGACCTTGACACTGAGCTACATCCCCAGACCTATTTATTTTCTTATTTTTTATTTATTTATTTACTTTTTTTTTTTGGGGGGGGGAGATTTTGCTACGTTGTCAGATGGGCTCAAACTTGTGATCCTCCTGTTTCTGCCTCAGCCTCCCACTTAGGTGTTAGAACTATAGGCATATACTACTGTTCCCATCTCAGCAATAATTCTTAAGCCTTACCTTTTTTTTTTTCAGTTTGCATTTAAATGGTCATACCTCTTATCCAGGGGATAGTGTGAAGGTTGTTAGGATCTGGAGTGTCCCCCAAAAGTCTCATGTATTTTAATGGAACCATGTGATGTTGGTGGATTGGGGTCTGGTCTGGAGGGGTGGATTGCAGTTAAGTTAGAATTAATGGTGTGTAGTGGCCACACCTGGATGCAGGAGGGACTGGTTACTCGATGGAGACCTGGAAGGATACATAAGCTGCACCTGCCTTCCTGGGGGGACTGGGGACTAGTATCATCTAGCCTGGGTTTGTCTTCCTGTTGGTCCGGCGAAGCTGCCCCCACCTCTCTCTCTCTCTGCCATGTACTTCGATTGCTGCTGGCCGCCCCTGAATGGACTGTGACCTTCAAGACTGTGAGCTAAAATAAACCTTTCCTTTCCTAAGTTTGTGGATGTCGGGTATTGAGTCACAGCAACGAAAAAGTAACTAAGACAGGCGTATACTACTGTTCCCATCTCAGCAATAATCCTTAAGCCTTACCTTTTATTTTTTCTGTTTGCATTGTAAATGGTCACGCCTCTTGGCCCGGGGATCATGTGAAGGTTTTCCATAGCAAGGACCCAAAGAAATATTGAGTTTTAGAGAAGATGTACTAGTCTGTTTTTCATTACTATAATGAAATACCTGAAGCTGGGAAACTGTAAAGAAAAAGAAAGTTTATTTAGTTCACAGTTTTAGAGGTTGAAAGTCCACATAGCATGGCACTGGTTCTGGGGAGGGATACTTAGCCACATCACCTCTTGGTGGGAGATACCACGTGGCAAGAGCAGGTGAGAGAGAGACAGAGAGAGAGAGAGAGAGAGAGAGAGAGATCACGTGGAGGAACACTGCCAGCCTTGGCACCACCTGCCTTTTAAAGGTCCCGACGTCTCTCAAAATTTTCACATTGGGGTACCCAGGGGGGCACACTGAAACCACCGCCAAAGCAAAGTCGAAGAGGAATTTGGAGGAAAGCTGGTGTGAACTTAGGAAGAAGTCATCGAGCTACAAAGGACTGGCCAAGAGGTTCAACCCTTGAAGGGCAGAAGGACCAGTAGCAACTCTGACCTCCCAGGAAGGCCGGGATGCCAAGGGCAAAAGGTACCTAGCTGGCTGGGGTGCAGCGCAGGGCTCCCCTTTCCAAGGGATGACTGCTCAGGGTGGGGGCAGGGGAGACTGAAAACTCCAAGTCCCAGCTGGAAGGGGACAGGCACAGAGACGGCCCCGTCCAGCCCTAGCTCGAGAACCTGGCTTTGCTGATGGGTGTCAGAGAGGCTTCTCTGCAAGCTCAACATGGAAACATGCTTTCATACATCTTAGTTCCTCAATGAACTTTCAGCGCCTCCCGGGCCAGCCTTTGTCATGGGATCTGCTGCTATGCCTCAGCCACGGAAGATGCTTCTTGAAGAACTGAGAAAGTGAAGGAATGAACAAAAGAATCAAAGGAGTCTGACATCTTTCAAATCACTAGATTTTAAGCTCCACGAGGACAGGAAGGTTGTGTGTTTCTTTTAAGGCTGGATTCCACACCTGGTCCATACCAGACCTTTAATAAATATTTCAGAAGGATAAGAGATTCATATCCATCTTGACAGCAGTGGTCCTCATGGTGTCCACTGAATCCTGCCATATTGGAACTCAGGATGCTATTGGGATCGATTGGTCCAAAGTCCTCCTTTGGAGACAGGAAAGGATGACTCACTGGAGGAAAGGATCTTGCTCAAACCTCTGCTGCTGAGTGGGGTTGAATGCCAAGATGCCGGCCCCTGGTCCAGGGTTCTTCACCTATCCCGTTCCAGAAAGCTTACAGTCTACAGAGAGTGGATCCAACACACGGCTTCACATTCTCTCAGACCCCTGTTCATGTCTCAGAAGTTTAGTGAAGGTCGTGGAACTTACCTGGGCTAATGGAATTCTCAGCTGTGAGGCCCCCAGGTCCTCTGGTGTGCCCAGAGTGGGGCTCAGCACCAGGAGGAATCAGACCCTGGGAAGCCCCTTCCCCTTGAACAGTCCCAGGGCAGGTAGTGCTCTCCGCTGGCGTCCCAGGATCCTCTGCTTCCCTTGTTCTGCCCTCGGATCTGCGTCTTCCTAAGCGCCTGAGCCACACGCCCTTCCTCCCACCCACAGATGGCGATTGAGGAGGAAGGAAGTGCTACTGCTTCCACATGGCTTTCCCCAAGGACACAGGAGCTTAGCACAGGAGCAGAGGCCTTAGGACAACGGAGCCCAAAGTTCGGCCTTGCTACTTCCTCACAATGAAGCTTGGGGGCCGGCTACTGATCTCGAGGTGTCAGTCATATACTTGTAGTAGCACCTGTGGTAACAATGTCTAAGAGCATAAAGAAAATAAAACATTTCGAAGGACTAAGCACAGTACTTGATATGGGTAAGCAGGTGCTAATCAGGTGGAGGGTTGACTCGGGATGGTGCTTAGAACCTGTGAAATCAGACTGGCTGTATTCATATCCCAGCTCCGTACCCGCTGCGTCCCGTAGTGCAAGCTACGTAACGTCTCTGTGCCTAAATAGCTGAACAACAAGCGAAGAATGATAATGGGCTTGCTTTATTGGGGCGGTATCAAACTCAAATGAGCTAATTCTCAGAAAGCACTTAGGACAGTTTCTGGCACACACGGAGTGCTAAAGAAACATCAGCAATTCTGCTTTCTTATTATCTAGTTTTGAAATGAATTGAGGGGAGCCGCAGTCTTTCCACTGAAAGCCTTTGTGCAGAATTGATGAACACACCGAGATGCTGGGGCCAACGCCGAGCTCATTGGCTGATGTTCTCATCTGTCCCTTTGCTGTTTTCCCAGCACAACCCACAGCCAGCCGAGCTCCGTGCTTGTTTGATGGTCTCAAGCCGGGCTTGCTGGGCAGTGACTCCTCCACTGTATGTTATAACTGCCTGCCAGCAGCAAAATTACATTTGTATTGATCTAAAGAACATTTTATTGATCAAACACAGGGAGAGAAACCTTTGAAACATAAACCCATTATTTTAACAATTTGTTGGCAGGAATAGGAAAAGGCTGTTTTCCCATTACTCTTTGGTGACTGAGCCTTCCCTGGTAAGATCGGGTCTGGGAACCAGAGAGGGTCTGGAGACCCGGCCCTCATCAGTAGTTTACTGATGATCAGCTATCTCTCCAGCTTCTGGACCCCATCTTCCCTTTCCACGTTTCACCATGACCATCTGTCACGCTATTCTCCCCCCGCTGCCTGAGGCCTCTATGCACAGCCTTGAAAACTCTCTATCCTTGATCGTGCTGCCTGGATTCCCGGACTTCGCCTCCTCTGTGCTCCTGAATGGTTCTAAGAAGTCGTGTTAAGGGTCCCAGCTTTCCGCGAGCTCTCCGTGAACACCTCCCATCCTGTCCCAGCAGGTCTGGACCATGCAGTCACACGGAATCAACCTTCATTTGGTTCCTGAATCTGATTTTACAAAGCCACCTTTAGTATAAGCTATAGAGGGAACACAGAACCTCCAGATGAAAAAGACACACCGGGGAGAGGCCTTTGGTAGCAATTTCTAGAATGATAAAGAATGACTCAAGGGCTTCGCATGGCCCTGTGTCTGACTCTTTGAAAGAGCTCAAGTTTTATGCCCAGTCTCTGACCTCAGTGGGCTCAGAGTCTAGCCCAGGAGAGGAGAAACTTGCATTAAGTGGTGAATTACAGGAGCAAGGTATATGTACTAGGGATGCCTTAGGGATAGGGGAGATGGGAGATCAAAGCGTGGAAGAGGAATGTAAAACTGATGAGAATATGGTACCAACTCTCCATGCTGAATCGAATTACTGTGTGTTGCAAACTTATAGTAATACAAAATCTATGGGATGCTTTAGAAACGATCCCTCTAGAATGACAACTTAATGGGGGTAAATAGCCTTTCTAGCAAACAAAGATGAATCAACTAGATACTCAGGTGCAAAAGAACAAATTATTTCCTTACCTCACACAATATAGAAATTAGCTCAAAAAAGACAAAACATCCTGAATGTAGTGGCTACAATTAGAAAACTCTCAGAAGAAAAATATAAGCATATGGCACCTTGATTAGACAATGGCTTCCTGGAGAAGACACCTATAATATAAGACAACAGTAGCAAAGTAGAAAGACATCAGACTTGGTGGAGAAAAAAGTTTTTATGCTTAAGAAGACACCAATAGTATGAGAAAAAATGCTTGCAAGTAACAGATTAGATAAGTTTGGTAACCAGAATACTTAAGGAATGCTTGCAATTTAACAACACAAACAAAATCCTGTAGAAAATGAGTCAGAATAGAGATCTCTCCAGATGTGCATATATCTGTACATCAGTGTCTTAGCTACTTTTTGTTGCTGTGACTCAATACCTAACATCCACAAATTTAGGGGAGGAAAGGTTTATTTTCGCTCACAGTTTCAGAAGGTCACAGTCCACTCAGGGGTGGCCAGCAGCAATAGAAGTACAGGACAGAGGCAGAGATGGAGGCAGTTCCAGTCTCTCTCCAGAGGGAAACCTATAACAATCTTTTTTCATCCATCCTTTTACACAGTTTGAGTTCCCAATTGGGCCTCCCGCATCCAAGTGGGTTCTCTTCCTTCCTTTGCTGGCTCACAAATCACTCACACTCTGATCCAAACTGATTCCTGACTGGTCTAATACAGGCTGCTTCCTAATTGCCTAATCTAGGCGTGGTTCTTAAACCCAAATCCAGGAATAGTTTCTAATTGCCTGAAGTTGACATCTCTCCAAGGGTCACAATCAGTGTATATGTGCATATATGTGCACACACCCACACTCACAACTGCATGTGCAAGAGCCCACTAACACCCCCTACCTATATATGTAAGCAGCCCGTGAAACATAAAAAGATACCCAACATTATCAGTCACTGGGGAAATGAATGTCCAAGTCCTAAAATAGCACTTCATCCTCTCTAGTGTGACAATAATGAAAAAGATAGAATAGCAAGTATTGGTATAACACGAAAAAACCGGTATTCTCAGAACTGTTGATAAATGGGGTAACTATTTTAGGAGACAGTCTGGCAGGTTTTCGGAAGGATAACCGTAGATTTTTCCATATATATCAGGAGTTCCATTCCTAGGTATATATTCAAGAGGATTAACACATATTCACACAAAAACGGGTACACAAAAGATCATATTCACACCATAAATAGAAGCTGAAAGGCAAAAATCCAAATGTCACGTGGATGCATGACTAGGTAAGTGAAATATGGTATGTTCACATAACGGAATACTATTTAGTCATAAAGAGCAAGGAGGTTTTATACCTGCTGTGACATGAATGAAAGTTGAAAATAAAGTACTCAGTGAAAGAGTGTAGGTATGAAAGCTACATGTCATATCATCCCACTCACACGGCGTGTCCAGGACAGGAAAATCCATAGAGAAAGGGGGTATGAGTGACTTCGGGGTGGGGGGGAAGGAGGACACAGTAAGGGGTGACTGGTAATGGGTGCAGATCTTTGAAAGGAGTAAAAATGTTCTGGGATTAGTGGTGTTGGTTTTGCATCTGTGCCGGTAGGCTGAAAAGTACTGAATTGTGCACTTCTACAGGGGTGAATTTTCTAACATGCAGATCACATTTTAATTTTTAATTTGTTTATTTCTAAAATTTTTAATAGTACATCTTTGTGAGGCATAATAATGGCATGCATCTTGGGGGACGGGCACGTAGACATGTTGCATCTTGATCATCTTTCCTTTCCCTTCCGGTCCCCGCCCCCTCCATCTTCCCGTCTCCCCACATTTCCTTCCCATGGCCACAGAGTCAACCTCCCCATTTCCTTTCATCTAGCTTTTATTTTTCTCTTTAAATGGTTTACATTTTGGGTTTCTCACAGAAGAGAAACTATGTGGCGTTTACTATTCTGTGTCTGACTTACTTCACATAGCAGTGTGATAGGAAGGCACTTCCACTGTCCAACAAATGACTAAAATGAACAGCACAGACTCAGGTGCTTTGGGCAAGCAATGAAATGTTAGACCTGAACATTGCTGGAAGGAGGGGCCCATTCCACCATCCATTCTCTGGTTGCCACCACATGGGTAGCGGGCCTCCACGGGACCCTTGTGAACTGAGACCTTAACACCTCCACCACTACTCTTGGCCAACTGAATTCATCCTGCCCGGGCTACAGATCCCTGTGCAGTTTTAAAGTGCTCTTGCCCTTTTGTTTTTGAATTTCCGACTCTTGGAGAAGAGAGGCAGAAACTGTTAACAAGCCTATAAGTTGGAAGTGTAATGAGAATCGAGAGTCCCCAGGAAGACCTGGGATACACAACTTCAGTAGCCGCACCACCGTGGGCCACCAAGGCTGCCAGCTCAGGCCCCAGCACCAAAGCCAGCTGGAACAGGCTACCATCTGTTTCTCAGGCAAGGCAAATCAACCCGGGTGTTATTCCAGGACAAAGCAAAAGAGATCGCCTCTTAGCACCCCGTGCCAGGCACGTTTGTGGAGACTTGTCTCCGAACCTTCCTGTGGGGCAGAGCGAGGGGCTTGGCCACTGTTTCTCAGCCTGATTGAAAGGTTACTCTAGTACAGTACGGGTGGCACTCAGGATCAGTGGAGTGGACTGGCTACACTCATTCCAGAACACCAGGATCCCTGAGTGTGCCCTCGGGACAGGGCATGGGGGCAGGAGGTGCTCCTGGAGACCAGGTGCCAGGTGGCTGCGTGTTACAGGTGCTCAGGACATGGCTAAAATGACTAGGCTTACAGCTGGCCGATCCAGTGCCGGAAGCCAAATTTCCTGTCTCCAGACTTACCGCTAGCCGGCTTACCACACGCTTGCTGTCAGACTGCATGACTCAATGACCATGACTCAAACTTGACAAATATCTTATGTCTGTGTCTGGCTGTGTTTCTCTCTCTCTCTCTCTCTCTCAACACACACACACACACACACACACACACACACACACACACACACACACCCAGGATTGAAACCAGGGCCTTCTAACTGAGCTACACCCCAACCATCTACTAATTCCAATTTTAAGACACAGTCTGGCTAAGTTGCTGGGGTTGACTGGGTAGAACTTGGGAAGGCTTCAGCCTTCTGAGTGGTGGGATTGTAAGCCTATCCCACCACATCCGGCTTCTTTCCTCTTTTCCTCTTTGTCCTGCTCCTACTGCCATCTCTTTATTCTCCCCCTCCCACCTCCTTTTCCAACTGAACAGAGTACTGTTCACTTCATTAGATGTGTCACATGAGGTCATAGAATCAAAGAGAACTCTGGAGTCTGGATTCTCATACCCAGGCGTGTGTCAGTGTCCCCCAGGGGCCTTGTGACAGTGCTAGATCCCACCGCAGAGGCTCTTATTCAGCAGTTCTGGTGACGATCCTGAGGCTTCATCCTTCTGACAGTTTCCCAGGGGACACTGATGCTGCCTAGGGGTCACACTTGAGAAATCAGCTCCAGAATTTAAAAAATCCACTTCCCAGACTCCAGGCAGGGCTTTCTTCCTGCACCAGTTTATACCGGTCAACATCTTATTTTCATAAATCTCTAGATAGAAAATGAAATGCTACCACCACCAAATACTACTATAATTGTCCTCCAGGATGTTACTGAACAATCACTTAACTTCGGGTGGCCTGAATCCCTTAATGTCGGCAGCCTTTCCAACTAAATGTCTCTGTGCTCCGAGTTCAATTCATGACAGTTAAGAACCAACCTTCTTTTGTTTCTCATTAACGAGAGCAGGACTAAGGTGTCCCCTGGCTGAGAGGCTGAGTGACAAAAGGATGACATCGTCATCTGCTGGTCATAATCACAGGTGGTTCTGGAAGCCTTTTGTTCAAGAGGTTTGTTCGTAAGTTTCTAAAATATTGATAAAAATCAGAATTGTGGATCTCCATATCTGGAGAGGAACCTCCACATTCATCTTCTCCCTCTCTCTAACTTCCACCCTTCCCCTTGGTTTTCTGGGATGATCCCAGCCTTCCTCAGCCTCCATAAAGGAGGACCCAGCCTAGCTGGGAGCCCTGGACAAACTTGGGGTCTGGGGTGAAGGTGTTGTCTGCCTGCCTGCGGGGGAATAGGGGGCCTCACAGTGTCCAGCCCAGCCCTTGAGGTCAAGAAACTATTGTACAACTGCTCTTTTTAGCTGGAGCTGAGAAAGTTCAAAACATTTATGTGGGCACCCAAACTCAATCAGACCTGCATGAACTGAGTCTTGGTCTAACTGGCCAGGGTGTTGCTTTTAGCTCACTTGGCATCCCTTTCCTAGAAATCTGGAGCTTAATCAAGTCTGTCTTCGGCCTTATACAAAACTTGCCATGACAATAAAACAAATAAACAAGCAAAAACCCACCTCAAACCCTGTAACAACGCACGTAGAAGGACGCTGTGGCATTCCCTCTGTGCACCTGCTCATCCTTACCAACCCCGAGTCTCTCTTCTCCTCAGCACTTTGGGCTTCGAGTAGCTTTGATTTCTTTTCCCTCAACACGTCGTGTTTCCGTAAGTTGCTGTGTCTTCACATTCCTGTTGGGGGCTCACCATTCTGCCCAGCAGTAGTAAACACCTTCAAGTCCCTGCTTGCAACCGTCGGCCTTACTCAGCTTCATGTGCTGCCGCTGCCTTGTGACTTCTGGAATCCGCCTCTCTGTGCTTGTTACGGTTTGGATCTGGAATGTGCCCCGAAGTCTCAGGTATCTCATGTATTGGGATGTCGTGGATTGTCTATGTATTTCACATGTTTTTAAGAGGTGGGGCCTGGTCGGAAAGGGTGGATTACTGGGGGTATAGTGGGTCACTGAAGGTGTGGCTTGGAGGGGTATACTCTTGTCCAACCTTCCCTCCAACCTCTGACCCTTCCTCTTCATATGCCATAAACAGCTTCTCTCCAGCGGAGCCTTCCCCCGTTGCCAGCCACCTGTGAAAAGGCCGAGACCTTTCGAAGCTGTGAGTTAAAATAAATCTTTCCTCCCTTAAAATGTGGGTGTTGGGTATTTTGTGCCTATAATGAAAAAGTAATTAAAATAGTGCTGAAGCCTTTACCAGAGCAAATACAGCCACTCTATCCACGTAAGCCAGGCAGGTAATGCCCAGAACTTAAATTAACATTCCCTACCAAAAAAAAAAAAATCAGCAATGACTTAGGAGTAGATATATCAATCCCCCAGCTTCCTCGCCACTCAGCTGAGATAATTCTAAAATGTAGGTTTGGCCCCTATTCCCACGGTGTCTCCAGAATGGGAAGCTCCAGTCATGAAAAACGACTTAGCAGTCTGTTTTTATGGGTTGCTTTTTCTTCCCTTTTTCCATTCTCTTTCTGAGGTTCACGTAACTCCTACATTTTTCCACATTCATAAATCTCTTTCAGATTCTATATACACGGTAAATCTACTCAGATACACTCTAGTGACCGCATATTTTAAGTCTACTGGAATGTTGTCAGTTACTTCAACTTTTCCAGGCAAAGACTTCCACTCACATCCGTCAGAGCACACATTATACTGTTTCCTAAATGCCGAACAGGTCCATAGTGCCTTCCCTCGCCGCTTCACCCTAGGAAGGCGGGGACTGTCCTTTACTTCTCTTTGTAACTGTCATCCTACCAACCTCCTGGCATAGAGTTGGTTCTAATGACGAGTAGATTGTCGTCAAATAGTTGGCAACAGAAAGAGGGTACAATGAAATCCACAGATAAGGTCCCTTCCTTCAAGATATTACTTGTGTGACCAGCAGCAAGGCTCTACTGGACCTCATTTTTATTTATGTAGGAAATGAAGGTTGGAGGCAATGACCACCAAGATGGTCTTCTCAACACCTAGTAGAAGTTCAAAAGGGCCTTCTGTTAAGCTTACCACAACTGAGGACTTGATCTCTGCCTCGAAGACTGACCCCTGCCTCCTGTATTCCATATTATTTCTCTGGGACACCCAAAGGAAGAAAGCACCCCAGTGCCCAGAAGCTGGATTCGGAAGCCTGGTGGCTCAGAGCAATGATGACTTCATGCTCCAGTGAGCCCACAAAATGCAGTGTAATTTCCCCTTGCACTTAACTATCGACAGCACGGAAGAAGAGCCACTCTCTGCCACCTCCTCCTCTGCCTTCGTTAGTCATGACTCATTAATCGCCACCGGCGAATGAGTTTTATTCTAATTTTCCCGATCTAATTCAGTGATGTTTTCAAGTAAAGATCAGGATATAGGTTTTTGGTTTAGCTAATGAAATACCTAATGAATTTACATTAGTGACAATTACAGACAAGACACCTAGGAGGAATGGGCCAATCACAGTCCTCAGCCAGTGCCACTTGATAATGGCTGCTGTAAGAAGAAAAGCACAGTCCTTGTGCTACCGACTCATCTCCCTAGTCAACAGTGCTATTCTGGAGACTGGGGCCAGAGGGGTGGAGGAGAAGGTACAATTGCCTCTACCTTTTGCATTCTTAATTATTTATTTTTGCTGTGCTGTGGCTCTACCTGCCTTGATGCCAACAACGTGATATACTAATGGGACAATCAAATGTAAAGGTAGCTACCAACTTGTAAGGGAGACTCTCTTAATGTAATAAGAAAGAAAACACCCTGGATTCTGGGAGAATAATTAATCATGGAAGATAGAAGTATCCTTCCCCAGCCATAGGAAAATCTAAGACTGACCGTGATCATGGAAACCTAATCTGTGTTTACAATCCAGGCTTGGGGTTCTCATTCTACCTCCAAGTAGAAAGGACTCTTTAATTGCCCCAAACTTCCCTTTCTGGGTCTCATTTAAAGTATCAGCTGAAGTTGGCAAAACCTGTCTACAGAAAAGGATTCTTTTTTAGAGTCACAGAGTCAAATCACTTATAATTAGTAGATTTCAATAGCGCCGATTTACTGCAAGACAACTGGTCAACCAGAGTCTAAACTAGATCCAGTTAAGGTAGAGGAGCAGGGAGAGTAGAAACCCTTGTGGCCTGGATATCCAACAGCACCTTCATGAGCTGTGTCTGGAATGTTCCCCAATAGTCCCATGTATTTAGGTGTTGTAGATTATCTATGGATTTCATATGCTTTTAGGGGGTGAGGCCTGGTCAGTAAAGGTGGATAGCAGAAGGTATGGTCTGAATGATCTACTACTGCCCCAGTTTCTCCCTAAGCCAAGATCCCTTCTCGTGTGGTACCTTGAGCTATTGTACCCCATCAGATCTTTGCCAGACCTTTCCACCATGCCTCCATTGCCAACTGAAGGGGCCTAGACAGGCCTCTTAATGGCGAGCTAAAATAAATTTTCCTTCCGTAGGTTATGGGTGTCAGGTATCGTGTCCCAGACATGAGAATGTGACTAAAACAGGTTGTTTTCACCTCTCCCCACAGCCAGAAGGCCCGAGGGGGCCCAAACCAGCATCCCATTGGGAGGCCCGAGCTCCTGAGTTGAGTTCAATGCAGTGATGACTTTGAGTGTGAGAGTTGGGAGCTTTAGTCTACTGTTTTTCTCCTTCTTTTCTCCTACCGCTCCTCCTGTCTTACCTTGACGTGAAAGTCAGATCCTTCCTGTTGACCTCCTTGGGACTTTTTTTCTGGCTCTACTACTGTGGGCATTCGTCCACATTTGAAGGTGAAAAATGCTTTCTTTAATCTCTCTCGTGCTCCTTAATCTTTGTCTTTGGAGTGCCTGGTTTGAGCCAGTTCTTCTCGGGAGTTTGACAGCTTTATGCACGAGCTAATGTTTCTCATGCAACCCCGGGTGCTTTTTCACGGTCAGAGGGAAAGCTCTCTTAAATTTAAGAGGTCAAGATGGTAGAGTGAGGGATCTGGAACAAGGGTGAAAATAAAACGTATTACTGCCTTGGGGAATCCGTCATGCATTTCCCAGCCCTGATGACTGTGGCAGTGGGAGGACTGGCTGTGTCCTACATACCTGTGTTGTTCTAGCACTTAGCAAAGCACTTGGTACACTATTGGTCTTGGTGATGGGTGTGCACTGAATAAATAATTGAATAAATTTTGGGCTGCTTTCCCTGTGGTAAGGAAGAAGACAAAAATTGAAAGCCCAGTCTCCAGAGGAGAACAAAAGCAGAGCCTGTGATTTGATGACTAAATTTGGGGCTGACACTGTGATCTTAATCTATTCTATATAAGAAGAGAATTGATTATCAAACAAATGCCATCTTGATTAACCTGAATTTATGCCAAAGTTTAACTTTCTTAGCACCCTTTTTCTTTCAAGAGTTCTTTCCATTTTAAAGGAGAGAACAGGTGTGTGTGTGTGTGTGTGTGTGTGTGTGTGTGTGTGTGTGTGTGTGTGTTGGGGGGGGGTGGAGGTCAACATGGAAAGAGACAGAGTGGTCCAGACTATTGGTAAAGAGAAGTCACCATGCCAGGTGTCCTAAGTAACTCCGACTGGGATCCTCGCTCAACTGTGGAGGGGCCGCAGGCAGCTCTCACTGCACAGCCAAGCCACGCTGAAGAGGAGAGAGTGGAAAAAAATTTGGAACAAAGAAGATACACAGCAACACTTCCTTCTGCTGAGGAGCAAGTAGGAAGAGGGACATACTGCTAGACGTCTTTATACCGGGCAACCTCAGGTTCATGAGGCATAACATTGGGCAGTCACCAGACAAGGAGAATGAAGTACATAACCAAACAGGACTGGTTTCTCAGCTGGACAGCTGTAGCCTACTCTTGTGACCCTCTTTGTCCATTTTTACCTCATCTGATGGGGATGATGCTACTGACACTGCACCCCTGGGACTATCAGGAAAAAATAAATAAGAATTTCATCAGTACTACACAATGGGACCTCTTTTGAACTCAAAGTAAACAGAACAAGACAGATCGCAGGTCCGATGGCAAGGGCCTGTAATCCTGGCATTCATGAGGCAACGGGCTGCGAGGTCAAGCCCAGCCTAAGCAACCCAGCCACTTCACAAGATCTCGCCTCAAAATCAAAACCAAAAATTAGGCAAGGATGTAGCATAGCATGAAGGCCTTCCATCCCCAGTCACACACACACACACATACATAGACATCCTCAGAGGCACACTAACACCACCAACACACAGACACACACAACAGATACCTTCTTGCTCTTGTGAAACCTAACATTCCAGTGGGAGGGAGGCAGCGCAGAGCGCTCAAAGAAACAAGAGAACTGCAGGCTGAAATACGCATTTTGCAAACAGAAAGGTCTGAGGTATGATTCCTGGCTCTGGGGTGGAAAGCTGCTTGGGGGGGGGGGCGGGGAGGGTAGGCATGACAGACAAGTAGGGCATAGCAGGTGAGTAAGCACCCACCGGGTAGAGACTGAGGGCAGAAGTGGAAGAGAAAGGATCAAGTCCTCGGGGCCACTAGAGGAGCCACAGTGGGGGGTTTGATGTGTTTACATTCCTAACGATCACTCTGGATAGTAAGGTGAGGTTTATAACGCAGCCCAGGCCGTGTGCTAAATGCATGTTTCCATGGGGATTACAGAAATATTTGTAAGATGTGCTTAGCGGTGTTGGACACACAATAAGTGCTATCCAAGTTTTTTTTTTTTTATAATGCATGTAATGTGTGTTTAGCTACTTCCTAAAGATAGTAATCCCAGGATAATTAAGACAGAGGCCTGCCTTTTGCAGTTCATAGCCTAGAAGGGACATACCAAACAGATCATTATAATACAGTGCGTTAAGTGCTGAGTAAGTGTGCACGCAGGCTATCATTTAGCAGCTTAAGAGCCAAATAGTGGAGCGAGCAAGACAGGGCGATCAGAAGGAAAAAGAGAAAAACAGCTCCTGCTAGGAGAGAAACTACATTTGAATGTAGCAGCATGGTGTTTTACACAAGTTCAAAGCATTAGCTGGTGATAGGAAGGGCTGGGGGCTCCGCAGGGGTCTTCCAGGGTTGCCTTTGTGAGCCCAGATAAAGAATAGAACTGTAGAGGATGAGGAATCACTAGGAAATTTTAGATGGTGGATACCCTGCCAAGGACTGTCCCTTTGGGCAGTCCCTCAGCTGCAGGGAGTTGGGAAGACCTCACCCAAGAGGGGAGGGAGACCAGAGAAAGGGAAAGAGACAGAAAACAGGCAACGGGTTTAATATATATTTTGGAGCGGAAAATTGGCAAGACTTGACTTTTATTGAGCAAACACTCAATTTTTTTTAGTTAAATTGGTTGGATGGTTGTGTGAGAGTTAGAGGTTGGGCGCTAAGCAAACACTCAATACATGCCTGCAGTGACCGCGATGAGCAGCAGATTCAGCCACAGGCCACTAAGAGGCATCTCTTCGAGGAGGCAAGAGAGATGTGGCAATAGTCCTGGGCCGAGGGGCTCTGACACCGAGGAAAGGGGGGAGGGAATGTGGACAAGGATCTGGGTATTACCCCAGGTTGCAAGATGGAGGGTCCGTGCCTGCAGACCACCCCACAGTGTGTCTTGAAGCTTCTATGGACTCCAACTCCCTGCACAAAGTTTTCTGCTTTCACTCACTGCCAACCGCCTACCTGAGTGAACAACACCCCCATTAGAAGCCACAAGAGGATGGACCTGGGTCCTTTCCTCAGGACCGCCCACCACCCTACTGGCTTCAGGCCACCAGTAGGTGACTTGGGGTAGCTCTGGTCCATCTTCACTTCCTCCTCATCTTGACCTTCAGGACAGAATCCAGCTAAGACCATATTCTAATGAAAGGGTCACAATCACTTTGTGTATCACCAAGTGCACCGCAGACAGATTCACACCATGAAGGGATGGCTGCTTCATATCTTCTGGACTTGCTGGGATTTGAGGGCCTGTATCAACCGTAGTCATCTGTCTTTGGTCACCGCCCACTTCTCCCATACGTAGCTGCTCAGTTTCTTCTGCATATGATGCTTGCCCTCAACACAAACAATACCCCTTGGCTGGAGAAAGCCAGATGAATAGATGGGATGCTGGGAGCTCACCTGTCACAGGTAAGGGCACATCTCAGCTCCATGGGGGCACAGGCTACATGGTCCCTTCTGGCGGAGTCAGTAGCTCATTGGGGAAGACTCAGCCAACGTCAGCAGCTCCCTTGTACTTACTCTTTACAACACTGCTACTGGCTGTATACTGTTAACCAGATATCACAGGTGCAGAAACTGAGGCCTGAAAACTTAAAGGACAAGCCCAGCCTCGTGCTTTTTCTATTACCCTTGTTTCTGAGGTCACAAATAATAGCAATAACAGAAATGATGCTGGTGACAACAATGCCAGACAGCCTCAGGAGGTAGGCACTGTCAGTACTTTTGTTTTAGAGATTAAGCAGCTAAGAGAGGCAGAGACGGTAGATGTTGGCCACATCCTCTTATCTTGACATTTCGAAGGGCTCTGGCTGACTTTCAAGCACCAGGATCCATGCCCCCCTCACCTCAGGTCTTTTTCTCATGCAAAAAAAAAAAAAAAAAAAAAAAAAACCCTCCTGTCTACCTGACTTTGAGACAGAAAAGTATTGCTACCTCCTAGAAATTGTCTGAACCAGTGACTAGTGGGACCACATCTGCAGGCACCCTGATCTTGGACTTCCAGGCCTAAGACTGTAAAAATAACCTCTTGTTGCTTAAAAGCTACCCAGTTTATTATGTTCGTTTGTTATGGCTGCCTGGGGAAAAACTAAGATGGCCCCTGCCTAGTGAAAACTTCATAAGGAAAACTTCTTGCTGAGAGTTTCAGATGCCCTGTGAGTTAGAGTCAGGGCTGGGTGGATGCCTGGGGGAGGGGAGGGGAACTCACAGAGCCACAAGGAAGTTTCAGCATTGGAGGGCGAGTTGGGTGTCATCTGCAGTTCCGCTCTCACATTACAGGCAGAGACTAAACCCGGAGAAGCTGAAACGGCATGCTCAGCTCACTCGTCACGCGTCTTATCATTACTGATGTTGAGAGAAGGAGGAAGTAAGGGAGTACGAAGCCCGCTGAGCCCTGACGTTTGGTTGCCTGATCACTGACAGCACCCTGGCTTCTTACGCCTGGGCAGTGAGGTCTGCTCCTTTCCCTACAGTTCTTACTTCCACATGGTAGATCCCATGCGTGATGCACAAGGGCACGATGCCCCGGGACCTGCACAATCCCCAGTCTGCATGGTAAGTTCCATCGACGAGTAAGAGATGGATTTGAAGGTGGAAATTCTACATTTGCATACACAGTCAAACTGGGTAGAATGAAAGTGTGTGCCTATCTTCACCTCTTTCAATTCCTGACTAAAAATGTCAACCAAGAAACATGTAAGGTTATGGATGGAC
This sequence comes from Ctenodactylus gundi, assembly GCA_004027205.1. Classification (NCBI taxonomy): domain Eukaryota; kingdom Metazoa; phylum Chordata; class Mammalia; order Rodentia; family Ctenodactylidae; genus Ctenodactylus; species Ctenodactylus gundi. Next base: position 509,732 of record PVKB01000805.1, read on the forward strand.
CCACGGGACCATTTAAAGAGGAAAAGAAACAGTCAGTATCAAGCAACGGCAACAAACTTTTGAAGCTGACACACTGGAAGGGATGACAAATGGAAATATAACAGTGGATAAATGGAGTCAGACAGGAAAGGAGTTAATTCAGTCACATACCTAGGTTAATTCAGTCACATACCCAGGCATACAAAGCACAAATGATCAGGAATTACAGGCACCAGGTAAAAATAAGAAAGGAGCCCTCAAACATCAAATTTTGCTGCCAGTTTACATTAAGCACAATCATTTTCCAAGCCAATTACAGAGCTGGTCTCACCTCGACCTTCAAAAATGGAGATGTGAAGGCCACTGGGGCATAGTTGCTATGTTTAATGAGATTCTCCACCCCAACCCAAGACCATATAAGGCTGGGGCTCCCTTCCTGAACTACACGAGGCTCCAGGCCCTCGGCAGCCTCTTGCAGAGATTGAGAGGCCACCCTCAGCACCAATTCTCTGTCTTGTGGAGAAATGATTCTGGTCCTTTGGCCTCAACTCATTCGCTGATCAGGAATTTGGTGACATCTGACCCAGGATGTTTTATTTGCTACTTGGCAGGCGCAGTCATTCATTTCCGAGCAGCAACTCAGAACTCCCATTATGCACAGTGCATTAAATTTCTCTCTAGCTGAGAACACAGTCCTTGGAAGCGTCTGCTAGAACCAACACAACCTCCAGCTCTGGGATCCCCTAGACTTGCACTGATGGGATCACTGTCTAATGGCCTCGCAGTGACCTCCTCCCAACAGCCACCCTGAGGGCCTCTCCCAGACAGCAAGGGAGCCAGTAGACGATGCACTTCCTGAAAGGCCAGAGCCCTCAGGACGTTGGTCCTCAAAGGTGACTGCAACACTTTTTGTGCCTGAGCTGCAGATGAGGAAAGGTTTTGGCTCACCACCCTTTGCCCAGCTCCTAAGCTTCCAGAGACTTTAAATGAAGTCTAGCCATGTCGAGTTGACCAAGGTCACTGGAAAAGAGCAACTGAGGATTATGTTCCACGAGCGTCCTCTACGCGCGGTGTTGCCTGGCCTGATTCACATCTAAGAGACAGGTGGCAAGCACTGGCCAAGAGACCAGAGGGGGAATTTCCTTCCATCACTGCCCACTGATGGCTGACTGAGCCGGTGTCTCTGCTGCTCAGTTTCTTCATCCGTAGCACAAGGTGGAGGGACGGGGCTTCTGTGTGCAGATGGTATTTTGCTGGAGTTATTTTTCTTCCCAGACTTCAAAAAGATGTTGCAAATAAAGTAAAAAGAATTCTTCTGCCCTTTGGATTGAGACTCCCCCAGAGCTTCATCTAACGCAACCACAGAAAAAACCATCAGAATGCAGGACATTCATGCTGTTGATTCAGTAATACTTTCTGACTCACAGGCTTTATCTAGGTGTGCTCAGTTGTTCTATAAATGATGTTTTAATTGGGACAGGATCTATTTCCGGACCACACACTCCAGTTGATGGTCAAGCCTCTTAGCCTCCCTTTGCAAGATTATTTTGCTACTATCATTATGTCTGTCTGTCACCATTAATTTCACTGTTGCCATCACTCTCCAAAAATCTTTGATCTTCCTTAAGATCAGATAAACTTGATGTTTAAAAAATTCCCTCCCATCCCTTACATGTTGTGAATTACAATTTTCTTGTCATTTGGGTAAGTGGTAATTGTTCAACATTCTGCTGAACGACCAGGATTGTCTCTGTAGCATCCTGACCTGAGCTTGTGGGACCCATGCCTCTGACAAAGTCTTCCCTGCCTTCAGGATCTTTAAGTCCAAGTGAGGTAAAGGACCCTATGCACGAGCCCAGGAAACTGCAGAAAGGGGAGACTGGAATCAGGACCTCACCTTAGGTTGTTGAATTCCAGCTAAGCTCGCTGATCTCAGACCTAACTGGCTTTCACCCAAAGGAATTGGCTAGGGGAAAGATGCATCCTAAGGGATAGAGGGAAGAACTCAGAAGTGGAGACAAAATCCAGCCAGAGTTCTGCGCCCCACATTTATCACCAGCCCTGGGTGGCATCTGCCCCAGAGGGGACCTTTATCTAATTAACACAAAAGCTCAAGTGTCAGACTTGCTCAGCCTGGTGGCTTCATCTCAGGCAGACTCCTCTTAAATGAGGACCTTTAGTAGCAGGAAACAGAGGCAGTGTGAATGACTCAGAACAGGTGTGCCACCTGCAGGGCAGCCCTAAGTGGGCAGGCCAGTGTGCTCAACAAGCATGCAGTTGTCACACAGGAAGGCGGAGATGGGCAGACCTCCACTCCTTCTCCCCAGCCCCTCCACTCTGCAGCCACCATTCTAATCGTAATCAACGCTTTACTTGGTGCCTATCTTTGGTGATCTTTATTTTATTGTCATGAATGCAATATATCATAGGCCGTTTTGCACTGTTCAACAGAAACCACACACGGAAGAACTTATAACTGATAGAATTTTATTTGCTTCACAGTTTTGGAAAAGTCCACACAGAAGGAAGGCATCTAGGGATGAGGTTGTGCTGTGTCCTGCAGCTGGAAGGGAGAGGAGCAAACCTACCCAATCCCTCCCCTGGTCACTGACCCACGCCCGTGAAGAGGGCAGTAATCCATTCACCGAGGCAGAGTTGTCACGACCTAATCACCCCTCGAAGGTCCCACCTCTCATCACTTTTGTGCTGGGGATTCAATTTCCAGCACGTGAAATTTGGGGGGCATGTTCAGAACACAGCCCAAGGCCTGAGCATGAAAGAAAATTTAGAAAATACGAAAAATAAATATGAAAATATAAAGCTTTTCTGCACCAACCGCAAGTTGGCAGTAAGCATATTTGTTTCCATGCCAGGTCCTCAGTGTTTCAATAGAATTTTACCTTGTTGCAGATATTTAAAAACACTGCTATAACTGTATAGTATCATACTTTTTAAACTTGTTATTAAATTGGAGATGTTTTGCTGCCGTTACATTAATCCAACTGTGATATTATTTTGCCTTTTTCTTTTGTGGTGTTTGGGGTAGGATCTCACTATCTAGTTCAGACTATCCTTGAACTCAACAACTCTCCTGCCTCAGCCACCTGGGTTCTGGATTTGCAAGCACGTGAGCCAACACACTCAACTTTAATTTTAACAACTGTGTAATGTTCTGCTGAATGATTATGTTACGGGTCATGTAACACTTGCACCACAGTTAGGTATTTATGTGGTCTTCTATTGTCACTATGAATTTTACATGGTCCCTTCTTTAGGATTATGATACAGAATACTAGAAATGTTATTACTTGGGTAAAGGCCTTAGCTATTTTGAGATTCTTGAGAATTACACTTGAGTATTTCACTACTCAGATTATGTCATTCTTTCCTTAAATTCCCATTTTTGTTTGCTAAACATTTTGGGGATTCCCACTATCTTCCAGATGCAGTGGTGAAAACAGTATTCATTCAACAGGGACTGAAAAACACCCCTCACAATCTGTGTGTGTATAGATGATACAATCTCATAAAGAAAAAGCCTTAGTCAAGTAGTCAGACAACACATACATGTATAATTTAAAAGAATAGAAACGATGTTTTGAAAATAAGACGAGAAAGCACTAAGTGAGGAGTTGAGAAGTAGGTCGAGGGAAGCGTCCCCAAGAGCACAGTGATGCCAGCTAAGACCCAGGGATGAAGTAGGGGTTAGATGAGCTCAAACTGGAGCAAAGCACAGCGCATGTAAAGAAGGCGGTGTATGCAAAGGCCCTGCGCGTAAGCAGAGCTTGAGGCACAGGAAGAACCGAAAGCCCTCAAGCCTTTGCCTCAGTGAGCAAGAGGGTTAGAAGCACAGGGCGAGGCTGGACAAGTAGGACAGAAACACTGAGCATGAGGAGCTGAGGCTTATCCTATGCCAAATGGGATGATGGGAAGCCGCCGAAGGGCTTTAAACAGCAAAGGAAAAGGATCCGATTTATGTTCCTCCAGGACTCAGGGTGGGTGGGGATGAACGCTCAGTGGTATGTGGTTGGGTTTTTCTGTTCTCCCAGTGTAATGAAAAATGTTCTAAAATTGATTCTGGTGATGGATACCCAGCTCTGTGAAGATACTACAAGCCACTGAATTGTGCATGTTAGCTGGACAAATTGTGCAGTAGATAAACTGTATTCCAATAAAGCTGCTTAAAAATATGAAGCTGGCTTTGTATGAAGAATGCATTGCAGGTGGACCGAGGGGAGGTGAGTGGAGCTGTTTATAACACTCAAGTCAGGGTAGGACTGACAGATCATCAGGAAGAGAGCAGTGGACAGATTCTAGATATACCTTTGTGTTCACATGCATTTCTCAGAAAGAGTATAAATTCACCAAGGTGAGAAATTAAAGTGATCTTGCTAAACAAATACCTCTGTGTATTAAGGAGTAGCCCTGGGGTTGAGGATTTGACAAGGTGACAGGAGACAAAGGAGAGGCCAGGAATCTGCAAGGGAGGATCACAACAGTCCATAGGGCAAGAAATAATTCAGTTAGACTTATTTATTTATGTGTGTGTGTGTGTGTGTGTGTGTGTGTGTGTGTGTGTGTGTGTGGGTGCGCGCGCACGGTATTGGGGATTTGAGCCCAGGGCTTTCACATTGAGCTACAACTCCAGTTCAATTTTCATTTTTGATTTTTGAGACAGGATCTTGCTAAGTCACTAAGTTGTCCAGGCTAGGCTTGAGTTTATGACCTTCCTGGTTCAGTCTCCCAGAGTTCTGGGATTACAAGGCTTTCTCACCAGGACTAGCTTTTAATTAAATCCAAAAGACAAGATTTTGCTAAGAGAAGAGAAATTTCTAGGTGGTCAGTAGAATGTTAAAGGATTAGAGGGTAGAGAGAGGAAAAACGTAGGGCAAGAACTTTGAAAAACTAAAGGGAAAAGACAGTGATAAAATTATAATTAGGAAATTTTGGCAAGTACTATGTGTGTGGGATATAGGTATTGGTCCACATGAGAGACTGCGACCTGAAATCCCAGCAGTTTTAGAGGCTGTTGTGGTTTAGATTTGGAGTTTTTCTCCAAAAGCCTCAGATATCTATGGATATTGTATACTCCTTGGAGGTGGGGTCCAGCTGGAAGGGGCAGGTGCTTGGGGCTTGATCTGGAGGAGTGTGAGCTGGTTCTGCCCTTTCTCCCGCACTCGGCTCTGTTCCGCCATGCTGTGGGAAGCTCTTTCTCTGGTTCCCGCTCTGCCGTATGGTTCCACCATTTCCACCAGCATGTGTGTGAATGCATTGTGATCTTCTGAAACTATGAGTTAAAATAACCTTTCTTGCCTAAAGTTGAAAATATTGAATATTCTCTCCCAACAATGACAAAGTAGCAAAGAGAGAGGCCGAGACAGAAGGATCCCAACCTCAAGCCCAGCCTGGGCAACTTAGTTTAATGAGATCCTGTCTCAAAATCAAAAATAAAAATGAACTGGGGATGTAGCACAGTGTGGAGGCCCTGGGCTTGACCCCTAGTTCAAAAAATAAAAAAGTAACTATCAGAGTACCCTGGGTTGTTTATTAAAACACATATTGTGACAGAGATGGAGGCTTATGCTCGATGACCTGAACCATTTTATGAGCTCCCGGGCCGCTCAAGGCCACTGTGTTTTCTCATCACTGGATTCAGGATGAGCCTGTTTGCTTCCGTGTTCCTTTGTCCACACCTCGAGCAGTTCTACCCACATTGATTCTGGACTTGGAAATTTGTTGTTCTAGTTTCCCATTGCTATTTTAACAAGTTACAATAAAGTGAGTGGTTTAAAGTCATGTAGATTTATTATATTCCCGGGGGCTGGGCGTCTTCAATGGGTTTCACTGGGCTGAGACCAAAATGTCAACACTGTCACGCTTACCTCAGTGTGTGGGAGCCAGCCAGCCGCATGCCCGGTGGACTCCAGAGCGAAGCAGCCAAGATGGCAGAGAAGGATGCAATGTGTGGAGTCAGCAGTGTGGACGGCCACTCCGCACTCCACCACGACGGACAGTCCGGCATGCCAGCAGCACCCTGACCTCTTGGTGGTTAGTCGAGGTTAAAGAGAAGCAGGTGGAGGATCTTGTGGAAGATTCTAGAGGCCACGAGAAGAAGCGACATGTAATACTTTTGTCCACATTTCATTGACGACTCTCATAGCTCCCCTAGATGTGAAGCGTGTATCATTTAAGACCTTGTTTTTTCTTTATCTAGAGGGTCAATATCATTTAATAAGGTCAATAGAGGAGGCAAAGTGAAAAGGTGTACTTCTGATGGAAAATTTTACGTGCAGTTTGATTGGACTGATAGCCCCTTCCTAGTGATAACTCCAGGAGGATTTCAATTTTTTAGACCAGGCTGAGAAATTCAGTGGTCGTTTTGAAATAAAAATAAACAGGGCTTGGTAGAGTGCCCTGGGTTCAACCCTGGAGCCCCAGCAGCCATGTTTAGGCAAGGGATTGACAAAACATGACTGACAAATACTTTTTTCGCCCTCCCTCCTCACACTTTGAAATAGAGCAGCGTGCTGGGATCACTGCCTGTGCTTAGCAAACAGTCGTTTTGAGCAGAGAGAGCGAAGAGCCGTTTGAAGTAACCCAGTTGGTATCTTCATAATTCTGCTGCGAAGGTTTTCATTGTTTACTAATTACATCCATTATGTGGAGTCGTGAGATCAGAATTTCTTCCCTGAACTTGGTTCAAGGTCGATCCATAGCTACCACTTCCTGATCAACCCTCTTCAAGGCCTGCCCGGGCCTCTGCTCATCTTTGGAAGGACCCCGCGAAGGCGCTGCAGCCTGTGAAGTGCACATCTGCGCTGATGCCTGTAGAGTTCCACCAGCAGGAAGCCAGTCTGAGCCTGATGTGAAGTTTACCTGTCCCCCTCTTCCTTTTACAACGAGGGACCCATCGTCTTTAAAAAGATAACTTATTAAAAGTTCAGGTTCAGAGAAGGTCTAGGAAGGACCAGAAACCTTTACATTCTGTTTCTTTTTCCTCTTTCTGTGAATTTCTGGGCTTGCGTTGTCATTCCTAGAGAAATCAGTGATGGCATAGCTCCTTCCCTCCCTCCCTTTTCCCTCCATTCTTCCCTCTTTCCCGCCTTTCTACCTGACTTCCCCTTGCATGCCTTCCTCCTGGCTGCCAGCCCTGCTGAAGGTGTAGCAGGCTACATACCCTATATTTATAGTATCGTTTAGTTAAAAAGCAGGATACTCAAGGTAAGCATTTTTCTTTATTTTATGGGGTTTGCCTGCGTCTTCTGTGACCAAGAAATTAGCAGCTCGACCCTTAGATGACACTTAAGCTCTCGAGTTAATGGTGTGTCTGCTTAGCTAACCAATGGTGTCCAGCTTTATTAAAGGATGCTAATAAATAAAAAATATTATCAGAAAACAATAATTAACCTTGAGTCTAGAAGTATTAACCAGATGTAATCAATCACTTTCCCAGGCTTAGGAAACACTTAGAACGCATTAAGGGTCCCTAAAGGAGCAATTAAGGAACTCAAGCTTCTCTGCTGTGAAGAGAAAGTAACAAAGGGTCAAACACAGCGGGGCAAAGCCGGTGATGGCTGGTGAGCGGCGGCAGCCGGTAGGCACTCTGGGCTGGGCTGGCAGAGTCTGCTGCTCTTTGGTGAATCTACACTGCTTCTCAATATGCATTTCTCTAAAGACACCCCATGCAAACAGCCTACGCTTGCTCTGGTGGAGTCTCCTGCGTTGCACTCACATCTGAAAAAAACAACAGAGTGGCAACATACGATCTGCCACCCCAAATCGCCAACCATGCAGGTGATGCCCTGGTGTGCTGTCTTTGAAGGGTATCATCGCACAGATTTATGATGTGGCTTCCTGTTTTTAGCAGCGACATCGAGGAGCAATTGTCATCTAACAAATGGTGTACTTTTAACTTGCCCAACTGGGCCAATTTTGACATGAGCACACATACAGGAAACTGTCCCCACAATTAATATGGTGAACCTATCCACCATCCCAGAGTTCCCTCTTCCCTTTTGTAACTCTGCAAAGCCCCCGGCCTCCACTCGTTGTGTCATCTAGATTAGTCAGTATTTGTAGAATTTTTAAATAAGCAAAGTCATATAGTTGTCTTCCTTCAGAAGAATTATCACGAAGTTTTTGCATTTTCTAGAAGAATCACTGGTTCGATTCTCCAAGTAATATGTCATGACTTTTTTTTTTTTGGAAACACTGTCTCATTCTGTAGCCCAAAATACATTATGATTTTTAAGTTCATTCAGTTTTCATTAGGTATTTGGATCAATTTAAGCTATAGGTGATTATGAATAAAACTAATGTTTATGTCATAAACATCTGTATACAGATGATCTTAGTGTGAACATATGATTTCATTTCTCTCAAGTAAATGCATTATAGGCTGCGTGTGCTTTCAACTTTTTTAAGATACTGACAAATAGATCGTCAAAGTGGTTCTGGCATTTCGTGTTCCAAACAGCCATGCATGAGACTGTTAGACTCTCCTGAAAACTGATCAGAAAATAAGATGTTTGTTTGTGATTATTTGTTTCTACGGGGAGGGAGTCCATTACCTAAACTGTTGTCACTGATATGTTACCAATATGATAGTTGCATTTTGTTTTATTTTATGGATAAAATTGGTGAGGAAGTTTCAACATCAGGTCATTTATCGTTTGCTACTTTGTTCTCGTGTAAGACAAGACAGCGGTTATTCATTTCTAACTTTTCAACTTCACAAAATCTGTTTTCTTCTTGTCTCCTTTTTGTCCTAAATTTTTCCTGCATTTCTCCCAAGCCCTCACTCACATGATCTTTCTGTGTGTTCGTTGTGTAGTTGACGTAACTTTTGCATTTGTGTTCTTGCAACTTTTGAAGCTAATTTAAAATCCAGACCCACTATTAGAACTAATAGTAGACCCAAGCATGTTTCTCTCAGGCCCAAAGCAAATCCAGGCGGAGGGATCATTCCGAATCCCTTAGTTTTGGGTCTGGCTGGTCAAGTGCATGTTAGATACAGCAAAGTAAGAGTGAGCTACAAGGCAATCGAAGGAAAAGAGGCTTTCAGTGGGTCGGCGCTAGCTGCTGCTAAATATTTCTTATTTTTTAACAATTTATTTAGAATGGTGACCTATTCATAACCAAGATCAACATGTTCCTTCTTTTCTTTTGACTTTCTCTGTATCCCAGAAATAACTCTCTCCTCTCTGTTGTTAGAACGCTGCTGGATTAGTAAGTATGAGGCCATCTTGGATAGAGACTACTTGGATTGTTTGTAACAAGCTTGCTATCTATTTTCCATGTGTCTCTCGGGAAAACAGCCCACTGTGCGTTCAGTTAAGTGAGTTCATAGCTTCCTATGGAACTAGACCCAGTGATTGTTGAGTTACTAGTAACTGGTGACCTTGACTAGGGGTGAGGATCAAAAGAGGAATATTTAGTTGCATTCCATGGAAACTTACTCATATTTCCTTATAATGAGAGAGGGAGAAGACCTAGACTAACAGCACAACATATAAAAAGTAGCAAACAGCAGGATAATTGCAGGTTCCAGCCCAGCCTGCACAACTTTGCAACATAGAGAGGCCCTGTTGAAAGAAAGCAAGACGGAAAGAAAGAAAGGAAGAAAGAAAGAAAAGAAAGAAAGAAAGAAAGGAGGGAAGGGCGGGCCTAGAGACGTAGCTCAGTGCAGGGGTCCCAGGTTTGATGCTCAGTAATTAAAAAGAAAATGGCATATGAACAATGATAACATTAATACTCATGTATGTGCATGCACACACATGCACACACACACACACACACACACACACACACAAGCACACACACTAGCCAACTGATCGCAGGAACTCACATAGAAAGTTTCCATACCGGGATCAGAAGCATTATCACTATTTCAATGGATGTGCACAGCCAACATTTTGACTGCTCTGCTAAAATTACTAAGACGTTACGTATTAAGTGGGTGAACTAGTTATTCTGAAGAAAAAGAGTTAGGGGAGCTTTGAAAACGTTTTTCTTTTATATTTTTATGTTACTGGATGGGAACCAGACATCCATGATAGCCTACATCCCCAGCCCAGTTTTCTGTCCTTAATTTTGGGACAGGGTCTTGCTAAGTCTCCAAATTTCTCAGGCTGGGCTTGAGTTTAGGATTCTCTTACCTCAGACTGGAGAACTTTTTAAAAGAACTGTTGGAGGAGCCCATGGAGCCCGCTCCATTCCTGGGAACAGCATCTGGAGGCAGTGGCGATGGCTTCATGTGCAAAGCAGTTGTGGCCAGAACTGGCAGAGGTAAAGCCCTGGGAGTCTGCTGTTTGCCTCTGGAACGACCAATTCCCCACCCTTTGGTGGTGACACTCTTGCTGTCACTGGGTATTTTATTGCTAGTGCTTGGAATATTTTGTGTAGCCTTGAATCCTACTCATGGGGGCTATATGCTCACTTATGTTTCTGTGTTTATTACTCAATTTCAAAAGCCCCCAAGATTCTCAGCCTTCATCTGATGTCACCTTTCACGACTCCTCTCATGATGCTTCTGAATCTGTGTTTTTGCTTATCACAAATCTGATCTGGGTACATTTCCTCCTTCCACCAGACCTCCCTCGACCCTCCCCTGCCATACACTAAAGCCTACATAAAGTCGAGGGAGCTGGAAAGGTCTGGATAGATGGACGTCATGTGAATTACAATGACCTCCCTTTACAGAAAGACTACGCAGAGTGGGCCCTCTCTGGTGCCACGTGATCCAGCAGGCAAAAGATGCCACCAAGAAACAAGATACGTATGTGCACAAAATGCTCAACTCCATTGTAAACCTTAAATGTTACACATATACATATCAATAAAATGGAAAAAAAGAAACAATGGAATGGTTATTATGGTAGAATGCCCAACTGCAAACATTGTATTTTAACATAAAAGCCATGCCTTGCTGAATGTTTAACAGGTAGCTTTACTTTAAGATTGAAAAATACTATGTTTTGAGAAAACTTTCCTAACACCTTGACCTCATTGTGACATGTTATGATTTATTTATAGAACCACAATTGCTACGAGTCTGGGCACTACCTGACCACAATGTCCAGTGCCAGACTTGATATGATATGCCTGCTGTATGATTTCTTAGAAATAAGCTTAAAAGTATGGGTACTTGGTCTCTGTAATAGATGGGAATGGGATGTGAAACACATATCAAGGTGATTACTAAGAATAGATTCATGTGTTCTGCTGAATATCTGGATATCCCCTGCTGTAACCCCCTGCAAATAAGCAAACTGAAAATTGCGTAAGAAAGGTATATAAGTAAACACAGCCACAGCTGATCAGTGGCCGTCTGACTCATTGCAATCTGTGGTCCAGAGTTATTCCTCTTGCTGATGGTGCACCTCTTTTGGGTACCCCAACTCTCCCCAGGCAAACTGTCTGAGAAGAAAATTGTTGTTTTCCATTTCACTGCAGCACCGCCATTTAATCATGGTGGGAAAGAATCAGGCATTATTTACTGCTCTAAAGGTACACTTCTACCCAACGCCCAGCATCCCGCTCCTAAAAGAAATGCAAACCCACACACAGGCATGTACACATGTGTGCATACCCCACAACAGAAATGCATACATGCATGCGCATCAAATAGAAATGTGTTTGCATCCATCGAAAATTAACGATATTCATACTCACAGCTGCCTGTTGTGCAGTAGCTCCAAATGGAAATAACCTGGATGTCTACCAACATTCCAACAAATGTATCATGGAATACTCACAGAGGATTCTACAGAACAATGAAAATATATCAATAGCATGAAAATTTTACAAATATCCTAACAGGCATGATAAGCGTGACACACACACACACACACACACACAACAAAAACAAAAACAAAAAACCCATGGTGCCTGACATTACTTACAGTCCAAGGAGTAGAAAGAGCCTGCATGAGAGAGGAAAGTTATGAAGATGAGAAAGAAAGTTATAAGCAGGCGAACCAGGACATTGACTCCATTCGTGGAAGAAGGAGAATTAGGGGAGAAGACCAGGGAAACTTCCTCAGGTACAAGTGCTGCATTGTGGGTATAAGAAGCAGTCACGATTTCCTTTCCGTAATGAGACGGAGTCTCACTATGTTGATGGGTCAGACCTTGAACTCCAAACTCCAGGGCTCACCTGATTCTCTTGCCTCAGCCTCCCAAGGAGCTGTGACTGTGGCTGTTCACTGTGCCCAGCCTACAGTGTTTCCAATTTGGATTTTTTTTATTTTTTCTTTGTCTTTCTCCCCCCCACAATAGCAAAGATTAAACCCAAGACCTTCATACCAAACTATACCCCCAGCTCCTTTTTATGTTTTATTTTGAGACAGTCACACTAAGTTGTTCAGGTTGGACTCGACCTTATGATCCTCCTGCCTCAGCCTCCCAGAGTGCTGGGATTACAGGTCTAAACCACCACATCTAACAAGTCACTACTACACAGCTTCACAAACTTTTTGAAACAAATATTATATTTAACATATTTTAAAAGAAATATATACGAATAAATAATATAGACAACCGTTGGTGTTCATGACAGTTGCTATGGACACATGGCTCACTGGCCATGGCTGCCATTTCTTTCCAAAAATTTTAGCTGACAAAATATTTATACATGTTTGTGGCATGTAGTACAATGTTTTAACACATATATACACAGTTCATGGGTAAAAACAAGGTATTCAGCATATCTTTAACCTCAAATAGTTATCATTTTTTGTGGTAGGCACTCACAATTTTCTTTTTTAGTCATTTTGATAAGTACTATATGGTATAGCTAACTATCACCTCCTTACAGTCCCATAGAGCACCAGAGTTTGTTCATTCTCACTAATCAGTCTCTCTCCAAGCTCCTCCAATCTTTCTCAGCCTCCGGTAACCACCATTCTACCTGATGCTCTTTAAGATCTGCTTTTGCTATGATTCCACCAGTGAGTTCCTCTCTCTTGCTACCCTCCGTCTGTGCGGAGTGCCCCCTGGCCAATCAGCATTCTCTCCAATCACCAATCCCCTCTCTCCACCTCAGACTGGTAAGTCTTCAGTGTGTCTTTTGAATACAATATAAATACATTTTTGGTGTTCGTGTATACAACACATCTGTAATTGAAAAAGCAGCATTTGTTTTGTATTGGTATTATTCAGGGTTAAACATTCCATGTCAGCTTTGGGTTAACATGTTTAAAATAACAATAGAATCATCACAAGACTCAAGTGATGGCATATCTGATCGAAAGTTGCCAATACAGCAGGGCAAACACCTGCAGCTTTCACAAAACTTCACTGTGGTCCAAAAGAGATACTGAATTTTTTTCTAACTTATATAAATATAAAAATTTGGGATGTTGTTCCATTTCTTATTTGAGACAGTTATGATTATACTGTTTTAATTAATAACATGTATTTTGAGCTAAACAGAAGTCTGTATTTTGACTTCTCACTGACCTGTGCCTCCTGATGTCTTCTCCTGGTTCCTCTCCTTTTGCCCTGGCACTGTGGGCAATGGAGGCCCTCTGCCTGGCTACAGATGGGGGTCATCTACAGGTGTCCCAGGAGCGGTGGCCTGACCTCCCCTGTTGTACCTCATTCTCAGACTCTGAGCTGGGACTCATGGGCCCATTGTCACAGCTGGCAGCCAGCCTGAGAAGCACCATGCACATCTTTGATCCCAAGTGACCCTTTCTTCACCTTGTCAACTGTGTTTGATTTGCGTTTTTTGACAATTCTTCTCTAGATGCCTTGGGGCAAGTAACTTGGAAGAGGCAGTAGGCAAAAGGAAGAATGCCATGCTGCCCTGGTTAACTGGCTTTAAATTAAAAAAAAATCAAGTTTACTTCAAGGTGAATTTCTATAGATTAATCCTTTCAAGAAAGGATTGATATCATTCCAAATAGTCAGCAGAACTGTAACTGTTATTTTGTGTTAAAATCCTAAATCCTATGCTCAGGTAATTTTCAACTACTCGTGTGGTGATGATTTATTTTTAGGTGCTTATATCCCAAACACCTGTATTTGAATAGTATTACATGTTTTAGCATGAAGAAATGTGGTAATCTAGTATGCATTCATCTTCAAGATGAGAGAAGTTGGGATAACAGTCATTAGTATGGAAATTCGAGAATGATATAAGGTATTTTTTCTCATTAAAAAATAAGCAAAATGAAAGAAGGACTGACTTATTTGAACCGTTTACTCATGGGGCATAATAGTGTAAGTCAACCGAGGATAAGATTGACTTCTTGCCATGCACTGAGCATTATTTTAAGCCCTTGGAAACTTTTACTGGTTGGCATGCACTGTAGTGCCTCCGGTTTAGAGTGCGAGAAGGCGGGGGAGGGTCCGGAGAGGGCCAATGGCTTACCCGGGTTCACTCAAATAGTGACTGAGAGAGGAGTTGAGACTTATCTGGGCTCAGTTCCAACACAGGGACTCTTGTGGTTATGCTGTAGAATTCGTGGATGGGATTACACATACAGAGCAGCCCTGGCAAACAAATAGGTTACGTTGTAACCATGAGAGGAGTCAGAAAATGGGTCGAAGGAGTGAGGTCAGGTGCGAGGTGGGACAGGAGAGCACTCCTCCTCTCATCACCTCCACATTTGCCTTCAGAGAACAGAGTAATTATTGGCCGAGGTGAAATCACACCATCTGCGTCACTCGTTAGCTCTTATTTGCTTAAAGTCTGATGGCGTATGACAAAAGAATTTGTTCCAGATGTCAAGTAAGCACCACAGAGTTTAACGGCCTGTGAGTTAGCAGAGACCCAGTGCTGGAGATCACAGAGGTCATTGAAGCAGAGGAAGCAGCTGCTCGGAGCCAAGCGATCATCTCCAAGGGTCCCACTTCTGGTTCAGGAAGCCTCCATGTCCCACTTCCTGTCTTGCCTCAGCAACAGATTCTTGGCCCACTCTTCTGCAGGTCAATGTCTTTTCCGATTTCTCAACTTCAGTCATTTGAAAAGATTATTGAGATAAATTCTTCTGGGGGTTTGTTGCTGGTAAAGCATTTTATCTGAAAAATATGCATATACTCTGTATGTATATACTCATCACATGACCTAAACCATAGAGTTTAATGTGCTTTGCTCCCTTTTTGCTTACTAGGAAGCTCCAAGTCCTGAATCCTACCCAAGGGCAGAGTCCTGCCCGGCCTAATTTTCTCCTAAAAGTATGCATTGCATTAGTCAAATGTCCTGCAGAGAAACAGAGCCACCAGGATATACTGAGACATGTAAGAGAAACTTTCACGTGGCTGTGCAGATATTAAAGTTATTGTGGAAATTGGCTTAGGCATTATGTGGAGGCCTGGAAGTAGCGTGATATGCTCTCTTGAAGCTGGGAACCCACGAAAGTCAGTGGCATAATTCTCAGTCCAAGGCCAAAGGTCTGAGAATCAAAGTGGCCTGGAGATGCTTGTGGTGTAAGTCCCAGAGATCTGAGACTGAAGAACCAGGAGCTCTGA
This sequence comes from Ctenodactylus gundi, assembly GCA_004027205.1. Lineage (NCBI taxonomy): Eukaryota > Metazoa > Chordata > Mammalia > Rodentia > Ctenodactylidae > Ctenodactylus > Ctenodactylus gundi. The sequence continues at coordinate 525,188 of PVKB01000805.1, forward strand.
CGCCTGGGGCAGGGTCAGAAGAGAAAAAATTGGCTCTCCTTCCACTTTTATGTTCCATTTGGGTGTCCTGTGGATTGGAGGAAGCCCAGCCACACTGGTGAGAGTTGGGCTCACCATTCTTTATTCAACTGGCTGATTTAAATGACAATCTCACTGGAAGAGTCTTCACAAATCCTGAAACAGCATTTTACTAAATCTGTAGTTGTCCCTGACCCCAGCCCAGTGCACAGGCAAATGGTCCTCTCTTATCCTTAGGAAACTTTACTCCCTTTAATTTTTTTTTTTCTTGGCAACTACTACCACTTAACATGTTTATTGGCAGCTTTGTTTATCAAAAATCAATTTCATAGGTTTAAACAATTTAACCCGATTTAACACAAAAACGCAGGCTCTGTGACAACACGGACCCTATCTATGTTGTTCACTGCTTTGTCCTTCGCACCTAGAATAGTGCCTAAAGGACTGTAAGCTCCGAAAACTCTTCAGGAAGATGGTCCTGGGGATTCAGGCCTATAATCCCAGTACTCTGGGAGGCTGAGGCAGGAAGATCACAAATTTAAGTCCAGGCAGGACAGCTGAGCTACTTAGCGGGACCCTGTCTCAAATTTGAAAAGAAAAAAAGTGGGCTGGGGATGCAGCTCCGTACAGAGGCCCCAGGCTTGACCCCCGGTACCAATACATGCGTGTAAGTACATATGTATTTGGGAAATTTAATTAAATAGTAAGAATTCCCAAGTTGGAAATGGTTGTCTTATTTTCAAAGGCTTTAGAAGGAAGGGAGAGTCAGACTTGGATAAAACATGAATAATCGGGATCTTTGCTTTTCCAGTAGCTTCCATTAGAAGATTAGAAAAACATTTATGGTACTGGGGATTGAACACAAGACCAAACTACATCCCCAGAACTTTTCAATTCTTTTTTGTTCTTAATGTGGATACAGAGTCTTACTACAACACTAAGTTGTACAACCTGGGCTCAAACGTACAATCCTCCTGCCTCAATCTGGTGTTACGGGCATGTTTCCTCACTGGGCTTGGACCTCTTACATTTCTTTTTTTTTCAAAGAACCTAAAACATTTTCTCTTATATGGAAAGAGATCAATAAATTTTTTGTGATTAGAAAAAGATATTCAGGGGCTAGGGGCGTAGTTTGGTGATCAGAATGCTTGCCTAGGAAGCGAGAGTCCCCGGGTTTAATCCACAAGCACCTTATAAATTGGGTATGTTGGCACACACCTGTGATTCCAGCACTTGGGAGACTGAGGCAGGAGGATTGCTGTGACGTCGAGGCCAGTGTGTGCTACATAGCAAGCTCAGGACCAGCCTAAACTATAGGGCTAGACTCCGTTTTAAGGAAAAATAAATAAATATATTACACATACACATATACACACACACACACACACACCATGTGTGTTCATATATATATATATATATATATATATATATATATATATATATATCTTTAAATTTTTTCTATTTACCTTTTTTTGGAGCTGCCTCTAAGAGCAGAATGAAGAAGACATAAATTTAGGTTAGGTTAAGTCTCCTAGAAATGGCCACTGCAGGGATCCAACCCTCAAGCCACAGATCAATGGCAGTGGTCCTGTTAGGAGCCAGCTGTACAGCAGGAAGAGAGCATTGGTTGTCCTGTGAAGTTCAATCTGTGCTTACAGCCGCTGTGTTCCTCATTATTGCTTCCATGACTACCTGAGGCCCGCCTCCTTTCGGATCAGGGGCGGCACTAAATTCTCTATAGAGTGTGAACCCTACTGTGAACTGCACACGTAAGGGCTCTAGGTGCGCGCTCCTTTTGAAAACCTAATTCCTGCTGATCTGAAGTGGAGCTGGGGCTGTGATGCCATCGCCACCTGCCACCTACCCCCACACCTACCCATGTAGAAAAATTGTCTTCCGTGAGAGCATTCTCCAGTGCCCAAAAGGTTGGAGACCACCGTACTGAGCAATTTCACGGCTTTCCGACTTGCGCAGGAAATGCTGCATTACTGTGTCTTTGTAGCTCCCGGATCTGCTGAGAGAACTCATCGATCTCCAGCTAGGGTGTTCAATACCGTGGAAACCTCGATTGCTTTGTGGTCTCACCTCCTCCTGCCTCCATCAGATCCAGCGCACATGATCTCCTCCGCCCCTACAGACTTCTATTTTCCTCTTAACATTTCCTCATCTCCAGTTCTCCAAGCCCAGGTGTCTGAAGTGAGCCTTGCAGAGGTATCATTCTGTGCTCTTAGAATCTCTGTTCCGTCTCAACCGGTATGAACTTCCTGTGTCCACAACAGACTCTTTCTTTTCTCCATTCTCTTTTTTCCCTCATTTTATTGATGGGTATTAGTGCAAAATTTAAGGTTTACATTGAAGTTGAGCATTTTGTGCACATACATATCTTGTGAAGGTGACAAGGACTTCCCCACTCTCCTTCCAACCCTCCTCCTACCCACCCCCTCCGTCCCTCCCAATTCTACCCCCTAGTTCCCTCTCTTTTTCACTTTAAGTTCCATGAGATAGTTGTGATCTCGGTTTCTCATATCAGAAAGACCATTCGATGCTTCACCTTCTGCTTCTGACTCACTTCACTAAGCATGATGTTCTTAAGTTCCCCCATTTGCCTACAAAAGCCTCCACGCTGTTGGTCTTTATAGATGCATAGTATTCCATAGTGGATAAAAACCAGAGTTTGTGTATCCATTGGTCTGTTGATGGGTATTTTGGTGACTTCCGTATTTTAGCTATTGTTAGTTGTGCTGCTATGAACATGGGTATACATGTAACTCTGTTATGTGTTGTTATGCGCTCTTTTGAGAATATTCCAGGGACAGGTGTCGCTGGATCAAAGGGGATACTTATTTCCAATGTTTCGAGAGATCTCCATGCCGCTTTCCAGAGTGGTTGTACGAATTTACATTCCCACCAGCAGGGCAGGAGGGTTCCTTTCTCCCCACAGCCTCACCAGCACTAATTGCTATTTGAGTTGTTGATATAGGCCATTCTCTCTGGAGTTAGATGGTATCTTAGTGATTTTTTTTTGATTTGCATTTCCCTTATGGGTAGGGATGTTGACCATCTTTTTATGTATCTATTGGCCATTTGAACTTCTTCATGAGTGAATTGCCTCTTCGTTTCACTTGCTCACTTTTCAATAGGATCCTTGATATCGGTGGGCTTACTTTTCTTCAGTTCCCTGTATATTCTGTTTATGAGTGTCCTATCCTGAGTAACAAGACCAAGGCAGGAGGCATTACGATACCAGACATCAGGCTGCACTATAAAGCAGTAGTTGTAAAAACCATTTGGTACTCGCACAAAAACAGAAAGATAGACCAGTGGAACAGAATTGAGAATGCAGAGAGAAACCCAAGTACCCTCAAATACTTAATCTTTGATAAAGGAGCCAAAAGCACACACTGGAAAAAGAGCAGCTTGTTCAACAAATGGTGCTGGGAAAACTGGTCATCCACATGCGGAAGAATGAATCTAGTCACGGTCACCATGCACCAAAATCAGATCAAAGTGCATCAAAGACCTAGACATTAAAAGTGAAACACTGAACAGTCTCGAAGACAAATTAGGCAAATATATAAAAGACATAGGGGTAGGCAAAGACTTTCTCGACAAGACACCAAGAGCAAAAGAAATTATCCCTATGATTAACCAATGGGAGTATCTCAAATTAAAAAATTTCTGCACAGCTAAGGAAATTATTAATACTGTAAAAAGAGAACCAACAGATTGGGAAAAAATATTCTCCATTCTCTTTTCGGTTGTACTCAATCAGTCCTTTTCATTTGCCAGTCTATGAGTCCCTCAGTGGGGTTAAAACCCAGAGATAACCCCAGAAAAATTATTTCCCACTCAGACTGCAGCCTTATATGGCTCGCAGGGGTCACTCAGGGACTACTGTCACCTAGAGAGATGGTTCTTTCTTCTGGCCAGACACACAGGGAGAATAGGTGTGGAGCATCATGCAGGGTGCATCCGTCTTCCCAATCTCTCTCGAGACCTCAGCCACAAGCCCCGCCCACTGCAAGGTGGCTGAGCAGGGCTCTCCTGCTGTGCCTGGGAAGAGGAAGTTGGACAGAGTGCAGCCCGTGCTATGGCCACAATCACAGGAAGTGTTGAACAGTAAACTGAACTTCTTTTGCAATTCCTTAAATTATTTCATGAGAGAGAGACTAGGCTAAGGGAGAAGGGGTCTACTTAATACTTGGAAATTACTAATCCCAACAAGGGCTAACCAGCTGAGAATAACCAAAACTTCAAGTCTTTTGACAGTGTTCATAACTGCCTCTTGTCTGCAGCAGGTATGGTTTATGGGCACTTCCCATTTTAACTTATTCCTTACAACGTGTTTATGAGAAAAGTGCTAGCATTTCCCCATTTACAGATGAGCAAGTCAAGGAAGAGGGGGGTTAGGAAACTTTCCCAAGGTCCACACCCCAGCTAATAAATGGCATAGTTGAGATTTGAACCCAGGCAATGGGAGTCAAAGACCTATGCTTGCCACAATTATGATATTCTGTTCTAAAATGGAATGGAATCAATAGAGATTTTTTAAAAAAATATGACAGGGCACGTGTGGAAGGGTGAACAGCTCATCCGTGACAGCTCACAAGCGCTGGGGTGTCCTAGGCCTCCACAGCTGCATGTAAGAGGTACCTACCTGTTCTATTCCGAATCTCTTAACATATTAGACCCAGAAATTCTCCAAGATCTTAGGTACATTCTCAAGTGAAATGAAATCATATGCCACTACCAAAATACACGTTTCTATATATTTAGAGGTATATAGAACCTTCATTTCTTCATACTTTTTCCTATTTTAACACAGACCCAGCATTTCTTAGTATATTTAATGGGTTGCAACCTACAGCCACCTTGTGCTTATACACAGATTACGTTTCAGCTTCATCCATCCTGAGGTTGATTCAGTTTTTACAGCCTGTCTGTTTACCATGGAGTTACCGTTCATTTCGTGGTTGGCTGAAGTTGATCATCTAGTATTTCTTTAACAAGACCCAATGGGATTTATCGTCTCTAAATTCTTCCACACTTTAAAATAGTTTCTTTTATTCCGTAACAGCTTTATGGAGCTGTAATCTACACACCATGCAATTCACCCATTTAAACTGTAGAATTTATTGCTTTTTCGTGTATTCAGATTGGTGTAACTCTCACTACATTCAATTTTAGGACCTTTTTATGATGCAAAAGGAAACTCAGGTTCCATTCGAAGTTTTCCTATCTGCCACACAATTTTTTATCTTTATGCAGTGGGTAACAATTAGTGCTTGTGTAGATTTCTCAATTCTGTACACTTTGTGTTAGTGAAATCATAGAAAATGTGGTATTTTTAAAAATTGGTTTTTTTCACTTTCATGGTATAGCATGTATCAACTCACTGCTTGTTTATGTTGCATGATATTCTCTTATATGGATATACCCCGTCATATTTATCCATTGGTCAGTTGAGTGCTTGGGTTGTTTCATGGCTAGGAACAGTCTCCTATGCACAGGTATGTTTCCAGGGGAGAATATATTTTCTTGTCTTTTGAGTGGAACCCTGAAGTGGAATTTCTGGGTCATATTCTCAGTATCCCTATGGTTAGTGTTTTAAGGAAGCACCAAAATATTTTGCAAGATGTCCACACCATTCCACACTTCAGCCAACACCACCCAGCGTCCTGGTTCCCCCTCATCCTTCGTAACACTTTTGGTCACTCAGATCGCTTTCGTGTAGCCTTCTTGATGGTGGGAATGCTACTTTCTTGTCATTTTCACCTGCGTTGTTTTCCAGAGGGCTACTGAGACTGACATTGAGTATCTTCTCATCTACAGGCTATCAGTCTATTTCTTCAGAATCTTTTCTCAGCTAAACACTAGAACTGCTTCAGAATTGTTCCTCGGCTTAAAACTAGCTAGCATGGCTCAGCACTAGAGGACTTAACTAGCAAGAGTGTTAGTGTGAGGTCCTGGGTTTGATCCTCAGCACCGTGCGCGCGCACACACACACACACACACACACACACACACACACACACACGCACACACTCCTCTTAAAATTAAATTGCTTACCTTTTTGGGTATTGAGCTATAAACGTTTTACATAATCTAGATACAATTTCTTCATTAGATATATAATTTATGAAGATGTTCTTGGGTCTGTGGCTTGTCTTTTCACTTCTTTGATGATTCTGTTTGAAGTACTAAAATGTGTTATGTACACGAGGTGAAATTATCCACTTTTCCTTCTGTTGCTTGTATGCTGGTGCTCTACCTAAGACGTGAGTTCTTAGGTCATGAAGATTTACTCCTATGTCTTCTGAAAATTTCATAACTGTGGCTTTTACATTTAGGTCTTTGATCCATTTGGAATTTCTTCTGCATATTTACTTAGGTTGTCACATCTTTTTTTTTGTTTTGAGTTGCATACCCTGTTTCTCCTGGACTGTTTGTCCACACACTATTCTGTCTGCCACTGAGTTGTTTGGGCACCTTGTTGACAATCAAATGACTGTAAACCTGTAGTCTATTTTAGGCCTTTCAGTTCTGTCCCATCGATCTATATGTCCATTCATATGCCAGCCCCAAATGACTTTGTTCCCTTTGCCTCTAACAAAAAATGGCCCTGATTATAAAATGATGAGGCCATTATTTCTCAGAGTTTTGGAGGATGGCCTTACTGACTTGGGTGCTGAATACGGAGAAGGCTGAAGCCCATCCAATAATGTTTATCTTTACACACAACTTGATGTTTTGATTCACAATCACAGGATTGCTTGCTCAATTCATTAATTAATGTATTAATTTGATACTGGGGATTGAACCATGTCCTTCACACTGAGCTATATTACCTTGCCTTTTTTGTTGTTGTTTATTTATTTATTTATTTATTTTAAGACAGGGTCTCACTTGAACTGGTGACTCTGTCTCAGCCTCCCAGAATTCCTGAATTATAGGCTTGTGGCACTGGGCCCAGCAAAAACCTGCTTCTTTATTTGTAGAGTTCATTATTTTTTAAGGCTATATTTTGGTGCCAATAGATGCGTGTCAATTGTCCCTTGACTTAGAGTATGCTTTCAACATGTAAATTTGGTATATTATTGATTGATTGATTGCTACATCTCCTGATATATATATATATATATATATATATATATATATATATATATACATATATATAATTTTTTTTTCTTTTTTTTGAGGAAAGGCCTTGCTAAGTCACTAAGTTGGCCAATCTGGGCTTAAAATTTGTGATCATCCTGCCTCAGCCTTCCAGAGTGCTGGAATTATAAATATGCACCACCACTCTGGGCTAACTTAATATGTTTTAAAAGAAAACTTGCATTGATGTAAATGTTCCTTGGGAACAACAGTTACGACACAACAGAGCTCCTTTTTACTTTATTCTCTAGGTTAACAAGGTGACAGCAACTAGATACAGGTTTACAGATGTTACTGTAAATGTAGAGATAATCTGTGTGTGTTCATATTCTTTAGCTTCCCCTTTTCTTCCCTCTGCTTTCTTTTGCTCTCTTTTCTCCATAAGAATTCCTGTGCTCTTAGCCACTTTAATTCTCTTTTGTCCTACCTTCGACACAAATTGGATTTCTCAGGGGTTTTATGTCTCTCTTCCACTTCCTGCTTGTCCTCTTCCACTTCCTGCTTGTCCTCTTCCACTTCCTGCTTGTCCTCTTCCGCTTCCTGCTTGTCCTCTTCCACTTCCTGCTCATTTTCTTCCACTTCCTGCTTGCTCTTTTCTCTTTCAGCTTCTATTTTATCTTATTCAGTTGTCCCACATCCTTGCTGCTTATATTTCTATCCTGAGTTCTGTGTTTTTTTAATGTCTCATTAAACTTTTCTTTATGGAAAGAATGACTGGGAACCCTTGTTTTCCATCGGAGGCTATGTTTTCTTAAGTATCTTCTTCCCTTGCTGTCTCCTTCTTTCATCCCTCTCTTTTTCCTTGGTTTCAGTACATTTCATCTCCATTTCCTTTATATTACAGTTAGTCTTTGGCTGAAATGATTTTTTTCCTACACATACAATTTATATAAACATTCTCAGCTGGGAGAAGTGGAGGCCATTCCTCACGGTATCATCCTTCCCAGAAGCAATTCTCACTGCCTTCCCTCAGATGGTGGTTCTTTGAGTTCTTGGGTGCCCCACACTTCTCCGCACCTCTCTCACCTTCCTGCGTCTCTCCTTCCTGCAATGAGTATGCCTCTACACAGCTCATGTTCAAGAATTCGTAAGCACAGAAAGGAAGAGAGTTTTGAACCAAAGGATACCTGCGATTGTCTTCAAGGCATGTGTAATGTGACACTTTAATTCTGTGCCTGTGCTTTTCTGATTTTCATCTATACCTGCTCCCATCATCAGAAACAGCCATGTATTTTATTAAATGCGTGTTGACATGGCCAGAGTGGTGAAAGACAGAGGTGGTTGAGTGGGAAAGCTGAATGCATGAGCTGGTACCTCCGAAGTCCGTGACACTAATAGACAATGACAGGAAAATTGAAGGGGCCAGAGGGCTCAGACCTGGCGAGGCAAGATGAGCCACTGTGATTAAAGAAATCATCAGGTTGAGTGGAAACAATCTGTAAGTCAGGGAAAATTCTATACATTCAGGCTATTATTATAATAATTACAGTTCTCACTGAGAGGACACGGAAGCTCAGAGAAGTTGGGAAAATTGCCTCAAGTCTCTGGATGGTGAAGAGGCCTATTAAATCTTGGTCTTCCTTGCAAAGCCATTCTGCTCCTTCCTGCCTCTTATTAGCTGACCAGCTGGGGTGCCCAGTGCACCGTGATGCTGTTCACCAGGGGGAGGAAGTTGAGGATGGAGAGGTAATGAGCTCTGTTTGGGACATGATGAGTTCTTGTGAACATGGCCATCGCTCCTCCGTGCTTGGGGTCGCTGGGAGAGAGAGGCATCATTTTCTGTGAAAACCCACTGTTTCTGTTACCTCGCTCCTGTCAGTCAAGTGAAGAAAGAAAATAATGTTTCAAGAACCCTGCTGGTGGCTGTCTCGCTCCCAGGGTGAAACTGCCTAGCATAGGTGACGCAGGATCTCAAGGAGACGGGGCTGTGACAGCACCTGCTCAGAGTCACCTGGGGACCAAATGCCATCAGAATTACATTGCAGCTTCAAGATCCATACGTTCTCTGCCTGCTCTGGAATGGGGGAATTCAGTCACATGGTGGGTGGAGAGGACACCAGGGAGCTGTTTCAGCCTTATTAAATTAGGAGTCACCTTCCCCACAGGGACCCTACACAGCTAGCCCTGGAGCATTTCACCAAGGCCAACTTCTCCCCTTCTGATTGGCGAGCATGACACCCAGAGCCATTCCCTGCTTGCTTGCATGGATTGTTTTCCAAAGACTGACCAGGGAGGCTCAAATAATAACAAAAACACACCCAGCTGAGTAAATGCAGCCTATGGATGATGATAAGGTTTTTTGCCAAAGCAGCAGTTGTTAAACTTCAACCCGTTTTTAAATGAACCTATAGACTAATAATGGTGATGGTACTCTTTTTAATCGATGTTATTGTGATTCTAAATAAGACACAATATTTGTCCATCTTTATGAGGTACAGCATGATACATGTCTATAACATGTAATGTTCAAATTAGAGCAAAAAGCAACTCTATGTCTTTGAAGATTAATTATTTCTATAGTCACAAATTGCCACATTGTGGGACAAAAACAAAACAAAACAACCACAAGCAGAACTGCTGAGTATGGCGGCTCAGCACCGGAGTCCCAGTACTCCAGGAGGCTGGGGAGAAAGATTGGAATGTCCAGCCCCAACTTGGGCAACTTAGGGAATTAGCAAGATCCTACCTGAAAATTTAGAAAAAATAAATAAGTAAAAGAACAGAGGATGTAGAAGACCCTGGGTTCAACAAAACAAAAACAACCCAAAACCCCACAACAAAAAATAGAACAAATTTCTCCTTTTGGCTGCCCTCAACAAATCCTTAAAAAAAAGAAATTATTTGACACAGCACTGTAATATGCCCGTGACTTGTATATTTTCATTTTTGGATTGCATTGCATCTGAATTCAAATGCTGACTGGCCGTTTATGAGTCCTGTAATGAGATCTGAGTCAAATGGTTTCTCAGTCTTAGTTTGCTCGTATACAAAATGGCACAGTACTGATCCCACAGAAATATGTGAAGGTTCTCTTAAATGAGATGATGTGTAGAAAACACTTAGCAGTGAACTGAAAAGTGCAAACGGGGTAGCAGTGATTATCAATATTCTTGGGCAAAACCCACCATCTACACCCGTTTCCCACAGTGGCCTAGGTGCTGCGCTCGCTCTCCCATAAGCACAGAGCCTGTACTCGACTCCGGGAAGTTTCACTTCTCAAAAATAGATAGGCAGCCACCATGTGTGCTGGCACATTCTGTGGCCCTCTCCCTACTCCGGCTTTTGTGTGACACACAATGGTCACAATGTGCACCAGAAGGGAACCCACTCTACACGGTGAACAGGGGAGAGCAGAGACCGATCATGATCTTATGTAGTGCTACGTTCCAAGCATCCACTATAAACTAGGGTCTTAAAAATGAATAAATCATTGACCTTCTCTGTACCAAACTCCCTGCAAGGAGCTTTGCTGTCCTTTTAAAATCCTCCATGCCCTTGAAAATGAACTGATCTTGGATCAGCCAAGGCATGCTTGACTATCTTACAATAACAAGCAACTCAGTCTTCCTTCCTTCCTTCCTTCCTTCCTTCCTTCCTTCCTTCCTTTTCTTTCTTTGGTGGAACTGGATTTGAGTCCGGGGCCTCCACACTGAGCTGCATCCCAGCCTATTTTTATAGTTCATTTTGAGACAAGGTTCTGCTATGTCCCTAAGTTGTCCAGGTTAGGCTCAGACTTGTGGTCCTCCTGCCTCAGCCTTCCAGACTGCTGCGAACTCTCTCCAGTCTTAGCAGGTTATAACAAGAGTGCTTTCTCACACACTCACACTACATGTCTAGTTGCCACACAGCTGGTAGCTTAGCTCCCAACATTCTGACTTCAGGACCCAGGAAGAGACCAGTATTTGTTGCCAATCTTGGGGGCACAGCCTGAGCGAGCACATGGGAGTCACCATCTGGTGGTCGGCTCCCAGCCAGAAGCAACATGAGTCTGGGGCACTCATGTTTGAGTGGTCTTCGATGCCTAATATCAAAAGGGACAGGATGGGGGTGTGGGTGGCCCTGGCTGCGGCCGGGAAGAAGCGATGGCATTTCTCTGCCTGGTCCCTACCTCTGCATAAGGGACACTGAACTCTCAGCGCAGTAAGTGAGCCAGGTGTTAAGGAAATGAATCTCGTCAGTCTGGCTTGGGGGCCCTTGTATCCCATTTTTCTTTCTGGCCCAGTTGTCTCAGGTCTTCATGGTGCCAAATGCTCGGTCCCTGTAGGAGATCTGCTTTCCCTTGGATTTGAATAGACTGAATAAACACAACCAGGTTGCCACTTCTCATAAAGATCAAATTCCAAGGAACTGACTCCTAAGCAAGCGCGCGCTCTCCAGAGCCACCAGAGGAGCCGCCTGGCATGGCCCCAGGCACACCAAGAAGCTGGCCTTTGTCACTCTGATCTGGCACAGATTCACAGGCTGTCTAAGTCCCAGTGCCAAATGATGTCAGGGTTTGTCATGGAGAGGATGTCCTTGCAATTCAGGCAGACAATCCACTGGTAAACTGAACCCAGGGCTGCCTGTTCCAAAATGATTTGCTGGCCCGGCTTTTGGAACAGCCACTGCCTTACAAAAACAAAATGCAAATTCTGTTACCAGGGCTCCAATTCCAGAAGCCACTTGAATATTTCTATTATATAAATATGAGGGAGTAATAAAAAGTATATTTCTCCTTTGCTTTCTAAAAGCACACTGGGAGACTGAAGCAGGAAGATCTCTCATCTGGAGAGCGTAACGACTTAGCGAGAGCCTACCTTAAACCATAAAAGTGGCTGAGGATGTAGCTCAGTGCCGAGTGGGTTCCGTCTTCAGTACTGAAGGAAAACAAACCGCTTGACGGCTCATTACTCATCAAGTGACATTTCTGAACAGCAGTTACTTGGATTAAGCTGCTTCTAACTCTCGGTTATTCTTCACTCGAGGAGTTGGACTCTCAGTTGTATGTAGCGAATGGACTATGAAAAAGCACTCACAGTACACAGCCTTGAGCTAATGGTTGCGGCATCAGCAACCCCTGAAAACTTTTCCGCCACTTTCTTAAGAATTTGAGGCCAGGAGTGGAGGGCCGTGCCTGTAACCCCAGCTCTCGGAGAGGCTGAGGCAGAGAGATTGCTCTCTCAACACCAGCTTGGGAAATTAAGCAACTTAGCAAGACCCTGCTTCAAAATCAAAAATAAATGTTTTTTAAAAATGGAGGTGGGGATCGTGAGACGTATCTCTGGATGAAGGCCCTGGGTCCATTCCCAGAACGAACACGCACACCTACACACTTGCGCGCACACGTGCACCTGCACGCACACACACACAGCGTTGTTTTGTATCTTTAGCCTTTCTGTTCTCTATCCACCTCTTACGTATTAAAAGGAAACCAGACAGGCACAAGTCAGACGGAAGCAGATGGAGACGGTAGGAAGGCAGCATAAACTAGCCCAACACTTAATGTAGAGGCTGTCCACGGGAAATGTGAGGCAGCACCATTTGCATCGCTTTTGATCATCTCTGTGCTCCAGGGCTCATCCCAAACCATGCGATCAGAACTCCAGATGTGGCTCCTAAGAATGAGTGGCTCCCAGTGCGGCTGGTATCCCTGCCTCTGCCCACCCCTTCCTCAGCTGTGGACGAAAAGACGCTGACCTACCATATTCCGAATTCCCAGGTGACGACAGCGTTGCCTGTCCTTCCATTCCCCTCCCCGGTGGCTCTCCAACAACGACTTCCCTTCTTGGTCTACTCGTGTTGATTTCAGAAGGGACACGAAGGGCGAGCCGAGTTCCCAGCGCTGAGTCGCTCTGACCACACCTCCCTCCAGCTCTTCTTTCCTCGTAGCTTAAATTCTGATGATCTGGTCGACCTCCTGGGCTAGACTGCTTCGCTTGTGACACTGCCTCAGGAGTTCACTCTCCCTCCTGCCTCCTCCTTCTGCTGTCTGCCCGCCTGCAGGGATGCTGCTCAGAACCGAGCCTTCTTCTGCACTGTGTGTTCCATTCCCACATAGCAGCGGATGGGCACTATCTCCAGTAGAAGGCAGACTTTCATAGTTTCAGCTTCCAGCTCCACAGGGGCCAGAGGTTTACAGATCATAGGAGAAAGTGACTGGTTGGGGGCAGGGTAGAGCCCAGGGGTGACAAGTTCAGAAGGCATCTTCCCCCCTGGACAGAGGATTTGCTGTCTGGAGAGACTTCCATGCAAGGTAGGATAACAGCTTTCCCAGGAAAAGCAGGAGCGGTGAAGCAGGGGATTACCCTGGGTATTTCCTGACTCGTTTCCGTTTTTATTGGTATATGTTTGCAGTAATGTTGATTACAATCAGCTTGGGGACCTGGGGTACACTGTATCTTGATCATTTTGGCCCCCTCCCTCCCTCCCTCCCTCCCTGCCTTCTCTTCTTTCTCTTTACCCAGATCTGTTTTCCATTTGCACCATTTACCTCCCTATTTCCTAATGTCTCCCATTTATTTGGCAATTACACACACACACACACACACACACACACACACACACACACACACGCCATGATTTCACCTGTAAGAGAAAACATGTGACATTTGACTTCCATATTCATTTCACTTAGCATTATAGTGTCAGGTGTACCCATTTCCTACAGACTGTGCCAATGGCCAGTGTCCTTTTTCAAATTCGGGGTGAGTTAAACCAACCTACATAGCTAGGTAAAAGGAAAACAGTGATGAGAGGCTGAGGTTCTAAACACGAGGTGAGATGAAGAGGTGGAAGGCATCCCCAGGCTTCCAGACACCCTGCCAGGCTTCGAAATGTTTATGTCCTTGCTTTCAGGAGACGCAGGGAACTCCTACCTGAGAACAGAATCGCTATGTGTTGAGCCAGGATCCCACTCCCAGTTCATTTTATGTGCGGGTGGAAGGGAAGGAGGGCTGACCACCTGCCTTGGCAGTGCGACCTAGGCACGTGGTTTCCGGCCTTGCCAGAAAGGATCTAAGGGGCTTGGGAATGTATTTCCCTGAAGCAGATATGGGCTGCGTTGAAGGAAGAGAGCTAGGAGATGCCTTGAGTTCCTTCCCACAAGGCTGTGCAAAAAGGCAAGACTCAGGCAGAAAGAGAGCTAAAGACGGTGGGTAGAAGCCCAGAGGCTGAAGGAAGGGTTGCGAGACACAACCTGGAGCAGATGCACACACTCAGGTGCTGGAAGGGCCAGTCTTCCAAAGTTCCAAAGGAGGAAGCAATGGCTTTGAACTTCAAAACAAGCCCAGCCAGCAAAGGGCCAGAGGACAGTCGGTGACTATCTGTCCTCGTCTTTCCCCTATGTATTTGTCCAAGCTCTGCAGCTATATTGTATTCCACAGAAATGTATCTGGCTCATGAATCTGAGCCTGGAAAATCATGCTGGAGGACAGCATCCGGTGTGTCCTCCCATGGGGGAAGCCATAAGGGCATAGAAAGAACGTGTGTGCAAAAACAAGATGGGGAAAACTCACCCCCAGAAGGCATGGCTCCTGTGGTAGCAGACAGAGACCTTGTGCAGCAGCAGTAAACCAATGCACGGGGGGTGGGGGGGGGAGAAGCAGAGCCCTCATGACCTCTTTTAAAGGTCATGTTTCTTTCATCACTGTTGCATTGAGGATTGAGTCCCCTACACATCAACTTGGGGACACATGCAAATCATAACACACTCTACGTACTAGCCCCCAGAGGCTGAAGTTGTGTGTGTGTTGGTGGGAAAGGAATTGGAACAGATAATGGGGATAAAGAGGGGAAGTATCAGAAAGAAAGTCTGAGAAATCTGACCACTACACTCCACCTTTACCGCAATACTTCAGCCAAGTTTAGAGTCTCTATATGAGCTCTGGTGTGGGCATTCAAAATGCTGAATTAACCTGTGTTTGTGATCGAAGGTAACTTTGGAATGTTCTATTCCCTAAGAGAGTAAGAGGGATTTCTAACAGCGAGAATCCTCACAAAGGGTTGAAAGTTTAAAGGGGTAGAAAGTTGCTGCATGACAGTAAGTAACATGCTCTGTGGACAAGTTACCACAGGAACAAGGAGAAAAAAGATAGCACACACATGCTAGGAGCTGTATTACTTGAATTGTGTTTTATGAAATCCATACTTTCCATAGGGAGACCAAGGGAAGGGCTTGGGTGTACACCTGGAGTAGAGCTTGAAAAAGATGGAGAAGAGTCAAGGCGCCACGGAGGAACAGTCTAAGACCACTGGAATGAGCAAAGCCCCAGGAACGAGGTGAATTCAGAGTGTTTGTCTCCACACGAAAATGTTCCCCTTTTTACTGGTGAAAACCCAAGCATTTTACACAGAGTGTTATGGCAGGGAATCCAACCACCATCTACATCAAATTTCCACAGTAGACATTAGGAATCACACTGCAAACACAAAAGCCACCTTAGGTGAAGCGAAGGCTTGACTGGAATTTACCTTCGGTGACTGTATTACTTAGTAAGTGTGGTTGGAAAAGCAGGTTGAAAAGGCTTACACAATGTTAAATCTAGAGGAATGGAAACTGCCTTAAAGGTGGAAAGACTTTGAGAGGTTCCACTAAATTCAGTCTTGCTTTCTTCCTCTTGTTCTCTCCAAACAACGCCAATCTACAGTTGCACCGGGAAGATAATTTGACTTAAGTTGGCAAACAGGTCAATGGTATTGACGGGAGTACCTAGTGACGACGTGAAGTTTACTGACAGGCAGGGTGAGGTCAGACTCAATGACTCACTCTTGGCCTTCAGAATTGTAGCGTGTCAGGCAAATGTGAAATGGCACCAAGGCCCTTGAACTTCTTTCAGAAGCCTTTAGTCCATGATGGGAGGTGTATGTTTCAAGTTTTTCCTGCTGTCTTCTGGAAAAATCTGTGGATATTACCTTTCATAAAGTGACTTTGTAAAGTTTAAGGGCATTGGGATTGAAGTCTGGTTCAAATTTTGACTGCCACTAGCCCTGTGACTTGGGCATATCATATCATCAGCCTGATTTTCTACATGGCCATGTCTGAAAATTCAAAAATTTATGCTGCAGATTAAACAAATCTGCCTATACATTAATAGAAACTTTTTGTGCTTGGCACACTACATGTTTTTAGTAGTTAATCTTTAAAGATGACCTTTAAAAATGATGACCTTGGGGTTTCACTATTAACAAAATCTTAGTTCATAAAGTCAATTGAAATTCTTGAATAACGCCAGTAGCTGTGAGTTGATGAACAATAACCGACCTTAGTAGAAATCCAGTAAATATATAGATGGCTGTGTTGAATGAAGTTTTAATGAGAAAACAAATATTTACTCAGTTCAGGATGCTTATGTCGTTATATGTCTATAACCATTGAGACTGAAAAAAGATTTTTGGAAGCTCTACCTCTAGCATTACACTTCCTCTTGCCCAGAAGCCAGCCCACTTAAACATTCTACTTCTTCTGATTTTGTTCCAGTTGAAAGGTTGTTGACTGAGCCACTGAAAAAATTTAAAGCAATGCTGGAAATACCTGAATGGCCAAATCACAGCTTTACTAACTGAGGATATTAAAAAGATAAATTGTGGTGGACTGAAAGAGATAAAATTATATGTGAGTGTAAAGAGAGAGTGGCCCCTGAAAGCTATTGAAAATATTTCTGCAGAGCCAGCAGCTTCATAGGGAATCTCAAGCATTTCCCAAACCACACATTTCCTGATCGGTAGAACAAATCTTTCTGCAACTTCTTAACAATGCTTTCTTGGTGGAACGGGTTAACCCTCTCTCTGTCATAGTCACCCAACTCACAGCCAATTGTCATCTCCAGACTCAATGTCATGTCTCTGGGCTCTTCCCACCCTGTCCACTCTCCCCGGAAGCCTCAAGAAAGTTTCTGTCTCTCATGTTCTACTTTTGAGGTAGGAACAAGGCTGTGTCAACGTGGCTGTGGTTTTCATGGGCCCCTGTGGCACTTTCTTAATTCTTATTGAACCTGAAGTGTACGTGTCCACCCTGATTTGTTGTGTTAGCTTCCCACCACTGTGGTTTAAAGCCTAAGAGTAACAACTTAAAGGCAAAAAGGTTGATTTGGCTCATGGTTTTGGAGGCCTGTGGTTGGCTGGCTCTGAGACAGAAAACATCATGGTGGAAGGACATGGCCAAGGAAAGTGGCTCCGCTCATGGCAGCTAGGAACAAGAGAGAGGAAAAGAACTAGATGGAACAAAAGCCACAGACAAGATATGGTTATCCAAGGTCATGTCCCCAAGCTCACATCCCCATGACCTGCTTCCTTCAACTAGGCCCCAAGTCTTAAGTGTATATTACCTCCCAGTTATGTATCAAATTACGATGTCATTACTAGATCGGTCCATTATGAAGTCAGAGTCCTCATGATCCAATCACCTTCTGAGAGCCCCACCTTTGAACACATGAGACCTTTGGGGGACATTTTTGATCATAGCTGAGATCATTGTTTACATCAAGTACCTCTTTTCCTCAAAATCTAAAATGCATATTATATATATATATATATATATATATATATATATATATATATATATATATCCTCATTACACCATCAACATTTCGTGACTGCCCACCACATCTACATGCTATATTAAAGTTTTAGGTCTCTTATCTCATTTAACCCTCAAACCAAGAGCTAGCAAATGGTTTCTGAAAAGGGCCACAGAGTAACTATTTTAGGATCTGCAGGCCATATGGTCTCTGTCACAAATACCCAACTCTGCCATTCATAGCATAAAAATAGTCACAGGCAATATGTCAATGAACATGCTTGGCTTTGCTCCAATACAATTTTACTTAGAAAGATAAGCAGCAGGATGAACTGCCCACAGCCTGCAATTTGATTCCCATTCTGTGAAATTCTTCAAAGTAAATGTGTTAATGCCCATTTTACAGATGAGATGATACACAGTCAAGAAGGGATTGGGCAACTTTCCAGCCACTGTAGAGGTTGTACATGGAAACCTAGGTGCTGTCTGATTCCAGGGCCTGTGGGCACACTCTTGCACATATGCAGGTGGGGAGGGCATGCACCTCAGAAGCTTTAGGGTCTCTCTGAACCAATGTCATTATTATAAGCTTCTCCTGGGATCACCCATGAGCAGCTAGCTTCTACTTGTGGACTGGGTTCCTTCTAGGGTGACAGTTGCTCCAGTTGTCCTGACAGAAGAGCCATCTATTTCTTATTCTTCCTCCTTGGTATGCAGCTTCTAGAGGCTTCTAAATGAAAACAGCTCGTTCTTACTTTGCCAGGGGTCTCAATAATATTTGTGCTACGTGTTATAAGAGCATCTACTAATTTAATAGTGAAATTATTTAGTGTGGGGGTGACCACCCATGCGTGTCTATGCCAGATTTAGAAATAAGTCTAGGAGGGACACCAGGGAGCATTTATGAGACAGATACTGCCCTTGCCTCTTGGCCATCACCTTCCTATGTGAGACACGTGACATGTTGCTGAGGTCTATGCAGATTTCTTGGAGCTTCTCCGTGTCGTTTGGAGCTTCCCTTGCCACCCACGATGGGTACCTCTAACACTATTTTAAGGGTGAGAAAGCTCTGGCTGAAAAGTGCAGAAGGTCACAGAACCCCAAACTCGGTGGTAGGTCTGGGCCTGTGACCCCTGCCCTCACACCCTTCCTGCCATACCATGCCACTCTACCCCAGAGCCTTGCCCCGTGCCATCCTCTCACTGCCTCCAGCTGACAGCCTCCCTGCCGGAGCTTCATTTCGCCTGGCTGCTTTCCAGGCCCTGGCAGCCGGCCCAGTTCTTGCTTTCTCTCTGCCCAGCCTCTCCCGGTTCTCTTCCGAAGCTCTTATCCTCCTCCGGCAGCCAAATGCCCTCTGGTTTATTTTCTCCCCTGGGCACACTCAGAGGATGGAGGCAAGCCGCGAGATTGTTCACTTTCTTAACAGGAGCTGCTTTCAATTCCACCGCGGCTGCTGCACCTCTCAGAAGTGAGATGGATCCCAAGGCAGATGGCTCAGCAGTGACTAAGCCCCTGAGTCACGAGAACGAGTCCAAAATAACTCAGTCCAGCAGGGGTCAAGTGCAGAGAGAGCTGCTGGCTTCAGAGAAAGCATGACCCCAGACTTTTGGAAGCACCGACTAAGTCAGCTCTGGGTTTCCACTTAATAAGACTTCCTCAGTGCAGTTTCACACTTCACGTGGCCACGAGTCCAGCTACTGCTTCCAAAAAAATAAACCAAACCAAAACAAAACAAAAAGAAAAAGAAAGAAAAGTTGTTCACTGACTTTGATGCTACTGGAGAATTTATTTGAATACTGTTTCTGTAACTAAGATTTATTTTTGTTAATACTGGGGATTGAACCTAGGCCCTTCTCACTGAGCAACATCCTAGCATCTGGCTCCCATCTTTTTTTTTTTTTTTTTTTGAAATAAGCTCTTGTAAGTCATTGAGCTGTCCATTCCAGCCTCTAACTCGCAATCCTCCTGCTTCAGCCTCCCAGAGTGCTAGAATGGCAGGCATAGGCTACTAAGTCAAGCCCAGATGCTACTAATAAGATTTGTAGTTGAAGATTTTCTGTTTTTCCTTCTGGATTAGTGGGCTTGCTGCAGGGACAATGCTATGTAAGAAACCACTAGAAATCTCCATGTCTTGGGGACCAGCCAATCAGAACTCAGATTGGAAGAACTTAGCTTTAGGTCAAAGATTTGCTCCTTCCCCTGGCCCCAGTTGCTGTCCTCCAGGGGCCCAGTGCAGGCTATGCCCAGCACGTCCTAACAGCAGGGGTAGAGATGCCAGAGGAAAAGTTGGACTCCGCCTGCATGTAGGAAGACTTCATTTGCATTCACCTGCTAAAAAAAAAAAGCACATTACCCAAAGCAATGCACACAGCCAAGCCCAGCATCAGCGGGGCAGGAATGCCTTCTGTCTCCAGCGGAGGAGACATTGCAAAATCGCGTGACAGAGATCGTGATGGGAGAGATGAGAAGAATCGGGAGCATAGAGCCGCACAGGATCTGGAGCAGGAGTCTGAGCCACGGAGGGAACAGAGTGCCTGGTGGTCCTTTCCCCTTCCCGCAGCTGGGCTGCTCCCTGACCTTTCTTCCCACATGGGATAAGCCTGACTTCTTCCCGACCAGACTCTTGTGTGAAGACTGGTGTCCTCCTCTGTCCACTGAATAGACTGCCCAAGGCAACTGCATTCTTTAAACCTGTTCCTTGCAGATCTGCTAGGCTTTGAGACATCTGGAGATGTGAACTGAATAGATGAACAGAGAGTAATTAAAGTCTGGTGGCACGTTACTTGCGTACCTCCGGGGCTACACACAATGCTTTTGAGTTCAGTCATAAGACCAGAGAGGTAGGTCAACACCAGCTTGTCAGAGATGGCGGCATATGAGATGAATGTGTACCTGCTTCTGATATTATTATTTGTTTGTTTATTGTTGAGACAAAGTCTTAAATCACTTAATTGCCTTGAACAGCTTGGCCTTGAGCTTGTGATCCTCTTGCCTCAGCCTCCCAGAAGGCGGAGGGTACTGGCCTGCACCACTATGCTCAGCTTCAGTGATCCTCTTTGTGAGGCTGTGGACTAGCACCGCGGCAAGAGAAGCGTGTGCTTGAGAAGTTTTACACAGAAAATCATGCATCACTAGACCATGTGGTGGCTTAGAGGTCCATGGAGGTTTACATTCCTCATGCCTTTGGGAAGCATGGTGAGCTTTGGTGATAGTGCCTTCTTTGGGGTCGGGGGCCACAGTGAGATGTCATATATCAGTGTCCCATCACTCTCTGTCCTCTTTGGCTTCCAGGATAGGTTTGTGTCGGGTATCGCCATTTGACATCACTTCCTGTATGCAGAGTCATGCGTCACTTCACGAGAGGGACATGTTTTGACCTCATCACTGAGTGAATGTCACGGAGCACACATGAGCAGCCTGAGGTGACATGGGCTAACTACTCTAGGAGGCCTCCTGGTGGAGGCAGACAAATAGGACCTGGTTGACGCTGGTGGAAAATGGTGCACAATTGTTTTCTAATAGTAATCTAAATTAACTATTTTTATTTTACACACTTTTAAGAATTGTATGTGTCTTCCCACACTTTTTTTGATTTTGAAGCAGCAGAGTCTCTCTAAGTTGTGAAATTGCCCGGGCTGGACCCAAACTTGGTCTCTTCCCTCTCTCTTCCCCCCCAGCCTCCCAGAGTGCTGGGATTACAGATGTGTGCCAACATGTGCCTGACAACTTTCTTTTTCTATAAGCAGTAGGAGTTCTCTGAAATCATAACAAAAGTATAATATATCTAGATAGGTATACCAGTAACATACTCCTTTATTATCGTTACCAAGTGTTAGGTACATAACTGTATGAGCAATACCTTAAAAAGACTTTATTAGCATGTATTTGCAACTGATAATAATAGCAATCAGCCTAAGATATGGGTATATTCACAAATGGCATCTTAATCCTTTTGCTTCCCCTCTCTCTTCCCACTCACATCCTCTTCCCTCTCCACAAAGTCTATCTGCTCCCTTTCTTCATTCTCCCTTATTGTTTTATGTGCTATACTTTCATACTACGAGCAGTACAGTACTTGTGCTTCCATCCACCTCACCGCAAACCCGTGAGTAGTGCCCTACTACTGCAGCTACCAGCTCTACTACACACAGCCGGAAGTTGTCTTAGTTACAATGTGTTAATGAGACAGAATGCCGAATACCCACAACTTAGGGGAGGAAAGATTCCTGCCCTACCACAGCAGCTACCAGCTCACCAGGCGAAGGGAATTTTCCAGCTTCAGTCTAATCTTCCAGGACCATGACTATGACTCTCATTGTTGGCCAGGATGTCAGGATGCAGCATATGGCTGTGCCGATTTATTGCCCTGCTCTTCCGGAGCTTCTTATGGGCAAGGACTCCATCTGCCACACTTAGAGCAGCGATTCCAGAATCTAGACTTGATACGTACTATTAATCAAAACCGAGACCAATAGATATTTGTCAAGAGATTAAATGCATAGGCTCATCTAATTGTGTGGTATAGAACAAATGTTCAATATATCAATGTTCTCCTTCCCTTCCTTTTTTTCCTCTATATGTAGACTGATATCCCCACCTACCACGCCAGCTCTCTTTGCACGATTCTGTAACACGTCACCCCACGAGCAAAGGAAACATCTCTTTGGTTACCTTAATACAAAGGGCCAGATGTGGGGGTGTGGAGATGACAGTTGGCTCATGTAGGCCCAGATCTTATGAAATTTGGATGCGAGGGCACTTTGGTAGCAGTAGCGTGACAGGATGTTCATTTTCTAAGAATTTCAATTGGTCTCTGAAGAAGGGCATGTTTCTGTTTTGGTTTGGACCTGGGTTGTCCTCCAAAAGCCTCATGTGTTTAGAAGGTGATTCTGTCATGGGGGTTACTCCACTGATTCCCTATGCTGCTAAGAAGTGATGCCCGGTGGGTCTCTGGAGCATGACCCCAAAGGGTGTACCTCCCTCGCTAGCTCCACGCTTTAGGCTCCCTGAAACTGAGCTAAAATGAATCTTTCCTCCCCTAAGTTGTGGGTATTCGGCATTGTGTCTCATTAACACATTGTAACTAAGACAACTTCCAGGCTGTGTGAGCTGCCACCCGGTTGCTGTGCCAGCAAAGACACTCCTCATTTTCCATCAGGCATCAAAACAATAATGCTAGTAGAGCAGTTATTACTTTTGTTGTTGCCGTTTTCCCAGTTTTGACAAGATTAGGTTCACGGCTTTCGCTAGAAGAAGGTGGTAGTCAATAGCACCTACGCAGTATCTTACTGTCTGTACGTAAGTAAGGGCCCCTCCTTATGTCCTATTGTGAATCTAAGTGGGCCAGCCATGGCAGGCAGAACAGCAGTCCCTCAGGGACTACCCAATCTAATTTTCAAGACCCTTGAATATGTAAGATGACATGACAAAAAGGGAATTAAAGTTGCAAATGGGATTAAGACTTCCAATCAGTTGACCTTGAAATCCAATTAGACTATTTGGATGGACACAATTGTTTAAAAAGTAGAAGTTTCCTTTACTTTAGTTTCTCCTTGTCTTATGGGAAGGAGGGAGGCAGAAAGTTTAATGTCAGAATGGCATTAGGTGAGAAAGACTGGATAGACCATTGCTGGCTTTGAAGACAGAAGTGTCCTTTAGCCAACGATATGGGCAGCCTGGAGAAACTGGAAAAGGAGACGAACTCTGCCCAGAGTCTTCAGAAATGAGTACCTCCGTGCTGAAACCGGATTTCAGTCTATTTTGAATTTTTCACCTCCAGAACTGTCAGATAAGTTTACATTGTTTGAAGCCACTGAAGTTTTATTTAAAAATGATTTTGTTATAGAGGCAATAGGAAAATCATATATTAATCTATCAGCCAGTGTTAAATAAATTCTTAAAAACCAAAGGAGTTGAGTTAGATAACTCGAACTATTTTTCCATTTCTCATGTTTTTTAATGAAAATCTTCATTTCTCTGAGCTGTCAAGGAGGGGGTAGGGCAGTGATGGAACTGTGGAGTCCCAAGGCCAAGGGGAACTGGGCTTACTTTTTGTCTTATCATTCCCTGAACAACTTTCCCTCTGCCCCTCTGAGCCTGTTTGCATGTTGAGGGGACCATTCTTCTCCTCACAAAGGTGCAAGGAAGATGATCAGTCACTCTGGGTTCAATACACTCTGTTTTATTGCTCTCATCTTTCAGTATCTTTATGGAAAGTAAGGATGTGTTGGTTAGTGGTGAGACAGCAAGGAACACATGGGAGAGCAGATACTGGCCGGACTCTGAAGTAATTCTGGTGAGACAATCCTTGGTTTTGTTTGATGAGTTTCGAGTCTTAGCCACACCCATTCTTTGTTTTCTTCCCTGAGAATGTAGGTAGAGACCTCTCTGGGATGCTATGCGTGAGCAAGGATGGATGTGTCACACTGCTCTGGGTTGGGTTGGCCAGGATCTGGATTTCTGCACATCAAGCAATGATTTCTTCTTCAGAGGCCACCCGAACGATAGCCAGTGGAATGATGGGGGTCCTTGTGCACCCTGTGCTTAAGAGAAGTGTCCAATATTCTGAATTTTGAACCACAAGTGTCTTAGTTACTTCGCCATTGCTATGACTCAATACCCGACATCCACAAATTTAGGGGAGGAAAGGTTTATTTTCACTCACAGTTTCAGAACGTGACAGTCCTTTCAGGGGTGGTGGGAAGCAGTGGAAATATATGGCAAAGGCAGAGGGGGAGGCAGCTCCGCCACATTACAAACAGGAAGCCAAGTCCAGGAAGTTGAATCTAGTCCAAGGAAGGCAGGAAGCAGCGTATATATCCTTCCAGGTCTCATCCCAGTGATCAGCCCCTCCTGGATCCAGGTGCGGAAGGTGTGGCAAGTCCCCCACTGCACACCTGTAATCCAGCTTACATGCCTGTAGTCCACCCCTCCAGACTAGGCCCCAATCTCCCAACAGCACATGGTTCCATAGACAATCCATACCATTCAAATACATGAGACTTTTGGGGGACATTCCAGATCCAAACCACAATAACGAGCAAGTATAGTGTTTGCTCCCTTTTTGCTAGCATAATAAAATATCTGAGATCATCACATAAAAAGGAAGATGGGTTTGTGTCGCTCTCAGTTCCAAGGGTTATTATCCATGAGCAATTGGATCTATTCTTTGGGGCCTAGGATAAGACAGCATATGTTATGGTGAAAAAAATAATAAAGAAAAGAAAAGAAGGAGAAGGAAAAGGAGAGGAGGAGGAAGAGGAGGAGGAGCAGGAGAAAGAAATCAGTGTCCCCCTCCCCCTAAAAGGGCATGACTCCAATTACCCAACTTCCTCTCCAACACAGCACTCTTCAAGGGCTCCACCTCTCCATAGCACCACATCTGAGAACCAGGTCTTTACTGTATGGGCCTCTGGGGGATCTTTAACCCAATCACAGCAAGTACCCAATGGGATGGTCCTGTGGGACTGCTGATCAGAGTCAGGCAGGAGAATCAAAGGAAGGGAGGCAATTAGAGTGGAACAGGGGGGCAGCATGCAAGGCTGCAAGCTCTCAGTGTGACCTCCACGCAGACAAATAGCCATTTGACGGGGAGCTCAATTTGATGAATTATCAAAAATAATTCTCATTGCACATACTCTGTCCTTCATCTCTGCGGTCTTGTGGGTTTTTTTAGGTGCAATTTATTATTAACCCAGACCAAATTTGTATTGTTTGTATGTCCTTTACAATATCTAAAGAGATTGTATATATATATATATATATATATATATATATATATATATATATATATGTATATATATTTGTTTGTTTGTTTGTTTTGTTTCACAGGCAATACAACCTTGTATTTCACATTAGAAACCAGGCTTTAGGACACACACCCAGCAAACACCAGCGCAACCCAGCGCTTCTCGCTAAGCCCATTAAGGTAGAAGTGACTGGTGTGTTTTTCTTGCGGCGACCTACAAACCCAGGAGACAGCAGCCGCGCAGAGGGATCCTCAGAAGTGACAAGGCTGACGTGAGAAGAATGGAGGCAAATGGAACCAGAGAGAGGACGCTGGGGCCACAGAAGGCCGATTGTACTAACTGCGCTGTGGACTCTGCAACCAGGTCATAAACACCTCTCCGGAGGGAAGATCGGAGGGAGGGAGGATGATTGCCTGAATAATGCTTAGGATGCAAACTCGGGCCTTTCGGTTACGCACGAGCCACTCTTGTCCTTGTCAAGGTTAATGCTGTGCTTTCTCACAGTGTTAGCCAATCAAGGCATTAAGGACAGGGAACCACTTTAGGCCCAAGGAAAAGGAATATTTCTTTATAATTATCAAAGAGGGAAAAGAAAAAAAACCCTCAGCTATATCCTCTATGAAGAGATCCCAGGTAGATGAAAGAGTGTGTAGCCCGAGATATTTTTGGATGGTAAGGGCTTAAATGGCCTCTGCCATGTGGAATGGGCTGGAAGGGAAGAAGAGGACCCCAGTGGGTATAGGGGGCCCAGGGAGAAGCAGTGGCCCTCTTCAATGCAAGTAAAATGATTCTGATTCATGGCATTTTCTAGGCTTACATCCCTAGCTCCCACTCACTATTGAAAGGTAGATATTTTTAAACTCTTTACATGTTATCATTCAACAGCATTCGGTTGTCCAGTCCCTTTTCTCTGCCAGTCTAAGTAAGTTCTGGAAATAGAAGTTCAAGATTAAGCTGGTCTCTGCTCATTAGCCTCTCTCAGCTATACCAACACAGACCTGAAGTGCTAGCCCCAGACAATCTTGTGTCTACAGCACACAATCGGCCCCCTGGTGCTAGAGTCTCCCATCAAGAAACTGGGCCTCATTGCTCAGCCTCTAATTCTGAGCCAGCCTTTTGGGCGAGAGTGCTGTGGTCATGACCTTTATTATGCCCCAATCCTAGGCCTGAGGAACATCTGCTGTTTCTTCTCCTATTACCTGGGAAGTCCTGCAGTTACCTCTTTGCGCAGCAGCTGGAGCTAGCCTCTGGATGGTGCCACGGTGTGACCCAGTTACTCTGTCCCTCTTGGCAAGAACAGCCAAGTACCAATCTTGTGAGTAAAGCCATCAGTTACCTGCTGACCAGACACACGAGTGAGTCCACACCCACAGAAGAAATGCCCAGTGGAGCTCAACCCCAATTTCCCACATATGTGAATTACAAAAAAGATCTTTCTTTCTTTCTTTCTTTCTTTCTTTCTTTCTTTCTTTTTTCTTTCTTTCCTTCTTTCTTTCTTTCTTCTTTCTTCTTTTTTTCCATCAGTACTGGGGATTGGACCCAGCACCTTCACACTGAACTATATCCCCAGCTCATTTTTATTTCTGACCCTGAGACGGGGTCTTTTGCTGAGTCACTTAAGTTTCCCCAGGCTGGGTTCTAACTTGCAATCCTCCTACCTCAGCCTCCCAGAATGCTAGTATCACAGGTATACACTACTATACCCACATAACAGAGTCCCTAACCATCAATCTGGGGACTAACATTTTTATGCAGCTATAGCCAAGTGATAGCTGACGAGCCTTGTAGAGAAAGCCGTGAAAATATCAGAGTCCTGCTTAAAATGATACCCCGAATGGTGATCAATTGTTAATTTCAGGCTTACCTAGGGTTTTAATGATGGGTATTTATAAGGGCTATGATGGGGCTAAGCCTTCTACAGTACAGCTCAGGGTGAAACAGATGTTCGAAATTCAATGTCACTTTTGGTTTAACTAATGGACACTCACAACTTTGTGGCATTTAGGAACTTGTCCTTTTTTCATTAGTATAATACCTGAGGTGGAAGAAAAAAAAAACATGACCTTATGTGATTCCTTTACTAATTGCTCCCTGCTGGAGAGTGTCGCCTTAAAATACAGAGGCAGAATATCTTGATTGTAATTCTCTGATTCCCCCAAATCGCCTCCCTGGCAAGCCCCGCACCACAGCAGTCTGGAAGCAATGCAATTGCTACCACCGTGGGCACAGCAGGTATTACTGGTTGCCGAACCAGGGGAGAAATTTACTGAGACAGAGACCCCGGGTCTCCATTTCTCTATGCAGGTCCTTCTGTTGTCACTTCTTTTTGGAAACAGAGCTCCCACGGACATCAAAAAGGATCTTTCTCAAAGTGCCTGGAAACCGCAGGGCGGGCAGCGTGATTGCCCCAGCGTTGGAGAATCAGCCCTCGGTGCATTCGCGGGAGATCAAATTGGGTTAAATGCCCCCTTCCAAGCAAGCCTGAAAAGTTGCCCAACCCAGGGGCTTTCATGCGTTGGACCTGGATTGGAGGGCAGCCTCAAAGCCTGGCCTAGTTCTAAATTTAGATAAGTAATTTGATCTGAGAATGGAAACAGTGCGCTGAATATTTCTGGCGTTCCTTCTCTTCGTTGAATGCCCGTGCAGGGAGGATTAGGGCGCGTTTCTGCCTTGACAATTTTGAGGAGGTGTCATGTGGATATTTCTCCGTGAAAAGAGCAAAAAGGAATAGGACCGGCTTAAAATGTCAAGTCACATTATTGGCAGACGCTGGAGGTGATCTTTGCTACTCTCTTCTGCTCTTAATTCCAGCAATATTACATGTGCTGTGACAACAGTGAGCCGCTTGGAACAGACTGTTTGATCTCCAGGAGCTGTAAGGACAGCCTGAATTGTGCTTTATGCATTTCATCTTGCTTTAAGGTGTACTTATTTCCTGGGGGACAGTTTACACGCTTAAGAGCTACAGCAGTGGAGGGCTTTCCCAAGGTCCAGTGGTTGAAGGCTTGTCCTCCAGCAGGTGGCACTCTTAGGAAGTGGTGGAACCTTTAAGAGGTGGAGCTTAGTGGGAGGAAGCTATGTCACTCAAGTTGTGCCCTTTCAAAGGAATCCCAGTCTCTTCTCCCTTTGCTTCCTGCCACTGTGGGGTGAACAGTTGGGATGCTCAAACACTGGGGCCAAGTGACCATTGATAGAAACCTCTGAAACCATACACACTTTCTCTTCTTAAGTTGATTATCTCAGCTAATTTGTTACAGAGACACAGAGCTGACTAACATGAACATGATGAAGCTGCACATTACATCCAAATAAGTATTAGGTGACTCTGGGAATGGAGTTGCCTGAATATATCTTTATTATCAAGTATTAGAAAGAAGGTATGCTTGGCCAATGTACACATATTCATTGAGTAGGAAGGCCAGATGAAACTAAGAATAAGACCCAAAATGTGAGTGTGCTTAGGACTCATAGGGAAGAAAGAGGCTTCATTCACCCTGCCATGGAATTAAAAGCTGACCTAAAAGGGCGTAAGGATGGTGAGATCAAGGACTTAGGAGAGGGCAGTGTCTTTGGTGAGAACTTGTGTTTCAGTGACAATTTCCAGAGCCATCCACGTGCTCTTCAGGCAAATCTTGGGCTCACCTGTCTCCCTTCTAACCCGAAGAGTGAGACACAGGGTTTTGATTGAATTGCCTAGTAATTCTGTCATGAACTGCACTGCTTTTTCTCCCTTGAACACATTACTGATGGTAACAAGGGAGTTATTTTCAATCAAGGCATGCTACAACGAAAGAGATTTCTCCTAACATTGTGATCCCTTCCTCTGAAATCCATTTCAGATTGGCGGATAAAATGTGATTATATTTACACTTCCCTGACACGATTCAGGCAGCAAAATAACAGGCTGCCGGAGACATTTTTCTTCTTCATATTTAGATGTGTCAGTGTTGTAGAGCTGGGGGAACGGGAGGGGTGGCAGAGGCAGCTGGGGCTGGTGATAGGTTGCAGTCGGCTCCCAAATAGAGACATTCAGTGGACTGTGTGTGTGTCGAGCTCTCTCGCATCTCAGAGCCCCCGAACAGCTCTCAGCGCCATGACACAGCACGCGGACGGATGGTGCTCTATGCAAATCGAATTTCTCTTGCTTTGCCTTCACGCAGCCCATGAATTATCTCAGCATAAGGCTTCAAGCGGTGCATACTCATCAGGGGATGTGCAGTGTATGACTCATTGTCAGTACCTCTGTAAGTCACAGTCACCATCTGTCTTGAAGATCTAGGTGTCTAGTTTGCAAAGCTGAGGTGCTTGCTGCCTGGAAAGAGGTAGAGACGGCACAGTGTTGCAGGCAATGAGTAGGCCCCGGATGGAGTGAGAAGTTCTGGTCCCATGTTTCAACCTGTCAAGGATTAGTTATATTGGATACGGAGGCAACTTGCCCAACTTCTCTGAGACAAAGAGTCTTCATTTATAAAATAAATACAGGTTGATATAGGGGGTCACTGAAGTTTCGTACCTGTGATAGCTTGCACTAGCTCACCCAGAATGACAGCTGCAGACTTGCCTTCAAGTATCCATGGATGTGTCAAAGCTATTGCTCCATAGGAGGAGAGGAGGCACAGGTTATCGCAGTAATGTCAAAATAATCATCATATTCCCTTGAGCCATGCTGAGTAACTGGTGTTTCTAATCAAACAACACTCTTCCTTGGGCTCCAAACAGGAGAAAACTCTCACCTTACCCAGGACTTCTCTGAGTTCTTGTTATATGGAGATATCGTGACTCAGGGGTAAAGGACTTATTACCCAGTGGTTGGAGGTGCTTCCAACAGACTGGCTCTGTTAGTCAGCTTTCTGTCCTTACAACAAAATCCCTGAGATATTAGAATTCTAAAAAGAAAAGATTGGTTTAGGCTCATTGTTTTAGAGGTTTCAGTCTATAGCCTGGAGGAAGCATTATTGTTTTTAGCCTTCCTGATTTCATCTACCGTGAAGTCCTCATGAAAGCAAACAAAAGAATGGTGCCATGGTCTTGAATTTCGATCATTTTGTATTAAGCCAACTTCTTTGTTTACAAAGTATCCAGCCTCAGATATTTCGTTATGGCAACTGAAAATGGATTAAGATAGCTACCTACTAAAATAAAAAATATAATAGAACTTTCAAAAACAAAGCTCCTAAGAGCTAGAGAAATGAGATGTATTGCCTCCAAAGGAATGTTAAAAAATAAATAGGCTGAGATGTGTATCTTCAATAGAAATAATGGATGCCAAAAGACAATGGAGTGTACCCTTTAAAGATCTAAAATAAAATTGTTTCTCACCCTGGAGCGGTATACCCAGGGTAATATCTTTAAAAGCAAAAGCAATACAAAGACATTTCCAGACAAACCAAAGCTGGAAGAATATGCATTTAGTAAATACTCACTAAATGAAGTCCTGAAGAGTTCTTAAGGAAGGCAATGAACAATCCACATTCACAGCAAACTATTAGAAAATCATTAGAATGGGCAAATATGTCAGAAAAACTAAATAAACATTTCCTAAAGGTAAATTTATGATCTAGATAGAAATTCAAAGAGCTGAGAATGGCCAAGACGAACCTGAAGAGGAAAAAAAAATAGCAAAGGTAACCGGTTGATGTAAAAACTGAGCTAAGACAATTGGTACAGGCACAAGGCTAGACCGCAAATAGACCAGGGGAGTGTGATGGCAGGTCCAGAATCACACTCACACCTATGAATCTCCTGAGACTTAAGCTATCTTCAGATGGGGACTGTACTAAAGTGAATATCCCGCTGACGAGTCAATAAATGAAAAGGTTTGCAAGGAAATGTAGAGGAGGCCAATTCATATGAAATGTCATTATATTCCTACCATCGTGGCTCAGATTCAGTTAAAGGACTGACAAAGTCGCCCAGCACTCAGGACATAAAGCAAATGGAATTTTCAGTGTGCTGGTGAGAATCCAGTTTGGTAGAAGCACTTTGCACAACTTCCCAGCAGGTAATGGGAAGAAAGCAAGTGTATATAAAGGCAGTGTAGGTGGCAGTGGAGCTAGTTCTGCCCTTCTGTGTCTGCTCAGCACTGGGAATCATGGGACAGCCACCTTGTGCACAAAGTTTTTTGGGAGAAGAAAGAATAGTTCTTATGATCTTTGTCCCCTAGTTCAAGTTTGGAGTTCGGTTAATCCTATCAGCTAATTTCACGAAGAAGCAAGTGGCTTCCTAGGAATCACCTTTTCTCCACTTATGCTTCTATTGCTAACTACTTAATGTAGAAATTTCCAAGAGATCTCTGGAATTCTTGAGAGCATAAGGTCAAATCTTCTACTTGATACCAGAAGACGGGCTTGGGTCGACCAGTTCTAGCTGCTCGTGCAGATACTGTCATTCCAGAAATTTAGAATGACAAAGAAAGAAACTACAAGGTTCTTTCCATCTAGCTTGTAGAATTGGACCAGCCCTTCCTACCAGGTGTCAGTGCCCTATAAGATCTCATCACCATAGGGAGGCAGGTGTCAGTACATGAATTTGGGGAAGACACAACCATTCATGCCATAGCACTCTGATTTCTAGTATTCCTTTTAAACTGTGAAGATTGAAGCTCAACCTGAATTTCAGCATCTTCAAAGGCTCCCTTATCATCTCATTGAGTTTCTTCCGACCTAGCCCATGGCTGCAGACCCAGATTTTGCTTCTGCAATTGGGCAGCTATTGTTGATATTTCCCTTATACACCTGGAGAGCTGATTCTGGATCAAAGATGGGCACCTAGGAAGAGGACTGTACCAGTATCACTCAATACCCTGTCAATACACTCAGACTTGACTCTTCCAGTCCAAAGTTGGCTCTCCCACTACAAACTATATGCCTCTGTAGTCCCAAGATTTCGTGTTCTTCCCATCTGATTTAATAGGCTCCCCTGTCATTGGCTTTTTTCTTACAGGGCATTGCTAGCATGTGATATGACTCGTGGAAACACTGTGAAAAATCCATCAAGCTGGCTGTTGGATTTCATGTGTGCTTGTCTGACAGAAATTTAACATTACAGGGGCTTCAGGGAAAACCGTGTCAGAACAGAGGACATTTAAGATAATAGATTTACAACATCTCTGTTCTGTGTAGCTTTTCCTGGTTATTAGATCTGTAAGTTGTTACTTAAAGATAATTTTTTTCAATTTGACTTAGTTTGAACATTGCCTCTGAGAATCACGCACATCCCCACAGGCCACAAGGCAGAACTTAAATAAATTGGACTTGTTTGAATCAATCAATAAATCCATATGTCTCCACCCACTCATGTACAAGACACAGCTTGGGGTAAGTCCCAAGAAATGCTCCAGATTCACCAGCAAGAAACAGGAAGTACCCTGTAGGGACAAGTGAAGTGCAGCATAAGGTCTATCTACCTCAGACCGTGCGTTAGGTGCACATTCTAGGACCTGACTTGGCACATGGCTGGGAGACTCTGGAACCCAATAAGAAAGCTTATTTGCACAAGTATATAGATACCAGTCACAGCGGAATTTGCATGCGACTGATTCTTCCGTAGAAGCACAAACTATGAAAAATATTTTAAGTCTATTTTTTGGAACCCATTGTTGTGGAGATCTGTAGGCACGGTGGCCAGACAATCCGGACACATAGCAGAGGTGGGACGGGAGCCTCTGACTATATCAGGTTGCAGTGAGCTCACACCCTGCTTACACAGCGTAATGGCTTTGCAATTTTGGACAAGCTATTATCTTTTCTGCCTCAGATTTTCAGTCTATAAAATGGGGACAACTTCATGATCAATAGGATGAGAGTATGTGAATATACACACGACACAGCTGTCTAGAAGTGTGGGTGTGTCCCAAGAAGCAGTATGCAGTTTCCTTGAGGCATTATCTAAGTGGGGTGTCCCTTTCAGTGATGCAATTGCCTTTGAGTCAGCCATCTCCTGTATGTAACCTCTTATCTGTGCTGCTGTTAGTACCCCCAATAAATTCACTCATCCATCAATCTGAACTCGGATGGAATCATTACTTTGATCTGTTGATTGTGTCCTATTTGGGGTAGATAGACATATGTTCATGTCTTTCCAGAAAAATAATTCATGCACCCTGTGGCACAAAGCATTCAGGACAGTGCCAATACTTAACAGGCATTCAGTAAATATGAGCCATTATTATAACACATATACTTCCATCTTGGATATGGGCATTTTTTAAAACAAGGAGAAAAAGATATTCCTACTCGTGGAAATCTTTTCATTTCAATGTGAATGAAAATTGACACTCAAAATACCAAAATGAGAAAGGATAAAGAGTATGGTTCACTTATGAAAACATTTTGTTTTTCCCAAACTAAGAAAAAGATCTGGAATGCAGTGGTGTCTTAATATGTATTTAATTAAGCCATCAATTATTTAACATAAGGGCTAAGCTGTGTGGTATTTAATTAAAGTGAAGGACTCATTGAAGACAAATTAGTCTAAGATGATTTGATGAAAGAAGGTGGAAGACAACCAAATCTTGGATGACTTAGTCGGATTTTGAGTAGTAGGGCAAGGAGCTCTAGTGGTTGGCACGTGGTTACAAAATGCGCAACGTTTGCGGATCACCAATCTGGCTACAGAGGAAATTAAATAGATGGAGAGCAACCATATGACTTGACAAAGGAAGTTGTAAGATTCCAATTTTAAAATCTATTTGTAGATATAGAAATTAATTTAAAGAAAAACTAGATTTCAGTCCTGAAAAAAAATCTGCTTACTAAAAAGCTGTTTTTAAAATAAGCAGGTGTTTAATTCCACCCACGGAGGCATTCAAGACCAAGTTCCCTCAAATCATGAATTTATCTTTCCTGAGACAACTGTAAGATCTACTATTATTCCATTCTTTAGAAAGAACAACAGAAAGGAGAATTGAGATTTCCTTTACGTAATCAGAATCACAGGTCATTCTAACAAAATGTTTAAATATTTGCCCCACTAAGTTTTAACTATTGGTTAAAATTAAATTTGATATTCACGTCATTTTAAAAGTGTCCATGCAAAAAAAAAAAAAAAAAAAACAGTATATGAGTGTTCACTGAGGTTTAATTCAGAACTGCATACAACGGTTCACAACCAAGTTGTTCTTTCCTAGGTAACAGGGTAAACAAATGGTCGGTCACTATGAGATATTGTGAGCAACAAAACAAATATGTTTTGGAGCCATGGAAAGACATAAATGGATCTTTAATGCACATTGCTCAGTGAAATCAGTATGGAGCGGTATATTATGCGCTGGAGAAGACAAAACTATGGAGACTGTGAACACTCATGTTTTCTTGGGACTTGTGAGGAGACAGAAGAGGTGGGACGTGGAATATTTTAGGGTAGCAAAAATGGTCCTACATAATTTTTACGGTGGATACAGTAGTGTGGTGAAAAAATTCATTGAATTATAATGATATAAAACAACCTCACTGAATAAGGTGAGGTGAAAATATGCAGACTTAAATTCAGGAAAGGAGCGGGCACAATGTTTAGCTCAAAGCAATTGTACAGGCAGCAATTGCCTTCCCAACGCTGCTGGGTTCATGGATCTGACTCAGATCTGGAGTAGCTAGGAATGTTCATCCAGATGGCAGCTGTCCCGGGTCCTGTAGGAATCCTGGGATATCTCTCCCTTGATTCCCCAAACCCTTAGGATGGGAAACCAAAGTCACATTTGACAGATGTAGCCCATGGCAGCGATAGTGAAAAGGCAAGTGGTTCAGTAGACAGGTGATTCTGTAGGCAGTTTTACGTACACAATTAGTGAGCCAGGGGCAGTTCACAGTCGTGAATCACAGTCTGTCATTCAAATTACCCTGCTGTCAGCGCCAGTTGTTTTGAAATGTACCTGGCATTTGTTTTAATTAGGCATGGTAACATGTCAGACAAAAAGACACCTTGAAGGAAGTCTGTTGCTCACAATTCCCAAGATAGAAGGGCACGTCTTGTCCCATAAGGTCACAGAGAGAAGCACCAGGGTCATTTAGGAAGAAAGGGTAAGAGAAAGTAAAATTCAGATCTTTCATTACCACAGTGCCTTCCATCATGACAGTGGCTGGAAATCACGTGGAAGAGCATTTCTGGATGCGCAGGAAGAGAAACACAGATTTTTGGGGCTTGTGGTTGGACAGTTGATTACATTACCACATGTACCTGCCATACCTAGAGATGGTATGAACATTGTGGATGTAGACAGCTTTGGGCCCTTAGTTTGGCTCATGACTTCAAATTTCAAATCACCAATTACAGAATATCAAAAATTATTATGACAATGGGATCCTGAAGAGGGAGGCAATTAGACAAAAATTAAGGTAATCTAAGTAAAGGATGACATTTAGCGAATGCTAATGTACCCATACTAATTCATTAATTGTGACAAATGTACCATACTAATGTAAGATATTAATAATGGGAAAAAGTGCATGTGGGGTGTACTGGAACTTTCTCATTATCTTCACTACCTTTCTGTAAACTTAAAAGTATTCAAATACAAAAGTTTATTTCAGAAAGTTAATTCTGAGAAGAGACATTTAAATAATTCTAAGGAGGGGCATTCTCTCCCTTAAGTGTTTTTACATTGCACATGTGTGTGTTCATGGAATAACCGAAAATGGGTACTTAGCCTGTCCTAATGTCATGGATTCATTTATGAAGTGTTCATTGGACGTCTGTACCCATCACATCCCATCATTGGGACAAAATACCCAAAATACTCGCAGCTTCAATAAAGGATGGCTTAGCTTGGCTCATGGTTTCCAGAGGGTTCAGTTCAAGGATGGCTGTCTCCAAGGCTGAAACAGTATGGTACAAGGGCATGGCAAAGGAAAGTTGCTTACCTCATCATAGCCCAGAAGTAGAAAGAGAAGGAAAGGTCTAGGGACAAGAATATAATCTTCCAGGTCACTCCTCCTCCAGTGACACACTTCCAAATGGGTTCTGCCTCCCAACTACACTTTTTCTTTTTGCCACTGAACTCCTCTAAATAGGTGAGTAATGGGCTTCCTGTGATCCAGTCACCATCCAAGCACGTGAGACTTTGGGGAAACATTCTCACTCTAAACCACCTATCTATATGTCTAGCTCTAGCCTTGGTGGTATCAGACAAAAAGAAAAAAGATTTATCCCCATCTCAAGAAAGCCTCAGTTTAATGGAGGATGCAGAAATGAAATCCTGAGAACCCTAGAAAGTCAAAGAAATGTGTGTGGGACTTGGAAAAAAACTTTTCTAAACAACTAAAATGTAAAGCGTGCCCCGTAGGATCAGGAGCAACCTAAAGGGTAAGTCAAGAGGGCAGGAAAGTTTCTGCACGGCAAAGGAAATTATCAACAGTATAAAAAGAGAACTGGCAGAACGGAAAAAATTCACTACCAATATCTCAGATTGGAGGCTCCTAACAAGAATATACAGAGAAGTGAGGAAAAGTGAGCCCCTCAAAATCAAAGATCTGATTTAAAAATGGGCCAGGGAAATGAATAGGCAGTTCTCAGGTGAAGAAGTTCATATGGCCAGTAAATACATCATAAGACATTCAGCATCCTTAGCCATTGGAGAAATGCAAATTAAAACATCACTAAGATACCATCTGACTCCAGAGAGAATGGTGTATATCAAGAACACAAACAGCAATCAGTGCTGGTGAGGCTGTGGGGAAAAGGAACCCGCCTGCACTGCTGGTGGGAATGTAAACTGGTACAACCGCTATGAAAAGCAGTATGGAAGTCTCTCAAAAGATTAAAAGTAAACATCCCCTTCGATTCAGTGATACCTTTTCTGGAAATTTTCCCAAAAGAGTTAAAAACAACACATAACAGAGATACACATATACCCATATTCATAGCAGTGCAATTATAGCTAAAACGTGGAAGTTACAAATACCCATCAACACACCAATGGATAGATAAATTGTGGTATTTATACACAATGGAATACTACTCATATATAAAGACAGATAAGCTGGAGGTTTTTGTAGGTAAATGGAGGCAACTTGAGACCATCATGCTCAGTGAAGTGAGCCAGAAGAAGGTGAAATATCAAATGATTTCTCTGATATGAGACACCCAGATCACAATTATTTCATAGAACAAATTGAGGGGAATAATGGGAATTAGAGGGAAGAGGCAGGAGATGGGAGGGTTGAAAAGAGAGAGGGGAAGGATTTGTAATTTTGCCACCATATGTATATGCACAAAATACTCAAGATCAATGGAAACATTACGTATGCATCAATCCACATCAGTAAAATGGGGGAGGGGGCTGAGACCCGGTGGCAGGAAGTATTCATGCTTGGGAGAGGGCGTTGGGCAGGATGCAGCAGGGATTGTGTTCGCAAGAGTGAGTGGATGGTACTATATAGGAATTTCAGGGCTCTGGCCCTTCATAGGCACTTACCAAGCACCAGCCACTCTGCAGACTGAATGAGTAAATAAATAACAAGGCTGAAAGGCCTTGCACAATTTCTAAAGAGTCTAGGCTTTTATCCTACCAGCAGCAGGGGTCCTTCCGAGGCTAGAGGACCAGAGGATATGGCTCACTGGTAGCTAGACTGTCACCACCTCAAACGTGTTTCACATACCAGCAACACTCATATCGTTGGAGTGATCACAGGAGATGAAGGGTCTGAGGTCAGCCCCTAAGAAACCGGATCAGAATCTGCACTGTATCAAGATCCCAAGTGACTCAGAATGCAAATTCCAGAGAGCCCTCTTGGAAAAAATCACTTTGCAGGTAAAGGAAAAAATATAGTTGCAGTGTTTGGATCTTAAGTGTCCCCCAAAGATCCTTGTGTTAAAGATTTGGTACCCATCTTAGGTAGCAACCCAGGGAGGTGGGAGAAACTTTACAATGAGGGGCCGAGTGACAGGTCAAAGGTCCTTGTGGGCGTGCCACCTAAGGGGCTTGGGGACCCTCGTCTACTTCACCTTCTCTTTCTTATTTCCCAGCCATATGGCGAGCTGTTTGGCCCCTTCCCAATCTTCCGCCATGATCGGCAGCCCTCACCCACCAGAGGCCCAAAAGCAACGGCCAATGGATCACCGACTAAATCCTTCAAAACCGTGAGCCAAAACAGACCTTTTCACTTCTTCATATCCCAGGCATTTGCTACAGTAATAGAAAGTGGACTAGCAGTCTTCTTTTTTCTTCTTCTTCTTATCAATAAAAGGCTGGAAAGGTAGGAGGAAAAAAGTAGGAGAGGGGGAAGAAAGAAAGAGAGAAAAGGGAGAACAATGGTCCCACAAGTGGTACGAACAAGCGTCGGTCAATTTCTCTTCCTGCGTTTTCCCGCCCGAAGCCTGCCTCATGAGAGAAGCAACGTCTCTAATTAGACCTCTGGATCCCGCTGGCTTCCAGAAAAGGGTGTGTGGATCCTCTTTGACAAGGCTACCCTGGAATCGGGGAGGGCGGAGAACCTGAAATAAATAGATGTCTGGTGGCAGAGTGACAGCCAGACTTGTAACTCCTATTCCCTTTGCAAGCAGATGAAACATGCACTTAATTTCCAGGCAAGTGGCTGCTGGGTTGGCAGCTGAACGAAATCACAGGCTCAGCAGGCCCCCATAATTCACACTCATTTTGTGTAGCCAGAGCGGATGATGGTCAAAACGTCCCCGGCTCTTGGGAGCACGCTGCCGGGCTGAGGCCCATCCCGCCCCTCTGTCTCCTCCGCCTGCCCGCCGCGGGATCCGTGCGGGGAAAGTAAATAGAAAAGCCCCGCTCTGCACATGCTCAGGCTGCTGAGGCAGCTGGTCCAGACGAGTGACCCACTTCCACCACCTAATCTGTATTGTCTGGCTGCCGGGGCATCCTCCTCCGAGGGACACGTGGTGGTCTATTATAGTTACCCACAAATGCTGAATTTACTTCTAAGGAGCTACACATGATAATGACATCCTTGTGTCGGAGACTTTTTATTTGAGATGAAAGAGCTAACGGAGCCTGGCTGGTCTGATTAGCGCGTTCCGTTCTGTGATTAGTCTCAGGACACACAGGCAGGCTTTCTCTGGGGCGTGCTTCCCCTCCCGTTCAGGACGGGAAGCGGAGAGCACAGTGCCTTCTCCCGGGAAGCCTCTTAGCTGCTCAGTTCGGGTTGGCACATCACCCACTTATTTTTAAGTCCCTCACAGCACCCCGAGAAAGGTTTCTCTTCCCTGTTTTATAAACAGGGAAACTGAGGCTAGCGCTGTTGGATTTCTATGAAGATGGAGCGCTTTTATTGGTTGCATTTAGAGTTGAATTTTTTTCGAAACCATCATCCAGGTTCCCTGACACCCCACCCTCCTGAGATGCGTAATTTTATGTACCAACTTGCCTCAGCCACAGATATCCCAGATAGCTGGTTAGACGTCATCTCTGTGTCTACGAGAGAGCTCCCAGAAGGGATCAGCATTTGCAGCAGTGGACATGGTAAAGAACTGGGCCTGCCCCAAGGTGGGTGGACTCTATCCCATCCAAGAAAGACCTGCATAGAAACAAAGTGGCGGAGGAAGTTGGAATAACTCCTCTTGGCTGCTTGAACCAACGCCTCAATCTCCTTCCCTCAGCACCCTCAAGTCTCAGGCCTCCAGGCCTGAGCTGGAATCTACACCTCCGGCTTTCTGGCTCCTAGGCCTCAAATGATTGATCTGACTCTATGGATTACAGATAGCTGGTTTCCTATTAGATTCCTTCCCAGCCTCCATATCTACATGGGTCAATATATCAATTATCATATATATATATATATATATATATATATATATATATATATATATATTCATTTTTTCTCTTCACTACCCTAAAGACACTGAAGAGTGTTAAGGCTTCTTTCTGATTCTGCTACCCCCACCTCAACCCTGCACTGGGGATTGAACTCAGGGCCATACCCTGGGCTACATCTTCAGTGTTATGCTTTAGATCTGGAGTGACCTTAAGGCAGCGTACAACTGGAAGGTGAGTGGATCATGGGGGCTGTGTGGATCAAGTGGACGAATCCAGGACTTCCTGTGCTGTTAGGAGGTGGGGCCTAATTAGGGATGGCTTTTTGGGGTCAAGAACTGGAAGGGCATGTTTCCCTTGCTAGCTCTACTCTTTATACACACTCTGCTGGCTGCTGTGGTGCTCTAAATACTTTTCCTGCTCTATCCCCTTCCCAAAAGCCCTCGGCCAAGCCCTTTCTCCACTAGAGCCAACCATGTGTGGACAGACTGAGACCTCTGAACTGTGACCTAAATTAAACCTTTCCTCTCTCAAGTTGTGTCAGGTATTGTGTCCCAAAAACAAGAAAGTGGTTGGGCAGCCATCCTATTTATTCTCTCTCTCTCTCTCTCTCTCTCTCTCTCTCTCTCTCTCTCTCTCTCATCAGGGTCATTCTAAGCCTCTAAAGTTCTCCAGGCTGGGCTTGAACTTGTAATCCTTCTGCCTCAGCCTCCTACAACTTCTTAATAATAGTATTGAAGTCTCATATTTGTTAGCACTTAACACTTTTCAAACTTTTCAATTACCTCTTATCTCACTCCATCCTCAAGAATATAACTTAAAATGTGAGTAGTTTTCTCAGTTTTTTTGGGGGAAACAGATGAAGCCTTGGTGAGGAGAGTTGGTTCCGGAAAGACCCCAGAAGTGCCAGTGGTCTCCCTTTGACCTGGGTATATTTGTGCACAGCCTCACTCCCTTCCCTCCAATACTGGAATGTGGGGATTGGGATGGATATGAAGGAACTAAAAAGTAGTCTTTGCCTTAGAAAAATTGAACATGTCATAATTTTTCATGGAGGACATGGGGTGTGTGTATGCCTGTGCATGTGCCTGTGCATACGTGCGCGTGTGACTCCCAGAAAGCACACAAGAATTGAGGAGGTCCAGCCACTATTTCCTCAACAAATTCCAGTCTTCTGCCAGCTCACTTGGATTCAATTGATTAAGAGGTCTGCATGGGGCATATTGTGAGCACTGGCAAGTCAGCCAACC
The DNA here is from genome assembly GCA_004027205.1 of Ctenodactylus gundi. NCBI lineage: Eukaryota > Metazoa > Chordata > Mammalia > Rodentia > Ctenodactylidae > Ctenodactylus > Ctenodactylus gundi. The sequence continues at coordinate 566,567 of PVKB01000805.1, forward strand.
AGCTACCCACCAGAAGTACCATTTTCTTAAAGATTTCATAAACTTTTGTGGGTAGACAGTGTTAAGAAATATCTGGACTGTGTTTATTCAAGACCAATATTCTCAAACCAAATGAGAAACAGAGAACCTGACCCAACCTCCCCGCTGGCCCATATGATGGAGCTGTTACACAGGATGCTCAGAGCAGAGAGGAGGCTCATTGACAATGGGAAGGAGCCATTTTCTGATGGATGCTTCATTCCTCAGGTTAGAACCTCTTCTCAAAGGAACCAACCCAAAACCCTAAAGAAAGGGACAGCAAGTCCCCAGGAACTCAAAGAGCTGTGAAATGCTTGGTGAGCAGAGCCATCCAATGAGGGAGATGCACACTACTTCCTGCCTCAGTGTGCAGACTTGGCACGGGAGGGCTCCAGGAGCAACAGAAGTAGCTCCAACCAGGCCCCCAGGCGGCAGTCCCTAGGGGCCACGCATTGGCAAGGACGGGAGTCATGGCAGCGTCCATTTGTGACATCAGAGCAGTTGAAGAGGTAGCTATAGCTGAAGAGAGGAGGCGGGCAGAGCTTATCAGGAGCAGCTGTGTGGGGGACTTCAGTGACCTGGAAGGTGGAGTGTGCGAGCAGCTCCAAGATGGTACCAGAAGGTGGGAGTCATGAGAGGGCTGGGGGAGCACGAGCTGCCCCTCTGTCTGGCTATATCTTAGTCACTGTTTACAACCCAGTTCCAGGATACTTCTCAGAGTGTTCTTTTTTTAGAAGTGGGTCATCCTTCTTCAAATTCCCTGAGCTCCCAGAGCTTTTAACCTTATTGTGTGTGTTATTTTCCATTTTGTGATTTGTTGTCTGAGGTCCTCCTGTCCCAGTTCACTTTTCTAGACCACAAGCACCCATCTCACGTCTCTTGCTACTCTTGATATTGCTCATGTCCTCGTAGGCCCATAGTCCATGAGGGAAGAGATCATGTCCCTGGATTTTCCCTACAACCCAGCCAGAATGCTTTATATGTTATTGACACATTAATTTAAAATTATTATTAATTATTACTGTAGTACTGGGATCGAACCCAGAAGCTTCACCTTGAGCTGTATCCCCAGTCTTTTGTATTTTCTGATTTTGAGACTCTTCTCACTAAGTTACTGCGTTGCCCAGGCTGGACTTGAACGTGTGATCCTTTTGTCTCAGCCTCCCAGAGCGCTGAGATTACAGGCTCATCGTATAAGGATGTGATTTTGTGCTTGAATGAATGACTGCTTGCCTGATGATGGAGTCAGATCAGGAAGGAGATGGGGTGTTTGTTGGTCCTTTAGGAAATAAATTATTGTGGTTTCCGCTCCACTGTAGACCTATTTTCCCCAAAGCGGTCAAATCTTGCTTACTACAGGTGAAGCCAGAGATGGAGGGAGAGAGAGAGAGAGAGAGAAAGAGGGAGAGAGAGAGAGAGAGAGAGAGAGAGAGAGAGAGAGAGAGAGAGAGAATGGTGTATATAATTCAGCCCATCTCAGAGGAAATGCCCTTGACACGGCGGCCACCTGCCTGGGGATGACTCTGAGCGCCTGCCGTATTGTTCCTATTTGTACCCAGGATCTTGAGGCATGAGGGACTCTGAGGAAGCTCACCTCAGTGGCCAGCAGAGAAGGACGGAAGTGGGGGGGAGTACTGGGGGCCGAGAAAGCACCTTGGCTGGCTAATTAAACCCTTTGGTAGCTGCCCCCCTCCAGCCTGAGCAGATCGGCACTGCTGAATCAGCTCCCTGCCAAGGCCAGACTCACACTCTCTTTTTTCTTGCTTGATTTGCCTAATGGAAGCTGACAGGGAAGTTCAACCCTGATTGTCAGATTTCAGTGGGAACCTCAAGGGGGGAGAGGAAGGCAGACATTTGAGGAATAAAAATAGCACACATAATGAGATCCTTTATTTAGCTGAAACCACTCCTTTAATGACTCACCTCTCCTTTCCTCTCTCCCTCTCTCCCTCTCTCTCTCTCTCTCTCTCTCTCTCGCACATACCGTTGAGCACATACATACGTCTGATTTTCCCATAGTCTGCGTCCTGGATAGTAGGAATCTGGGAACTTGGATGTCATTTAACAGAGAAATTCACCTAAAGTGGTCTCCTGCTCCTCAGTCTTTTTCAGTAGATATACGTTGTGACCTGGGAAATTGGGCTGACCAGCAAAACCAAATACAGAGACAGGAACTTGGTGACCTTGGATAAGTCCTCAACTTTCTCTGCTTCCAATTCTGCAAAACGAGGTCTAAAGGGTTCAGCTCATTCCTCAAAATCAAGGCGTCTTATCAGAAAGACCACAATAAGAGTACCTTGCTATAAAACCCCTGACCCTAACACTGCGACTCTAGATGATAATCCTAATTTGAGCTCTAACCATAAATCTAACCTCTAACATTAAACCCAACCTTAACATATCCTAATCTGAAACATAACACAAACTGTAGTCTTAAATATTAACCTTAAACCCTAAATATACCCCTTACCATAAGTCTAGCCCTGATCCTAACCCTAAAAATAAATCTGTCTTAAAGATTAAACCCTCACCTAACCTAATACTAAAGCATAAACCTAATGCTAACTTCTTTTACTTTTAATCCTAACAATAAACTTAGCCCTAAACCCTGATCCTAACCCTAAAAACATCACCAGCCTAAGTACTTCTTTCTCAGCTACCAAGCCTGCATCTACAGCTTGTCATATATGGACAAATGTCAGCTCCTTCCTGCTCTGATGTATAATGTTCTGGGACTTTTAAGGAGTCACACAGAAGCCCCAAGGGTCAAGGTTGAAAGTCTGACTGAAAGGGGAGGGGGTAGTTTTCAGCCCAGTGGGCAACACTGTAGGGCTTGAATGTCTGACACTAGTGTAAGGGCTTCATGTCTATTCATCTCTGTAGACTTTATCAGTTTTATCACAAGAATCTCTTGTACCTACTTCACAGATGAGAAAACTGAGGCAAAAAACAGTGAAATACTTTTCCCCAAATCATCATAGTGAGTCAATCCTGAACCATGAATTTATCTTTAAATTATACTGAAGAGCCAAATAAATAGAAGGAGCTCTGGAAATGTGAGACACGAGTCTTCGAAGTCATCTCTGTGTAAAGATCCTTCCATGAGAGAAGAGGTGACTTCTATCAAAAGACAAGGGGGAAAAAACCCTCTGTGTTCTGAGGCGGGGGATTTGGGTATCTCAGACAGGGCGCACCAGCTAGTCTGGAACAGGACCCGGAGAACGGGCACATCCTTGGAGATTTTCCCCAGATGCCCTACTCGCCGTGTGCTGCCACCAGCCACCAGAAGGAAGGGTACTAAGAGGCAGGAGCCACATTGTCTCGCTGTCTGCAAGTTCCAGCAAAGCTGTCCCAAGGTCACACGTCTGGAGAGGCCTCCGGAGAGAAAGAAGAGATCCAGCCCAGGGTGGGTCAGGCAGTCCCAGGCATCGGCCACACGTGGGGGGGAGACAAGCAGGCCAGCGGCGACAGGAAGGGCCATTCCAGGAACCTAACTGAGGGTAGAATCTTTCGTTTGTTTTTATTTCCACTTATATATTATTCTGTTTTGTGCTGTCATAAAAGAATATCATAGGTTAGATAATTTATAAGAAATAGCTATTTCTCACAGTTCTGAGGCTGGCAAGTTCAAGGTCATGGCACCAGCGAGGGCTTCCTTGCCACATCCTCACGTGGCAGGAGAATGGGAGAGTAAGAGAGTGAACCTTGCCCAAAGACCCTAACAGAGGAGGCTCCACAGGCCTAATCACCTCTTAATGGCCCTACCTCCAAATGTCATCATGTTGGTGACAACTGGATTTCAGAGGGGACATGTCAAAGCCATAATATCTTAAGATATATGTCATGCTTTTTTTCTTTTCTCCTTCTCTCATTATAGTAAATCACTCATGAAAGGCTAGCTATGATTTTCAGTGGCAAGAATTTTCCCTCTTCCCTCTTGTTTAATATTGATCTCTTTTTTAAAACACAAGGGACCTGACACATGGACAAGTCACCAAGTTGCTCAAGATAAAAGAGTTGGTAAAGGCAAAGCCAGGAAGCAGCCTCAGAAATTACAAGGGTTTTGGGACCTCTGTGTCAGGAACTGGGACAGAGACAAAATATGTTGTTCTTACTGTGACCCAGTGCTCAGCATGGACAGGAGGCACAGTTGAAACAGGGAGGTACTAACATGGAAAACCCAGTAAGTGACTCCAGAATTTGGAACACACCATTCTAGGTTGACCCTCTGCACCCCTTTTTGCCCACAGAAGGGCACCACTAAGACCCATGCAAGAGATGCCACGTGTCCTGCCATGTTTCCCTACCATGTGGTTCTCTTGATCTCTTCACTGTGATAGATCTCCACTTTTATTGTCTGTAACCTACACAGCCAAGAATCCCTGGCCAACCCACCCGCCACTGCCCTCTCTCACCCTACAAAAAAAAAGAGTCTTCACATACCTTCCTATTTGTTTTCCTTGAGCAAAAGTTTGTGAATTGCCCTCTCCTCATTAGCATGCAAAGCAACAAAGCTGTCCACTCTTTCAGGTGTCTCTGAGTGACTTTTAATTAATGCAAATATTTAATTGTACTTCAAGGAAGCTGGAATGGTTTTTTTATTAATCACCAGCTTCCCATTGTCAGCAGAATGTTGACTTTGGAGAGAGAAGTAATAATAATTATTATGATGGAAGAAATTGCACAAACATTGACCACTTCTTGCTGTATCAGCTGGACTACTCAAGTGACCGGAAAATCACCCAGAGGAGGGCTGAGTGGAAAGACAATATCGGTACCAAGGGTCCAATGTCAAAGACATGAGTAGGACCCAATCAGCTCCCACCTGTCAAGTTCGTTTACCTCTTTCTGCCTCAACCCTGTCACTGGTGTTACCACCAACTCTGCTCAAGGGGTTTCAGAAGAACTCAAGTACGAAGAAGAAAGATACCCAGATAAACCACAAGGACATGTGAGGCTAACTTTAGAGATTGAAAGATATTAACCCCACGCAAGAAGATGAAATTCAGTTGAAAGTACTGATGGATAAAACAGAAAAAAAAAAAAACTCAAACCAGAATCTGTTAAAAAACAAAAGGACATGGTGCAGCAATAGCACAAAAGGGAGCCTAGACCAGGGGTCCAGGAGAGCAGAGCATGGTAGTGACGGGAGGTTGAACACAAAGAACTTAGTTGAAGTTCCTAAATAGATGTCCTATCTCACCACCATGTTGATCCGCTTTGAGTAGAAATTTGAGTATTCCCAGGATAGAAGTTAGGCAGCAGCTGGACTCAGACTGGAAACTCAAGTTATGGAGGCTCCGGGAAGTACATTTCCTGTGAAGAAACCGGATAATCCCCGGTAGATGGAATTACTAGCGGACGAGATACTTCTGAGGATAGGATAAAAACAGGTTAATATTTTATCAGCAAGAAGGAGGGTGTCTTTGTCACTGTCTTGTTTTTGGGACACAATATCTGACACCCACAACTTAGTCAAGGAGAGGTTTATTTCAGTTTATGGTTTCAGAGGTCTTAGTTCATGCATTATCAGCCAGCTTCAAGGCAGAGAGGGCAATGGAAGAAGGGCCTGGCATGGAGGAAAACGCTCATCCTGTGGCAGCCAGGAAGGGAAGCGCTGAAGACAAGCGCAGTGGCACATCCCATCCATCCGACCGGGTTCCACCTCCGAGCAGCACAAGAAGCCAATAGATGAACCCACTAATGGGTACAGGCCTCCATGATCCAATCACCTTCCAAATACGTGAGAATTTTGGAGAACATTTTAAATGTAAACCATAACAGAAGACAAGAAGGAAGAGAGGAAGAGGAAGATGAAAGGAGGAGGTGGTGGGTAAGGGAGACAGAGGGTGAGAGAACAGAGAGAACAGAGGGCAGGGAAAGGGTAGAGCAGTGGGAGCGTAGAGTGCAGGGCAGAGGGGAAGGGGAAAGAGAGGAGACGATGGGGGAGAGAAGGAGAAAGGCAGGGAAATGAGAACAGGAAACTCAGGGTCAAAACACGACGCGGAATCAGGGACAAGCATTTCTGAGACATCCATAGAGTATCTCCCAAAACAGGAGCAGAGAAATCAATTTGACCCGCATGCTAGGAAGCTGTTCCCTTGACGCACATGACTCTCAAAAACAAAAGACAATCCTAGAATGCTATCTTGCTCTGCAGACTGAAATTTTTATGTAGTCAAAATGAATGAATTATTTGGAAAGTTTTGTTTGGTTAGTTTTCAAGTGTTAGAATTAGCCTAGATTTAAAAAAAAAAAAACCAAAACTAAAGAAGCACACACTTTGGTTCCAGGACAGCATGTGTGTGGGTTCAACCTTGATCACTGAAGAGTGACAGAATAGCTTAGAGAGATTAGGATGGAGAGAAAAGGATGAAATGGAGAGTAAGGAGTAGAGCCTCTGACAAGTGGATGCACAGAGACATAGGAGTTTAATATTGTCTAATGTGATAAGTATGACCATGAAAAGAAAATAGATATGTAAAAATACAAAATGTCAAAAGTAAATGTAAAAGGAGTCTGGTCACGGTACTGCTCCGGGGAAAAGTGTTCACATTTATTTTATGTGTGATAAATATGGTGTCTCAGCTACTTTTTCTTTTCTGGAACACATTACCCAGCACCCACAGCGTAAAGAAGGAAAGATTTATTTTAGCTCACACCTTCAGAAGGTCTCAGTCCTTTGATGGGCAGCAGGCAGTGGGGGAGGCACATGGCAAAGGCTTACCAAGAGAGAAGCTACTCGCAGCATGGCAAACAGAAAGCAGGGAGAAAGAGGAAGGACAGATCTAGCCCCAGTGATCTTCCCCTTCCGGGTCAAGCCCCTAGTATCCACCCGTTTCAACCAGGCTTCATCTCTTGACAGCACACGGAATCTACAGATACTCTACAGCATCCAAACACATGAGGCTTTTGGGGGACATTCTAGATCTAAACCATCATGTGACAATTCAGGAGGAAGGAGGTAGAAGAGTGAGTGACAAATGTTTTTTCTTTCCTATCAACAAGGCAGTATTTATTCTCTATGACTGAAAAACCATCAGGTACTCATATAGACATATTATGTGGAAGAGAAATGACAACAGAAGGAGTTATAAGCTACAGCCTCTGTGGTCAGGAATGGAGATCGAAGGGGCAATAATAAGTCTCTGTTTTCCTTAAAGAATTCCCAAGCCATTCAATTGTATTTACATGTGCACTTAGTATTTTGATTAGAATTCCCAACAAACAAAAAATAATTCGATCCAAGAGTTACACTCTCTCCTGGGAAACTGTGAACCTACTCGAGATAACAGATTCGTGGGCTTCAGACCAAGCCCGAGAATCTTTGCCTGTGACTTGAATTTTTATTAATTCACAAGAATACAGTAACTCTTACACTTCACTTATAACTTCCATCTCTCTGCATAGATTACATGCTTTTATGAAATCTTCCCATCAATGGACCCAGGCACCACGGAATCAGCTTATCAAGTAATCTCAACATGGTATCCATATTAAATCACACCCAGAGCCTTGTCACTTAACAGAAATTAATTTTTCGGCTTCTCTTCCAAGTTTAGATACCATCTGAGTTCATCTCAGACAGAGGCTTCCCAATCTGCCTTGACTTCTCCATTTTTCCTGGATTCCTGACACTCTCCTCTGCCGCTCATGTCTGCCTGCTGCAGTCGCTGTCAAGTCTGTCTCTGATTCTCTGGCCTTTTATGTCTTCCAAGGTTGAACAAGTAGCAACCTTTAAAGCCACACTGATAGCAGAGAAGGAGAGAGGCCAGCTGAGGAATCAAGTAAGAGCTTTTCTCTTGCTGATTAAGAAAGTAAGTGCTCAGGCAAGCGACCTTTACTGACCTCCTCAGACACCATCCTAGATACTTCCTACAGTCAACCATGGACTTCCCACAAGCAACTCTTGATGAAAATTTTACTTCTTCTGTGTGAGAAAATGAACTTTATAAAAAGTTAGATAGTTTGCTCTGGGCCAGCTGCTATAATGGGAGTGCTAAATTTGCTAGGTCCAAATTTGAATTTTGGTCTATCTAGCTTCCTGTGTCTTTTTAAAAACATAAATCATGGGGCAATTACTTTGTGGCTAGCTTTCCATGGGTGATGACTTGCTCTGCATAAACAAAGTTGGTTGAATATAGCTGTGTGCTGGCCAGCTGACTTCCAGACAATCAAAAAATATTGGCGAGACGAAACAGTCAAAGACTGGGCACCCAGAAAGATGGGCTTTGATCCAGGTCCTATGACCAATTAGCTCTCTGAGATTGAGTTTCCTCGTTTTTACAATGAAATGGTTTACTGAGTAATCATTAAGCTCACTTCCAACCTTGAACAATCTTCTGTGCTAGGAAGAAACAAAGCTCATTAAAGCTATTTTCTAATTTGGATATCTTTCAAATCACTGAGGTGAATGAGGTGGAAAAGTAGATTTAAGGTTAAGCAGTATGCCAATAATTGAGCTAAAAATGAAATACTTATATCCTAACATTTATACTCTTCGGCATAGAATGGATTTAAGATCTATTCATTTGGTTGGACTGTCACAGCAAATTACCACAGATTGGAAGGCCTCAAGAGCAAAAAATTATTTTCTCTTTTCATACAGACTGGGGAAATTCCAAGATCAAGGTGTCACAAAAGTAAATGCCCTCCTATGACATCTTTTCTTGGCTGGTGGGAGGCTTCAATTTGCTGTGTGTTCACATGGCCACTTTTTATTGTGTATATGGGGGCGGAGAATGAGTTCTCTCTGTCTTGTCTTATAAGATCACCAATTCTATAAGTTCATTAGATTAATAACCTAGTCTCCGTGTCTAAAACATGAGATTTAAGGTTTCGATATCTGAATGCTGATAGCCCCAAAACATTCAGTCTACAGGACCTTAGCCCTCAGAAGTTAGTGGCAAGAGCATGTCATATTTGAATTTTCAAATTATTTCTCCCAAGTGAAGAAAATCCCCTAGAGAATAATTTAGATCAAGTAATAAAGAGCAGAGCTTTTCTCAAATTTCAAAACGCAAAACAGTCACCTGCAGGGATTTCAAATGTGTAATGTAGGGACAAAACTAGGGACCAGATCACTTGTAACCGAAATAATGAAAAGAGAGAGAGACTGTGATGGGTATATACTTTCTACTGTCCACAAGGAAATTTGATAAACATTCAGGGAAACAAAATTTTTGCCACCAATTAATTCTGAAATAAATGTATCATCTCCATGACAATGAGAAACGAGTGGACAACAGTCTTAACAAAATCTTGACAGGAAGTAATAGGGCTCCGTGTCTTACAGCATCCATAACATCTCTTAATAAAAGTCAAAGCTGTAATGTCAAAACCAACTCAATGAAATCACTATTCTGGGATTACAGTTGGTAGACTCTTTCAAGATAGATGCCATTTTCTAAATGCACAGAATAATTAGAATGGAGTGAACAAAACATGGTCAAATGTAGGTCCACAAGGGATCTGCTTTCCTATAGATAAGGCATTAGTGTTAAGCATGACTTCTCTGTCTTTTTCAAGCAAGGGTTTTCCTGCAAACCTTGAAAAGAGTTGTTTCTGTTTAAGTAGTTTAATCGTTCTCCTGGGGCTTGTGTTTATACAATTAATTTGCTTCGAAACTGTTTTAGTTTTTGTAGGCCGATAGGTATTATCTAAAAATAGGGATGGTAATAAGAGGAGAGAGGCTAGATCAGATTTGAAAATTCTATGTTCTGCATCTTTTACATCTAGTTTATGTAACTGGCCTCTAATACCTGCCTTTATGGTGTCTATCTACACATATCTTATGTATCTACCTACACGTAGCTTTAATTAGTTTATTTTGATAAAGTGTCCACGAGAAATCTTCTCTGAGATCAGTAAGATAACAGATTATATCAGAAAGGGCAGAGTTCTCTGGTCTCCATGCTTACAATATTAGCTAAAAATGTTCTCAGAAGTGTTTTATGTTTGGATTTCAGATATGGGGAAGAAAGGTATAAGGAGGAAAATAATAGATACATTTTATTCTATTTTATGTATGAATTTGCTCTCTTAACAGTGTCTCGGAGAAGCAGAGTTAATAGGTCATAACTGATTACATAGCAATGAGCTATGAAGCAATATTCAAAGATACTGAGAGTAGGACTCTAGTGAACTGTGGCTGGTGGCACTTGTGTGACATTTTCTATTGCTGTCAGCTTTATGAAACGTAGACACGTTGCTGTTGTCATGTTCCTCGCTGTTATGGTTTGAATCTGGAATGCTTTCTAGAAAGAAAATCTAAATGTTTGGTCCCAGCTTGTGACACTATTGGGGCTATCACTACAAGTGGTAGGACTTTTAAGAGGTGGTGCTTAGTGGGAGAAAATAGATAATTAAGGAAGTGTCCTTGAAGAGGCTAGTGGGATCCTGTTCCTTTCCTGTCCATCATAAGGTGACAAATTTTATGCTACCATGCACTTTCTACCATAATGCTTTGCTTTGCCCCAGGTCTAAAAGTAGTGGAGTCAACCAACCATGGACTGAAATCTCTGAAACTATGAGCCAAAAATAAATCTTTCCTCTTTTTAAATTGATAATCTCGGACATTTTGTCACAGTGATAGAAAACTGAGTAAAACATTTATATCTTAAGAGCTTAAAGTAGAGAACAGCCAAAAGAGTAGGCATGCATTTGTGCTTGGAAATTACGTTACAAGCTAATGTTGCCTGTTTTAAGCCAAGTAAGTGAGGTATACAGTATCACCACCTTCCTCCCCAGAAGTTACATTTGTGTTTCCTAAACTTCTGCTATGTGATTAAATCTAGTCACCAAAATTGAAAATGTTCACAGATTGTGTTTGCTCCCCATGTAGGGGAATTGGCCACAAAAATTTGTGATGGTTATGAAAACATACATATAATTACATTATCTTCTTTTTTAAAACAATCAGAAAAAAACAATCAGAACTGTCTCATCAGGTCATTGCATCAATGAAAATGCAGCTTAGAATCCAGTATACATCAGTCACTCATAATTTTACCAGACATTCCATAGGCAAGATTATATTTTTAATCTTTGCTATCATGTTTCCCTTGACAGCCATCTTTTCATCTATTTATTCAGAAAAACTTAAGCTCTGTATTGAGTTAAATATAAAACAATCCTTCATTTTACTCATCCTAACTTTTTATCTTGTGGCACTTACGTTAGAAAGGAAGGCGGAACACAGAAATAACTCTCATTCAGGGGCCAGGAGAATGATTCCAGCCACTCTTCTCATATCCACGAGGATCTTACAGACTTGAGTCATGGTTCCTTGGATTTCCTATGTGTTTCTGATCTTTACGTTCCTCTTTGGGAGCTTCTGAATCACACAGTATTTAACTGGCAAGAATTCATTCCAGACCCAGTGTTTCTGAAGATCAGAGAAACTAAGGGTCAAATAAACCTGGGTCCTCTAACGCTTCCCTTCACTCACCCTTCCTGGCCCTCTGTTAGCTTCTCATTTTTATGGCCAGGCCAAAGGGACCCAGTGCACCTGCCACACATACAGATGTCAACTGCACTGGAGAGATCTTTAGAATCCGATTTTGAGACAGTCAGGTGGCACTGTAATAATATATATCAATATTACAAGGGTTCAAACTCTAGAAGAGGAAGATTATTTCATAGTGATAATATGTCCCAAATCTAATGAAAAAGAGAGAAATAACATTTGATAACAAGGAAGGTGCACTGACTTCCATCCCAATCAAGACAAAGTAACAGGAGCAAATGAGACGATTTGGACCTGTAGCTTAGGATAGAGCGGGTGGCTGTAGCTTAGTGGCAGAGTGTTTGCTTAGCAGGGACCAGGCCCTGGGTTTAATCTCCAGCACTGCTGAAGAAAACTTTTGTGAAAGATTAAGATGACTGATCGAATTGTAGCTGGATGGAGTGGGAATAAAAAGGGACAGCGAAAGAGATTAGACTATCCACGGCGTGAATGCGAGGTGGCATCAGCTCAGCACCCACAGAAAACGAAAGGACATGCTAACCGTTCCAGCATTTAAGCGAAACAAAGAAGCTAGTTTCTCAAAAGACACAAACTACTAATAAGTGGAGAAATGATAATGATCAGAAGAGTCCTGGATCTTTAACTCTACCTGTAGTTTGAAATGTATCCAGGCCAAGATTGCTACTCTAGTGAATTCTACTGAACATTTTGTGAGCAAAGATGAGTGTTCTTTAAAGCTGCGATTTGTATTAATCTGAAAAGTTAGTCATGGTGTTCCTAGGCCTTTGAGAAGTCTGGTAAGCCCATGTAGCAGAGCTTCTATCCAGCGACCAAGGCAAGGCCCAAAAGCGAGGACTGCTCAGGGCTGCGCCTCCCTCCCTGTTGACCCCCGCTTTCCCAAACCTCCTTGCCACCAAGCACCCACTCTACACGGTAGTGTTCCAACCCGGTCTCCAGGGCTGGAGGACTAGCATAGAGATTAAAGTACTTGCCTAGCAAGTACAGGGCTCTGAGTTCGATTCCCCCGCACCACAGAAGCTGGGCGTTCTGACTCAGGGAAGGCTGAAGTAGGTGGACTCTTGTGAGTTTAAGTCAGCCTGGGCTACATGGTGAATTCAGGACCAAACTGTATGCCAGAGTGAGACGCTGTCTCAAAGCAAACACTGAAAAACAAACAACAAAATCCCACAGCCTTATTTCCAAGCCTTTGTCTTTGTAATATAAACTTTCCTCAATCAATTTTGAGAAGGCCTGGCACCCTGCCTGTCTTACTCCTGGTTTCTGGGTTCTGGTTCCCATCCCCCAGAAGGGCAACCATCGGGGCCTTATTAAAAGCAGAGCGTGAGTTGTGAAAGGGGAACATTACCCCCGAGTTTGTATTGTCTATTGTGTTTCGTGCCTATGTAGATGGCGATTTTCCTGTCCATTTAACTCAGAAGTTTCCGTCTCTGGGGGAAACGTACTTTTCCATCTATAGCTTCTCTATCGTGCGAAGATCATAACGTCCTAATATTCTCGGCTTTGCTTTTCCCTTCTCCGGGGACTGTCCTTTCTCAGGTATTAATCTGGCAGCCACGCTCATTAATATGATAAGGCGCTGGGGTTTTAAACAGCTCCTCAGACCCAAACAGCATATAATTGAACGGAAGATTTAATTGTGGGTTTTTTTTTTTCCTCTGCAAACAATCAGGCTAAGAGAACAAGGACACGGCACACATCCACCCCTACCTGCCCCCCCAACCAAGTCAGGAATGAAAGGCGTGTGTTCCCTTTCACTAATAGGCAGAAATGTCACCGGATTGCAGCGAGGCTGACGGGGGCTCAGTTCTTCGAGGACAGCGCTATTGAATTCCCCCTCCAGGCTGGCAGACAGCTCCGACAGGCAGCCTTCTCTGGTGCTGTCACTCCCGTTGATGTGCCTTCAAGGTGGTCATTCAGGGGTAGTGAAAAGAAAAGGCCACTGTTTGTCATTTCAGGCCGAGAGACTTAGCTGGGGCTCTTCTTGGGTTCAAGATTTCAGCGTCACAGCTTAGGCCCAGGGGCTCTGGCAAAAGGATTGCACGCAGAGGTCCCTTGATGTCACCTTTTGTCCCACTAAGTGGGATCCTCTCACAGAGAGAAAATAACTACTTTCCTTCTAAACAAGCTACCACCAGGGGCATGGGCTTGATGGAAGGCTGGCTGGCCCCACCAGCACTTTCCATTTTCCTCTATGCATCAACTCAGTAAATCATGTTTTTAACCTTATTGACAGTCAGCACCTGCACCGCTTTACTGCCTGCTGTCTGGCCCGCTCTCTCCCTGGATGGACACTTAATTTTTTTTTCAAGCTCTCTGCATTCTAGCTGGAATTTTGTTTTTTTTTAAAAGACAGTTCTCAAAATATTTTTACGATTTTCTTCTTTGCTAGCCCTGGAAATGGGAGAGAATAGGTCTATTTACCATAGAGATGATGTTTCTTACTGTTTTTAAAAACTTCGAATTCCAGAACAAGCTTATAATGTGGTTCAGGGGAGGCAGGGCTCCTGAGTAGAAAGAGGGTCTGAGACTGGTTGCCCCTCTAGCTTTGCTGGACCCAGATCTCCTGATCGTTAGACAGAAATCTCAGGAAATCTTACAGCCTAGAGCCACCATAAGAAGAGTGAAACATATCAGCACAGTGGAAACCCAAAGGAACCCTGATGGACACCCACACCCAACTCGCTTTCAGGATCGTCACTAATCCCAGTATGTCAATTATCCTCACCCTCGTGTGGTCAAAGCCATTCTCTTTGTTACCTTTAACAGGGAGCACAGCTGTGATCACACTGGCTTCCCTCAATACCTCTTCCCCAGATCTTTTGTCATCCAACCTTCCAATTTTGCCTTTGCCCACAGTCAGATCTTTATTCTCTGGAAAGGAATCAGGGTATAGTTGTTCCACCTATCCAGGGACTTTGGTCTCAGAGTCCCCTGAGGATACAAAAATCCGTGGGGGCCCAAGTACCTTTGTTAGAGTGGTATCATATTCGTATGGAAACTGTGCCCGGTCTCCTGTGTGCTTCTCATTGTCTCTGCATTGCTTAGAATACTAGTGGATGAGATGTGGATGCTAGAAAAACCATTGTTATGCTATATTATTTAGGGAATAACAGCAAGAGGAAACATCTGTGCGTGTCCAGTACAGGCATCTTTTTTTTTTTTCCAAATATTTTCAACCCACTGTTGGCTGAATCTGTGAATGTGGAACACACCACAGGTACTCAAATCCAGTCTCAAATTATGACTCTGGAAAATCCAGGCCAAAACAGACAGCTCAGAATACACGGCAACTTGATATGAGGTGCTCAATTTCCTTTTCAAGCACAAGTGAAGAGCTTTAAAAAAAATTGTATAATGAAAGTATCCATGGCTTTGCACAGAGCTAGATTCTGTTTCCTGTTTCCCTTGAAGCTCAGTGTGAAAACAAACCCGAAATCTCACCGGTGGAATGGGACTGGGGGCATGTGTGTCACTTCCAAACCTAGCTCAGAAATACTAAAAAAAGTTAGGAAAAAAAGCATTTCCATGAGCATTAGTTCATGCATTCTTTTCTCTCCTGGTACAAGGCATCATAACACCTGGGTGGCACAGGAGGGAGGTGACAGGGACCCTTCAGCTGAGGTGCCCCAGTGGCTCCAATGAAAAAAAATGCCTCTCCCCTTATTGGGCTTATGCTTTTGTGCTGGGCTACATTCTCAGCCTTCCTTTTGCCTTCTTTCTTTCTTTCCTTCTTTCCTTTCTTTTCCTTCTATTTTGAGATAGGATCTCACTGAGTCACTGAGTTGCACAGACTGGGCTCCAACTTGGTGATTCTCCTGCCTCAGCCTCCTCAACCTTTTCTCATTTGCCCTATATAAGAACAAACCTTCTATTTCCATGAGTCAATATGTATTTACTATTATTTCTGTGCCCTTTCCATGCCTAGACTTTCACAGATATATGTAGCCCACAAAACTGTGGCTGCAAATGAAAGAAACAACGGGAAATCAAAAACAATAAAAAAAAAATTTCAGAGAAAAGCAGACCACTAAGTGAAACTTGATTTTCTTGTTCCAAAATTCTAATTTTCTCTATATCAAAGCTGGTCAAAACAAAACACAAATTCATTGGGGGCTAAGAGTGCAGCTCCGTGTTTAAATTGCTTGCTTAGCATGTGTGAGGTCTTGAGTCTAATCCCCAGTACAGCCAAAACAAACAGAAAAATAACCAAATGAATAAAAAACTTCATGAAGCTTAAACTCTTTGGAAATCTCAGAGGTCGGTTGAATCACGGTGCTCTTTCAAAGAGCAACGGCTCACATACAATATAATCTCTGCTTATTTAACTAAGAGAAAATCTTTAATCTACACCCCAATATTTCCTATGTAATTTGCTTTCCTATCAGGAAAATAAGTTTTCCAGCCGTCCACAGATACTGTCTGTCTCCAAATATTCTGCTTTTTCCTTTCCCCAGAGGACTGTTAGGTTGAGATTTATGGGTCTGAAGTACACGTTGGAATTCTGTCACCCGAGAAATGGATTAAAGGGATCCACATTGCAGAGAAACATCGGCCAGTAGATGAGACCAAAGCTAGCTTCAACGTGTTAACTAACAAGCAAAGACCTCAAGACTGTGAATAAATTAATGATTAAAGCTGAAAAGTAAATGATAGCTAAAATTAGTCACCAGAAGAAGAATATTAACAGACTACAGAAACTTAAAAAAAAAAAAACAAATTTAAACCTTAAAACTTAGCAATTTACTGTTTGAAATGAATTGTTCACGGAATGGGCCTAAAAGTAGATTAGATCCAGCAAAACACAGTTATTGTAGTTTGGATCTGGAATGTCCCCCCAAAGTGTCATTTGGATGTTATGGATTGTTTATAGAACCGTATGCTCTTGGGAGATTGGGGTCTGG